>JAQSUU010000449.1:6000000-6600000 GCA_038087645.1 Saccharum hybrid cultivar R570
AAAATTTAGGGGGGGCTAAACAAAAGTGCTACAGTGACTTAGCTCTACTTTAATCCCTCGTAATAGAAAAAGTATAATAGCTTGAAGTAGTCTTATATTTAAAACGTCAATTAACAATGAAATTCACAAAATACATCTAAAAAATAAATGTCTTAGCCCACCCTACCTTATACATCTGCGTCTAAAATTGGAAGAAGAGCACTAGAAGTTCCACTAGCTTAGCAGCAGTAGGGGGGCTGGAGCCCCCCAGCCCCCCTGCTGGCTTCGTCCATGGCCGTGGCACACCAGCATGCAGCAACAGGACGAGGAGGGACGGGGAAGAGGAGAGGCAGGTAGGGGTGCCGTCGTCGCCACGCATTCATGCATGTATTCAAACCCAAAACCAGCCATGCTACACCTATCTAGGATGATGACGATGCAGCACACACTACTGTTACACTTCTACTTCTACTGCACATCATTGCAGTTGAACTGTGTGTCGGTCGACTCTGCACTGCAAGCACGGGACGGGAGCATCCGCATGCACGCACAGCAGTGCTGTACTAGGCCTGGTTTAGTTGGCAAAATATAACAGTAGCACTTTCGTTGTTATTTGGTAATTAGTGTCTAATCATGATCTACTTAGGCTTAAAAGATTTGTCTCGTCCATTTCGTCTAAACTATGTAATTAGTTTTATTTTTTATCTATATTTAATGCTTTATGCATGCGTCTAAAGATTCGATGTGACGGGAAATCTACTGTTCTTTTACAAATTTTTTTGCATCTAAACTGGGCCCTAGTATACACGTAGCAGGCCATTACGTATGGGCTATATGTAGCTACTACGGTACGGTACCAGAACAAGTCGAGGTCTGTCGTCTCTACGTTCACTTCCCAAAATATTTCCTCTGCCACCCGTCACATCGAATCTTTAGACGTATGCATGGAGCATTAAATATAGGTAAAAAATAACTAATTGTACAGTTTGTCTGTAAAGGTCGAGATGAATCTTTTGAGCCTAATTAATTCATGGTTGGATAAATTTTGCCAAATAACAACGAAAATGCTACAGAAATATTTTTCCCAAATATTTCGGATCAGAACACAGCCTCATTCGGCATGTTTAGTTCCCAAAAATTTTTGGAAAACGATACTGTAGCAATTTCGTTGTTATTTGACAAATATTATCTAATCATGGACTAACTAGGCTTAAAAGATTCGTCTCGTGAATTTCGTCTAAACTTTGTAGGCTGTGTTTACTTCCTCAAAAAAAGTACTGTGCAAATAAAAGATTCCCCGTCACATCAAACTTGCGATACATGCATGGAGTACTAAATGTAGATGAAATAAAAAACTAATTGTACAGCTTGGTTGTACTTTGCGAGACGAACGTTTTGAACCTAATTAGTCAACGGTTGGACACTATTTACCAAATAAAGCCAAAACGTGCTACAATACTTTTTTTACACCTTTTCGCGGAACTAAACACACCCGTAATTAGTTTTTATTTTTTATCTATATTTAATACTTTATGCATATGTCCAAAGATTTGATGTGACAGAGAATCTGAAAAATTTTGCAAAATTTTTTGGGAACCAAACAAGGCCATTGTTGAACCGATCTGTTCACTTGAACTTATCAGTCCGCGGCTTATCAGTCATGGTAGATTGGTCCCGTTCGGTTGTGCTGATAAGCCGGCTGAAAAACACTGTTAGCTGATTGGTTGTGAGAGAAAAATATTGTTATAGCTGAAAAAACAAGCTAAAAAGACGGATTATAAGCCGGATGAACAGGGCCATTGTTTTTCTCTCGCAATGAAACAACATCAGCCGACTTATCAGCCGCATCCGCCGTTTGGTTAGGAGGACTAGCTGAAATGAGACAACCTACTCCCTCTGTTCCAAAATAAATGCATATCGTATTCCTCGTTGAAATCATTTTTATATAAAAAATAACTAGTTATTTTAAAAATATTATCAATATTTGTATCGTTAAATAAATTTATTATAAAAATATATATCTCGTGTACAATGTAATGATGCTTACTGGACATCGTAAAGATTAGTATTATATATATATATATATATATATTGACTGCTCACGATGTGAGATGTGCATTTATTTTCGGAGGAAGGAAGTATTTGCGAAGCAGCTTGGACGGAAGACAGGTCGTGACAAAAGTCACCCCGCCCAGAACATACCATGAAGATCCGAGGTGGAGCCATCCCAGATTTGTTCGGGCCGGTTTAGATAAAAAAAATTTGGCAAAATAGTACTGTAGCTCGTTTTGTTGTTATTTGGTAAATATTGTCTAATCATGGTCTAATTAGGCTTAAAAAATTCATCTCGTCCATTTCGTCTAAACTGTGTAATTAGTTTTATTTTTTTATCTATATTTAATGCTTCATACATGATTCGATTTGACGGAAAATCTGAAAAATTTTGTAAAATTTTCTGGGAACTAAACAGGCCATTCGTCTCACTGGGGACGACCGCCCAGAACATAGGGCTTGTTTAGTTGGTGAAAAAGTTTGGGTTCGGCTACTGTAGCACTTTTCGTTTTATTTGGCAATTTGTGTCCAATCATGGACTAATTAGGCTCAAAAGATTTGTCTCATGATTTACAACTAAATTGTGTAATTAGTTTTTTCTTTCGTCTATATTTAGTACTCCATGCATATGCCGCAAGATTTGATGTGACATATACGATAGCACTTTTTGGGTTCTCTTTTTGGGTACGCATGCCAACTAAACAGGCTCATAGTACCATGGAATTGAAGCATGGGGTTACAGTTGCAGCTAGCATGGAGCAGTAGTCCGTCCTGCTTGGCTTCCCAAGGAAAAATCTCGTCAAGGAAAGCTCTGGCTTGCTGCTGGTGTGCCATGGCGTATACTCCACGTACTACAGGTGTGTACGTACTAGTACAGTACAGGAGCTTTGTGCTGAGACTGGCAGTGGGAGGAGACCGGGGTATCCTGTCCGGCTGTCCCGTCTCTTGTTGGAAAATGGGCTGGACAAGAGTGCCTGTGGTATGGGCCCGCGTGAAGGGCCAGGGGGCCCGATGGGATGGGGCTGTGCACTGTGCCATGCCTGCCCTTCAGCTGCTGCCATTGCCAAGCTTCTTCCATTCATGGCTTCCCAAGGCAAGGATACCGTAAACAGATGGGACGGAGCGGCAACGCTGTGTGTCCCGTGTCCGGTCTTGCATTGCACCTTGCTCCATATATATCTCCATGGCCCACCAGATCACGGCAGCAGGGGAAGGAATGAATGCCTTGCCTGCTTCGCCGGTTCGCCCGTTCGCCGGCGGCCAGACAACACTGAGGCCCTGTTTAGATGTAAATTTTTTTTTTAAAATGGGCACTGTAGCGTTTTCGTTGTTATTTGGTAAATATTGTCCAATCATGGTCTAATTAGGCTTAAAAGATTCGTCTCGTCCATTTCATCTAATCTGTGCAATTAGTTTTGTTTTTTTATCTATATTTAATGCTTCATGCATGTGTTCAAAGATTCGATGTGACGGGAAATCTGAAAAATTTTGTAAAATTTTTTTGGGGCCTGACATGATTGCCGTCGCACCCGCACGCACGTGCAGACATTTCATGTCCATTTCACCTCACGTCGGCTTGTTGCCAGGCTGCCCATGTCCATTGCTTTTTTTTTTTTTTGTCTCCTCGGGTCCTGGCCTCGTTTAGATGCCCAACTTTGCACTGTTTGTTAGATCTATAGGATCTTTCTAGGTGTAAATCAGTGGGTAGGTTCTTCTCTATTTAGTATGAACAAGTGACAATTCACAAATTCAGAGAGGAATAGAAAGAAGGAGAGGAAGAGTTGAGGCACAGACCAGTGGGCTTGGAGGAGCTGGAGGCGTCCGGCGCGTTCGTCGGTGGAGTCTGCACACAGGCAGCGGCGGTCGGTGAAGAGGATGGCTGCAGTGAGGCGCGATCCATAGGCGGCGGTGGAGACCGGTGAGGCTTCCCGCCGATGGCAGTGCACCCTCGGGATCGGATCAGGGTTAGGACAGTGGGTGGTGGCTGTGGCAGTTGAACCTCGTAACCCTAACCACTGGCCCCCACCTCCTATTTATAGCACTGCGCGATGGGGGCCCACCAGCCACGTCATTGGGCTGGGCGTCCCCGATCAGGACGTGAGATTAGGGCCCAGATATGGCCGTTGGACCAAGTCCGGTGGAGATCAAACTAACATTCTCCCCCTTGATCTCTCATCACTTTCTTCGTTCTTTAATTTCTTATTCAAAATTTCAATTTATATTTTTCTTCCTTCTTTCCTATTTCATCATAGATTAGTGCATAGAACTGTCCTATCGTCACAGCAATTAGTGCCGCTAGACTAACAGCCACAATACACTTCTCCATTTTAAAATGATACTTTCTTTGGGCCCTTTATTGTCCGGAAATCATAGACTATACCATAAACCCATGTCGACTGTGCGTTCTCTGAACACACTGGGTGGTAAGCCTTTATAAGCAGATCTGCAAGTACTTGCTTTTACTTATACATTCGAAAGCTTTTAAAAGATTCCGGGCTTTCTCCTTCACAACGTCTAACTTCATGTCAATGTGTTTGGCATCATACTTGACCCGTTGTCATAGGAGTCAATCACTTTAAATGGTAATTGCTGTTGTATACCATTACCAATTCCGGGTATAAGTTAACCATTTCGTCTGTCCTATAAGCCTCATAAAAGTTGTACTATAGGTATGCATCATTGATGACACCACAACTGTTTCTTTGGAGATTTTCCACAATAAAACTCCAACTGCGAGTGTTAGCTACTATGTGGGTTTCACTAAACATCTCGTCGAAATTCAACATTCTTGTACCCACAACCATTTGAGAGTACTTGTTCTTTCTCAGTCATCATGAGGCTTATTAAATCTTTGCACAATTGCAAGACATTCTCAACTCCATTCCAGTGATCTATATCTGGACTGGACTTTCTGCCAAAACATCCCAGATAAATTAACTATGTTAGGGTAATATCATACTTGTGCACTCATTAAACTGTAATATCATAGTTGTGCACTCATTAAGCTTCCAACAGCTGAAGCATATGGATCCATATTCATTTGATCTATCTCATGTCGGTTCTTGTAAAACTAAGATTCTCAAAATGATTACCCTTGACTATATGAACAGGCGTAGGTTCACTTGCATGCATACTTTGTTTCTTTACAATCTTTTCTAAGCATGTCTTTGTGATAATCCTAATACCCCTTTTATCTGTCTCGGTGAATTTCAATTCTTATAACGAGAGTTATTTCACCGAGAACATTCTTATTGAGTCTCGAGGACAAGAACTTCTTCACATATAGTAGATTGACATCACTACTAGCAAGTAAGGTGTCATCCATATATACAGGATTAGGAAAAAAAATTCTCATTCTATAACTTTGTACAGATGCGATTGTCCTCTTATTCTCTTTAACCCAAAATTTCTAGTTGACCTTTCAACTTGAAATGCCACTATTTAGAGACTTGCTCTAGTTCATAAAAGATTTCTACAAGTGACATCCCTTTCGTTCTTTCTTTCCACAACAAAACCTTTAGGTTGTGCCATATAATCATTTTCATACAAATCCCATTAGGGAATATTGTCTTTACTTTCATCTGATGTAACTTAGATCATGATGTGCCACTAGCATTCATTGTAATCTATTCATTCTCTTTGTGTAAAATCTTTTGATTCAAGTCATGCTTTATATCTTATATTCCCTTTGGAGTCACATTTTGTCTTGTAGACCCTTTACAGCCTACTGTTTTTGGCTCCATTGGGAACTACTTCTGTTTCTCAAACTTCGTTGGTATTCATCGATTTCATTTCAATTTCCTTAGCTTCTTGCCATTTAGACGTGTTAACGCCTCTCATGGTTTCTTCAAATGAGGTGGGATCACCCTCAATTTGAATTTCTTCATTAATATATAATTTATAGTCATCAAAATATCTGATTCTCTTATTCTTTGAGACCTTTAGGTCTTTAGCTTATGGTACTTCTTTCTCATAGGGTTGTTGTTGCTCTTTCATCGCCAATCGATTCTATAGGGTCCTGTATAACAAGATCCTCGTTTTCTTATTCATCTTCTTGAAGGGCTAACAACATGTGTTGTATGAGTCATACAACATCAACATGGTGTTGATCATTCGTCAATCTTGGGTCATTGGAGTAGGCACATGTCCCACTTCTCTTCAAGTCGTAGATCTTTTCATACCATACTCCCCCAGATTACTCCATCTTCTGTAAGGATAGTGTATTTTCAATCTTTCTTATTTTGGGTTTATCTTGTTAAAATCTATCTCATTTGGTGCTTTAAGCACCGTCTTAGTATTCTTAGTCTCATTGTTATTTTCCTGTCGAACTGTAAAAGGTTCAGGAATTTAGCTATTTTTGTACTTAGGGGCATCTTTATTATGACCGTTGTACTCCCTCAACGATCACCTTCATCTTTTATAGATCACTTTTTCTTTAAATGCAAATCATACAATGGGGAATATTTTTCAATTATCTTTCTGAGTTTCTTTCAATTGTCTTTCTATCTTTCTCAATTCATAGTTATCAATCCTCTCCCTCGAAATGTGGCACAAACTTTTCTACCACAATTTCGAAACATTCATAACTCTTGTGAATGAGGATACTTTGATTACTTCATCCACATGATTACATCATGGAAGATAAAATTATTTCTTAATTCGTATGGGAGTATGTATTCTTTTTCCTCATTTCACTTCAAGAACTCAACATAGTCTTTTTCATCAGTACTTCTGCAAGTCATGCTTGCATGTCATTCTTATCATGAGGTTCGTTTTCAACTTTTTTGTTCTTAAACTCCTACTAGGATAGCACAAAAGCTACCATAAACTTCTCTCCCTATGCGGGATACACGTCGTCATCTCACTTTCTCCTGCCATGCAAGACAAGTACTATACCAACTTCATCCCGCAATGCGGGTATTTTCTTAAATTTTATGCCTCCATGCGAGACAATTCCCTAGAAGGGACATAATTGCTAGGATTGGCTCATATTCAATCATCAAATTCAGGAATAAATTCGATATTCTTTAACACACATGCTTAATCCGACGTTGGTCAAATTAAACATGCATGTCACTCGTTACAATTCATATCATGATGATAAAAACTAAAAATTAAAATTATTATTATTATTTTATAGAGAGTACATAAAAGACATTTCTCAAACTAAACTCTTATTGTTCTATTTCTTTTTTTTTTGATCAATATCCCTGAAATCTTTGAAAAACATTTCTTTTCAAGCCACTCTTAAAGAGGACACAGTCTCTTATGCAATGGTCTACTTTCATATACACAATTTGTGCTTAGGCTTTTCATCATCTGAGTCACAAGAACCCAGTGCTTTTCTTTTCTCTTTCTTTTCTGCCTTCAAGAACGAAAGCAAGAAGATCTTTATCTAAAAATATTCAACAATAGTTATCAACATTAAATTCTGATTTCTTTATGTTCTATTCTATATCACCGTTGGGCAGATATAGAACAAAATAACTTTCTTCTACATTAATTCTATATCACCGTTAGGCAGATATAGAACAAATGCATAAAACTTATAGATAAAACTCATAAAATTTTCTATCAATAACTTTGGCTAACATTAGCAACATCATGAATACAATATTCTTGTACATTAATTCCACATCACCATTGGGTATAAATGGAATTAACATATGGAACAACTCAATTATCATTAACTCTCTTCAAATTAAATTCTCCGTTGGTTCGAATTTAATTAGAAGATCATCATAATTATCATTGTAGCAGAAAATACATCTTTCTATTTCATGAGCATTTCTTGATCTTTATCTATTCTCTGAAAAATTGATCACTTTGATGCATAATATATCAGAGATTTAAATTTGAACCTCAAACTCTTAAATAAGCTTATGATATTGTTATCATCAACGTTGGTCAGAAAATAACAATATCATAATTTCACTTAAATCATAATGTGAATATCCCTCAATTTTAATTAGAGGATAAATTTTTCATCATTTCTAAACAACTATAACTGCTCTTCAAATTAAATACTCCCGTTGGTTCGGATTTAATGAGAAGACAATGTTCTTTTTCTTTGCAGCGAAAACATTAATTAAAATTCTTAAAATAATTCTTATTCAGAAGCATCGTTTTGTACATATCCATTCTCTAAGCAATTATCCCGTTGGTTCAAATTGGATAGAGATGGAAAACGAAACAAAATTCTTCAAAAATTGCTTCTGAAAATAATAAACTCAATGCTTTACTGTGCATTACCAGGCTCATTCTTTTCTTTTCTCGGCCCAAGACAGCAGAAGCTGGCTCGACCCAACTCATCATTCAGCCCGGCCCCTCTCCCTCGCGCGCACGCACTGCCTTCCTAGGCCGCAACGTGGGCCTGGGCCGGCAAAGTGCCATGGCAGCGCCCCCCGCCTGGGCCACGAAGAGGCCCGAGCAATGCCAGTCGTTCATTTCCATCCGACGGTGGACCGGCGTTTTCGCGTGATCAAAACCGGATCCGGCCGCCACCCCCTGAAACCCTAAGCTCATTCTCTCCCTGCCTCCTCCCTTCCTCCGCTTTGCTCGCGTAGACAGCAGCCGTTTCTGCCGTGTGAAACAGCAGCAGCAGCGGCCGGCTATGGCGGTCGGAGGAGGAAGTATGGCGCTACCGTGGGCCCTCTCGCCGACGTGCGCGCTCCCCGATGAGAGAGCGCACCGCCGTCGAGTGGCCTTGCGTCGGTGCCCTCATACTGCGTGCTCGACGACGACTGCTTGGAGAAGTCGGAGCCGCCGCAAGGCCGCTCGGGGCTCGTCTTCCCACGCGACATCAAGGCGACGGCCGGCGGTGTTGACGGCGATAGGTAAGCTAGAGGTAGGCCCCCAATCCTTCCGTCCTTTCTTTTCTTCATTGGGATTAGGGTTTCGTTCTGGATTCGATTTCGAATTAGGGATCTTTTCTTTCAATTACTTTTCCCCCTCTAGGGTCTGGGTTAGGGTTAGGTTTCATTTTCATGAGCTGATTCAAAATCGGTTCGATTTCTTTTCATTTCTTTTCTTCCTATCCCAACTGGATCCACACACCCACACTACAACGACGGTGACGGCGGCGAGGTTACCGGGTAGGTCCTCCCCTCTGTTCTTTCTTATGTCAGTTAGGGTTAGGGTTCTTCTTGTGTACGGATCGCATCCGTCGTGTTCTTCTTTTCAGTCCAGATCGAAGTCCGTCATGCTCTTTCTATTTTCTTTCATTTTTATTTTCTACCCTTACTGGATCTACACAAATAGCCCAGCTCTGATACCATTGTTAGATCTATAGGATCTTTCTAGGTGTAAATCAGTGGGTAGGTTCTTCTCTATTTAGTATGAACAAGTGACAATTCACAAATCCAGAGAGGAATAGAAAGAAGGAGAGGGAGAGTTGAGGCACAGACCAGTGGGCTTGGAGGAGCTGGAGGCATCCGGCGCGTTCGTCGGTGGAGTCTGCACACAGGCAGCGACGGTCGGTGAAGAGGATGGTTGCAGTGAGGCGTGATCCATAGGCGGCGGTGGAGACCGGTGAGGCTTCCCGCCGCTGGCAGTGCACCCTCGGGATCAGATCAGGGTTAGGACAGTGGGTGGTGGCTGTGGCAGTTGAACCTCATAACCCTAACCATTGGCCCCCACCTCCTATTTATAGCACTACGCGACGGGGGCCCACCAGCCACGTCATTGGGCTGGGCGTCCCCGATTAGGACGCGAGATTAGGGCCCAGATATGGCCGTTGGACCAAGTCCGGTGGAGATTAAACTAACACTGTTTAGTTGGTGAAAAATTTTAGGTAAATTTATGTAGCATTTTTCGTTGTTATTTGGCAAAATTTATCCAATTATGGACTAACTAGGCTCAAAAGATTTTTTCTCGACATTTACAGACAAACTGTGCAATTAGTTATTTTTTACCTACATTTAATGATCCATGCATGCGTCCAAAGATTCGATGTGACGGGTACTGCGCAAACTTTTTTGGCTTTTGTAGCCAACTAAACAGGCCCAAAGTTGGCATTTTGCCACTGTAGCATACTATAGTATTTCGTTTGTATTTGGTAAAAATTGTTCAAACATTGGCTAATTAGGCTCAAAACGTTCGTCACGCAAAGTATAACAAAAACTATGCAATTTGTTTTTGATTTCATCTACATTTAGTACTTCATGCATGTACCGACATTTTGATATGATGAGAATCTTCTTTTTGCATAGTGGAATTTGGTGGCAAACTTTAGGATCTAAACATGGCCTAGTATTCTTTAGTCTTGTCAGCAACCATCTCTCAACTGACCTGATAGATAGGGATAGGTTAGTTAGTCTGTTCTGTTCAGTTCAACGGGCAGCTAGCGCTCCTTGGTCTTCAGCCGAACCGATTGTTCAGGGTTAGTTAGGAACGATCGGCTGCAGTGCTTCGGCATCCATGTATATGTACACCTGCACACTGTGAATGAAATTGTCGAGCTTTCTCTCCATTATTTCTCTTACATGGTATCAGACGTCTGTTCTTGATCCGCTCAACCTTCCGTTGTCCCACCTCCCAATCCCTCCATGGAGAGTCCCCATGGCTCCAACGCCTCAGGCTCCACCAATCCTTCGCTGACTCTGTTGTTCCCAAGGCCTCCACTCTCGTGCTCCTCAACATCCATAGCCACGTTCCTGTCACCCTCTCGACCGATGACGGCAACTTCCGGCAATGGAGGTCCTTCTTCGAGCTGACGGTCAAGAAGTTTGGCCTTCTTGACCACATCGATGGCTCTGTTGATGCCGCTGCCATGTTCGAGGATAAGGAGTGGATCCAGATCAATGCCTGCATCGTATCTTGGCTCTACTCTACTGTCTCCAAGGCGATATGGAACGACGTCAACCAGCCCAACGCCACCGCATACTCTGCCTGGCGGGCGATCATGGGCCAATTCCTCGACCACAGTCTTCAGCGCGCCGTCTACGCCCAGCAGGAGTTCCACAGTCTCTTCCAGGGAGACATGATCGTTGTCGAGTACTGCAGGAAACTCAAGCGCCTCGCCGACGAACTCTACGACTGCGGCGCTACCGTCTCAGACCCAGCACTTGTCATCAACACTCTGCGAGGTCTGAACAACAAGTTCAGTCAGGCCATCGCGGTGCTGTCCACCATGTCTCCACCGCCAACCTTCCTCTACACCAAATCTTACTTGCTGCAGGAGGAACACCACATCCGCCACTCGCTCCAGATGGAGGCACAAACGACGCTCCTCGCATCCAAGGCCGTGGCGGCGCCCTAGCCCGTGAATCCCGTGCCCAACAACGGTGGTCATGACCGCAACAACGACCGCCGCAAAAAAGCGCAAGGCGGCTGATGTGCGCAATCGTCAGCTCCAATCTGGCAGCCAGGGCGCACACGCCGGTGGCCAGGGTGTGCCTGCACCCGGTGCGCCACCACCACAGTGGGCCACGGCCTACAACCCGTGGCAAGGCGTCGTTCAGGCGTGGCCCATGAACGCCTGGCGGCCCAGTGTCCTCTGATCGCGACCCGGCGTCAACCCTCCAGCTTCACCAACACCTCCAGCTGCGTACTACGCCGTCACTCCTGGCAACATACCGGCGTGGCTATACTCCGCTCTCAGCGGCCTCTCTGTCAGTAACCCGGGCGGGGGCGGGGGCGATTGGTTCCTGGACACGGGTGCCACGGCGCACATGTCGTCGAACTCTGGTATACTCACTACTACCTCCAAATCTACTATTCCTCATCATGTTATTGTCGGTAATGGCCAGTTCATCCCTGCTTCGTGTTCTGGACATGCCACCGTTCCCACTACCACCTCCCATCTCCATCTTCGCAACATTCTCATTGCACCTCAAATAGTAAAAAATCGTATTTCTGTTCGTGCACTCACTCGTGATAACTCAGTTTCTGTTGAATTTGATCCATGGGGTTTCTCTATTAAGGACCTTCGGACCAGGACGGTGCTCCTGCGCTGTGACTCATCTGGTGACCTCTACCCTCTTCGATCACCGGACGACATCACGCAGCGTTCTTCGGTGGCCCTTCTTGCCAACCACGACACTCCCCTCTGGCACGCGTCACTTGGTCACCTCGGCCACACCGCGCTGCAACGCCTGTCGCGCACGATCGACTTCTCCTGCTCCAAGTCCAGTCCACACTCCTGCCATGCCTGTCGTTTAGGAAAGCATGTCAGGCTACCCTTTACAGATTCCAATTCAGTTTCTCAATTCCCTTTTCAATTACTTCATTATGATGTATGGACATCCCCAATAATGAGCAATTCTGGTTACAAATTCTACCTTGTTGTTTTGGATGATTACTTGCATTACGCATGGACCTTCCCCCTACACCACAAATCTGATGTTTTACCTACCCTAATTTCTTTCCATGTGTTCATCAACACACAATTCAATCTCCCAATCATGTCTTTCCAAACTGATAATGGCAAGGAATTTGACAATACCGCGTCGCGTGCATTCTTCGCAAAGCATGGCATTGCGCTCCGCCTCACGTGCCCCTATACATCGCAACAGAACGGCTGTGCCGAGAGTGCTCTACGCACCATAAACGACAGCCTTCGCTCTCTTCTGTTCCATGCCTCCGTCCCAACTTCCTTCTGGCCGAACGCCTTGGCCACCTCCACATACCCGTTGAACCGCCGTCCTTGTCGACCACGTGACAACAACACACCATTCGAACTCCTCTTTGTCGCACCTCCCGATTACAGCCAAATCCGAGTATTTGGGTGTCTCTGTTACCCTAACACAGCCGCCACAGCCCCGCACAAGCTTGCGCCGCGCTCTGCCCGCTGCATCTTCCTCGGATACCCACTCGATCAGCGTGGGTACAAGTGCTACAATCCCAAAACCAAACGTGTGCTAATCTCTCGTCATGTCTACTTCGACGAGACGAGCTTTCCCTTTGCGCAGGTTCATTCATCTCCAAGCAACGAGGTGCAGCCATGTCAGCCATGTCTGTCCGACGTGCTGCTGGTTCCGTATGGTCACCGCCACGGCTCCCGATGCCCTCTGGCTCCAGGTCATCGATCTGTGGCTGGGCACCCTGCGACTACCACACCGGCACCAGCAGCATCAGCGACAGCTGATGATCCACCTGCATCGTCCGCCACGAACCACGATGGTGCAAGCTGGTCATTTGCACACGACGCAGACCCATCCGCCTCGTCCACGCCGAACATGGATGTTGCAGTGCACTCGCCAACGACGACAACACGGCAGCCCGACGACGCCACGACCGCAGACAATGCTACTGCAACGATGACACATCGACATCCCATGGTCATGCGTGCACGGGACGGCATCCGACTGCCAAATCTCAAGTACGCGAACGTGGCCACGGTCTCCACGACGTCGCCACCGCCGTCGCCACCGCCCTCATCAGTGCGCGGCGCTCTTCGTGACCCTGACTAGAAAGCTGCGATGCAGGATGAATTCGATGCTCTACAAGCTAATGTGACATGGACGCTTGTTCCTCAGCCACCACACGCCAATGTCATCACCGGCAAATGGGTCTTCAAGAACAAGCTGCACCCAGATGGATCACTTGAGCGTCGCAAGGCCAGATGGGTTGTTCGTGGATTCTCTCAACGGCCCGGCATCGACTTCAATTAAACCTTCTCACCGGTGATCAAACCAGCCACAATCCGCACAGTCTTGCACCTAGCAGCGACCAGAGGATGGCCGGTTCATCAACTTGACGTCAAAAACACCTTCCTCCACGGCAATCTGGCGGAACGCGTCTATTGTCACCAGCCTGCAGGTTTTGTGGACAACACCAAGCCCGACTATGTCTGCCAGCTGATCAAGTCTTTGTATGGCCTCAAGCAGGCGCCACGGGCCTGGTTCCAAAGACTCGGCTGTCATCTTCGTTCCATGGGCTTCACTACGACGGGATCTGATAGCTCCTTGTTCGTCTACAAACAAGGCACACAAGCAGCATATCTCCTGGTCTACGTGGATGATATCATCCTCACTGCGTCTACTCCAACATTGCTACGCCAAGTCATCGATCAGCTGCGTCAAGCCTTCGCCATCAAGGATCTTGGTGACCTGCACTTTTTCCTTGGCATTCAGGTTCACCAGGAAAGGAATGGCTTCTTCCTCACATAGGCGCAGTACACTGAAGATATCTTGGAGCGCGTAGGAATGGCTAATTGCAAGCCTACAACGACCCCAGTAGACGCGAATCCCAAGTTGTCTACTAATGATGGTGAACAGGCGAGCGACGGCACATTCTACCGCAGCATCACTGGAGCTCTCCAGTATCTAACCCTCACTCGTCCTGACATCGCATATGCGGTCAATCAGGCGTGCCTCCACATGCATGCTCCAAGGGATGCTCAATGGAACCTCGTCAAGCATATCCTACGCTACCTACGCGGCACCATGGACCACGGCATCAGCATCTCATCGCAACCCTCCACGGAACTCCAAGCTTACTCCGACGTGGACTGGGTGGGATGCCCAGACACGCGCCGATCGACGTCAGGATACTGCGTGTTCTTGGGTAATTCTCTGATCTCTTGGTCTTCGAAGAGGCAAACATCAGTTTCAAGATCAAGTGCAGAGGCGGAGTACAGGGCCGTGGCAAATGCAGTGGCCGAGTGTTGCTGGATTTGAAACTTGTTGCAGGAGCTTCAGGTCACCATTGACAAGGCAACTGTAATCTACTATGACAATGTTTTAGCAGTATACCTATCTGAAAACCCAGTTCATCACCGGCGAACCAAGCATGTGGAACTTGATATTCATTTCGTTCGAGAGAAAGTGGCACTTGGGCAATTCAAGGTTCTGCAGATTCCCACTCAGCAGCAACTTGCAGATATCATGACAAAAGGATTGCCAGCGCCACTGTTCAATGAGTTCAAGACCAGTTTGTGCATACGGTCTACCGAAGCTTCAACTGCGGGGGGTGTCAGCAACCATCTCTGAACCGACCTAATAGATAGGGATAGGTTAGTTAGTCTGTTCTGTTCAGTTCAACGGGCAGCTAGCGCTCCCTGGTCTTCAGCCGATCCGATTGTTTAGGGTTAGTTAGGAACGATCGGCTGCAGTGCTTCGGCATCCATGTATATGTACACCTGCACACTGTGAATGAAATTGTCGAGCTTTCTCTCCATTATTTCTCTTACAAGTCTGTTCTTGTCTTTACTCTCTATTACCACTAGGCGCTTGATTAACAGCTGCTTAGTGACCACTTTACACTGGTGTTAGTGTAACTCTGAATTGTCGCCCCCTCCCCCCTAATTTCACCTCACCCTCCGCCACTGCCACCTAGAATACACTGTGAAGACAAGCGTTGGTTCACTTGAGCGCGGGACTGAAGACGGGCACATCCACAGGCGATACGCCGGCGAGGTCGACGATGGCCCGTGAGGAGAGAAAAGAATGGCTGAGGCCCGAGGGAGAAGAAGACACGTGGATGCGGGGCGTGTGGGCTGCGCCTCCCGTGGAGGCACTCGAGGCACGACTTGCCGGAAGGGCTTGAGGCGCGACGAGATCAGCAGGCAGGGAGAAAGGAGCGTGACGAGATCAGCGTAGGCGCTTTGGCCACGATAAGATTGACCGGTGGGAGAGAAAGGATTAAGCGAAAAAAGAAAAAAATAGCTTATACTAATTTGTTAGGAGAGAAAAACAATGTTTGTTCGCTGAAAAGTACAGCTGAAGTAGTTCAAACGAACAGGGCACAAAAGGGAATAAAAACAAATGGATGAATCCAATTCCTCAAAACTAAGATAGACTCATTTCATTTGATATTGGGCCTGTTTAGATACCAAATTTCACCCCAAATTCCACTATGCAAAAAGAAGATTCCCTGTCACATCAAAATGCCGGCACATGCATGGAGTACTAAATATAGATGAAATAAAAAACTAATTGCACAGTTTTGTTGTACTTTACGAGACGAACATTTTGAGCCTAATTAATCAATGTTTGGATAAAAATTTACAAATACAAACAAAATGCTACAGTGCAGAATCTTGTACTATGCAAAATCAACCCCTCCCAAATCAGCCGATCTAAACACGGCCATTGTCTCCTAGCCACATGCAAGCCCTGCTACTCTAATAGGTCTATTTGGATCCATTGAGATTGTAGAAGCTAACTTTTAGAATCTAGATAGGGCCTGAGTACTTTATAACCAGCTTCTTAAATCGATACACCCCCTCTCCCACCCACACCTAGACATAAAAAAAAGTATTGTCTCTATTTCTTTATAGCAGCAACCTAAAAGATAGAGTGAGGGTATTATGGTAGTTTTACTATATAAAGTTGTCTATCTCAGCTTTTGCAATCTATCAATCCAAACATCCTTCAACTCAGGTCACGTGTAGAACGCGAGATATTTTCCCTGTTCATTTGTTTTTTGAGTGAAAAATAAAATGATTCATATAAAAATTTGTGTGAAATTTTTGCGTTCTAAACGTGACCTCAACTTGTATAATCTAAGCATCCTTCCACAGTCCGTAGGCTATCCAAACATGGCCTAAAATTGGAGGTCGCGCCTGGAGAAACAAACATACGTACTGTACTGCTTGGCTTCCCAAGGCAAGTCTTGGAATTGAAGCCGAGAAATCATCTCATCCATGATTATAACTTTTGAAATTTTATGTACTCTAGGCTCTAGGTCTTATTTAGATGCCCAAATTGATCACCAAATTTACTATGCAGAATTTCTATTTCCGTCACATCAAAATACCGGCACATGTATGAATTACTGAGGGTATGTTCACTTCGTGAAAAGTAGGTGAAAAGTTATTGTATCATCTTTCGTTGTTATTTGGCAAAATTTGTCTAATCATAGACTAACTAGGCTCAAAAGATTCGTCCCGACATTTACAGACAAACTATGCAATTAGTTATCTTTTTTACCTACATTTAATGCTCCATGCATGCGTCGAAAGATTCGATGTGATGGATAGAAGAGGAAAATATATTGGGTTTGCATGGCAACTAAACAGGGCCTAAATGTAGATGAAATCAAAAACTAATTGCACAGTTTGGTTGTACTTTGCGAGACGAACATTTTGAGCCTAATTAGTCAAAGTTTGGACAAATTTTACCAAATACAAACGAAATGCTACCATGCGCTGATTTGACGTGACACTGTGCAGAGCGCCGAATCCGGCCGGGGGTGTTTGGTTTGAGAAGTTAAAGTTTAACAAATACTGTAGCACTTTCGTCTTATTTAACAAAAAGTTTCCAATCTTGGACTAATTAGGCTTAATAGATTCGTCTCGTAAATTACTCGTAATCTGTGTCGACATGCATGCAATTTGTCTATATTTAGTACTCCATATATTTGATGGAACATTGATGTGATGAAAGTTAAACTTTAACACATTGAAACCAAACAGACTCGTAGTACTGTATTGTAGAGTAGTATGAAAGCCTACCCTGGCGTGTCCTGTCCCGTCTCTGGTCGGAACATGGGCCTCGTTTAGTTCGGCCGATTTGGCGGTGGCCGAATCACTGTAGAGCACCGTAGCACATTTGTTTGTATTTGGTATAAATTTTTTAAACATTGACTAATTAGGTTTAAAACGTTCGTCTCGTAAAGTATAACAAAATTATGCAATTCGTTTTTGATTTTATCTACATTTAGTACTCCATACATATGCCGGTATTTTGATGTGATGGAAATCTTCTTTTTTATAGTGAAATTTGGAGGAAAATTTGAGTTCTAAACCTGGCCATGGTTGGGCTCGAGCAAGAGAGGCAGTCCTTGCATGCATGAACCGATCAGACAGTCCAGGCCCCAAGGAGAGGGGTCAAGGGGGATGATGGGATGGGGGCCGACCAGCCAAGCAGCAAGCAAGCGGCCTGTGCGCTGTCCCATGCCTTGAGCTGCTGCCATTGCCAAGCTGCCGCAAGCCGCATAGTACAGTACTTCTACTTGAGACTGTCCGCAGTGGCATACTCTAAACGATACTCTAAAATTTTAGAGTATGAATATAGAGTAAAAACTGCCGCACTGGCATACTCTAAACGATACTCTATCCTTTCTCTCACTCTATATTTAGAGTAGTACTGTGCTTACTCTATATTCTGTAGTGGCGGACCCCGCTAGCTAAACAAAGGGAAAAAATGCTATAACTCACAAACCAAAAATCCAAATTAAATTTCGATTGCACCATTAAATTCGTCTCAATAAATCCTTCAAAACTAGATCACGCATGGATATATTTAGATAAAGTGACAAGTGGGTCCCATAGTGGATAGAGTGGATAGAGGATGATATAGAGGATGGATGGGTGCGGGAGAATTGAGTATAGAGGAGAGAATCTTGCTGACTAGGACGTATAGAGGATGAATATAGAGGTCCATGAGTGCAGATAGCCTGAGGAGGTGACCTGAGCAGCAGAAGCAGCTGCCCTCTGGTCTTGCCCGTGTCTGGTCTTGCACTGCTCCATGGTCCATGGACCACGGACGACCACGGCCGCACGGTCGCCGGCGGCCGGCCGGCCAGACAACACCGACATGATTGCCGCCGCACCCGTGAGTACACATCGCCGGCTGCCCATGTCCGTCTCACGTCGGCGTGTTGGCAGGCAGCCGGCAGACACGGCCCCGACCGTGACGCGGACACCCGTCACATTCACCCGTCCGACCACCACCAACCCAAGCAGACTCCTCTCTCCGCCGTGTCTTCCCGCCTTGTCGGTCCGGTCGGTACAAGTACTAGTACGGAGTAGCACTACTCCGGCGTGCCCCCACGGTGGCCGCCGCCGTCTGTCCCTCTCCGGCTCTCCCTCCCTCCCGCGCGCGGCCGGCACACACCAGCAGCCCAGCACTCTCTCACTCTCTGCTTGCTCTACGACTAGGGGTACACTAACACTACGTAATTTCAGCATACAGTAATATAATACTGTAGCTAGCTAATTATTTATGCAATGGAGATTGGTCCACCATATTATATCATCAGCACATGTCGTAATCAGCTAGTACGTGCACGCCGCGTGTACTACGTACCACCACCGTGTTCACTACGTGTCCAAGCTCCATCATCTACCTAAATTAATTAATTAGGCCTGGTTCACTTCTCCTCCCAACCCAAAATATTTCCTCTTTCACCCATCACATCAAATCTTTCGACGCATTCATGAAGCATTAAATGTAGGTAAAAAAGATAACTAATTGCATAGTTTGTCTGTAAATGTCGGGACGAATCTTTTGAGTCTAGTTAGTCCATAATTAGACAAATTTTGCCAAATAACAACGAAAGATGCTACAGTAACTTTTCAGCTACTTTTCGCGAAGTGAACACACCCTTAATAAAAAAAGAAAGATATGGCATGTGTGACACACGCCTTACATGAGGTTAAAGTTTAACTCCCATCACATCAATGTTTCCTCAAATGCATTGAGTATTAAATGTAGACTAATTGCATGCATGTCGGTACATATTAGGAGTAATTTACGAGACGAATCTATTAAGCCTAATTAGTCCAAAATTAAAAACTTTTTGTCAAATAAGACGAAAGTGCTACAATATTTGTTAAACTTTGACACCCCAACCAAACACCCCTAAGGCTAAAATTAAGAAAATTCGACATATTCCAAAAGCAATTTTTTTTCCATGGGACGATGCAGATAGCATTGTTGAATCAGTACATGCGAATGTACTAATTAATTAAAAAGTAATGATTTCGCCCACGCTAGCTGTTTGCTTGGACGACTTGCTTGCTGACTAGTGTGCTCGCGGAGCTATTCCCATTCCCATCATCTTCATTTCTGTCTGTCTTGTCGCAATCGCAAGAGGAGAGTCGTTGCGACGAAACCGCCACGCACAAGTTTCCCTCCCTACAGACTTCTCCTCTACAGCAACGAAATTCATGAACAACTTGATCAACTGTTCAGCGATCAAGTAAATTACCCCTCAAAAGTACTAGAGTGGAAGTGATAACCATTGCTCAACAGCTCAAATACAGTGTCAAACACAGTATTATGATGTGCTTTTCTCGGAAATATTGAATGCTGTGCTGATAAGCCGGCTGAAAAACACGGTTGACTGATTTGTTGTGAGAGAAAAATACTGTTCTAGCTGAAAAAATAAGCTGAAAAGTACGGATTATAAGCCGAATGAACATGGTCATTTCTTCGTCGGTCAGAGGAGCACCACGGGGATGTTTGGTTTATGGCCACGCTAGGCCACGGCCACTGTGGCGATGGTATTCGGCGCCACACTTGTGGCAAGTGAAAAGCTGTGGAAGCCTGAATCACCAACCAAACACCACCATTAATAGCTGTGACAGCCTTGGTGTGGCGGTGACGCATGCGACCTACTTGTAAGCAAAGCAAGCAATTGAAGCGCTAGCCTGGGTGGGTGTTGATTTTCTACCACTATCGTATATCTCCAAGCCACCGCCTCCACTCTTTGATTCCTTCTTAAGCCTCTCATCTCGGTACAATATCTGATCATCTTGACTCCTTGATTCGCTAATGCAACATCATGGGCTTATTCGACTGTGGTGGAAAGCTAGCGGCTGCTGCAGCCACCAGCTACAGTGATTCGTGAGGGGGCTGGCAGCCACACCAAAGCTTTCAGGTGCAACCGAACAGGTATATCCGAAAGCACCGTTGTGCTGATATCTTGGCGATTCCTGTCAAACCTCACAAGTTTCTTTCCTTCTGTATTTAACCAAGATATGGATAACAACAACGAGTCGGAACGGGTATGAATCGCTTCGGCAGGAGCTTCGAAACACAACAAGTCCGGAGAAAATTGGTTATTTGCCATGCTTAAGAGTAGACTTCGGATGATATTTGTCATTGTCAACGTTAGTTTCACAAATTTGCCACGTAGTTCCTTTTATTTCTTCAATTTCGGCATGCGATGTATGTTCAATTTTAATACTACCTTCTATTTCCTACGTTCAAAAATTTTTAAGTTGTTTTGGATTTTTCTAGATTCATACTAGTTTTTACTGTATGTTTACGTGTGTAATAGTGTATATGTAGCTATATAGCAAAATCTATGTACGTGAAAAAAATAAAATGACTTGGAATTTAGTACTACTGAGGGAGTATAAATTTAATAAAAATTTGGATAGTTTTAGTAGATACAAATCTATCTAGAATAGTAGAATTACATCATTTTTAGAACAGAGACAGTCGTAACCAGGAGATGTAAGCATCCTCCTGCAACAAACAAACAAAAAAGGAGATGTCATAAGCTTCGTTGCACAAAAAAAAAAAAGAGGGAGAAGTTATGTAAGGTGGCGAATGATTATTGTTATTAGCATGAGGCCATGCATGAGGTAATAAACATTTAATCTCGTGCTGATTATATTATCGCGAGCTGTGCCCAGGGGTCGCCTAGAAGCTTTGCCAATGCTACGAAGCTGCAGCAACTGGCCAGAACGTGCGTGCTTATCAGCTCCTTCACTGATAGAGTTAAGCTGATACTGACAGAGACCGTACCTTGTCTGATTCGGACAATCCGTGTTGGTTTGTCCTCATATCTCGTAAATACCTGCCAAGTGCCAACCTGACTTGTACATGGAGTAGGACTGTATGTAGGTCGATGTGAACACGGATCCGTGTTCGTTCGTTCACTGCTTCTACTTGTGATGGTGATGATGTCAAGTACGCACGTCAGCTTTATTTGCCGGACCAGCTACTTCTCTTCCCTCTCCCTCACTATCTCTCTTGCACATTTCAATTTTGTCGACGCGCCACACAAGTATACTCCCTAAGTCAAAAAAAGTTACAATTCTCAGGAGTTTAAATTTAACCAAATCTACGCAAGAAGTTATATTAACATTAACAATACTAAATAAATATCATTAGATTAATTCTAGAATATATTTTATCGTAAATCTAATTAAAAACAAAAACCTTGATAGTTTTTACTATGAACTTACCCAAACTTAGAAAAGTTTAACTTGTCTAAAACCTAGAATTACATTTTTCTTGGGACGGAGGGAGTATGTATATACACGGCATGCGTGTCCTTGCATCTTAGAATCTTCGTACAAGAATTTCGCACTTGAGTTCTAAATTCCAAGCCAAGATCACATAATGCAAGAGCAATTTAGGGCGTTGCCACGGCGCGAGCTCACCACTCCCCACACATAGACAGTTGTGTACCTTTGTGATGATCACTAGTACAGGAATGACATATACTCCCGGTTGGCAACCCCCTTTACTCCCGGTTGCCCAACCAGGAGTACGTTTTCGGGAGTAAAGGTTCACAACCGGGAGTAAAGGGGGACTTTTACTCCCGGTTGGTAGTACCAACCGGGAGTAAAGAGTCAGTTGGGCCCGTGGCCTGGTAGACACCTTTACTCCCGGTTGGTAATACCAACCGGGAGTAAAAGTCCTTTTTTTCTTTTTCTTTTTCATTTCAATTCATAATTTATTTTGGTTTTAAAATAGGTTTTCGTATACGATTTTTGCCCTACAAATAATATATGCATACACGTGCGTATAGTAAAGTTTGGTTTCAAGCAATGTACGCAAGTAACCCAACTAAAAAGAAAGTATATACAAACAATTTGTGCACCATATATAATACAAGCTTGCATTGTATACTTTCATCGTCGTGTCCGCCCTTTGGATCCGATAACAAGTTGTCATGACCCATTACATTCAAAATAAAGTTATCATGACCCTAGTTTTTTGGAAGCCATTGTTCATCGGGGTTAAAGTAGAACTCGGCGCCGGGCTTTAAGACCTGTTCATTAAGAAATCCTGCTATCGTCTCTTGCATTGCTTTGAGACGGTGTATTTGCAGGGTCTTCTCTTTCAAATGTCTAGTCTACAATTTGAGTAAAAGAAAAATTATTAGTATATATATCAAGAATAATGATAAATCAAGAAAAAGTAGTAGTATTTAGATACATACTTTTTCTTGCTCTAGACTTTTTTTGAGCACGACTTCAGGAACTCACAAACATAGTATTCACAGAGATTGGTCCCCTGTGGCTGCCGCAGAACCCACTTTAGGAAAAAACAGATTCAGTATCTGATCCGATATAGATAAATTGATACATATAGGAAGCAACATAGGGAAATTGAACTAATAGAGCGCATCTAGTATTTCTTTGGCTCCTGTCACCCGATTCCCTTTGCATGCTAAATTCAGGTGTTTTTAAGGCTACTAGAACATTTGGCGCCCTTCGGGCGCCCTACAATGAATTAAAGAAAACAAACCATTATCCTCACTTCATTGTATGGATTGTGGTAGCTAAAATCTGACATATATTTATACATAGAGACATGCATATTACACAAATAGTGCAACCACATATCCTGCATGTCCTAATTTTCAAAGGAAATGAAAAATCCCAAATTTTTTTTACTGTGGGTCAATATTTAACCATGGATGCCATGAAGCAGGTGTCATTTAAATAGCTCACCAAAGTATCTGGTTGACTAATACAGTAATAAGTTTTTTCAATGCCAAACAGAGATGGTGAGCAATAGGCGACTGACATATTACAAAAAGGAATGTTTCTTTGCATCTAAGAATGCTTGTATATGCTGCAGATGAGAAATATATGGAACATCGATAACTAAGCATCATGTAACTTAAACACACTAACTGGAAAATCTCAACAACCAACCAAAGCAAGGTCTTGACCATCGAATGGCGGGGAGAATTTGTATTGATGCCAGCATAGAGCCATACGTTCTTCAACAAGAAATTCAAGCAGCTATGGTGAAAAACTGACTCGCACTGCCTATTATCGTTTGAACTAAGGAACTCATTAAGCCGATAATTTTTGCTGATATTCCTGTACAAAAACAGAGGGGCGCCAAACATTGCTGATTATGGAAAGGATGCTATGTGATTGATCTCACGAAACTGATATGTAATGCCTATTATTGTTCAAACTACACGTTAAAGGTTCGAATCTGAACCGTGCTTTGCTGATATGCAATTTTAGGAAAGAAAGAAACATCTTCCATGAACATCCACGCAGAGGCAGAACTGGAACTATGAGGATAACTTCATACTTAACACAAAGCACTCCACACTATAGAGTTGGATGAGAGAAGCCAGAAACTCATAACAAACCATTTCCTCATAGCACAGAAGCTTCTCCTCAGCGCTCAATCTCTCCTCTACCGCTGACGCAGCTGGGGCCAGATCACCAAAGATGAATACCACCCCTTCAACTCCAGGGCACATCCGGCGCCTGATTTGGAATCAAGGTGAAGAGGGATGAATGGATCGACCACGGTTACACATCGTGCAGCAGGGGTGACGCGTACCTGGCCGTCTCCACCGTGAGAGGGAAGAGCTCGGGCGTCCGAAAGCAGGACCCGGACGGGTGGACGGCGGCACAGATCGGATCGAGAGAATTGGAGAGCAGCCAGGCGGACGGGAGAAGGAGAAGGGGCTGGTAATATACTTCAGACTTTTACTCCCGGTTCCTAAATCCACCCGGGACTAAAAGTCCTTTACTCCCGGTTTGTAATATCAACCGGGAGTAAAGGTCCAGACTTTTACTCCCGGTTCCTAAATCCACCCGGGACTAAAAGTCCTTTACTCCCGGTTTGTAATATCAAGCGGGAGTAAAGGTCAGACCTAACTATATTTTGGCGGTGGACACAGTTCAACGTAGAATTACTTGGTGAAGTTGCGCGAAAATTCAATTAAATCGGAAAAAGTACCAAACCAATTCAGAAAAATCTCAAACTTGGCGGTTGCTTCACATAGGGAATTTGAAAGCCTCAGAAAAAAATTCCAGATCAATACAACACTGGAATGAATGTGCGGTCACAATTATTACATAATTATTTCTCAATGCACAACATTAAACAACATTAAATTAAGCAGGCACAACAGTGATCTTCTGGTCATGATCGTGTCGCAACTATGGAGTGTTCTCATCATTTAGCGCTATGCTTGGATCTTTGTTCACTTTGAAGGGCACGATTCTATCTTAAGTGGAGTAAACTAATGATGACAAGTGCACACGAAACGAACGAGTTTAGAGATAGTACCACAAAAAAATACTATATTATACTATATTATAGGTGTGTTTGATCACTAAATTAAACTTTAATCATGTAAAACTTTAGTTTGAGACTGTTCAAACGTAGTATGAATTAAACCGTAGATTTAAATTTTAGTCTAGCGTAACTAATTGTTAGGCACACTCTGTAGTGTATGCATCCAGACAAATATGGTATTAAACTTTTTGTCATTTACTCCTTCCATTTCAAATAAAATACATCAACTTCTACTATGTATATAGACAAATATTTATCTAGGTACCTAAATTTTAATTGGACCTGCAACTACTCCATGCGTGACATAAAAGGAATTAAGACTTAAACCGCCTTGTGATTCACAGAACTCACCAAATTTAATTTGGTGATGACTTTGCATTTTTTTTTAAAAAAGTTTGAACGCAACATCAAGTGCCATCTGTACTTAAGGCGAACCTCAAGTTTCTTGTCTCCAACACTTCGGTCGGAATGCAGGGCTAACAATATATAGAGAAACACTTAGTTAGCTGGTTGTGCTTAAAAACCTGGACTAAAAGTCCATTTTTACTCCCGGTTAGAGACACCAACCGGGAGTAAAGGTTGACTGCACCTTTACTCCCGGTTGGTGTCTCCAACCGGGAGTAAATGTCTACCTTTACTCCCGGTTGGAGACACCAACCGGGAGTAAAAGTCCTCGGATCACGGAGTGGCAGTTGCATGTGGGACTTTGCTCCCGGTTGGAGACACCAACCGGGAATAAAGGTCCCTTTACTCCCGGGTGCAATAAGTGCCGAGAGTAATCTAAAAAATGGTGCCGGGAGTATAAGTTAGTTCTCTACTAGTGGATGCCAAATTAAGCTCCACGTGCATCATTTTCAAGAGGCACGTCACTTGCTGATGAAGAATAATTAGCCAAAAAAAAATGCAAGCACTCATCCTGGGTTCCAAACAAACTGGCCTTAGGAGGCCTAGTCGTCGTCATGAACCAGAAAACTAAATTTTTACATTGTATATACTACTCTACTATGGTAAACATTGTTGGTTAACTCATGCCTCCTTTGGAAGCAGAGTCAGGCTAGCCCAGCGAAGAGATGCCCCGCACCGGGATTTCAATGGACAACTGTTTCCTAGAATGGCATTCCCCTGTTAGCTACTACTATTTCATTCAGGTTGAACTCATCAAGGCAGGTCAATCGATGGGCTGCCATTGTTTTGCATGCTACTAGTACTGAGCCATGACCATACATACATGCATAATACACCTAGCTGCTGATCATCATACATGCAAAAGCTGAAAAGCATACTCCTATATGTTGACCATATATTATGACCATACATGCATACTAGTACTACTGGACGGAGGAGTACTATTACTTTCGCCGTATAGTTGAGTACACATGTTAGTAGTAGCGCTACTGTTTTTGTTTATACTCGATCATCCCAAATCCCAATGATGATACTGCTACTCGATCAAGCAGCTAGGTCTAATGCCCAACAACGCATGCACGCAACGCGATTAACATCCGGATTATATAGTACTGTAATAAACAAAAACGCGGTCGGCGGTCCGAAGCAACGACGTCAGCCGTTACGAGCGACTGAGCCCAGCCCAGAGCAATGATCCTGATCATGTCGACCAAGGAAAGGAAAGAAAGCAGATGCCTGAATCCGGGGCTGCCCTGTGCATGCATGCGCACATTAATTAATTAGTTAATTATATAATTATGTACCATTAGTATGTGTGTATGTAATGTACTCGTACCAATTGCACACTAGGATTATTTTAGGCATAAATAAATAAGTGAGCTCAAGCCAATTACTGGTCCAAACTTCAACTGCACGTCACTTGTGCTTAAGTGTTGCCTTTGTACTGTAGTATACATATGTTTTATTTATAGTAGATTTATAAGCGATACGAGTTTATATATTTTCTTGAAAATTAGTGTCACGAGACTAGTAAACATTTGTTACATAGTGGATAATATATACTGTAATTAAAAAATAGAAAAAAATTGAAATCTATATATATAGTTGACTACGGATAAGCTCAGAGAGAAAGATTAGCATGGTTCGTAGCATCTTACAGTACTAGTCCTCTATGGCTGTATTTTCTCGTTGTCTCAGGGCACCATTAGTGGAGGCTAACACTCTTAGTAGTTCTAAGTACAAATAAAATGATCCACATAGACTAGGAAATATTGAGATTACTACTCACATGATACAAACTATTATTGCTTGTGGTTTGCATAGAAACTTTTTGCTTTCATCATGTCTCATCTTTATTTTCTCTCCCTCTTCTTTTTTAGCATGGACTATCTTCTCTCTCCCAAGCATACGTAGCTTCTGTAAGACACCGTGACAAATATAGAGCATCTAATTCTTTTTATCCAATCTTACACGCATGCTATTTGGGGTTACAAGAAAAAACATAGCGTTATCATCAATCAGTTAGTAGCTACGACTCTTAACTTTTGAGCCGCCCGGACCCGGATGCGGATGTGGGGTGGTTAGTCCAGTCAATGTCGTGCAAGATCAGAATTCAATCATTCATTCATGGTTAATTATAAAAATAGAATAAAATCGGCTGGGCTGGCTGGTATAACTCCGGCACCCATTTTCCTTCTTCTTTATTAGTAGAGATAAAAATAAAATAAAAACCCTCTGCTGCTTCTCCAGACGAAACCAGCGCCTACTTGCTAGGCCTTGCTTGTTGTGGAGTTTCCTGCTCCATCGGGTGTTGTTGGTGTTGGTCATCCATCGTCCCCGTCCCCGTCCCCGTCCCCGACCCTATTGGAGTTGGAGTCTGTCTCAGTCCAATGCAACTCAACTGCTGCCACTTGCCTTATCATACTCCACGCCGACCTCCCCAACTTGGCGATTCATCAGCAGGTTCAGTTCCTCCCCGTGAGACGACCCGCAGTGGGTACTCTAAAGGATACTCTAAAGCTTTAGATTATGAATATAGAGTAAAAACTGCTGCACTAGGTACTCTAAAACGATACTATATTCTTTCTCTCACTCTATATTTAGAGTGGTACAGTGCTTACTCTATAGTGGGCAATGACGGGCCCCCACTAGCTAAACAAAAGAAAAAATGCTATAACTCACAAACCAAAAATCCAAATTAAATTTCGATTGCACCATTAAATTCGTCTCAATAAATCTTTCAAAACTAGATCACACATGGATATATTTCGATAAAGTGACAAGTGGGTCCCATAGTGGATAGAGTGGATAGAGGATGATATAGAGGATTGATGGGTGCGGGAGAATTGAGTATAGAGAAGAGAATCTTGCTGACTATGACGTATAGAGGATGAATATAGAGTTCCATGAGTGCGGATAGCCTGAACCCTGAACGAAACGAAATCATGCTCACGGTCCCGGCTACGTATATATACTCCCTCCATCCACAAAAGATATAACTATATATATGAAATTCACGCCGGTCAAACTAGTTCAGATTTGACCAAATTTATAGTAAATAGTATTAGCGTTTATGTCTCTATAAGAAAATATATTCTAGGAGTATAAAGAATCTAATGATACTTATTTTGTATCATGAATTTTAGTACTTTTTTTTATATAAATTTAGTCAAATTTTAAACTCGAGAATTGTATTCTTGAGTGCACAGAAGGAGTACTCAACATGGTACCTAGTGCTAGTGGGCTAGCTAGTGGCTCTGGACCCTTTTAAGCCTCCTTTGAGACAGAAGACCCAATCCACGGGTTTCCCCCACCTTTTCCATGAGCAAACCCCCCACAATGGAAGTTGGCCCCCGGGCCAAACTAGCCCGACATTTGGAAGACCTCGTGGAAGGGCCGCCTTTCTCAGTTCTGCGAAAATTCCTCGCCGCATCGTTTGTCTTTATTATCGGTTCGCAAACCACAAGTGGACCATGTGTACAAACCACAAATGGACGGTGTGACACTAAACACTACTCCCTCTTTTACAAATTATAAATTATTTTGATTTTTATTTTGTACATCCATTTTACTACTCCCTCTGTCGTAATCTATCGTTTTCGGTTTGCGTGCCATAAGTTTGACTCGTTTTGTAGAAAATGCGTGCAACATTTGTATCTTCAAATAAATTTATTAAAAAAAACTAGATTCAAAGATCTTTCCAATAATATCAATTATGGACCATAAATATTAATATTTTTAATATATATTTTGTCAAAATTGTTTCTCGAGAAACGAAAACGACAGATATTTTGGGATAGATGGAGTATGTATTTAGATATAAATTATAAGTCGCTTTGACTTTTTTTGATACATTCATTTTGTTATGCATCTAGATATAATTGATGAAAAAAGCCAAAGCGACTTATAATTTAAAACGACGGGAGTACAGTAGGAATTAAACTCTAGTATGTGTCGGCATGTATTGCGGAATCTTTTGTACTAGTACTAGACTATTTCATAAACATGGAAAAACAAGACATGTGTACCCTCTTGTATATTTCATTCATCGCACATGTCAATTAATTAATATAAAAGAAAACTCCTCCCACTTTGAAGAATGTTCACACAATCCTCATCAATGATTCAAATTCGAGCCATCGTTAAGCCATGAAACATGCTGTGATGGATGAAGAATGAAGCACACGCTGACACGCGCAAGAAAAAGAAAAAAAGAAAATAGGACAAGCGTGTGTATAGATGGCCAAACGGGCCACACGGCACGGCACGGGCACGGGCACGGACCGGCACGGCACGTCTCGGCACGGGCACGAGAAGGCACGCGTGCCTACCGTGCCGTGCCTGGCGTGCTCCCGTGCCAGGCACTCAGCACGAGCACGACACGGCTATAGCTGGAGCGTGCCGTGTCGTGCCGCTGGGCACGGGAGCACGCCAGTGCCCGTGCCGGCCCGTGCCGTGCCGGTCCGTTGGTGGTCATGGTTCGACCGATCTCCTCCGCCTCGTCGGACGACATGTCGCCGCCGCCGGCCTCCGGTCCCTCGACGGCTTCAAAAAAGAAAGCATCAAGCATTAGATCTAGGGTTTCGAGGAATCGAGGGTTAGGTGATCAAGAAGAGCACAGATCTAGGGTTTCGAGAAAGCTCACCTCTACGACCGGAGCTCCAGAGATGCCAGCAGCAACGGCGACGTCGTCGTCGTACGGATCCGGCTCCGGCACCGTGGTACCTCAACGCATCCTGAGGGACACGGAGCCCCACGGGCGGAGGCCGAGGACGGCGACGAGGATGGAGACGAGACGACGAGTGCAAGATGTGGAGGCCGAGGCTACATCGGGGGTCAGGGAGGAAGAAGAGGGGTGTAGAATGCCACCAATCCGTCTAGCCGAGGCCGCCGGAAGCCGGGAAGACGATAGGAGAGTGGCTAGGGTTAGGGTTCCAGGCGGCGCCGCAGCGGCCAGCGGGAGAGGGAGAGTCGACCGAGGAGAGACGAAATGATTTAGGGTTAGGGTTCCAGGCAGCGCCGCAGCGGGCAGCGGGAGCCGAGAGAGGGAGAGTCGACCGAGGAGGAGGAGAGACGAAATGATTTAGGGTTTAGGGTTCAGCGGCGCCTCGGCTATATATAGCCAACGTTTCGGTGCGAAATGAACGGTCAGGATCGGGGGAGGGAGGCGATCCAACGGCCGTCGCCGTGCCGACGCCGTGCCGCCCGTTGGAGCGGGCCGTGCCCGTGCCGGGCCGTCGTGTGCGACTTCCAGCCCGAGCACGAGCACGGGGACGGGCCGTGCCAGCACGGGCACGAGGCAGGCCGGGCCCGGGCCGTTTTCGTGCCGTGCTTTCCCGTGTCGGGCCCGTGCCGGCCCATCGGGCCAGGCCTGTTTGGCCATCTATAAGCGTGTGGGTCCCGCGGACAAGTATGGAGGAGCAACCCTAGGCAAAGGCAAAAAAAAAAAAAAGGCGTGCGGGGCCAACGGCACGCCTATAAATCGGAGGAGGGGAGACGTGCCTCCCGGCCCCTCCTCAAGACTCCCTCCTGCAGCCACCACGCAGCAACAGCAACGACCGCCGCAGGCCGCAGCCACTGCTCTCTCTCTCTCTCTCAACCGCCGGCCCGCGTCGCGCATCTCCTCTTCGCTCCTCCGGCCCCAACAGCAACAACCCGCCGCTGCCGCCACCCGCACGTTCAGGGCCGCCGGTCGATCGGGAGCAGCAGATCGCTACTGGGACCTAGCTAGCTAGTACTAGTAGTCGCTCGCGGCGCGTCCCGTGCCGTCGCCATGACCCCAGCCACGGCGGTTGCCGTCGCGTCGGAGGCGCCCGTGCCGGCTCCGGTCACCTCGGGCCTCGCAGCCTCGGCGGCGGGCGTGGAGGTGGCGACCGAGTCGGGCGGCGGCGGGGCGGAGCGCCGGTCCCGCTTCCGGCGGATCTGCGTCTACTGCGGCAGCGCCAAGGGGAGGAAGCCCAGCTACCAGGACGCGGCCATCCAACTCGGCAACCAGCTGGTACGTGTACGCCCATCCCGTGCCGTGCATGGGAGGCCGGGTGTGCTTCCATTCGCCTATCGATTTCATTGCGATGTGCTTTGGAGGCGCACGAGCACGATTTAATTTGTTCCTCTCTTACATTACATGCATGTTAGTTTGAGTTTATTGCACGTATTAATTTGGTTGGTCGCCATGGGATGGGAGGGTCTCGTGTCGATGAGTGTGCGTGAGAGCATCATCGACTACTACTTGGCCTTGCCCTCGCCTGTTCATCATTGCCTCCACAATGACAGCCAGAGCCAGTGCAACGCCTTGCCATTTGCATTTCCTTTCCTTTCCTTTCCCCTTGGGGCTTGTGCTTCGCGTCATGACCCTGTGGTGGCCCTGGCATCGCTTGCTTGCCCGAACGCACAAATTTCTCCATGCCCCCGCCCCCGCCCCCCTCATGCATTGCATTGCATTGCATACCACGGCTCGATTTCCTCCGATGGACGTGAACGAGCTGACTAGACAAACAGTAGAGCGAGCTTTTTTCTTCCTCGTTTTCCGTCCTTCCGTTTCACCATCAATTAATGCAGGTGGAGCGGGGCATAGACCTGGTCTACGGCGGGGGCTCCATCGGCCTCATGGGATCGGTCTCCCACGCAGTTCACGCCGGAGGTCGCCATGTCATGGGGTTAGTATCCATCGCCAGTTCTTGTTTGCTTGTCGCCTTTGTGGTGGTCTTAGCATGCCATGGCCGCTCTCTGCTCCTGGGGTCTGCCCGTCTGGGCGCTTCGTTTCCAGGCACCAACTCACTGCACCAAAACGGCAGCCTTGGCTGCAGAAATGCCAGCTTTATTTCGTCAGTCAGCCAGCTGTTGGGGTCGTCTGGACGCTCCATTGCCCGTTGGGGGAGCAGGGGGCAAGCCATGCCGATTGCGTTCGTTTCACCCAAGTGGAAGCAACTTTTCGGTCTTCTCTTCCAAAGGCTAGCTGGTTCCATGCTGCAAATGGGCGGGTAGCGTGCTCGGCTGCATGCAAGCCGGCGAAATTATTGTACGCCGTCTCCGTTGTCTAGCCTGCCCATTTCAAGTATTATAGTTTCTTTTTCCAGGGAAAAGGATCGGCTGCTTGCTCCTGTACTTGTTTGACCTCTTTTGCCAGAAATTAACGAGCCTTTTCTGTTTCCCCTCTTCTTTTTGGCAGGATCATTCCAAAATCACTGATGCCCAGAGAGGTGAGTTGAGTCCAAAAGCCTAGTACATATGTACCTTGTTGCTACTAGTCCGTTACACTTTAATTAATTACTGTGTTCTATTGCTGGATTTTGCAGGTAACTGGAGAACCTGTTGGGGAAGTTAGAGCCGTTTCTGGCATGCACGAGAGGAAGGCTGAGATGGCTCGGTTTGCCGATGCTTTTGTTGCCTTACCAGGTATATATATATATATATATACTAGTCTACCCAATTTTATTCTCTAGTTAACATTTCAGAAAAAAACTGATTATGCGTGTGTAATTGTTTTCCCTTCCATTGAACTGGCAGGTGGCTATGGAACTCTGGAGGAGTTACTTGAGATCATTACTTGGGCACAACTGGGGATCCACAAGAAGCCGGTAAAGTCCGAACCTTCTTTCGTCCATTCTAGGTGCTTCTAGAATAAAATTCATCCATTGTTACTCATCTGGAGGCAATCCACTTGTTTTGCATGTGTTGTGTCGACACATTTTGCTTTCGTAGGTGTCATAAGTGCAGATTTGTTTACTAAAATGTCGTTAGAGCCGTTGTGATCTGATGCTCCCATCTTGCTTTATTCACATGTGACTAAAAAGGTTTCATCCTTACAGCCACAGCCAGCCATCAAATTATCGAAACGATAGTTTAGTCAACATGTTGTGGACGTCACTGCATCAGAATATTGTCGAGACCTAGGGCATGCGATCTGCGTTCTCCATCTTTTATATCGCACTCTAATAAGATATTCATCATAGTTTATGAATATTCCCACACGGCTAATGGAATGATGGCTGGAGGATCTTAATACTGTATGACGTGTTGCATGCACAAGGCAATGTTTGGTCTTCTGTATGCTAAATAATTGGCTCGTGAGATACAAAATGGGAGGGGTTGTGGGAGGATTAGAACGGTCAAGTCTATGCTTCTTCTTGTATCCCTTATCTGTCTCTATTATGAGCTCAATGGCCCCCACAAAGTTGCTATTTATTCATGTGGTGATATCATCAGATACGATTCTGCTGGTATGAATGGATCATTCACCAATCATATCCAATATTACTACTGCTTTCATGTAATTTCTTGAAAATTTCGTCTTCACCAGGTTGGCCTTTTGAACGTTGACGGATTCTATGACCCTCTTCTGTCTTTCATCGACTTGGCTGTCAACGAAGGTTTCATCACGGAGGCAGCGAGGCGCATCATCATCTCAGCCCCAACAGCCAAGGAGCTAGTTATGAAGTTGGAGGTTTGACCCAACCCCTAGCTAGCTACATCGCTCTTGTTTATATTCAACGTTCCTACTTCCTAGAGTGATAATATGAAACTGCTTATTAGTTCACTGATTGTTCAGTTCAATCGGTTTTGTTTTTGGCCAGGACTATGTCCCGGAGTATGACATCGGCTTGGTCTGGGAGGAGCAGAAGCCCAACAGCTTGGTCCCTGAGCTGGAGTCTGGGATCACCTCATCCTGATGATCCATCTCACCTTCCAGCCTCACCCTGCCGCGTCATATCTCAGTGTCACATACATATATACATATATATTATATATAACTAACCTAGCCTGCCACAAATATTTTGTTCATCTGCTAAGTCCTAACTAAAGGGTAATTCTTGGAAGGAATCAAGGGGACACCAGCGTGCTGTGCTGGTGACCTCTATTCTATGTGCTGGCGTTTTGGTGGTAGCATAGCAGTATGATTAGCAGTCCAGTGCCGTAGATCTTGCTTTTCTAGAATGATGAGTACTAGCAAGCAGTCCAGTCGCCAGTGCTGTAGACATCTTATTTTGTTATATATACTCCGTACTTGTTAATTATTGTCATCGAAGCTATAGCCAGGTAGTAGCAAGTAGTGATGCGTCGTCTCCATGGTGTTTGGGTCTCTGCTGAATTTTGTATTGCACGTGGTGTTAGTTATGCTGCGTGCCGTGCGTGTCCATTTCCATCCTGATTGGGCGCAACGGTTTCTAACGAGCTCCAGCCTCCAGCTGCTGTGATTGCGCTTGTATTTGCACACGCATGATTGATCATGTACCTCATATATTGGGCTTGCCAGATACTAACCATATGCTTGCGTGGCGTGATTGCTAGTATGTTCTTGCATTATCTTCGGATAAAGCATTATCTGCCCAAAAATCCAAGTGTTTCTAGAAGCCCAAACTCGTGTAAAGCATTTTTCTTCCTTTATTCCACAACATTTCTCTGAAATTGGGAAAATGGCTAGCCCATTTTTCTGAAACCAGGAAAATGGCCCACCCACAACTCTTCCGGGCCTGAGGCCTGTGACTGTGACCCACGAGGTTAAGGAATTGGCCCTGTTTTTGCTTCAACGCGTCTGTTCCAGGAAGATGGCACGCTGTGACAAACACAAATCCAAAATCTTTGCGCGAATTCTAAATTCTAAACGTCTGTAAGTCAGATTGCAGGTGGGGCGGGCTTTTCCACGAGCCCGCATAGCCGCCCCGCGAGAGTGCCGTTTGTAGGCGATGAGGCTCGGCTGCAAAATTTTTGCGGCCTAATGTTGTCCAGTCCGTAAAGTCCACCGAACAAGAGGATAAGCCCGTAAGAACCTGCATTCTTAGTTCTCTCGATGTTTTGGTCTGCGAACCGCTGAATCTTACTGCTAGCACGGCAGCCGCGCCGCCGCTGCCCCTTCTTCCGCCCAGCTCCTCCTCCGGCGCCTAGGGAAGGGTCACGCAGTCTGTCCGGCCAACAACAATCTCACACATAGCACGTCGAAACCATATATCCGATCCACCGTCTGTTGTCGTCTCCCTCCCGTCAAAGATACATCAGCAGGCTCTCGAAGGAGGCAAGCAGCTGCGAATTCTTGTGTTTTGTTAGTCACCGATCAGAATTCAGAACTGAAGTAGTATATTAGTTTGTTGTACAAAGCCTGCTTGCGGACGTTAGTGGCTTGCCCACCAGTCCCACTGGCCGTTCGCGGCGATAGCTTTGCGGTTTGCGGACTTTCGCGTAGCCCGTTTAATAGCTTCACGGCCAGCTTAGTGGAGGATGGACGGTCCACAACCCGCCCCGCCTGCAAGCTGATCTGTAAGCATTTAATTCGCTCAATCAAAAAAATGAGCAGTACTTAATCCCTTCCAGACCGATAAATCGAGCAGACCAAGTTGAATGCGATAAAGCCGATTGCCTGTCTGCTAGTTCTGTCTGCAAATGCTTCGGTTGGAGGCCGCCATTATAATGTGTACTGTACACTAGAGGATCAGTCACGTCAAAATTTCAATCACTCCAAATATTGATAGCGGCAAACTCTTTCAGTGAAATTTCTTTAAAAAATAGAATATTTTGGTGATAGAATTCAAACCGCACTCATAAATTTTGAAAGTGCCAATCTTCAATCCCTTTGTCAACTGCTGGCGTGCATGGCAAATTTCTTAAGCCTTCATGGTTTTCTGCACCAATTAAGAGATTGCTTGTTGGATTGCTCCAGTTCAGGTTCCAACCCCAGCACGCTGGTCATGAATAGTAAGACAACGATTTTCACGAACAGTGCTGCCATGAACTTTGCAAATTTTACTTGAAATCAACAGAGATTCTGCCTTCCCAGTAAACTGAGAATAAAGCATATCTTTATTGCCACCACATTGCTGGCAGTTGGTGGATTCCTCCGATCGTGTGGCACCATGACCTAAGGATGGCATTCATCTTTGTGACCATTTCTCCAATGATCTATCTCGCATTTTGCAAGCGTCTGTTTCAAGTGTTTCATCGTACGGAAGAAGGGTGAAAATGCATGTTGCAAGCGTATGTTTCAAGTGTTTTAAATGTTTTGGAGGTATGTTGCAAGTGTTTTATACAGATGTTGCAAAAGTAGATTATGATGTTACACATATTGCAATGGTTGTATACGTATGTTACAAGCTCTTGTTCTCACTGTTTTATCTCTTTTTTCCGACGTATGTTGCAAGCGTGTTTATCTAGATATTGCATATGTTTTCACACACATGATGCAAGTGTTTTATCTGGATGTTGCATATGTTTACAATGGTTTCAAGTGTTTCAGACGCATGTTTCAATTATTTTCAGACGTATGTTACAATTGTTGCATATGGATGTTTCAAACAAGATAAGTGTTGCATCTCCCTCTTTCTGTTATCTCGCCTCGGTGTCAGCCGCGTGAAGGCAAAGACGGTCTCCACCGGCGCGGGCGAACCCCACGTGTTTGCGAGCGGGCAAAGCAGGCAGACAGGGGACGCGAGATGGGGAGCAACGGCATAGGCGTCTGGATAGGGGGCTAGCGCCCGGACATGCAGGCACTAGCCACGCCCTTTCCTTTTTCCTTTATCCCACAACATTTCTCTGAAATCGTGAAAATGGCTAGCCCATTTTTCTGAAACCAGGAAAATGGCCCACCCACGTGTTTGCGAGCGGGCAAAGCAGGCAGACGGGGGACGCGAGATGGGGAGCAACGGCATAGGCATCTGGATAGGGGGCTAGCGCCCGGACATGCAGGCACTAGCCACGCCCTTTCCTTTTTCCTTTATCCCACAACATTTCTCTGAAATCGTGAAAATGGCTAGCCCATTTTTCTGAAACCAGGAAAATGGCCCACCCACAACTCTTCCGGGCCTGAGGCCTGTGACTGTGACCCACGAGGTTAAGGAACTGGGCTTGTTCTTGCTTCATCGCGTCTGGCCCAGGAAGATGGCACGCTGTGACGAACACAAATCCAAAATATTTGCGCGAATTCTAAACGTTGCAAGCATTTGATCCGCTCAATAAAAATTTGAGCAGTACTTAATCCCTGCCAGACCAATAAATTGATCAGACCAAGTTAAATGTGATAAAGCCGATTGCCTTTGAGCCATGTTTAGTTTCTCAAATTCACCTCCAAATTCTAGTATGCAAAAAGAAGATTCTCCATCACATCAAAATACCGGCACATGCATGGAGTATTAAATGTAGATGAAATCAAAAACTAATTGCACAATTTAGTTGTACTTTGCGAGACGAACGTTTTAAGCCTAATTAATCAATATTTAAACAATTATTACGAAATAAAAACAAAATTACTACAGTGCTGCACAGTGAATTCAGAGATGCCCGGATCGGGCATCTAAACCAGGCCTTTGTCTGTTACAAATGCTTCGGCTGGAGGGCGCCATTATAATATGTACTGTACACTCGAGGATCAGTTACGTCAAAATTTCAATCGCTCCAAATTTTGATAGAGACAAAATCTTTCAGTGAAATTTCTTTAAAAAATAGAATATTTTTGGTGATAGAATTCAAACCGCACTCATAAATTTTGAAGGTGCCAATCTTCAATCCCTTTGTCAACTGCTGGCATGCATGGCAAATTTCTAAAGCCTTCATGGTTTACTGCACCAATTAATACATTAGTTGGATGCATGTGTATTTACTTTAATTCACATGTGTTGAGGTGGATTAGAATGAAACTTAGTTTAACTTCACTTCAACAAATATGGATTGAGATAAATACATGTGCATCCAAACAAGACCTAAGATTGCTTATTGGATTGCTCCGTTCATGTTCCAACCCAGCATGCTGTTCATGAGCAGTAAGGCAACAATTTTCACGAACAATGCTGTCATGAACTTTGCAAATTTTACTTGAAGTTGAAAGCCTTGAACAATCAACAGAGATTATGCCTTCACAATAAACCGAGAATAAAGTGTATCTTTATTGCCACCACATTTCTGGTAGCCAGTGGATTCCTCCGAGGACATATCCTTAAGCTCTGCTCTAGCCATCACATTTTCGGGTGTATCGTCTCATGTGGCATCATGACCTATAGGATGTCATTCATCTTTGTGATCATTTCTCCAACCATCACATTTTCAGGTGTGTCATCTCGTATGGCACCATGACCTATAGGATGGCATTCATCTTTGTGACCATTTCTCTAACGATCTATCTGGCATTTAATAGTGTGATACTTTTTCTTTTTGATTGAGTACTACTTAGATGCACACAATCCATACACTCCACGCTCACACCACACGTACACACACGTGTGTGTCCATACACACACAAAGAAGAGATTGGAAGGTACTCTAGCCTTGAGTGCGCATTTCCCACACACACAAACACGTGCGCGTCCGTACACACGCAAAGAAGATATTGGGAGTCTATCACACAAACACACACGCGTGCGCGTCCATACACACGCAAAGAAGAGATTGTGAGGCTCTCTACCTCCGGTGCGTGTTTCCCACACACACACACATGTAGGCTCTCTGGCATCCAGTGCGCGGGAAACACGCAGTACCAACGAACGTGCACGTGTACCCTGCTTTTTTTTTGGAAAAAATCCAGAAAATAGGTGCGACACCAGGGTTTGGGTAGCGTTCCACTGGACTGCCCTACCACTGGACCATAGACCCCCATTTGCAACGGTGCAGTACTTGACACTCTATCCTATTCAGATTCAAACGGTGTAACTTGTACTCTAAACGCCCGATGACAAGTCATGATCAATAAAAAAAATCTTCAATTCCTCGCTTGCTTAGCACTTAGGTATGCCCCTACGTGCATGCTTAGGAATTCCGTCTACGAGCGCGTGAACTCGCTCATCTCAGACACAACGGTGGTCGTTCCGCCACCCGCACCGGAAGAAGCTGCGACGACGGTGACTGTGTCGTCCCAGCAGGAGTAGGGATGAAAACGGATCGGATACGGACGGATATCACTGATATCGTATTTGTTTTCATATTTATGTCCGGATTCGGATTCGAATACGGATAGTATAAAAAATGCCGGATATGATATGATTGGATATCGACATCATAAATATGTGATTTAAATATTCGGATACGAATACGATATCGGATGTTAAATATCCGGACTCGGATACAGACGGATTAAAACCACTCTAAACGGATTCGGTCTCGAATACGATCGGAAAATATATGTACCGTTTTCGTCCCTAAGCAGGAGCCACTGATGGTGCTGTCACTAATTCAAGTTATCAGCTTTTGATGTGGGTGTTCATTTTTTTTCTAGATTTATTTTAATATTTAATAGTATGGTTCTCTCAACGATCTGGTGTGATTCAGAAAGAACATTTGAAACCAGGTTGCCCACACAAAAACTTCGATTGGCGACAGTCGCTACCTGATCTATGGTTTAATTTGTCCCCGTTCTATAGTTGCACACATATTGGAAGTAGAATTCCGATGATGGAAGCTTCCAGCTAAAGACGCGCCGTCACGTCCTATTAGAGCATCGCATCATAAAAAAAAAAAAAGAACCCCGGTGTTTCGCCCACTTTGGACTTTGGTCGACTCCCTACCGCCACGTCGCTAAGACTACCCGCACTCATGGAACTCTATATTCATCCTCTATACGTCCTAGTCAGCAAGATTCTCTCCTCTATACTCAATTCTCTCGCACCCATATCATCCTCTATCCACTCTATCCACTGTGGGACCCACTTGTCACTTTATCTAAATATATCCATGTGTGATTTAGTTTTGAAGGATTTATTGAGACGAATTTAATGGTGAAATCGAAATTTAATTTGGATTTTTGGTTGTGAGTTATAACATTTTTTATTACGGAAAAAAATGAGTCCCGTCGCTGTCACCTATTTCCTCTCTCCTCTCTCTCGTATGCGCGCTGCTTCATCTGCCGCACATGCATTCTCCGTACGTGTGCTATCCAAGCTTCATCGTGCTACGAATACCGCATTCTCCGTACACATGCATTCTCCCTTGTTTAGATCACCTCAAAATTCCAAGTTTTTTCACTCTCTCTCCATCACATCAATTTTTAGCCGCTTGCATGGAGTACTAAATGTAGGTAAAAAAAATATCTAATTACACAGTTTAGTTCAAAATCACGAGATGAATCTTTTGAGCCTAGTTGGTCTACGATTGGACAATATTTGTCAAATAAGACGAAAATGATACTATTCATCAGGTTGAAAAAATCTTCAATCTAAACGAGGGCCGGGTGGGATAGCGTCTCCCGCTGCGAGGCTTTTCTCACGCTAAAAGCTGTCGTGGCCGGTACCGCAAGCGATACCGCACAGCAGTGCGGATGGTCTAATACCCCAGCCATCATCGCCGCCGACGAGGTCGCCGTAACAGGACCGCCGCCACCAATGGAGCATGGCCTACCCAAAATGCTTGCATCAGCCGCTGGGTCCTACCCGGCCTCTGCCTGTCTGTGTTAGCGGCCCCACAACACATCGGTGGGCCCCACCCACCACCCTCTCCCCCTGTCTCCTCTCTATGTGCCTTCCATTCCATTCCATTCCGACGCTCTCCACTGCCACTGACGTTGCCATTGCCGCTCTCCTATCCACCACGCCCACGCCGGCTGCCACCCTCCTCACGCCGCTTCCCCCGCACCGGAGATTCCGATTCCTGCCCGGCTGCCGCGGACTCCGCGCGATTCGGAGCATTCCGTGCCTGCCGTGGTGTAGTGTGGCACTGGCGTGTTTGTCTCGGTGTGAGCTCAGCGGTTGCAGGAGAGATGGGCGTCGGGAGCTCGGCGGGCCGGCCGAATGGGAGTCCGCGGAGCGAGCGGGGGACCGGAGGACGCCAGGGTTCCGCCGCGGTGTCCTGCTGGATCCGCCTCTGCGTCTCTTCCTCCTCCTCCTCCTCCTCCGCCCGCGCCAAGGTCGACACCGCCGCCGCGACCGCCCGTGCTGTCTCCGGTAATGCCTCTCCGATCCTCACGCTCTCCTCCTCTGCCAGCGTGTCTCTGGGGACGTATGTATGCTTGTGCCGCTTGTAGATTTTGTGCCTGCCGGTTGCCGCTCCGTGTGAGGGAATCGCGGCAGCTTTGGGTTTGGGATTGGGAGCTCGGTAAATGTGTAGTGCTGTGTATGATCCACACACGCCATCTGTGTCTCTGCCTCGGACAAAGCACAAATGTGTATGATCCACATACTTTGTATGTGTGCCAGCGGCCTAGAAAGTAGGAATGTGGCTGTCCATCCTCTGCGCATGTGCGCAATGTGTGGCAAGCTAGTCTCGTACCGTTGCTTGATGCTTTGATGGTCAAGCTGAAGGTGTGGCCTGTTTCTGTCACCTGTTTGCAATGCTGAATGTTACTTTGGAACTGCTGTTTACTGTGCACGATGATAGTGGCCTAGTGTGCTTACTGCTTAGACACAGGCACACAGTTTTTTAGTGTTTTGAGGTGTATGAATCCCGGTCATTGTGCTCCAGGCCTCCAGGTTTGGGTGCCCTGTGTCCTGTTGTCTTGTTGTCTGTTGAATGATCCCTATGTGTTTCATGGGTGTTTGTGCCCCATGTGTGCCGTTGAATGATCCCTATGTGTGTTTTTTTTTTGAGTGTTTGGATTGGAGGAATTAGGGTGCAGGCATCGTAGATTATGCTATTAGGGGATGGTAATGTTGTGCTTATCGCATTCTTGGCATGCTGGACTGCTCCTGTAAATTAATGCTTGGGCGGCTCAAGCTCAAGTACGTGTCTATTTCACTTGCCTTTTTGCAATGCTGTAGGTTTGGAACTGTTTCATGTGCAGGGCGATGCTAATTTGGTTTTCTGAGATGTATGGATGGTTTGGAATGTTGTTCTAAGGTTTATGTTTTCTATGGAAAGAACAAGAAAGTAGGGAATTAATCTTTGACTGGTTATGTTTTGCCAACTTGTACTATGTATTGCTAAAATTGTAAATGTGTGGCATGCTCGTAGGATTTGCAGCGACAAGATTTCATCATACTTTACACTTTGTGCTAAATATGATGTGCATGTACCGCTGTAGTTTAATACTTATGTTTTTGGATGCAGAAACTAGAGGAAAGAATAATGGTATCCAGAACCAACCTGTTCGACAGATAGCTCCCGCTTCGACATTGCCTAGCAACTCTGAAAATATTTCACCCCCATCTATAGTTGCAGATGGGCTGACGGTATCATTCCAACTGCGGAAGTTTACTTTCAATGAATTGAGGATCGCAACCAGAAACTTCCGTCCTGAGAGTCTTCTTGGTGAGGGAGGGTTTGGCCGTGTCTACAAAGGTTGGATCGGAGAGAACAGAACTGCTCCTGGGAGACCCGGCACAGGGTTAACTGTTGCTGTCAAGTCCCTCAATCGCGATGGGCAGCAAGGGCACAAAGAGTGGGTGGTATGTTTTACTTGTCTTTGATACATAGAGGTTTGAACTAACATTCTTTGTATTCAAATCTTAAATGGACCTTTTGTTTTCTCAGGCAGAGGTCAACTTTCTAGGAAATCTGAAACATCCGAACCTGGTAAAATTGATTGGTTATTGCCTTGAGGATAACCAGAGGCAGTTAGTATATGAATTTATGCCCCGTGGAAGTTTAGAGCACCATCTCTTCAGGAGTAAGCATTTGGCATCTGTTACGTCTTTATTTTAAGCATATGTTGCTAGCTTCCTAAGTCGATGAGTTATCTGAATTGGTCATTTCAAAAGTCAATGTATTGTGGAAGGACTTATATTGCAAATGGTTGCATTGTGCAAAGTGCCATCTATTTTTTTTTTTATATATTTGTTGCTTCAGAAAATTGGCATCTATTGACCTGGACAGAGTAGCACGTATCATGCTATATTTGACCCTGAGACTAGAGCTTATAATATGCCTTTTTATGATATATTTTTACAGTTTTTTCTTTTCTCAGCTGTCATAGACTACAAACTTTGGATGAAAATATGCCCCTTTCTTGTCAAAATCATTTTGTGACTGCAGCCAGCTATAATGGTAGCTCATGACCCCTGAAGTTTTCTAGTTATCATGCTCAAAAAAGTTTGCTGGTTAGGTATTGAAATACATTTTCTTTTCTTTCCTTTTCTTTTAGTGGGGAAGGTCTTGAAATGCATTGGCCCATGAAGTTTGCTGGTTGTGACTTGTTAACTGTTAGCCACTCTTTTTTCCCACTTTTGTGTTAATTTCTCCAAATATTGGTACTGTGTAATGCTTGATCCACTGAAATTCATTTTGGTTTTTATATTTATGGTGGATGTCAATTAACTTATTGTTTTGTGCAATAACTATGATTAAATAGAGTCAGTGCCACTTCCATGGTCCACTCGAATGAAAATTGCACTGGGCGCAGCAAGGGGCCTTGCCTTTCTTCACGAAGAAGCTGAAAGACCTGTGATCTATCGGGATTTCAAAACTTCCAATGTTCTACTTGACACAGTATATATCTTTTTTATGCCTTACCTTTTTTTTTAGTGAAACACATTTACCTTTTTTTTAGATCCTCATGTTTGTCCTTTGTTCAACATATTCTTCCATCCAGGACTACAATGCGAAACTTTCTGATTTTGGGCTTGCTCGAGATGGTCCCATAGGTGATAAGACCCACGTGTCAACGCGAGTCATGGGAACCTATGGGTATGCTGCGCCTGAATATGTTATGACAGGTAAGGTGATATTTATTCTTTTTTTTTAGTAAAAATAATTGAATTTGTTGGTTGAGTAACTTTGAACTTGCAAACTATTGATGTCATCCCTACTGAGCATATGCTGAAACTTGTATATCAAGATGTCTACTGATTTGCAAATTACTGTGTTATCTATATCTATTCCAGGTATTAATTTCGTTCAAAAAAAATCCGGCTATATTAAAAGGTGTTAGTGACCGTTGGTATGTCAACTATAGCTTACCACCAGAGTCATCTAGGTTGAAAATATTGTTCCCAAAACATAGAGATGGACAGATGGTGGTCCTTGACTAAACATTGTAGTGATTTGACAAGAAAGATGCAGTCTGTATGCAGAGGTGTTATATCTGCACGACACATTTATCGCATGTACTATGCCACACCATCTTTGTATTATGTGATTACAGATATTTATGGTTCCCATGTGCACTCTAGGTTGTGCACTAGCTGTCAAGTTTGTTGCTATATTAAGTGGTCAGAGAAGCATCATACAGAAGTGGCACTGGGCTGAACTAAATTCTCTGCTTTGGATTTCAAAATTTTGGTTGGACGCCATTCAAACTACCAAACTGAATGACATGTAAACATTGTGGGCATGGTATAGAATAAACACCATTGAAACGAGTACCATACTGAAGTGACTGCATAGTTTGCATGCATAAACAGAATTAATTTCCTAGTTTTCAGTACTGTTCTATGCATTGCTAAACTATTACCATTTCCAGGTCACTTGACATCCAAGAGCGATGTGTACAGCTTTGGGGTGGTGCTGCTGGAGCTCATGACAGGCAGGCGATCAATGGACAAGAACCGACCAGCAGGGGAGCACAACCTTGTGGAATGGGCTCGGCCCCATCTGAAACAGAGACAAGGATTCCAAAGCCTGATGGACCCTAAACTTGGTGGAAACATCTCCCTGAAAGGCGCTTACAAGGTGACCCAGCTGGCCCGCGCCTGCCTTGCCCGGGATCCCAAGGCCAGGCCTCTGATGAGCCAGGTCGTGGAGATCCTCAAGCCTCTCCCGGACCTCAAAGACATGGTGGCATCTTCACCCGGCCTGTACCTGTCCTTGCAAGCAGAGCAGGTTGCAAGGCTTGGCTACCCGAGTGGCAGCCGGAGCATAGGCCAGCACGGCAGCTTTGCAACTCGGAACGGGCAGCAGCCGATGAGGAGCCTCTCCCATGGCCCCCACGGCCATGCTTCTCCTTCTCCGTACCTGCAGTCGCCAACGCCGAGGACCAATGGCAAGTAGAGCTCCGGTGATCGACTGAGAGGCGGGTAATTTAGGGATGTGATGCTGTGATCTGCTTCTGTGTTGTGACTTGTGACAGTCAACCGGGCAAGAAACTTTTCATGGTGATATATCGATGGCGAGGTTACCTGCGGACAGATTAGATTCTTGTGGCAGAGGTTTAGCTAGCTGTTGCTAGCTCTTAACTTAGAGCTGTACATTTTTTTAGAAAATGCAAAACTTAGAAAATGGCGTGGTTAAGTAAGCTGGAGGCGGGGGAGCTCACCTCCGCTGGGGAAAGAAAATTGTATGAGCGACGGGCGCACGGTGCGGCTGCTGCTCCCCTCAGCCGGATGGACGCCACGTATACGCGCCTTGCATCGGACGGCAGCCGGAAACTAAGCGGCTTGCGTGTGTTCCCGTCGGCTCCGCATCGCGGCTTGCGTGCCCTTCCCATCGGCTCCGCATCGCCCAACGGCTCAGCCCAAAATCGATCCTTATCGTGACCCTTTCCTCTCGTCTGACTCCGCCGTCGCCGGAGTACCTGCGGTGTCCGGGGAAGACCACGACGAGGAGGTCGCGAGGATGGCACGGCGAGGCGCGTCTGCTGCGGCACCTGGAGCAGTGCTCGCCCGCGCAGATAGAAAGGGAGAGGATAGGGAGATGGGAGTGGCGGAGATGGATTGGGAGGAGCTTCAGAGGCGGCGGCGGCAGATTGGGACGAGATCCAGAGCTCTGCGGCGTCGTCCCGGTCCTAGCAACCTGAGCCTATGTCTGGGCGTCCTCGCCGTCCACCACGACTGGCTCCACCAAGGTGATTCCTGTACTGACACTTGATTGCTCATTGCTAAATGAACTGAACCAACTGAACTTAACTATCTATCATGTTCAGGACAATGAAGGGCAAGCAGACTCAACTGTAGTGCTATTTGCTCGTCAAGCATCATGTCGATCTTCAGATGAAGGATGAGAATGGGTCAAGTGTCATCTGCCAAGGAACATGCTACCTTACACTAGCTGTATCATGCACTTGGGCATGTGCTTTTTTTTAATTGCAAAATCAGTTGTACGAGTAGCACTGGCTGGTAGTATATATTCATTTTCCAGAGCATATAGGTGCTCGCTGTTTTCTATGTCAGGGTTGCAAGTTCAGAACTTAGTTTTATATAACAGAAACATGGTCCAAGTTTCTGTGTTTCGACGTTTCTTGTCGAAATTAGACAAGTTGTAAAATGCGATTTTTGTCTGAAATATATTTGGATGTTTTGAAATCAGCAGTGGAATGCATGTCTGAATAATCTAATAATTGTTTCTGTGGAATGCATTATTCTGAATAAGCACTGCCTGTAAGGTTGCTATTCAGAGCAAAGCCAACAGACTGTACATGTACATGTTCCATTTCATAAGGTCACTTGACAACGAATGAGCACAGTTACATAGATTCATGATTTTGCACTCCATCAAAATGTAACTTCCTAACAGTGGTTTGCACTATAGCATCTTGATCATTACCTTTCTTCTGAGAACCTTTCTTCTTCTTCCCTGACTTCTTTTCAACAACATTTTTAAAACGTGTATTCTTTGGACCTTTTATTACTTGAGGAATTTTAAATGATATTCTACCATTTACTGCATCTTGAACACATTCATTTGGAATTGGAGGAACCTCGTCGGATTTTTCATGTGTCTCACTTAGATAAGTATCCGCTTCCAAGTTGAAGTCATGTAGAGCTTTCTGCAATTTATCAAGAAGTTTTTATGATGGCGAACACTTCAATGCAAGAGATGTGACCTGGCGAGATATAAGTGTTGCCTGTGATTTCAAATCTCCCTTCTCAGTTCCTTGCTTTTCAATATAAAATCCATTTTTCACATATTTTGTCCATCTAGGCAGTATATATTGCGATGACAAATTGTATACTCCATTCAAATTGAAGACTCTGAGAGCATGCTTACATAATAAACCTGTAAGATATAGTTTTCTATTTAATTAATAAACCTATATTACACCTTACAATGTATAAATTGAAATGTAGTAGTATATATACCTATGGATTCAAACATCCGGCAAGAGCATGTAATGGTGGAATCTTCAGTGTTCAATACTACTGTTGCTCCATGGTCAGACTACATATACTTAACAAAGAATGTCAAGTGTGTCCCCACAGTTTTCAACAATTCACAGGTCAATGTAAATTGCCTTTTAAATTCTTCCTCAAACTCTGAATACATTCTCCTTGTATATGATTCAGCTGCAGTATTCAACATAGGTAGGTTTGGAATGTATGTAACTGGATTCTTTCGGCGGGACTGAAAATCGGCATCCAACTCATTTGCACGGAGACTAGCTGCAACCTTGTCACATTCTACAAGGAGTTCCGAAAGACCAAGTTTTTCTACGAAATCTTTTCTTGAAGACATTGTTCATACCTTCGCTCCTTTGGGTCGAGTTCATATCTGCTGTAAAAGAGTCGTGATATACTGCAGCCCACTTTGCCCTCAAAGCATATAGATTTGCCATCCATGAGTTTTCCTCCAGGTTGTATTTGGCCAACAATTCATGTCATTTCTCTATGAAGTATGTCTCAGATCTGTCTTCGTACACACATTTTTTGAAATCAGATAGAAACTTGTTATCTGACTCATTCTTATCCAACTCATTTTTATTCGACTCATGAATTACGTGACTCAGATGTTTAGCAGCATTTAAGCAAATATGCCACAAACAAAGACGGTGGCTTGTATTTGGGAATACATAAGCAATTGCTCCTGCCATAGCCGCATCTTGATCAGTGAAAATTGTGCTTGGGTGCTTTCCTGACATAGCTGTTAGGAAGGTTTTAAAAAGCCAAACAAATGATTCTATAGATTCATTAAATATAAGTGCACATCCAAAAATTATTGTCTGCTTGTGATGGTTGGTGCCAAGAATCGGAGCAAAAGGCATTTCGAACTTATTAGTTTGAAATGTGGTGTCAAATGACACAGCATCACCAAAGCATTTGTAATCCATGATGGATTGACCATCTGCCCAAAAAAAATTTGTTATACGGCCATCATTCTTGTCTACCTGAATAGCATAAAAAATGTAGGATCTTGTAACTGCTTATTTCTCAGGTATTCAGATAAAGTTTGTGCATCATTGGCTTCTAAATACTGTCGTCGCTCGCGACCAATCTCATTATAGCAATCCATCTTAGCAAAAGGTAAGTTCTCTTCCCCACCATAAAACTCTTTCATGAACTCATAAACTTGGGAAGGCTTCATTCCAGCTTCCCGTATCTGTCCAATTAGTTTCCTGTCTGCTTCAATAACTTGTCGTTGGGACCTCAGCTTGTGTGACTTATTTGGACTAGCAAGATAAAGATTGTGCTCTTGTATGACCTTTTGCACTGTCCAAATCCCCTCCTTGCTGATACTAAACTTAACACGAGCATCACAACCCATCCTTGTAATGTCCTTTTGTGATGACTCATTTTCTCATTGTCCTTGCTACTGCAAACCATATATTTCTAAGATAAACTACCATCTTTGCGGTGCTTTGTCCTGCTCTTTCTAACACTGAATCCAATCTTGCCAGCATAGGTGTTGTATATTTCATAAGCTTTTTCTTCGGATTGAAAAGTCATTCCAATTTTAGGAATAATCAAATTTTGCCCAGCTTTATTAACCACCTCCTGCGAATCAATTGCTAATTGAAGGTGTACTATAATAAAATCAAAATAGCATATGTTCTGACAAATTTGTTACTTATATGATTTTTTACCTCATCAAGTGCTTCATTCTCCACGGGTGCAACATCAATTTCTAATGCACATGAATCCTCCATGACAGAAGAAGATCCCATCGGGTCAACAGCTGCGATCCCTCCTTAGCCCCCAACGTCATCCATGGAGTCTACTGGTTCATCCACGAAGACGGCGGCGACGGCGGCAACTCGTCTAGGGCAAGGCACTGATCAGTGGCGGCGGCGGCCGTATTCAACGTGACTTCGGGTCGCGTCGTTCAATATTCCTCAACACGACTGAAATGAGCCGATTTGGTGCCGTCGTCAGCCGATGCAGAGCCGACGGGAACGCACACAAGCCGCCTAGTTTCCGGCTGCCGTCCGATGCAAGGCGCGTATACGTGGCGTCCATCCGGCCGAGGGGAGCAGCAGCCGCACCGTGCGCCCGTCGCTCATACAATTTTCTTCCCCGCTGGGCAAGATTTTGGCTCCACTTGATTAAAAAAAGATTTTCCTTGCCCTTTACCTTTTCCTCTTTTTGAGATTGGCCCCGCAGCATTGGTGGCTGTGTATATAATTGGATTTGGGGTTAACACGATTAAAGAGAAAGGGAGGGTAAAGCAAGCAAGTAAGCAACAAGAGGCTTCAGTCATCAGCATCATCATTCATTATTTATGGTGTTTGAAAGCAACTCTATGCTGTGATATGATGCCCCCCGTTACTGTGCATGTGTGCCATTCACTCGTGGCAACAGTGGCTGGTCCTTATCGTTCTGCTAACATTGAGCACATTCCATTCAGGCATCTGCACTCTGCACCAACATGTTCACTGGCAGCAACATCTGAATTCAGGCAACATCATACATGAACATACTGCAAACTCATGTTGCATTATATTTATGATGATATTACCGGTTCCCTAAAAGGTTAGATAAAGGTTCTCCAATCCCCATGCATCAAGATAACCATCCTAGCAGTAGCAGATAGTTCTTAAAGAGCACTATATATGTTCCACACCTTGATCACCCCAGATCCAGAGATATAGACGAACAATATAGACAAGCACCACACTGGTCTGACTGTATATATATATATATATATATATATATATATATATATATATATATATATATATATATATATATATATATATATATATATATATATATATATATATATATATATATATATATATATAGGTACCAAGCTCCTGAAATGATCATGCTGCTCCAGTCAGCAACAGCAAACTAGTGCTGGGTGACAGAGGAGCCCTGCAGGAGGCCATCGCGGATCTGCGTGGCGATGTCGCGCACCGCACCGGGACCATGCGGGATGAACACCGACGAAGCCTTGGACGATGCGCCGATCTCCTTCATGGTGTCGAAGTACTGGGTGATGAGCACCATGTCCATGACGTCCTTGGCGGTGGTGCCCGGCACGTTCACGGAGAACCCTAGCACGCTGTCCCTCAGCCCGTCCACGATCGCCTGCCGCTGCCGTGCAATGCCCAGCCCGGAAAGGTACTTGGCTTCCGCCTCCCCCTCCGCACGCTTGATCTGCACGATCTTCTCCGCCTCTGCCTTCTCGTTTGCAGCCGCCCTCAGCCTCGCAGCTGCCAAATTGAAAGGGCAGCAGCAACCACTAGAGTGTCAGTGTCAGCATATGATAGATAACAAAGCTGGTCATTATGTCTAATAGCTTGTTAAGCGTCAACCGACAAACCTGCGTTGATCTCGTTCATTGCGCGCTTCACATGCTCGTCTGGCTCGATGTCCACAATGAGAGTCTGCACGATCTCAAAGCCATAAGCCGACATGGCCTTCTCAAGCTCTTCCTCCACAGCCCTTGCGATCTCATCCTTCTGCTCGAAAGCATCGTCCAAATGGAGCTTGGGAACACTTGCTCTGATAACTGTTGACAGCAACCACAGACATCACCATGAGCAATAGGATAGAGTGAGCAATTCCAGATTTATACTTCCACAAACAAACAACAGGGAAAAAAAACAGCGCAAAGTGGTGTCTGATATGTCAAATCTTCAATTGTTCTAAGAATTCCTACCGTCAAAGACGTAAGCTTGGATCTGGGACCTTGTGTTGCTCAGTTTGTAGAACGCGTCACTTGCTTTGTCAGCCAAAGCGCGGTACTGAATAGATGCCACCACATTGACAAAGACATTGTCCTGCACAACTTCAGGTGTTAGCAGCGTTACCATAATTGGCAAATATCAATATCACTTATCACCATTCAGATACTAAACTAGATGTGAACAAAGCTTCTGCATTTATTTTTTGAGCAAGCAGTAAAAAGCTTCTGCATATGCAGTATTCATATCAATGTTGTATTCTCAAGGCAGGTTAGCATGCATCTGATCTATAACTTGAAGGAACTTACCAAATCAACAGAATACAAGCTTTCAGAAGCATCTAGTTTGTTTCACTACATATCCTGGAACAGTGTCCTAGATTACTTTTGCCAAGCTTTATAACCCAGAAGGACTAGACCATCATTAATTTCATGCTCGCAAACTAATGCTGCATCAGTTCATTGTGGAGTCCTAAGCCAAGCTAATAATGTGAGGAGAGGTAGAGGTAGACCGAAATTGACATGGGGGGAGTCAATAAAAAGAGATTTGAAAGCTTGGGATATACCTAGAGATCTATGTTTGAATAGGAGTGCTTGGAAAGCAGCTATTGATGTGCCCAAACCGTGACTAAGGGCTCTTGGTGGGTTTCAACTCTAGCCTACCCCAACTTGCTTGGGACTGACAGGCTTTGTTGTTGTCTCAAACTAATGCTGCATCAAAATGACAGCTCTCCTCTTTGCTCATAAAAAAAAATGAACGGTAAGCAGGTATGTGGCCATTTATCTCGACAGACTTCAGGACATACCTTTGTTTTGGTCTCACAGCGCACATCCAGTTGCTGCAGCCTGAGTGTGAGATGACCAGCTACACGCTTCCCGGCGAACCAAGGCATGCAGTGGCATCCTGGCTCAAGCACGCTGTCAAACTTGCCAAACTGCTCCCTGATGGCCACAGTCGACTGGTCAACTTGAACACAGCAGCACAGGTTGCCCATAGCTTCAGTCCACGGATCACTTCTGCTGGCACCTGAACATTTCATAAATCATAAAGCCAAATTGGTAGTTAGTACTGAGAATAGTGTGAATAAGCACTGCAATTGAGATACTAGCTGGCAATAGCAACTACTCTGTGGTCAGCCCAAGGTACCTAAGACTAAGACGATTTAAGGTTCACCGCGTCACAAAGAACAAAGTGAATGGCATGTAGCACCTGAATGTTTCATGTATCATAAAAGCCATTTTAGTACTGAGAAAGGTGCAAAGAAGAACTGCAGTGAGATTACTAATCACAAATAGCAACTAGGCAAGGCATAATGCTTTAAATCAAGTGTTCTCCTTGGGCACAACGAGAACAAGCATCGCTTTCCTCAAAGTAAAGCAGAAAAACTCCATCTAAACTTGTGCACATAGGAGAACTGTAGTACCAGAATGATTCAATTCAAATTTTCTCCTAGGACACTCTAATCAGAGATCACGCATCCCTTTCCTCAGAGAAAGAGAAAAGCAGGACACAATCTAAACTTGTGCTACCAAAGTAGCATCATGAATTTTCCTCAAAAAATGGAGTCGCATCATGGCCATGATTACTAAGGAAACAGCATAACAGTACCTGAACAAATATGTAACCATCTCCATAAAAGTTTACTCTAGAACACATTCTCACTCTTAATTCAAGTTCCGTTGGCCTTAAATGATGTGTGCAACTTAGAACCTAACGATTCCAACTCCATGAGGCATTAATTTTCTCTTCAGAAACTAAAACCTTGCTGTAAAGCAAGAGAATTTAAATCGCCTGTAAATATTCAGTACTTCAGAGGCTATAGCTTAATGCACAAACAGGGATGAACAAGTAAGGAGAGCTGGGTAGCACAAGGTAACTAAGACCAGCTACAGTTATCAAGAAGAAACTAACACCAGTTACTAGATCCACCGCACCATATATAGAACAAAGAGAAGGAAATAGCGACTTAGTTCTTAGTTCTACAGCACACATCAAAGCAGAATGAAGACTGGAAGAATGCAGGAAGAGAACCTGCTCTCGTTGAAACGGCAGAGCAGGAGAGAAGACCCTGATGGTATCAGGACAGGGCTAAATGCCAAAATGACAGGGTGGCGTTGTTTGTGAGGCAGGGAAGGTCTCTGCACTTGGCACCTTAAATTGCAACTAAATTCAGTAAAGCCTGCTCAATTATCACCTCGTTATTAGCTGTCTCCACGACGGATTCAAAAGGAAGCAGACTGGGTGGGTCAGCATCATCTAGGAGGTTGACTAATCCCCACTTGAAGGATTTTGGAGCAAACATACAAGCAGAACATGTCGCTTTTATTATTTATATGAAAATGATAATAGAAAATCGGCATGCAATTGCGTGCTAAACGGTCGACCTCGACGTTGACAAAATCCGGAAGATTTTTTTGAAACAGAAATCCGGAAGACTTGCGGGAAGTGTTTATATACGACACAAAAACCTCTCCTTTACCCTTATTTTTTTCTTTAGAAGGGAAAACCTTGGAAATTTCGGTGCGTAGCAGTAGCTATCAAATTGGCTGAACAATCCGGTGCTAGGCCGCAACTTAGGGGAAGATATCTGGGGGCAAATTCCAGGCACCTCCACACGTTTGAGAAACGGGGGGAAATTGGGGCCCGGACAAAAGGATATGACTGGGTGGATGGTGTCGGAATCAGAAACTGCAGCGGATAGAATCCAAGTTTGCAGTAGACTTTGGAGTCGTCGGGGCAAACAAGAGGAGGATGTGGTGATGAAGACAGGGCGGCTAGGATATTTCCGGGCGAAATTATAGAACATGAAAAAGAAAAAGGTGGCAAAAGTGGGGTTTTCTTCGAGGAACAGATTGGGGGTTTTCTTCGCAGTAGACAGATTGCAGGCAAGTGAGGTGAGACTTCTAACAGGCAAAGCAGAAGAAGCAAGCAGCAAAGAAACAGAGAAAAGGATTCAGAATTGGAGAGGTCCGCCGCTGCCCTAGAGAAGAGGAAGAGAAGTAATCCATGGAGATGAGGGCAACCCAAAAGAAAAAGGCAAGATTGGGCAGAAGGCAAGCAGCAAAGAAACAAAGAAAAAGATTGAGAATTGCAGAGGGGAACGATCCAGTACTCATCTCATCAGTAAGCAAAACCTAAGAAAGAAAGAAAGAAAGAAAGAAAGAGGGGTGGCGAGTGCGGCCATTACCTTGCCTTGCGGGGGGTCGCCGATGGCAGTTTGCAGGCAGAAGAGAAGACGAAGAAGACGAAGGAGCAGAGCAGAGTGAGAACGAGAAAGGAGTGCTCTGCTTATGTATAGTGCTCCGCTGCTGTCTGTCCAGACGTCCAGTTCACACAGGGTATATTAGTAGTACATCATGATGATCCTCTGAGTGGCAGTAGACACAAAAACTTAATGTTTTCATTACACATGTATCCACATTTGTTAAAGGTAAACCATGTCAATTAATAAGTAATAATAAGCCTCTCATTAAAAGGATTGTATGGAGGCATGCTGAGCTAAAACATAAAGTTTTCTATGACAACTTTTTAATACTAGAACATCAAGTTTTCTAGGATGGATGGACGAAACATATAGTATACTTATTAAGAGGTAATAATAGCTCGAATAGATTATAATAGCTCTTAGATTTTTAGAGCATAATAGTTAAAGTATTCAAGAAAGAAAAATACAATGTCGGGCAGCAATTCAGCTCAGACCGCACGAAGAAACCGTGGTTGTTTGTTTCCTGATTTAGCGCCACAGCTGGCATATATGCCTTGGTTTATGTATGAAGTTTCCCTATTTTTAGAATCAAAGGATAACGGGACCCCGATCCTACGTGATTGCGTTGCATCATATCATAGATCGACGGGTCTCGTCAAGCTAGTTCGTTGCACGCCACGCAGTCCGAAAACTAGCGAACGCGCATGGATCATCCGCGATCAAAAGATGACACACAACAAGTGCTGTTGCCATTTACCAACCAACCAAAAATTAAAGTAACAAATTGCCTTCGTTCATTCATGCTACAGGTCAAATGCAACTATACACACGTGTTATGTTAAAAAGAAAAACATTAAAACAGCTAGTCTCGTTGGAATTTAAATCATCTACCGATCTACGTATGCATGCTAGTAATATTACCATATACTATTGTGCATATATGACAATGAAAAAAATAATTTATTTCGAAATACACCATAGCAAGACCTACGTATATTATTATATTATTACTATTGATACTTCCTTGGAATCGAATCGAAACAAAGGGGGGAAAAACAAAGCTGGTCGGTATCAGCATACTGATAAGTGATAAGTACTAGGTAGTCTAACGTCGCCGTAAATAGCCATTTTTTCATTTTTAATGGGGAAAGAACAACTTAAATACAATCCATTTTAGTTCTTTGTGTTTAAAAACATTAGCTAAAAAATGTGATTGTTAATACAAAGGGGAACCAAGAAGCAGAATCAGGAGAAACCAGTCCATGGCCATTTCTGGTTCCTAGGCAGAAAAAACGAGAAACGATTCAAGTGATTCTTGTAAGAAACGTTTGTCTCCCTGTCCGTTTGGCTAAGATTCTAGTGTCTCACGCTAGAATCGGCACCGTTCCTCCTATCTACCAGACGGCCCCCAATAAAAACAAAGCTACACAGGTATCCAGCTTACTGATAAGTACTAGGTACTCCAACGTCGCCGTAAATGAATGTATGAATAATTAGTAATCGGTAATGCCGGCGTCTAGTTTAGTTTGAGTTTGTTTAGGGGCAGCCGGGCAGTGGCAGGCAGAGAGTGACAGAGAGCGGTATAATAACTGTCTAAAAATTGAAACCGCAGCGAGATGAAGATGAGATCGCTGGCGTGCTGCTGGTTTTCACATGCGTTGCAGCTTGTGGTTTCTCCTTTTGGAGGGGAGCCGGCACGGGCACGGCAGCAGGGGATAAGCACCAAGGAAGGAACAAGGAGCAGAAAGGCCAAAGGGATGGCAGATAGATTGGCAGTTTGGCACTGGGCCACTGTCCAGGCCGGCAGCTGAGACTCTGATGACAGCAGAGAGCACCTTTCCTTTCTCCTCATTCTTTCTTTCTTTATCCTTTGTTGGCTTGACTGTACCTGGAGGGAGCTGGAGATATGGCCTGCTCTGCGGCGGTTGCTGATTTATTGTGAGGGAAAAATACTACTGAATGGTTGGCTGATAAGCTCAAGCAAACAGGACCATATATTTCCAACCAACCAATGCATGCAAAGCCCACGGGATGGATGGCTGGATGCACCGTGGTATGTGGTATGGTAAGCTACTGAAGAATTGCCGGTGCTTCTTGTGTTGCTTCGCCCACGATCGATCCCCGAATTGCGTCGCGTCATTGCCGTTGGTCTCTATCTCGCCAATGCAATGCAATGCAATGCAATGCAATGCAATGCAATGCAAGACGCCAACGCCAACTCCAACTCCAATTCCCCTCTGGTCTCTCCGCACCAGTTGCTTTGGTGGCTCGCCCATTGTTTCTGTTTCTCCGGACACACGCAAATGTGCCAATCGTAGAGGGACCGGGGTCTGGGGGCGACGAACACAATACAAGCATCCTGCCGTATCCACGCACCCTACTCTAGTCTACCTAGTAGAGTGCCAATGTGCCAGCCCAACGCAAATGTTTCAGGATCAAGCACCATCCCATGACGTGAGTGATCCAAGGGATTACTACTATATTACACCCGCCTGCAGAGGCGCGCAACATTTTAGTTTTAGTGTGCCTCCTCCGCTCGCAAGTCAAGTCGCGACACACTGTGAATACATTTTTTACACCTGCGGCCACCTAGGTACCATACATGTTATATTAGCAATTAGACATGATGATACTTGATTATCCTAAAGTTGGTTGGATTCTGAAAAAGGCATTTGATAATTAATTCTATAATGCAGATTCCAGAGGGTAAAAAAAAGGCTTGGGAGATAAATGGTCAAATTTGATGAAAATGATCTTAAGCACAGGCACAACATCTATCATCATTTTAAATGGAGTCCTCGGAAAAGTCGTTCACTATGGAAGAGGAGCTACACAAGGTGATCCTCTCTCACCTTTACTTTTTATATATGCTAGCAGCTGACTTTTCATAGAATATGTTGAACAAAGCAAAGGACTTAAAGCATAGTCACAGGAAAATAGGATTAAAAAAAATCATCAACCCTCGACCTAGCAATGTCGCCCCTGACCCAGATACACTCGGGGCATTTTTGACCCCAGTCATCCAAGCATCTATTGCAAGTAGCGAGACTACATTCTTGGACCTCGTCGGCAAGGAATCACCTTATACAATATGCTAATGACACTGCAAATCAACTCTTATGCCTAGAAGCACTCCTTAACACTTTTGTGGACTCCTCATGCCTTAAATTTGTTTTCTCTCAAATCAATTATGGTAACAATAAATGAGGGTAAAATGAAGATTCTTTCTTACACTCTTAGCTGTGTAGTTGGATCACTACCATTCACTTATTTTGGGTTACCTTTTCATCTTTTGTGATTGTGTTGCCCATGCGGGTTTACTGCAAAAAAAAATCTTTTGATTAAAAAAATGTGCATGTTAAGAAACCAGCTCTCCAGTAGCTAGTATGTGAACTGAGTGTAGCTAGCTCTAGCTGGTTGGTTTTCTTGTGACGCATTTAAGCCCTTAACTCAGGTGATCTTATTTCTCTCAAACTGATTCAGACTTTTGGAGGTGCTATGAGGCCCGAGGGGTAGGTTTTGTAAGTGCATTTATGTAAGGGTAAGAGTGTCTACACATGTAATGTGGTTTGGGAAAAAAAAACCCTCCCATGTAGCATTATGTATGTATTTTATCCAACAAAAAAAAACCCTCATTATCCAGCAGACTGTACAATGCAACAGCATCGTTCTGGAACCAAACGGATCAGATATGAATGGGTTAGTCTACAAGTCCAGCACAAGGGATGGCCCAATGAAGCAATGGGCTGAATGTCCAGCACAAGGGGCAGCCCAATGAGATCTATCGTCTCGGCCCAACAATGAGCACCATCGTTCGCTCCGCTCGTGCCGTCGTGCGTGCACCATCATCTCCTTTCTCCTCTTCTGGATTATTCCTAAACTAAACCTTTCTCTGGACTCCAATTAAGCAAGCTACCTGTTGATGTTGGAATTGGAACTCCATCCCTACTAGTACTGCTATCCTTAACTAGCTGCATGCAAAGCCTCCCTCTGCATATTTATTGATAGTTATTAGGGGTTTTTTTTTCCAGCAATAACCGCGCGGCGCGGAGAGAGAATTCATTCCATTATTCCATCCCAAGCAAGCCTCACCATATTTATTTGCATGCCTATTATTCCAATTTTGGAACAATCAGACCCCCCCAAGCCAAGTTTGGAACCGACAATACATACAGTATGATATGTTGGATGCTATATATATATATATATATAGCTATCTGATCGATCCAGCAGTAGCACACAGACGACACAAGCAGCAGCCTGATCCTTCCTTCCTTCTTCCAGCTGATCGATCGATCGATAACAATCCAATACTCCATGGCCACCGCCGGCAGCAAGCAAGCAGCAGCTGATCAGGCGGAGTTCGACCCCAAGTGGGAGTGGCAGGAGAACGACACCAGCTTCAGCTACCGCATCCACCTCTCAGGTACGCACTCCCACGTACTGCACGCTAATGGCAATGGCTTCCCTGCCCCTGCCCCTGCCTGGATAATGCACATCACATGCATGACGACTCTGCTGTCTCCCTTGCTTGCCTGCCTGCATGTTTTTTGTAAAAAAAAAAAAAGGCTTCAGGAAACAAGATTGCAGGGTGCAAGTCGACGGCGCCGGCCGCCTCACCGTCCGCGGCCAGCGCTCCGACGCCGCCGCCAACCCCCAGGCACTCCCGCTTCAGCAAGGTCTTCCAGCTGCCCTCCACCTCCAATAACGACGGTTTCACCGGACGCTTCGACGCCGGAGTCCTCACGGTCACCGTGCCCAAGCAGCAGGCAAAGGCGCCGCCGGCCGGGGACACCAAGCGCAAGGCAAAGGAAGACGGGGAGGCCAACAAGCCCAAGGACGACGCCAAGCCAGAGGATGCCGCCGCTGCCGCCAGCAAGAAACCCGCCGCCGATGCCGGGCAGATGGCGGACGCCAAGAGCGGCAAACCGGAGCCAGCAGAGCAGCCCAAAGCGGCGGCGCCACCGCCGCCACCGGCCGTGACGAAGCAGAAAGGCAAGCCCAAAGCCGGCGCCGCTGCAGCTGCACCAGCACCGGCGGCAGCAGACACGAAGCAGGCCACGCCCAAGCCCGCGCCACCGCCGCCGCAGGCAGACTAGATGCCGAGAGGAAGGCGGTCGATCTGGAGAGCCTGGCGGAGACGGAGACGGATGCTGAGGTGGAGGTGGAGGCGGAGGCGGAGACAGAGACGGAGACGGCTGCGGCGGAGGAGGCGGAGACGGAGCGCCAGAGGAAGTGGGCGTGCCGTAGCTTCAAGGAGCGCGTGGCGGAGGAGCTGCAAGGGCTGGCGGGCTCCGAGTGGGCGGAGGGCCTCGTGGTTACGGTGAAGAAGAACAGGGAGGTGATCGCCGCCGCCGTCGCCGCCTTCTCCCTTTGGCGTCTTCGTCTCCAGCGAGCTCTTCTCCAGGTCCTGGAACGGGAACTAATAATAGGCTAATAGCCAACCAAACCATGCACGCGTCTAGCCATTTATTTGCATTGTGACAACGTACGTAATATAGCTTGTCACGAGCTATATATTGATACATATATACAGTCCATGTGTGTGTGTGTGTATATATATATATATACATGCACAAACAGAAATGAATTGTAAACATGTTTAATTTATATATACATGTACAGTGTGATGACAAATTGACGAAGCTAAGGCAAAACTTGAATTACTACAAGAGTTCATGTTTATACTTGTGTCAGGCTAGATCCATGTTCGAAAATATACGGTGAAGAGAGAATTTCATGCATGTGTACACCAGACGAATCAAGCTAAGATGATCATGGCCATTCAGTGTTTCAGGCTTACACACTGACCACCAGAAAAAACGGACCAAACGATCAGCATTAGTCCGTCCAGAGCATCCGCTGAAATGGATGCTATAGGTTATATGATGATTCATACAGGCTATCGTTTCCACTGGTGAAATTATTAATCTATCTGAATCTGAATGCAATGGGTGTGGCCATGTAGGCCGATCTAGTGTAGCAAAGATTGCACACAGATCGATGATTCACATCACAACTGACACTACAGTTTTACAACATTTCACTATCCAGCGCGCGTCTAATTCTTCCAAGCTCCATGGAGGTGATTCTTTCCGACCCAATAAGTATACTAAGGGGCTGTTTGGTTTCAGGAGTTAAAGTTTAACAAATACTGTAGCACTTTCGTCTTATTTGACAAAAAGTTTCTAATCTTGTATTAATTAGGCTTAATAGATTCATCTCGTAAATTACTCCTAATATGTGCCGACATGCATACAATTAGTCTATATTTAGTACTCCATGCATTTGAGAGAACATTGATGTGATGGAAGTTAAACTTTAACAAGGTGAAACAGTTCCCAAAATTTTTCAAGATTTTCCGTCACATCGAATCTTTGGACGCATGCGAAGCATTAAATATAGATAAAAAATAAAACTAATTACACATTTTAGACGAAATTGACGAGACGAATCTTTTAAGCCTAATTAGACCATGATTGGACACTAATTGCCAAATAACAACGAAAGTGCTGCGGTACTATTTCTTACAAAATTTCGCGAGCTAAATAAGGCATAAAGGCTGGCGTCTTTGCATAGCAGAACCACACACTGAAAACATTGTATGTCGCTTTATGATAATAAAGTGGAGGAAACCTATTATTCAAAAAAAAAAATAGCAGAACCACACGATCATCCAGATGAGCGAGCATATACCGTCCGTCCTGGTGCCTTTCTAGTCTCTCTGGGTGCGGTTGGGGTTGACCATCTCCCAGCTCCTCCAGCTGCTGCACGCTTATTACCTGCTGATTGCCGCATCTCCTGCGTTTTGGCCAGCTGTGCAGTCAAAGTCCTAGTCCACAAGAAGAAATAATCAGCCGAGAGCTACACCATGGAAATCAGAGATGAATTCTTTCACAAAAAAAAAAGAAATCAGAGATGGAAGAGGGATCGCAAGACACCTTTGGCTTGAAAGAACCATCCAGTGAGTGCAGGATCGTATCAGCAAGTCCATAATCAATAGCCTGGTCTTGTGCTCGGAAGTACCCCTCGGGCCCTTAAGGAATTCAGCAAGCTCTTCCTTTGGTTTACCAACTCCTTTAGACAAGAGTTCGTGGTAGTAATGTGTGTTTGTATCTAACTCTTTTGCCTGAGTGCAAAATAAAATATTCAGTACACTAGCTAGTACACAATAGCATGGGCATAAGGCATAAGCATAAAAGGGAGTTGGATGTTGAGATATTGGAAACAAAGAGTTGGATCTGACCTTAATCCACATATCAATGGCAGCTCCACCAGATTTGTGCACCTTAGGCAAGTGTAATTTAGCTGCAATTAGTGGTGCACGTTTAGGACCAATATATATGCCGTTAAGCACGCAACCATGCGAATGCAAAAGGAGCAAGAAAGCTTAGAAAATGTAACGTACTGATTGAATTTGGCAACACTCCTCTTTTGCCCTTGACACCAGTGAAAGAAGCATCACAGCCTGACCATACGCCATGCTAAGATTGATTGTGTAAACGGCACTGCTAGCGCCTGGACGTCCGCGGTTGCAGTCCATTTTCGCGCGTCCATGCATGGGCCCGCGCCAGCCGGACATTGCTCACCCACGCCGCGCACCCCCTCCCTCTTCCCAGGCGCATCCCATGTGCAATATCCGATCTACTTTTGAAATATTCAGATGCAACACTTGCAATATAAAAAAGGCAGATGAAACGCTTGAAATATGCAGATGAAACACTTACAAAAACACTTATAAACACTTGAAAACCATTGCAAACATATACAACATCCAGATAAAATACTTTCAACATATTTGTGAAAATATATGCAACATCCAAATAAGCATACTTGCAATATACGTCTGAAAAAAACAGATGAAACATTGGAGATACACTCCTGCAACAAACGAGTACAACCATTGCAACATATGCAATATCCCGATCTACTTTTACAACATCCGTATGAAATATTTGCAACATACCTCTAAAATATCCAAAACATTTGAAATGTGAGCTTGCAACATGTGTTTTTCACTCTTCTTCCGTGCGACGCAGAGCAGAGCGGGGAAAGGACGGTTTTGGCCAACCGATGGCCGAGGCCCAGCCAGCGACAACCCCCTCTCCTGGGGTGCTCCCGGCGATGGTCATGAGCGGGAGGTTGACGCTAGGCCGCGGCGCGTTGGAGGCGGAGGTCTTCCTGGCCGCTGACCAGGCGTCCGGCCCCCGTGGTGGAGGCAGCAGTGGCTGCAGTCTCCCTCTACACGAGGCGAGCAGTGGTCGGGCAACAGCGCCGATCGATTGGTAGGTTTCTTGCCCGCGGCAAGCGGCCCCAGCGGCGGAGAAAGCAAGTGAAGGGCGGGCAATGCGGTGGAGGCACCACGGCGGTCGATGCTGGGTGCAGAAAGTGTAGCTCTCTTTTCTTTTTCTTTTTTTTCAAAACCGTGTATATGCCATGAGGGGAGGAGGACTATGGGCCGGTCCACAAGACTAGTTAGAAGCGTCCGTTCGGATGAATGCGGGATGAACGCCCGTGCTGGAGCATTAGTATTGTGTAAACCTTGGACTTGCTTCACTGCAAAACCAAAAAGAAAATAGGGACCTACTATATTTCAGGTGCCTGAAATATAGCTTGTTTTCAGGCGATAGGTACCAGCTCTCAGATTCACATCTAACAACAAGAATATGTGTGAAGTCACAACCAGCATAACAGGTCCGCGAAGAAACTCGGTATGTAGATCTCTTCCTTAATAATGGGTTAAAAGAGACATGTTAAACTTTTATGAGTTGTGTCGGGTACTTAAACATATGCTCATGTTTTACACATTGAATTGTACTTTCGAGATTGGCCTAGCACCACAGAGAAAGATGTAAATCTACACCCCTAGTAAACCCCTGCTACAAGACAGCAAAGACCTGAGGAAAAAAATGATAAACCAAAAAACAAAGAGGAAAATTACAAGGAGATGGAGAACAATGAAGCAGAAGAGGATCCACCAAATGAAAAGGTACTTGCATGTAGATTGAATTTGGTCTTCTCTTGAGTTCGTCTCCTTAACTCCCTGTCCTTTGTTATGTACTCGTGGAAACAAATAGGCTCAAGGCCCTTTTGTTTCGAAAACTCCTGGCTTCAGCATGCTGAATTTAAGTCAAAAGTAAAAGAAATTTGGGATAGAAAAGTCTATGCTAAGTCTGTTATTGATGCTTGGTGCATCAAGATGGACAGGGTAAGAAAATTCCTGAAAAGTTGGGAGCAAAGCCTGAAAGGGCATACTAGAAAATATAAAAACATTCTCAAGGAAGAATTGGAGAAAATTGAGAAACTGGAAGAAGAAGTAACCTTAGATGCTGAGAATCTAGAAAGGAAATCTTTTATACAAACTGAACTGTTAAGATTGATGGAGGAGGAAGAGAGTTATTGGCATAAAAGATCTAATAGCACTTGGCTTTTAAAAGGAGATTGTAATTCGACATTTTTTCATAGGGTAGCCAATGGAAAGAAAAGGAAAACACCATATTTTCATTAAAACATAATGATCAGATGATTGAAGGAGATGATGCCTGTCACAGAACCTCCTAATTATGATGGCCCACAAGTACCCGTCATTGCCATAATGACCTCTGATGGCCGTACTTATGTTCACCATAACTTAAAAGGCCTGCTTTCCTCCGAACAGGATCCAATCACAGGAGTATTGCAATATTACGACAGTTTATTCAAAATATTCAACAGAGTAACATAGCGGAAGTCTTACAATAATATAGGTTTACAAACCAGTTTTCAAACTTCAAACCTTATGTAACATTATTACAAACCAGTAGTAGAGAAGTATCGGTATTAACTTTATTACAACACACAAGCGAGATGCCTTGCCAAAAGGCCACAAAGTCTACTCGTCGTCGCTTTCTTCAACCACGACGGTCATGCAACAAGGCTCGAAGCAGACTTGTTCATGAACCGCACCTGCAACAAGGGGTTAACAAACCCTGAGTACTTGAGGGTACTCAACAAGACTTACCCGACTAAGACAAAGACTCAAAGGGCATGCTAGCTTTAGGGAATCAAGGTACGGGTATTCCAGAATCAAATTTTCTTTTGCATAAAAGCTTACTAAAGTAAGTCCTTACCTTCAATATTTTACTTTTACCATTGATGGTTCATTAACCAATTCTAGGTGATCCTAATCTAGATCAAAGTAATTATCATCAAAACATTTCTCATTCTTTCTTTCAATTCCAGTTCTTAACTACGATGCAAGTCAGGTGATCAAGTCTCCATAACCGAGGAGCAACGACGATTCGAACCGATTATACCCAGCTGGGGATCTCTAACCTCACGACATATGTAGAACCGAATCTTGCATATATCAACCCTCATTTAGATCTCCCAAAACCAGAACGTGTCCATCGCCACCCGAGAGTACAGTACTCTTCGAACCCGACCAAATTCTAGCCCCGAGGGTACACGCTACTCTCGCCATCTCTCCACTCCCAGTGCGAGGTTAGACGTTCTCGTAATGGAATCACCAACATTTTGGGCTTACCCAAGGCATGAGGCTAGTTGCAAAGTCTTGAACACAACAGGCTTACAACGAACGAACCTTAACTGACAAGGCGGAAACACTACATTGAGACTCCTTTCCCAATGCATGTTAGCAGTGGCCAAACCACCCGCCCGATCTTTCAAGTTTATTCTCATATTTCAATATTCATTCAATATGCCGTCATGGCTATATAAACATTGCATTTAAAAGCTTAACTTCTAAGCATAGCGAAGCATACTACGCATTTTCCGTAAAACAGGTATCAAGGTTGATATCACAATAATCAAGGATGATAATGCAGCAATTGGGTTATCACTCAACTCCTAATTACTTAATGCAGTAAACCATATTATAAATAATAAAACATTTGTAAAATTCAAGGTAGGGTTTAAATACACCGGGGCTTGCCTTTGTTGCAGCGGTGGTTAGTTCTCGTAGAAGTCAAGTTTGACACCAACACCTCGAGTGTATTACCTTCTCCGAAGCTTGATCGACATGATCCAAAACACTCTCGTATGCACTACATGTAATAAAAAAATGATGCAACGCTTAATATGATGAAATGCATGACGCATGATGATGAATAAGGCATAGCATACAAGAGACATTTAGAAAGGATAAACATCAGTTATCTACTTGAGTACAACTTTCCTTCGCGGTACAGTTGTAAGCTAACAAGGTTAATTTAAAGGTTAACTAACCATAACTTTGTTTTTACCCAAGAGGTTGCATCTAATAACAAGTAATCTTACCACAAGACCACTAAATAGTAACATAAATAAGCTATTAACTACTAAAGACCTAAGTTAATGACACTAACTATCATTAACAAATCCTAGTTAACAAGTCAATCATAACTTAAGCAATTAATTAAAGTGCCAAGGGTCATTACATGTTAATGACCCAAGGTCATCACTCAATCCCAAAAGAGCACACAACACTTAAAGTTATTGATTTAACATTTAATTACTATTTAATTAATTAGGGCATAATTAATAGTTGATCAAACTTTACCTAAACAAGCTCAAACTTTTTCTATATATTAAGAATGACTTAAAACAGTGTCATAATAAATTTCATCATTTTTGGATTAATAAATTAATTATTAAAATTCATGGAAGTTGCATTTAATCTTTATTGGAACTAATTAAATCTACTGCACAAAGTAATCAAATTTAGGCTTTCACATTTTTCCTAGATAGTTTGCACATTGAGAAGCTTACACAAAAATTTTTAGAAATTTTGGAACTCTACACAATTTTTAATGAAATAAACAAATAGTATCACTATTCAAAATTTTTGAAAAAGAAAAAGAAAAACCGAACTCGGGCCGATTCTCCTTTTTCTCCCGCGGTCCGGCCCAGCTGGTCGGCCCGCTCGCGCACGCCCGCGCCCGCACGCGCGCTCGGCCCAGCCGCGCGGCCCAGCAGGCGGCCTGCCTCACGCGCGCCCGCTCTCCCTCTCTCTCTCTCGCTGACACCGCGGACCCACTTGTCATCGCCTTCCTCCTCCTCCCTCGCTCTCTCCCGCGACCCGGCCATGCCCGCGCGGTGGCCGGCCAGCGAGCGTTGCTTCGGTCACCCATCCAAGCGACCCTACAACACCTATGACTCACCACGAACCCGTTTTAACCTCTAGCGGCTATGCTACAGCTCCGGGGAGCCCTTCCCGACGGCCATGGCGGACCGACCGCGACGGTGACCGGCGTCCCGGCGATGCAACGCGATAGCGACTAAAGCGAGAGCACGAGGAGCATCAGGAGCTTACAGCGGTCGCAGCGAAGCCACAAAGGAGGCGCTGGGAGGCGGCGGAGAGTGCTGGCCACGTGAAGCGGCTTGGTCGCCGGAGTTGAGCACGGGAAGCGGTGGCTGCGGCGATCCAGGCGAAGTCAAGCTGGCTTGGGTGGTTCACGAGGTGCGTGAGGATGCGGCGATGCTGTTGGTGCGACTGGCGTGGCCGGAGATGGCCTGGTGGCGGCAGCGGCGAGCGGCGAAGATAGCGGCGGCGGTGATGGCGAAAACGGGGAAAACAAAAATCGTCACTGTGACCTCGACGTATTTATAGACGACGGTCGCGGCTACATAGCTGCACTGCTCGCGTCATCGCGCTGGCGTTCTCGACCACGCACGAAGGGTCTGGGCGGCCACGGCGGCTCGCCGGCGCCCATACCGCGCGGTGGCCGGCCGCCATTGGCGCGGCACTGTAGCACCCCCCACCAAATTTTAAATTTTCAAACTATTTTCTAAAATTACTCTCAAATTCATGTAACAACTTAAAAAACTTCCAATCTATGAAATCTTCAGAATTTCAAGCTCTACAAGTTTTGTATTGAACACTTTTTCAAATTCTCACTGGATTTTGAAATTTGAGTTTAAATTCAAAAGGGGACAAAATTTTCAGATTTGGTAATTTAGAAATTACTTTTGATTTTATATTGAAACTTCAAAATCTCCAAACATCAAAGTTGTATATCTTGACCAGACCTACAACTTTGCTGTTCAAAACTTTTTCAAATTCTGCCTCCATTTTGAAATCTTAGTTTGGGGACAAAAATAAGTTAAATCTGAAATTTGTTTATTTTCAAAATTGCTCCACATTTTACACTAAAACTTTGAAAACTCAAAACACCAAAGTTGTAGCCCTTGAAAAGTTCTACAAACTTGGTTTTAAACTTTTTCCCAAATTTTACTTAGATTTTGAATTATTTCAAAAGGGGTAAAACAGGGTTTTGAAATTGAGTGTTTTGAATTCAATTGATTATTCTTTTTAACTAAACATGATTAATTATTTAACACTAATAAAACATTATTTCATGTGATAAGAAACATGGCATTATTAATGTATTAAGCATACTAATAAAAATAACATATCACATTACTATTGAAACATGTAAAACACGTATATAAAACATGAAACATTCTATTGCAACATATGAAACACTACCAAGCAACACATGAAACATCACTATGCAACAGAGACCTGATATATGAAACATTGCTTATGCAACATGAAATGCATCTTATGCCTTGATGTATGCATGATCAGTACTTAATCAAGTTTTAACTGCTTTTTAACATCTGGGATGTTACAATGCCCTAGTGGAACACGCTACCCAGTTTTACAGGGATCTCTTTGGTCCTTCTTCACCTTCTAGTTTCCATATGGAACCTGGGTGTTGGGACCCTGATGAGATAGTTACTCCTCAAGAAAATGAAGAACTGAAAAAACCTTTCTCTGAATTGGAAATAAAAGAGTCTGTATTCTCTATGGAGAAGAATTCAGCTCCTGGGCCTGATCATTTTCCTATTGAATTTTATCAACACTGTTGGGAGATTATTAGAGAGGATTTGATTGCCCTTTTTGCTGATTTTTATCATATGAAGCTAGACATTGGTAGAATCAATTATGGCATCATAACCCTTTTGCCTAAAATCAAAGAAGCCAACACGATTAAACAGTACAGACCCATTTGCCTGTTAAATGTCATTTACAAAAATTTCACTAAAGCTTTAATGCTAAGATTGGATAAGGTCATGGGTAGGATTATTAATAGGAGTCAGTCTGTTTCCTTAAAGACAAACATTATGGATGGGATTTTAGCCATGCATGAGATACTCCATGATACTAGGATCAAGAAGAAAGATGGTTTGATTCTTAAACTTGATTTTGAAAAAGCTTATGACAAGCTTAGCTGGGGCTTTCTATATGAATGTCTCAAACAAAGGGGTTTTGAGGCTAAATGGTGTGATTGGATTAAACTTGTGATAAGCTCTGGTACTGTTAGTGTCAAACTGAACAATACCATTGGTAGGTATTTTAAGTCTGGAAAAGGTCTTCGATAGGGTGATCCTTTGTCTCTCTTCCTGTTCAATATTGCCGCTGACACCCTAGCCAAAATGATTTCCCTAGCTCAAAGAAACAACTTAATCAAAGGCTTGGTCCCAGAATATATTAAAAATGGTGTTGTTGTCCTACAATATGCTGATGATACAATTTTGTGTATCCAGGATAATAAAGAGCATGCTTCTTACCTTAAGCTTCTTTTGTATTTATATGAAGACATGTCAGGTCTTAAAATCAACTTTGCTAAGAGTGAGGTCATTATGGTGAGTCAAGATGAAACTAAGAGTCTTGAGTTCTCAAACATGTTCAATTGTGCAATTGGTAAGTGGTCTATTAAGTACTTAGGAGTCCTTGTGGCTGGTGTAACAGAACCGTCCAAATTATAAGAGCATAAGTATAAAAACAATCACCGAAGTGATCAAATTCTCGCACTTGAGCCCATATAACTCTGGTAGTCCAATGAAATCATGAGGGATTTCAAACCAACCAACATACAAGCCAAGATCGTAGTGATTCAACATAACAAGTCACATGTTACATCCATTTCACAAGTAATCCAATATACATCGGAGTCCAACAAAGTTATTACAACTTAAGTTCAAAAGTAGCGGAAGCAAAGTAATTTGAAACTAACAACACCCTTATTTCAAATACATGCCAGTACCAAGGTCGACTTCCAACAAAAGCATTAGAGGCAAGATTAATAAGAAGGATCATGCCCGTGATCACACTCTGCCACAAAGGCAGGAGCCAACCAACTCTTGCAGTCGTCATGATACATCACAACCTGCAACAAGTGGGGATAAAACTCTGAGTACGACAATGTACTCAGCTAGACTTACCCGTCAAAAACCAGAAATAAAGTGACACCAAGGATCATGCATGGCTGATATAAAGTAGGGCTAGCTTGACAACATTTTGCATAAAAGCTTAATATAGATGATCAATCATTAATGCTTAAGCATTATCATGAACCTGTCATCTATATTAGCACCTGTACTAGAGCACTCACTTTATTAGGAGCAAATAATATTAACCATAGCAGGTATAAATTGAGGCAACATTTCCATCGTCAACCAATTAACCATCCGTTCAATTTAATGGAATCTACGTTGCCGCTGCTCAAGTCAAGTGCTTACTAACCGGGAGCGACGACGATTCGAATCGAATTCCTATCCAGCTGGAGGGGTATTTCTAACACTCACCGAGTCACGCCTGGCGAGGGCTGCTCAGGTCACCTCTGGTACCATTCAGGAAAGCACGGGTTCGACTGATGCCGTATCCCCAAGGGCAACACTCTACCAGGATGATAGGGACTCTAACCCCCCTTGGTCTTATGCCAATGTCCCCAAGCACATCCTTACTACCCCCAAGATGTGATCTACCATTCGATTCCCGACCTGAACTGTATTACTCGGATTCGCGGTCGAAACGACTTATCCGGCCAACTAAGTGTTAGACTGCGTTCAACATGACTCAAGGACGTACAGCGAATCGGTCCTTAAATGACTCAGACGAGGATAGATCCACACCCAAGACCTCCATGCCTTGTTGCTTCACTATCATCATCCCGCCCGATCTCATTTCATTTTATTAACACATGGTTCTTTTCCACGATAGCAACTATAGCCAACCGTGCCATATATGAATATCTCTACATCTCGCAGGTGACAGGAAATCACCTGACTTCTACCACTTAAAGCAGGGCTAAGCATCTACTCGATCCTAGTCTATGTAGGATTCAAGGATTCATATATCTGGACAAGGAATGATATAATGCAGCAAGGGTTTCCAACCAACTCCTACCACTTAATGCAACAATACTTATAACATATATAGAATTAATTGCTTTGAAGGTAGGAGGCTTATAATGCTCCGGGGCTTGCCTGGGATCCGACTCAAGTTAGAGTATGTCAGATGAAACCCGCCTAGCGAGCATCCTCCTATCTATCACTTGTCTGATCCTTCTATCTTCGGGATGGATCCACCAACTCCGTCTTTGGGTTTGGCTTCACCTTAGGTCATTCACGTGCTTCAGCTAGCGTACCTAAATGAGGTGCAACAATGTGTATGTATGAATGCATAGAAGTGCAATAAACAAAGTAATCAAGTAAACATACCAAAGTTCACATAAGCACCTAGAACTAATTAACTTAATCCTCATTAAGGCATAACATAGAAGAGGGCAAGCACATCAATCAAGAAACAAGTCTCACAAGATCACAGGGTAATAAACCAAGTACCATCAAAGATAGGTGTCACACTTCAACATACTAGCATGGCAAAGTTAATCAAAGCACTAGACTAGAATTTGCCACATTCTGGGCATCAGAACAGTAGCTAAGTAATTTAATCATAACTGGAGATCTACAACTCCAAATGACTTGAAATAAGATATTATGGAGAGCTTATAAAATTCTCTACATTTCATCTAATATTACCATCGCATGATTCTAAAGTTTAACATGTCGAATTCACACAAACATAGAAACTGGTCTAACAAGACAGAGAGCAAACAATTCTGTAACCCGACTTTAAACAGCTATAACTCCTAAACCACAAAGCTAAATACCACCGAATTTTAACAACAGATAGATATATAAATTATATACAACTTTTGTATAAACAAGTTTCACAACAAAGCACATTATCATGAAGAACTTTGCCAAGTTTCTAGATCTGTCCAGAAACTTCATTTGCAAGAAATAATTATTAACTTATGTTACAAACATATAATTGGACAAAACCAACTTTACCAGCATGTCCCACATGACTAATGAACACCATAAAACATAGTGTCCAATCCTAAATAAATTCTTTTAACTCATTTTCTTAATTTATTTAGATAATTAGGTGGAATTATGAACACCTATCAAAAGTACACAATAAATTCTACCAAAATTATAGTGTCCTACAAATGCTCCCAAAAGTATATTGCCCAAATTTCAAGCAATTTGGACAAGTATATCAACCCCTATGAAAAAGACAAATAACTAGTGCAATAAATCATGTGAGAGCAAGTTAAACCTAAAACTCAATATTTTCTATGAACACATGGACATAGTATGAATCAATATGATAGAGAAACCTCATGCTAAGGTAATGGAACAATATTTTCCATTTTATCATTTATATATTATTTATAAGCTATTTATCAAGACATAAATAAGTTAAATCAATAACTTGATCATACAGTAAGCCATGACCATTAAATTTATACCACAGTATATCCATAGCCTGACAAGACTACCATAAAATTTCACATGATTTTGAGCAACACAACTCAAGATATAAAAATGACAAGCAATATAATGTAGATTTCCTTATTTATCAAGGTCAAATCAAAACCTTAAGAAAATAGTGAACACCTAATAGGTTTAATATTTTTATTAATTATTACATATTATCATAACATTAACAGAACAAGAATCACTATTTTTGGATGTCTAAAACTCCAGATATGGCTCTGGTCAAGTTTATAAGCATTTTTGAAGCATTTTTAAAGCTTAAATAAAGACATCAGAAAACATCTATAAACATGTAACATATTATGACTCCACTGCATATATCTTTTCTTAAGGTTTCCAAAAAGTCCACTTTTGCTATTTTTGGAATTACCTAGCATGAGATATGAATTTTAGAAGATTTACATAAAATCTGAAATTCAAAAACGCAATTAACTACTTAACCCTAGATATGCTAGGAGTACCCGGACGTGTACCCCAATTGTGCCTCTCATAACGCTGACATGCGGGACCTGCTGCCCGGTTGGGCCCACCTGTCATGCTCACACAGAGAGAGACAGAGAGAGGGGAAGCCGGCCTTCATCCCCCCGGCACCGGAAACAGGGGAGGCGACCGGTGGCTTGCCGACCGGCCATCTTCTGGCCGGTGAGGCCGGTGCCGGCGGCGGGGAAGGGCAGCGCGAGCACCGCCGTGCCAGCCTGCATCCGTAGGTGGCCGAATCGTGACCGGAGGTGGGCTGTGGCCTGCTGTCCACGTGAGCAGGCAGCTCGACGGCGGCCGTGCCGACGACGGCGGCTCTCCAGCGGCTGGACGGCTGGGAGAAAGAGCGCTCGTGCATCAGAGACCCCGTATGCCACCAGGGATGGCCACGGCTCATCTCAAGATGGGCTGAGGTGGCTTGGCCACGGTGGCCGCAAGCTTGCTTTCGGTGTCAATGGCGGCGGACGGCGGCTGCAGGGCTCTGGTGGGCTTTTCCCGTGGCGAGCGCACGCGGGAGAGGTAGGAAGGTGAGACGGATGTCATGGCGTGCTCGGATGGGTCTGCGACTATCCATAGTGGCGACACGGTGGTGGCAGCGCGGTCTCAGCCATGGCGGCCATGGCACCGGTGGCCATGCTCCCCCAGCGGTGAGAGGAGCTCGGGAAGGGCGCATCGGGGTCGGCGTGTGGCGGGGAAGGCGATGCCGCGCTTGGCTGAGGGAAGGGAGGAGGGACGGTGTGGGCAGGAAGCTCGAGCTGGAGCTCGAACCGGCCATGGCGGGCTCGGCGTCTATGCTTGGCTCAGAACGAGGAGGGAAGCGAGCAGAGGCAAGGGCGAGCGCCAGGAGCGTGGAGAGGCGAGCAGAGGCACTACAACATGACACCCCCTTTTGCAACGTAAATATGCGTTGCTAAAAGTCCATATATGCGTTGGCAAGGTCTATACCAACGCATCTAATATACGTTGCCTAAAGTGGCGTTGTAAGGATCTATTGCTACACTTATTTATGTGTTGGTAACACATACTAATAACCGTTGCAAATTTGCAATGCATAATGATGGTTATGGCAACACTTATATGTGTTTGTACAGACCATGCACGAAGTACTTCTGTGGTTTGTTGCAACATAAAGATTTAGTTTGTTTGCAACGCTTACATATAGTTATATGTGTTGCAAGGAATAAACAATTCAGTCATTACTATCATAAATATTTAATTTTTTTAGACAAATATAGGGATAATGCCTGCATAATATAATGAAAAATACAAAACCATCTAACACATAGAAAACAAGCACAATTAGCCATATATAGTATAAAGAATTTGTTTCATTATAAACAGTACCATCCATATAATTCATGATATAATTTTTTTTGTTCAAAGTACGAGTTCCAATAATCCTATGGGAGTCAAATATAAAACATAAAGGGGTCACTCTTAGATTGCCAGCAGCCCTCCTTTCTCCTTCTTTCAGTTTCTGTATTCTACTGATGTGATCATCCATTTATCTTCTCAGACCTACTGATGTGATCATCCATTTATCTTCTCAGACCTACAGATAAAGGTTGGATCACTATAATATGACACTTAGAAGTAAAATCACAAGGGGTTATTGAAAATACCGTACAAAATTTAAGATAGTAGCTGAAATCTATTGACTACAACAACACAAATATAAAATCAAACTTTATGGTGCTAAACAACTTAACAGCATGTCAAAAATAACTCTGCTTGATGCTTTAAACAAGAAATTTCAGTCCAAGATGCCCTAGTATAACCAACACATAGATAAGAAAAATGAAGAAATAAAGGTGAAATCATTAGGTTCAATACAAATTTGAACATTTGGACCGCAAAATACAACAGAAAAATATATGAAGTTCACACAGAAATTATGACTCCACACATGATGTGGAGAAATTCAACCACTACATCAACACAGAAAGGGAGGAGGGGATGGGTTAGTACCTCAAGAAGGGTACAACCGGATGGGGAGGTTGAGGCCCGCTTTAGGGAAGGTGCGTTGCAGGCCTGGGAGAGGGTGTGGCAAAATATATCACTCCTGATCTCCTGCAGTTTCAAGATAACTGAACATCAGTTTCAAAAAAAAGATAACTAAACATCTATGTAGCTCACTGATTTGTAATTCCTACAAGAGAAAATTTTATAGAAAATTCATAAGTTGCACAATTTGATAGAGCAGATTGTTAGTAGCCCAACTATTGTCAATAGGACATAGTTCAAGCAGGTAGTAGATCTAGTGCCCATGATCATCTTCTTAATGAATTACTATCACTTCTGCAAGTAAAAGGTTTAATTTGCACTTGTACTAAAATCTTGGAGGCCAAAAGGAATACCTGATAAAAAAAAAGACTCCTCGAAGATGTAATAGATCAAGCAACACCTCTTGTAGTCATCTGGATAATTGAAATATTAGCTAACTCATAGAAAAAGGTATTTCATTTTCATACAAATTGATTATGAACATTATTTCTTAAAACAATGGAAAGTTAAGATAGTAGCTGAAATCTGCAATTATATCAGGAACTTGTGAAGCAATTTCTGAAACAACAAGACAATTCGGCTGGTTTAAAATCTCCGAACAGGATCATTAATTCAAAAGATAATAATCATTTATTCAGCATACTTACATATATGGACCCATTTAATCAATACTCCTGCACGAAAAAAATAAAGCACAAACTCTATAAGTAGACACATTCAGGTATTAATGCTCCTAAAATACAATCATATTTGAAATATCCAATATGTATAGTCAAAAGTGAGCAAGAAACTTTAAGATATATATAAAGAACAAATTATTTTGCTAAGTTTTAGATAATGAATCTATTATCTATGTTAAAAAATCACAGAATTTCATATCTCATAGGGGCTTAATTACAAGAACAGTATATGCTTTCAATAAATGAACGTGCTGACATGAAAAAATTAGACATCCAGAGAGCAAATGTACAACTATCTGAGAATTACTAGGGAGATGTTTAACACATGCAACAGCATCCTTATGCCCTATGTCAATTGTGTTCACATACACAATTACTTGTAATAATACTAAAACAGTGAATTAGGAGTAATATTTTCTTCGAAGACATTAATGCCAAACGGTGAACTAGTAGTATTAGGGAAGTTTACTGCTATCTGAGGAACAGAAAAGGCATCGGGATCCTGACCACTTGAATCCCAAACGAATTATCCAAAACCTAAAAGTCAACAGAGGAAAGGGACGAGCAAGAGTTGATGGAAAATTACATCGAGTAACTGGATGCATAGTAGCGATGACAAAGGAAATTGCATGAACCGTGCCCTGATCTGAAATCAAGGTTTAATTAAATCAATGATGGAGGCCCTGACGCTGATATGGTGGAGGCGGATTAGGGAACACATTGCACCAAAAAAACATAAATCGTCATATCTAAACACGTAAATCCAGAGCAGAGCAAAGAAACTACCTTGGGACGATCCTCTTCTTGAAGGGGAGATGCACTGATGCAGGCCCTGACCCAGGTTTTTGCGAATCGTGTAAATGGCAGTGAACATTTAATTATGCCGCGGATACAAACGGAGATTGCATGTACCTGAATCACATTCTCCCGCTAGCCACTGCTTATCGCCATTGGGAGGACCTTGTCGAGGGAATCAGAAGGACCTTGCCGAGGGAAGAATGTCACAAATAGGAGGACGATGCTGAGGGCGAGGGCATGGGGCGGATCCATAGATCCGAGTGATGCAGTCGCAACCGTCGTTGCCGCCGCCGAATAGGAAAAGCGCGGAGGAGGTGAAAACCTAATCTGCTCAAGGGGGAACTGTTGTGTAGATGTGCACAGGCTAGGTTTGTGGGCTACGTTAAATTAAGGGAGACAGCCGTGGGGATGGGAATAGATTAGATACCAACGATTCTAATTTCTGTTGCTGTGTATACGTTGTAAAAGGGGGTTTGTTTTGTAGTGAGGGGCTTTGGGCGTCTGCTACCGAGGGCACAGGAACGCAACCACGCGGCAAGGAGAGGCGCTCGCCGCTGCGCATGGTGGGCACGTCCATGCCACGCGTCCTCCTCTCGGTCATTTCCCCGAGCACGTGGCGGGCAGCGGTTTGGGTACAGTGGAACGCGATTTTGGGCTGGATCTGGGTCGAATTGGACTATGGGCCAATTGTCAAAGTTGTTCACCTCGGTATACTCTACAAATTTCATTTAAGCACCATGGTCATAAGACCCACAGATTAGGAGATACTTAAGCCCAAAGTTGGCAGTGTCAAAGACTTGATAAGGCTTAAGTTAGAGCTCGGTCTTTGATGATTTTGGGATGCCCACCTTGCTCAAACAAAGTCCAACTTTTTGCATACTCTCCTCCATCACATTATCTTCAACTTCTATACTTGGCTCAACTCTAGTTGTTTAACAAAAACTCGAGAACGCGGGATGCCAAGGTCGACGACACTGAAATCAGGGCGTTAAATTTTTAAGTGCTGAAATCAGCCCTATTTCTAACTTGTGGGCCCTTTTTGAGCATGTTCCACACATTTTCATGACTTGACTCTTAAACAAAGTTTGTTCCTTATAAAATTCTCTACAACTTTGTAAAAGGGTGCATAGTCACACAAAGCTTCTAGGTCACACTTTTGAAATGGTCAAACAAAAGGGTTCTAGGGTCCATACATGGTCAACCATCACTTAGAAGCACATTTAGGCAAAATGATCAACATGAACATTGTTCCATGAAGTGTCCTAAGTGTAGTTAAGGTGTTGTAGAGGCCAAACATATACACCATGCATAGGTTGCACAAAAGTGTAGGCCTCACATGCATTGAAACATAGAACTCAAGTGAAATGCTACAGTTGTTTCATCACCATGTTTTAATTGTTTCATGTGTTTGTTTCAAGATACATGCTACACATGTTTCACTAGGTTGTTCCACATATGTCCAAGATGTGTTGCACATGTTGCATTTGTATGTTGCATAAACACTAGTTCACATGGAATGTAAAACATGTTTCCTGGTTTCAGAAGTATGTTTTAGTTATAATCCAAACAAGCATGTAACTTATCATTTCATGTGACTTTTTGATTCCAAACTCCATGAAACTTTTCCAATGATCAATATAGATAGGTACCAAGGTGAGACACATGAAGATATTGCAATAACACCACCCAAGCATATATCTTGAAAAGGGGCTTATATGTAAAGCAATGGTGCAACATCCAACATTAGGTTAGGCTCATCTCCATAGGTTGACCTTGGCATTGTCATCTCCACTTAATCTGTCATGTTTGAGCTCAAACCCACTGCTTAGTGAGTGACAAACACCTGGGGTGTTACAGCCGGCTCCAGATTACATATTGCTTATTGGCTGCCAATTATTGAAAAGATAATGAAAAGACTAGATGGGTGGAAAGGTAGCTCTTTGAGCTTAGGGGGTAGACTGGTGTTAATTAACTCTTGCTTAAGTAACCTGCCAGTTTATGCTATGTCGATGTTTTGGCTGCATGTGTCAATCCTTGACAAAATGGATACTGCTAGGAAAAAATTCTTTTGGCAAGGAGGTAATATGAAGAAGAAGTATCACTTGATTAAATGGATCAAAATTACAAAGCCTAAAAATAAGGGTGGGCTAGGTATTAAAAACTTGAGGAGAATGAATATCAGTTTATTGTGTAAATGGTGGTGGAAAGCTGAAAATGGTGAAGGCATTTGGCAAGATATTATCAGGAAAAAGTATATGAAAAAAAGGGATGATTGTTTTTCTGTCTAAAAATTCCAAGAATTCCCCTGTGTGGAATGATCTTTTAAAGGTGAGACATATTTACTTAAAAGGGAGATCCATGATAGTGGAAAATGGTAAATCTACTAGTTTTTGGCATGATAGATGGTGTGGGCTTGTCTCCTTAGCAGACAAGTTTCCTGATCTGTACAAGATTAGTTGCGAGCAGGAGTGCTCGGTTGAATACATGAAATTGAAAAATTGGAGACTTTCTTTCAGGAGATGGCTTCATGAAGACCTTCAATGTCAATTTAGACGACTACATGACATTGTGTTCCGGTATGGCATTAATTCTGATAAAGATCAGGCTAAATGGGATTGGGAAAAATTCGGTTTGTTTTCTGTTAAATCAACTTACAAGTTCTTATGTAGACATGATTATGGGCCCAGTTTCAAGATGATTTGGAAAGCTAAGATTCCTTTGAAAATTAAGATTTTTATGTGGCTTGTATCTCAAAACGTCATTCTTACTCAAGACAATTTGATTAAACGTAGATGGAAGGGCAACAGTTCATGTGCTTTTTGTTCTGAGAATGAAAATGGTGGTCATTTGTTCTTTGAGTGCGCGACGGCCAAATATGTTTGGAGCCTTTTAGCCCATTCTTTTGGGTCTGATTGCAGACCGAATAGCATGGAACAGTATTGGTTTTGGATTCACAAAATTTTACCTCAAGCTCCAGATTTGCATGCAGTTGGGTTAGCTGCTGTTATCTGGGCCATTTGGCGTACAAGAAACATTGTATGCTTTGATAAAAAAGGGTAAAATCTCCGACGGAGATTGTTTGTTTGATTTGTTCTTTCCTGACATATTGGGCAGGTCTACTCAAAGAGGGCCTGAAGGAGCAAGTGATCCAAGGTGCTGAGGTGGTGAAATCGACGGCAATTTTCTTCCACAAGCAAGATTTGCAATCGCGTACGCGGGAGGAGTATCAGCTGGTTCCGTTCACTGGATGAAAAAACTCAGTCAGTTGAAAGCGATGATGGCAGTTTGACATTAAACTTAGTTCATGAGGAATGCTTTTGTACTTCTCGTTGTTAGGGAGAAGTTGTGATATGATGGTAGCTTGTTCCGGTGCGTTCAGACATATGTTCCCTTGGTGATCATATGTCTGGATGGTTTTATTCTCGTATGCGTTACGTTATGGTTTCTGAACTCTGACGTTGTAATTTCGTTACCATGGTAATGAAATTCGGTTTTACCGGTGTAGAAAAAAATGTACTCGTGGAAACTAAAATCTGTGATGAGTGCATCAAACCAAAATGTTTCAGGATCAACCATCATCTCATGACGTGAATAATGCGATTATTATATTACATTAAGCCAGCCTGCAACGAGACGCTCAACATCTTAGCGTGCCTCCTCTCGCAACTCCCCTTGTTAATGCACGTTTACATACGTGCCCGCTAGTAGTAGGTACATACATAGGATGGCGTTTATGAACGTGTAGCCGAAAGCTGCTTCTCCTGCTACTGTGGCTCCTAGCCTCACAAATGACTTAGCCGGTGGCTGCAGCAGCCACTTTCTTCTACGGCCAAACAAGTACCATGGGTGCGTTTAGTCGGTGAAAAATAGGTGGAAAGTTATTGTAGCACCTTTCGTTTTTATTTGATAAATATTATCCCATCATAAAGTAATTAGGCTCAAAAGATTCGTCTCGCAAAAACCAGACAAACTTAACAATTAGTTATTTTTTACCTATATTTAATACTTCATGCATGTGTTCAAATATTTGATGTAATGGATGGAAGAGGAAATATTTTGGGTTTGCATGGGAAGTGAACATGGCCTATATTTTTAAAGTCCTGGTGGGTATCCACAGGTGTAATTTAAGACCTGCACATTCAATCGGCTAAGGCCAACAGGTGCGATTTTGCACGAACGCGGCAACGTGGTTTCATTCGGTCTAGAACCATACGAGATTGCCTTGTTCACTAGAGCATCTACGCATTTATCATCATAAAAAAAATAAAGAAACGATTATCCTAAAGTTGGATTCTGAAAAGATATTTCATAATTCTATGGTGTATGTAGATAACAGAGGGGGGAAAAGCTTGGGAGATAAATTGTCAAATTGGATGAATATACAGTTCAAAAAAAATTGGATGAATATGATCTTTAACTCAGGCACATCATCTATCCTTTTAAATAGAATCTCTGGTAAAGTAATTCACTGTAGAAGAGGAGCCAGACATGGAGCCGTTCGGCTGTGCTGATAAGCCGGCTGAAAAACACTGTTGGCTGATTTGTTGTGAGAGAAAAATACTGTTCCGGCTGAAAAAACAAGCTGAAAAAGACGAAATATAAGCCGAATGAACAGGGCCAAGGTGATCCTCTCTCACCCTTTACTTTTTGTGTTAGACCTTGTTTAGATGCAAAAACTTTTAGAATTTAGCTACTGTAACACTTTCGTTTGTATTTGGCAATTAGTGTCCAATCATGGACTAATTTGACTCAAAAGATTCGTCTCATGATTTACAATTAAACTGTACAATTAGTTATTTTTTTATCTATATTTAATGCTCCATGCATATGTCAAAGATTCGATGTGATGAGACGAAAAGTAAAAATTTAAAATTTTAAAGGCATCTTAACAAGACCTTAGTAGCGGACTTTTTTACATAGTATTCTGAACAAAGCAAAGGACTTAAACCATAGTCACAGAAAAACGAGATAAGAAACATCAACCCTCGACTGGGGAATCTCGTCGCCAACACATGTACATGTACGCAGGGTCAGTTTCGACCCCGTCGTGTAAACAACTCCGTTCCTCGGCCTCATCACAAGGAAGCTTTGTGACTCTGACTTAAACCTTATTAAATTGACAATAGACAAAGTTGTACGTGCAATTTTGTAGGGTGAGACTGTCTGCACATGTGATTTGGAAAAGAAAAAAAACTCCCATGTAGCATTTTATGTATTTATCCAACAATTATCCAGGAGATTGTGAAAAAAAAAATCTCATTCCAAGCAACCAAACGGATCAGAGATGAATGGGCCTGCAAAAAGTTGAGCACAAGGGACGGCCCAATGAAGCAATGGGCTAGTCTGCAAGTCCAGCACAAGGAGCGGCCCAACGAAGGAGGCTGCCAAGACCTACGGGGCCCGGTCCAATAATGATCACCACCGTTACCGTTCGCGCGTGCGTGCAGTGCCCCATAATCTCCTTTCTCCTCCCTGTCAGTTAAGCTACCTGTTCACGTTAGCCGTCGTTGTTGGGAATGGGAGGAAAGCCGAGTAAATATTCCTCTCCTGGATTATTCCTAACCTTTCTGCCCGCCCAAGGATTCCTCTTCCTCCTCCGACTCCGATCCCTTGGAAGTTGGAACTGGACCTCCATCTCCTAGCTGCAAAGCCTCACCAATTTTTTTTTTGAAGGTCACCGGGGGGGAGAGGATCCCCACCTGAATATATATTGATTGCTTTGAGCCAGAAGGCTACAATGTTCAGAAATTACATCTTTTAAACTCTGGTTTAAGCCTCACCATTTTCAGCAATAACAGTAACCGCGTGGAGAGAGAATTCCATTCCATCCCAAACAAGTTTTCACCAATGCTTGCATGTTAGTGATCAGCACCCCAAGCCAAGTTTGGAACAATTCCATCATCTATCTTATATTTTATATTATATACAGTATGATATATACATGCATATTGCTATCTAGCTCTCTCATCTCACCATCCATCTCATCTCCGTCGGCATTCCAGAGAGCAGAGCTGATCGATCCAGCAGTAGCACACAGACGACACCAGCAGTTTGCAATCTAGTATCACACTCAAGCTAGCTAGCCTGATCCTTCCTTCCTCCGATCCAGCCGATCGATAACAATCCAATAAGGGAATCCATGGCCACCGCCGGCAGCAAGCAAGGAGGAGGCTGCTGCAAGCCGCCTGCTGATCAGGAGTTCGACCCCAGGTACGAGTGGCAGGAGAACGCCACCGGCTTCATCCTCCGCATCCACCTCTCAGGTATGCACTGCCACTGCCCCTCCTGGATGCACACAGTTCCTTAGCTGCATGCACATCCATTGCATGACTCTTTCTTGCTTGTAAAAAGGCTTCAGGAAACAAGATTTCAGGGTGCAAGTCGACGGCGCCGGCCGCCTCACCGTCCGGGGCCAGCGCTCCGACGCCGCCGCCAACCCCAGGCACTCCCGCTTCAGCAAGGCCTTCCAGCTGCCCTCCACCTCCAACCTCAACGCCATTGCCGGACGCTTCGAGGCCGGAGTCCTCACGATCACCGTGCCCAAGCGCCTGCCTGCGTCGCACTCGCAGCAGCAGGTCCAAGATCAGGCGAAGGCGCCGGCGGCCGGGGACGACAAGCCGACGCCGCCGCAGGACCAGCGCAAGGCAAAGGAAGACGAGGAGGCCAAGAAGCCCAAGGACGACGCCGTTGCCAAGCCCAAGGCCAAGGACGAGGATGCCACCACCAAGAAGCCCGCTGCCGAGCAGCAGGTGGCGGACGCCAAGAGCGGCAAACCGGAGCCAGAGCAGCAGCACAAGGCGGCGGCGCCACCACCACCGGCCGTGAGGAAGGAGGAAGGCAAGCCCAAACCCGGCGCCGCTGCACCACCAGCACCGGCAACCGACACGAAGGAGCAGGCCGCCACGCCCAAGCCCGCGCCGCCGCCGCCGCAGGCTGACGCCGAGAGGAAGGCAGTCGATCCGGAGAGCCTGGCGGAGAGGGTGAATCGCCGCGCCGAGGAAGAGCGGGCCAAGGCTGCTGCGGAGGCGGCTGCAGCAGAGGAGGCGGAGCGCCAGAGGAAGGCGTGCCGTGGCTTCAAGGAGCGCGTGACGGAGGAGCTGCAGGGGCTGGCGGGATCCGAGTGGGCGGAGGGCCTTGTGGAGACGGCGAAGAAGAACAAGGAGGTGATCGTCGCCGCCGTCGCCGCCTTCTCCCTCGGCGTCTTCGTCTCCAGCAAGCTCTTATGCAGGTGCAGCAGGAACTAATAGCCAAGCCAACCGTGGACAGTGGTGATGAATTGACAAAGCTAATGCAAAAAAAAGAATTACTTCATATTTATACTTATGTCAAGATCCATGTTCGAAAATATTCAGATACATACGGTGAAGAGAGAATTTCATGCATCTGTACACCAGACGAAACAAGCTAAGATGATCATGGTCCTTCAGTGTTTCAGGCTTTCACATTGACCACCAGGAATTAATTATCATTGTAATCACCAAAAGAACGGACCACTGATGAACATAGTCCAGAACATCTACTGAATTGGATGCTATAGGTTATATGATTCATACAGGCTATCATTTCCACTGATGAAATCTATCTGACTGCAATGGCTGCGGCCGAGCGTAACAAAGATTGCACACAGATGATACACGTCACAATTGACTACAGTTTACAACATTTCACTATCCAGCGTGCGTCTAATTCCAAGCTCCATGGAGATGATTCTTTCACCCCCAAGTATACCAAAGGCTGGCTTCTTTGTATAGCAGAACCACACGATCATCCAGATGAGCATATACTATCCTGGTGTACCTCTCTAATCTATCTGGGTGCGGTTGGAGTTGACCATCTCCCAGCTCCAGCAGCTGCACGCTTACCTGACTGCCGCATCTCCTGTGCTTTGGCCAGCTGCGCAGTCAGGTCCTAATCCACAAGAAGAAATAATCAGAGGAGAGCTACATATGGAAATCAGATATGAAAGAGGGATCGCAAGATACCTTTGGCTTGAATGAACCATCCAGTGAGTGCAAGATTGTATCAGCAAGTCCATAATCAATAGCCTCTTGTGCTCTGAAGTACCTCGGGCCCTTAAGGAATTCAGCAAGCTCTTCCTTTGGTTTACCAACTCCTTTAGACAAGAGTTCGAGGTAGTAATCTGTGTTTGTATCTAACTCTTTTGCCTGAGTGCAAAATAAAATACTCAGTGCACTAGTACACAATAGCATGGGCAAAAGCATAAAAGGGAGTTGGATCTGACCTTAATCCACATATCAATGGCAGCTCCACCAGATTTGTGCACCTTAGGCAAGTGTAATTTAGCTGCAATTAGTGGTGCACGTTTAGGACCAATATATATGCCGTTAACCACGCATCCATGTGAATGCGAAAGGAGCAAGAAAGCTTAGAAAATGTAACATACTGATTGAATTTGGCAGCACTCCTCTTTTGCCCTTGACACCAAGGGAAAGAAGCATCGCAGCCTGACCATACGCCATGCTAAGATTGATTGTGTAAACCTTGGATTTGCTTCGCTGCCAAACCAATAATAATAATAATATGCAAAAGTCAGAGTAGGCAGTTTTAGTTCTTTTATCCATGCTTCACTTTGCTTCAAAGCAAATAAAATCTTAACAAAACATATGTCATGTGCCAAGATTATTCAGCATAGTTCTCAAAATGGGAGGCACGTGTTACTAAAATATAATATTTATCATTTGGTCCCTTGCAAACATTGTACTGACGGGCAGGACTTTACGCATAATGTTCCTGTGTGCTATAAGCTACTACTACTCTGCCAGCGCCTTTCAGTTGTCACTCCACATCAAATAAATTGTAAAAGAAGGAATTAAGCCCAAATTGTTCATGATTTGAATTAAGGCTGCCTTCCCACATACTAACTTGATCTGGTACATTAACTTCATCCCACATGATTATTTCATCCTTTTTGTCAATTCAATTTTAATGGTTCATTTCTCATGTCAGTTCGAGTGCCAACAGAATGAAAATGTGTAACAGAACCTAAAAGTTCTGAAAAACAGATATCATCTCAAGTATGCACAGAAACTCTTTGAGATTACATTCAAACATACATAGAGTCCTAGGCATGATAATAGCATCATTAACAATGGCATAAAATTATGCTGGATTATCAGTCAGAGATAGAAGATACAGCCTTACATTGATAAAATCAGCAATTGCATAAGCATCAGTTTCAGATGCAACAAGCTCATTATTCTCATCCTGTTACAGCACAGAAGATGTAGTCATATAAATAGTGGCAATATGCACCGGAAACATATGAAAGATGACATGATTTATTATTTTTCAAACATTCAAACAACTACTTACCATAGTTCCAGTGGAGTTTATATACAGATAAATGGGTTTTGTGCGGTCATCGTAGTCTAGCCATAGAAATTGAGCAGCAATAAGCTCAGTTACTGCTGGAACAATCTGCCAGTATAACAATGACACTGAACGTTACCATTTGTTGAACCAAACCTTCAAAATATTACTGATAATGAAATGAGGTAGAAAGTTGATCTCTCACAGGCATTCCAAGAAATATAATTCGAGAGTCCAGTAGCAATGATGGCAGATCTGGAGCAGAGCTTCTCATTCTTCTATACCCTCTCCCTCCTCTGCCCATGCTCATGCTCATGCTGCCCCCCATGCCCATACCCATGCTGTAACTTGCAGGTCCTTCATGCATGCCTGACAAGGTGTACATACCAAATTCATCGTAACTCCTAGCAGCAGATACGCTTTCCTAAAGTCCAAAGGGAAAACACCATCTCAACTCTGTTACATTGATGTAATGGAATGAACTTGACAAAATAGGAATGGGAAGGGCTCTATATAACATCACTAACCTCTGTAACTTTCTGGGATTGCCGATTATAAGGATTGTCATCATTCATAAACATTTCCATCTGTGCAGAACTTAATCCGTAAAGGAATTGAGGAACATTTTTGTAATTATCCATCACTGCCAGAGGACATAATACTTTAAAGTGGTGCAAAACAAATACTGGCATAGAAGATTTGATTGACAAGATACAGAAGCAGATCAAGAAATTGGAATAACCCTCACCACCTAAACCTAAATCTTGTGGCTGCTGCACTAAACATGCATGTGTAAAACGTGTAGAGCTTGATAATTTTTTCTCTCCAAGCATTCAACAGGTGTTTAGGAAGACAAAATAGGTCATATGGCACATAGTAAAAAAAAAAACAGAAGGTGCAAATATCTACTCCATATTTTATTTTTTCTTATGAACCAGCTAGTAAATTGGTCCTTTGCCCAAAAATAAAACTAGCATCTGGAATATTCAAACCTGTGCCAAAGATTTCATCAAAGCTAAAGTGAGGACAGCATATTCCACATCAGGGAACATTGTGAACCATTGCAAGCTCATTAAATTGGAAATCACCAAATCAAATACAACATTATCTCTGAGATCTAACACTCTGCAGTGGATAAATGAACATGTAGATACTAGTAATTTGCTGAACTAGATGCCCACAGTTGACATTGACAACAGCTAATCTTTGAGACACTAGCACGCAAGGCGTAGTTGGGTAGCGTTGGCGATCTTGCTTGGCTGTATATAACTCCGTGCATTTGTATCATCATCAAGCAAACATGTAATGGTAAACTATAAGCTGAAGTAGTACATTGTTATCCTTGGATGACATGTTCTGCTGATTAAATACAAGCGGGGGCTTATGATGAAGACAGAGACTCTACACCTACCAACTAGGGGGTGAAGGCGGTAGCAAGTACGTATGGGGGAGGAGAGAGCACTCACGTCCATCCTTGAGGTTCTCCTCGCGGAACTGCTTGGGGATGTGGTCGTAGCTCTTGCGGAATCCGCCGTCGCCGTAGTAGCCGTGGCACCTCCAGCTGGCGGGCGGCCTCCTCGGGAGCCTCCCCGCCGGGGCCGGGGAGGGCGACGGCAGGAATGGGCTCCGGGAGGAGGTGGCGGCGGGAGGGCAGCGCAGCGCGAGCGCCATGGAAGCGGGGTTTGTGGACGGGAGGATTGCTTCTGCTTCTGCTTCTGCTTGCGGGGATTGGAATCGGATGGATAACTGGACAAGGGTAAATCGGGGATTAAAATACAAAGATCATTTTCTTTCCTTGCCTCTTTTTGTGCGAATTCACTCAGCCCAGGATCGCTTGTTCTAAGTGGGCCTAATCTAGCCCACTAGGCTGGATCGTACTAGTCCCGGCTGGAGAGGAAAGTCCACGACCGATAAGACCTGATTCCACTCAAAAAAAAAAAAAAGGAGTCTTGGACAGTCCGTGTCCGCACCGAGAAGGCTGGACCTTCCCTATATATTGCCACGGAGAACAACGGCGGCGGTTTTCGTCGATCGGAAAGCTCACGGGCGGTGCCATGGAGAACAACGGCGGCGAGTCACCTTCCAAGGTGAAGAAGGCCACTGATTTCTTCCCAAACAAGGCCCATGTCACCGACGCGCTCCGCACCATCCTGGCCCGCCTCGACGCCTCAGACCCGGTGCTTGTCTACGAGAAACACATGCCGCCGTCCGACAGGAGCAAGGGCCAGAACCGTCTACTCATGTCGTGCAAATGCGAGAGCAAGAGGGCCGCTTTCGCTAGCATCTTCACGGAGACGGAGATGCCGCTGGTGCACCGGCCGGAGCCGCTCAAGACAGAGGACGAGAAGCACGACAGCAAAGACAAGGGCAAGGGCAAGAAGAAGAAGGATGGCGGCGCGGACAATAAGGTCTGCTGCGGCAACAACAATGGCAAGCACAAGACCAACGACGGCAAGGAGGACGCGGACAAGGACGACGATGAGCAGGGGAATAAGCAGAGGAGCACGGTTCAAGGGCTTGCTGTGGAGGCGTACGACTGCGACGGCAGAGCGTACGAGCTCAACCTCAAGTATCTGTCGTGCAACACCGCCTACAGGATCATAGGGCCCGACTATACAGTTTTTCTCAAGAACAACGGTTTGTTGGTCGGTGGTGGCGGGGGCGTGGCTCGAAAGCGATCTGGGCATCAGCAGCAAAAGAAACGCCGGAGCAGTTTGCCAGACGAGGAACCAAACGATGAGCGGCCATCCAGCAGTGCGAGACGCCGCCGGCGACATCCAGATGGAGCTCTGGGCATTCCGCTCGCCAGAGCTGTCAATTGGGGAGAAAGACCAGCCGGACGGCGCGCTCGGGCTGTTGCTGCTGCACCACCGTGGAGGCGAGGCAGGGCAAGTGATCCGTGTTGGTGGCGCGGCAGCGACGGAGGAGGCGCAGGTTGCCGCGCCCCAAGAGCCAGAGGTGGTCGTCGTCGTTGAGCAGCCACAGCAGAACAGTCATGGCGGCATGGCGACACAGGGCGAGGACATGGTTGCCGCGGGAGATTGTGCGGGGGACGCGGCGACCGTCGTGGATGATGCGGCCGGCAATAAGCTTGGCGACGCGGCGCCGCGGTCCACGCGGGATATGCCCCTTGGTCCGCTAGAGAGGTTGATAGCAGCATGGCTGAGGTTTCACAGTTCCGATGCTGATCAGTCACACGGATGTTAACGGCAATGGTGAGGCAGATGCTAACGACAAGCAAGGGCCTAACTAAATGCAGGGGACGTGCAAGCAAGGTTGACCAGAGTGATGAAGTCTAGATAACTTTTTTTTTCCTGGAACATGGATTCAAATAGTGGGACTAAAATCGTTGTGGTTGTCCATGTTAATGCAAAAGAGTAGGAGTAGTTTTTTTTCCTCGATCGAGTAGTTTTATTTCACAGTAAAGTAGTACATGTTAATGCAAAAGAATAATTCTTGGGAACTGCTAGCGTCGACGCCCGGCTCCAGGGGGCGTCCGGACGCTCCCAAACCCCGCCAGCGCCTTCCGCCCATCCCGCCCCGCACGCAACAGCCGGCCCCGCCCCACGAAAATGAAAACGGAAAATACGACCCCGCCCCGCTCCCGCACGGGAACCCGCGAACCCCCGTCCCGCCCCTGCACGGAGCCCCGTCACCAGCTCACCACCATGCTCCACCCTCCCATGTGCAGCAGAGGTATAATGCTATTGCAACAAAGGACTCATAATGAAACAAACAGGAGAGAACTGGTGAAACAAACGAAAAAACTGTTGAAACGTCGGGAAAACACGTAATGAAACAAGTAGAAAAAACTAGTGAAACAAAACCAAAAAAACTGTTGAAACATCGAAAAACAACTAATGGAACAAGGAGAAGCTGCTGCAACAAGGAGAAGAAAGCTTCTGCAACAAAAGGAGAACAACCTACTGCAACAAGAAGAAAAACCTACTGCAACAAAGGAGAAGAAGCTATTGCAACAAAAAGGAGAAGAAAGCTGCTGCAAACAAGGAGAATAAGCTACTACAACGAAGAGAAGAAGCTACTGCAACAAAGGAGAAGAAGCTACTGCAACATCATAAGCGATACTAATGGAACGTCGGGAAACATGGGGGATGATGCTGCAAACAAGGGGGAAAACTATTGTAACATCTCAAAAAGAACTGCAACATCAGAGAATCGTGCAAATATTTCACATCATCTGTTGCATGTAGCTTAGATCTGACTCGCCACAAACCCTAGCCGCCATCAAAACCTTAGATCCAGAGGGGGGAGGAAGAGGAGGAGGTGGAGGGGGAGGAGGAGGAGGGAGGAGGAAAATCTCATATCCGGATCCAGAGAGAGGAAGGTGAAAGTCCTATGTTTGGTGTTGGTAATTAGTGAGAATGCCTAAGTACTAATCCTATGCCTAAGTTGTATGTAGCATATGAGGATTAGTACATTTCAAGGTTGGTGGCAAGATAGACATGGTGATCATGATGGCCACACTTGGATTTGGATGCAACCCTACGTGATCAAGGCAAAGGTATATGCTTAAGGGTTGTGTTTTAGTAACCAAGACACCTAGTGGGTGTGGTTACATTATAGGATAGATAGCCGTACTATAAAGAGGGGAATGACGCGGCTATTGAACTCCTAAGTGCCTCTAGATGTGCATTTCATAATCATATGCATTTGGAGAGAACTAATATCGCCTCGAAAAATTATTATGAAAATGCTAACACACTCACACATGACGAAGATCACTTGGTGGTGTTAGCACGTTTGCGAAGGCGGTGCAGTTTGAGTGGTAGAGAGGGTTTGGGATCCTCTCTCCCTCCTGCCGAGCTTGCGAGGCGGGATTCAGGCGTTTTCGAGAAGTTGAAACGACTATTTTCCACTACGCCGGAAGTCCGGAAAAGAAACGGAGGCGAACGGAGGTCACAGAGGTGACCAGACGCTGAACCGGACGCGGTCCTTGCATGACCGGACGCGTTCGGTCAGTGTTCAGTGTCTGCGTGTTTTTCAGTTCGATGATCGGACGCGAGGCGCGTCCGGTCACTGATGATCGGACGCGTCCGGACGTTCAGGGAGCTTACTGGACTGTAACCGGACGCTGGCACTGTCGCGTCCGGTCATGTTTCTTCAGCACGTCCGGTCGTTGTTTCGTTGAGCGCTGCTCAGGCGACCAGCGCGTCTGGTCATTCTCGGGACCAGCGCGTCCGGTCGTTTCCAGCGCGTCCGGTCTGTGCGATGAGCGCGTCCGGTCGTTGCTTCGCAGTTAGCCGTTGGGCGACCGGCGCGTCCGGTCAGTTGGACCAGCGTGTCCGGTCAGTACTTCACGTGTCAGCCGTTGGGCGACCGGCGCGTCTGGTCAGTTGGACCAGCGCGTCCGGTCAGCCCGATTCCAGCTGTTTAAGTTTCTAACGGCTCTATTCGAAGGGGTACGTCTATAAATACTCGTTGGCCGGCTCAAGGCTCTCTCTCTCTCTCAAACATTTGACATACTTGTTAGCACTTTGAGCTAAGCAACTCCCCTCCCACTCATCTCTCTTGCTTCTTTGCATATTCGAAGTGAGATTGAGTGATCCAAGTGCATTTGCATTGCGAGATTGCATCTAGTTGGCACTTGGTGGTTGATTTACTGCGGGATTCTTGTTTCTCTTGGTGGTTGCCGTCACCTAGACGGCTTGGAGCAGCTTGGAGGCATTGGCAAGAGTTGGTGTTTGTTCTTGGCCACCTCCGGTGATTGTGAGGGGTTTGTGCCTACCTCGGTGAAGCGCCAAAGGCAACATTAGTAAATTGCTTCGTGTCATTGCAACCTTTTGCCATTTGGTAGGTTCTTATGGCGCCTTTTGATAGGCTCGGTGTGTGACCGATTAGCCACCGAACCACGTGGTGAAGAGGGACACAACGGGGACTAGCGTGCCGGCAAGCACGTGAACCTCGAGATAAATCTTCGTGTCATCATTCTTATTGTGTTTGATTGATCCCGGTGGTTGTATATTGTGGTATTCATCTCTTGATCATATGAGATCTTAAATGGAAGAAAGCCCAATATTGCATACTTTTGGGTATTTGGTTGCAAATGCTATATCTTGAAGAAAGGCACTAGATTGAGCAAGTTTGAGAAGAAATGTGATGAAGGCTTCCTACTTAGTTACTCCACTACTAGCAAAGCTTATAGAGTTTAGAATTTGACTAGTGGTTTACTTGAAGAAGTGCATGATGTTGAGTTTGATGAAACAAATGGCTCTCAAGATGAGGAAAATAACTTAGATGATGTGAGAGGAACTCAATTGACCAATGCTATGAAAGAAATGGACATTGGTGATATTAGGCCAAAGCAAGTGATTGATGTGGATGACAACAAAGATCAAGTGCTCCAAAGTCCAATTACACAAGCTAGTGGTTCTCTAATGCAAAATCAAGCTAGTACATCATCTCAAGTACAACAAGATCAACAAGTGGCTAGTTCATTATCTCCAACTCATGATCAACATCCAAGCAATCAAGTCCAAGCGCTTCAATCAACTAACATTGCAAGAGACCATCCATTAGATTCCATCATTGGTGACATACAAAGAGGAGTTCAAACTAGATCAAGATTGGCATCATTTTATGCTCACTCTTCTTTTGTATCAATAGAAGAACACAAGGACATTGATAGAGCATTGAGAGATCCGGATTGGGTAAATGCAATGCATGAAGAGCTCAACAACTTCAAGAGAAATGAAGTATGGAAACTAGTTGAGAGGCCTAAGGATCACAATGTCATTGGAACAAGATGGGTCTTTTGTAACAAGCAAAATCAAGATGGGATAGTAGTAAGGAACAAAGCAAGACTAGTGGCTCAAGGTTACACACAAATAGAGAGTCTTGACTTTGGTGAAACTTATGCCCCGGTTGCAAGATTAGAAGCAATTAGGATCTTACTTGCCTATGCTCGTGCTCATAATATCAAGCTATATCAAATGGATGTGAAGAGTGCATTTCTCAATGGGTACATTCAAGAGGAGGTGTATGTGGAGCAACCTCCCAGTTTTGAAGATGACAAGAAACCCAATCATGTCTACAAATTGAGAAAAGCTTTGTATGGATTGAAGCAAGCACCTAGAGCATGGTATGAAAGATTGAGGAACTTCTTGCTATCCAAAGGATTTGTCATGGGCAAAGTGGATACTACTCTCTTTACCAAGAAGATTGGAAAAGACTTGTTTGTATTGCAAATATATGTTGATGATATCATATTCGGTTCAACCAATCAAAATTATTATGATGAGTTTGGAAAAATGATGGCAAAGGAATTTGAAATGTCAATGATTGGTGAACTTAGTTTCTTTCTTGGACTTCAAATCAAACAAATGAAGGAAGGGACATTTATGAGTCAAACCAAGTACATCAAAGATATGCTCAAAAAGTTTGGCATGGAAGATGCAAAGAGTATTACAACCCCAATGGGAACAAATGGAAGTTTGGATAGTGACAAGAGTGGTAACATGGTGGATCAAAAGCTATATAGATCAATGATTGGTAGTCTACTCTATGTGACGGCATCAAGGCCTGATGTGATGTTTAGTGTATGCATGTGTGCAAGATTTCAAGCCTCACCAAGAGAAAGTCATTTGAAGGAAACAAAGAGAATATTGAGGTACTTAAAGCATACACAAGATGTTGGATTATGGTATCCCAAAGGTGCAAGCTTTGAGCTAGTTGGATATTCGGACTCCGACTATGCCGATGACAAAGTTGAGAGAAAGAGCACTTCCGGGACTTGTCAATTGTTGGGAAGATCACTTGTCTCATGGTCATCCAAGAAGCAAAATAGTATTGCACTATCTACCGCCGAGGCCGAATACATCGCCGCGGGTAGTTGTTGTGCACAAATCTTGTGGATGAAGGCTATATTGAAGGATTTTGGAATCAATTTCAAGAATGTGCCATTGCTATATGACAATGAAAGTACAGTGAAGCTAACCAATAATCTGATTCAACATCAAAGAACAAAGCATATTGATGTTCGTCATCACTTTATTAGAGATCATCAACAAAAGGGTGATATTGCTATTGAGAGTGTGGGCACCGAAGATCAATTAGCCGATCTATTCACCAAGCCACTTGATGAGAAGAGATTTCACAAGCTAAAGAATGAGTTGAACATACTTGACTTCTCCAACATGAGTTGATGCACCCCATATATGACATGCCTCTCCTTCGAGCCCCAAGGTACAATTGGTTGACATGTCATACATTCTATGCTAAGGACTTGTTTAGTGCATCTAGTCATAATTTACATGTTCTAGGCTCATTCATGAAAATCAAATGAATTTAAAGTTTATATGGTGCCACTATTGTTTCCATGACTTGTATGATCTAGTGGTAGCATATAACTTGTTTAAGTAGCTTGTGATCCTAAGTGTTTAATCTAGATCACTTGTCTAAATATTTGCTTCAACATGGTGCATGATAACCCTTCTAGAGAGGTGTGAAGAAGCTTGCCCTTGGATCAAACCGAAGTATTTTATTTATGCAAGCAATCTAGGTTGAATCACAAACTTGATCCTCACCCCATATTTCAACATGATAATCTATCTAAAGTTTGCTCCTTGTGGTCAATTGGTGCCAAAGGGGGAGAAAATGTTGTTCACAAAGATAGAACTCAAAGGGGGATAAGCACAAAGGGGAGAATTGATAAAAGAAGGGGATCAACTAAAATTTTGAGCACACAAGTAGGGGGAGCAAGCTCTTAAACATGAATGTTGCATTTCTATGTGCACTTCATATGTATGATGCATAGTTATGCATTTCTTTTTCTCCGATACTTTGCTTGTGTGGTAACTTGCTAGTATATAATTGAAAGGTGTATTGAGGTACTAGCATGAATAGGAAGTAGTTAGATTTTTCTTGCTTCATGTTTTTCAAAGTGGTACTAGAACCTTGCTTATAATATTGATCTCACGAGGTTTCTAGATATGTTTGTGTTTTTACAAGAGGTATCTAACTACACAAGGTGCTAAGATGGTGTTTATCGCTACTTCGATTGTATCACGCTTCAAAGGTCTATAATCTTAAACACTTAGCACCTATTGGTAGTCAATGCTCCTATACTTTCCTATCTAACATGTATGTTTCCAAAATCCAAACATATGGCATACATGTAGGGGGAGCCATTGCTATCAATTTGAATTCATGATCACATGTCCATAATTCTTACACATGGTAATACACTTGGACAATGTGACATGGGTTCAATCAAAATTTTATCATAATATCTTTGTGAAAGGTTTGTCACCAATTACCAACAAAGGGGAGATTGAAAGTCCTATGTTTGGTGTTGGTAATTAGTGACAATGCCTAAGTACTAATCCTATGCCTAAGTTGTATGTAGCATATGAGGATTAGTACATTCCAAGGTTGGTGGCAAGATGGACATGGTGATCATGATGGCCACACTTGGATTTGGATGCAACCCTACATGATCAAGGCAAAGGTATATGCTTAAGGGTTGTGTTTTAGTAACCAAGACACCTAGTGGGTGTGGTTACATTATAGGATAGATAGCCGTACTATAAAGAGGGGAATGACGCGGCTATTGAACTCCTAAGTGCCTCTAGATGTGTATTTTATAATCATATGCATTTGGATAGAACTAATATCACCTCGAAAAATGATTGTGAAAATGCTAACACACTCACACATGACGAAGATCACTTGGTGGTGTTAGCACGTTTGCGAAGGCGGTGCAGTTTGAGTGGTAGAGAGGGTTTGGGATCCTCTCTCCCTCCTGCCGAGCTTACGAGGCGGGATTCAGGCGTTTTCGAGAAGTTGAAACGACTATTTTCCACTACGCCGGAAGTCCGGAAAAGAAACGGAGGCGAACAGAGGTCACAGAGGTGACCAGACGCTGAACCGGACGCGGTCCTTGCATGACCGGACGCGTTTGGTCAGTGTTCAGTGTCTGCGTGTTTTTCAGTTCGATGATCGGACGCGAGGCGCGTCCGGTCACTGATGATCGGACGCGTCCGGACGTTCAGGGAGCTTACTGGACTGTAACCGGACGCTGGCACTGTCGCGTCCGGTCATGTTTCTTCAGCACGTCCGGTCGTTGTTTCGTTGAGCGCTGCTCAGGCGACCAGCGTGTCTGGTCATTCTCGGGACCAGCGCGTCCGGTCGTTTCCAGCGCGTCCGGTCTGTGCGATGAGCGCGTCCGGTCGTTGCTTCGCAGTTAGCCGTTGGGCGACCGGCGCGTCCGGTCAGTTGGACCAGCGTGTCCGGTCAGTACTTCACGTGTCAGCCGTTGGGCGACCGGCGCGTCTGGTCAGTTGGACCAGCGCGTCCGGTCAGCCCGATTCCAGCTGTTTAAGTTTCTAACGGCTCTATTCGAAGGGGTACGTCTATAAATACTCGTTGGCCGGCTCAAGGCTCTCTCTCTCTCAAACATTTGACATACTTGTTAGCACTTTGAGCTAAGCAACTCCCCTCCCACTCATCTCTCTTGCTTCTTTGCATATTCGAAGTGAGATTGAGTGATCCAAGTGCATTTGCATTGCGAGATTGCATCTAGTTGGCACTTGGTGGTTGATTTACTGCGGGATTCTTGTTTCTCTTGGTGGTTGCCGTCACCTAGACGGCTTGGAGCAGCTTGGAGGCATTGGCAAGAGTTGGTGTTTGTTCTTGGCCACCTCCGGTGATTGTGAGGGGTTTGTGCCTACCTCGGTGAAGCGCCAAAGGCAACATTAGTAAATTGCTTCGTGTCATTGCAACCTTTTGCCATTTGGTAGGTTCTTATGGCGCCTTTTGATAGGCTCGGTGTGTGACCGATTAGCCACCGAACCACGTGGTGAAGAGGGACACAACGGGGACTAGCGTGCCGGCAAGCACGTGAACCTCGAGATAAATCTTCGTGTCATCATTCTTATTGTGTTTGATTGATCCCAGTGGTTGTATATTGTGGTATTCATCTCTTGATCATATTGATTGGTTGGCTCAATACTTCGCCCCTCGGTGATACCCTCCTAACTCTCTCTTGCATTAATTTCTTAGTTACCTTGCTAGCTTGTTAGTGTTACTCTTAGCTTGTGTAGCTAGCGAGCTTTAGTTGTAGTTCAGTTGTGCGGTTTGACTTGTGCGGTTGAGTGCAAATATACTAGTATTGTGATTTGGTTAGGTGGCTTGCAAACACCCCGTAGGCTAAGCAAAACTTGCATCTCGCTACTTGTTATATTGATAAACTTGTTTTAGCTTGTCTTTGTAGAAATTTATGAAAGGCTATTCACCCCCCTCTAGCCATCAAGACCTTTCAGAAGGGAGGAGAGGAGAGAGAGGAAGGGAGGAGAGGAGATCCAGATCAAGAGAGAGGAAGAGAGGAGAGGAGGCTCTAGATCTAGATCCCTCTGCCACCTACCTCGTCAGAGCCACCACCGTCACCCTCATCTCCGATGAGGTGCCAGAGCCAGGTCGTGGAGGAAACGGATGTGTGTGGGAGGGCGCGGTGTGCGCGAGGGGAGAAGGGGGATTTCAAATAAGAAAATTTTCCACTAAGGCGGTTAATTTATCAAACTTAAACCGAGGCGGTTAATTTATCAAACTTAAACCCGTATAACCTGAGATTCCGTGAAATCACGAGGGATTTCAAACCAACCAACGTACAACCAAGATCGTACTGATTTAGCAGCCACAGTTCACATGATACGTAGAGTTCACAAAAAAAGTGGAGTACATCGGAGTTCGGAATAAAAGTTATTATAACACAGTTCAAAATAACATAGCGGAAGCAAGTAGTTTTACACCCACACTTAGTTCAAATACAGTGCCAGCAGATAGTCATGGTCCACAAAAGCAGTAGATAAGACAAACAGAGTGACCCTTGCCCAAGGTCCTAGTTGTCGCCCATCGCCGGATACAGACAGTTGGAGCAGTACCCATAGTACATCTGACCATCTGCAACAACAATGGGAACAACGCCCTGGGTATGAGAATGTACTCAGCTAGACTTACCTGTCATAAACCAGAAATAAAGGACACCAAGGATCATGCAAGGCTTTATAGATTGGACCGGCTTGACTTATTTGCGAAAAGCATAAGTTGTTATGAAAAACTAAACCAGTACTTTTTGCATCACTTTTAGTATAACCTATTCAAACTAGGTAAGCAGCTATTGCTAGAACAATCACTTGATTTATCATTAGCAATCTAGATTACCATATCAGGTTTAGCATTTCCAACATCATTCACTTAACCATCAGTGTTCCTTTAATGTTACTACGATGCCATAGCTCGAGTCAAGTGCTCACTAACCGGGAGCGACGGCGATTCGAATCGAATTCCTATCCAGCTAGAGATTTATTCCTCACACAAACCCTGTTTCCCCCGTCAGGGTCGCGTAGATCACCAATGACACCTTCTAAGAAGCAGCGGGATAACAATCATGGATCGCACTACCCAGGGACCGCCCGACTGCCAGGACGCACCTTGGGCTCACTCTTCGCGTCCCCGTTACACTCCCTTCAACACCAGTCTGCCAACCCGAGTTTATCCCGGCTCGAAAAGTGTCACTAGCTTCACGGTCGAAAGGTACTTTATTCGGCCAGCTAAATGTGAGGCATGCGTTCAACATGACAAGAGGGACGAGCAACGATCGGTCCTTAATCGACACAGACGGAATCACTATAGTCCAAAACCCTATAAGACTCCGCCCGATCTTCATTTATCCATCAACACTTGGTTACTTTTTATGATCATAATTACAGCTAACCATAACCCGGTATCCACCTATAACTCGCAGGTGACAGGAAATCACCCGACTTCTACCGGTCTAAGCATGGCTAAACAATTCACTCGATCCTGACCTAACAGGGTGAAAGATAATCCGGTGGCCAAGGTAATAATGCAACAACGATTTCACTCAACTCCTATAACTTAATGCAACTATATATATAACTATAGTTCATGTAGTAAGGAACAACTTTTATAAAATAGAAGACTTAAAATGCTCTGGGGCTTGCCTTTTTCGAACGAGCTAGGATGGTGGTCGACGCACTCTGGCAGCTCCTCGCCTGACTCTTCCTCCTCGGGCACCTCCTGTGCCTGGGGCTCCTGCTGATCCGTCCAAGCTTGTTCCTCCGGTACTGCTACCTGCGACTCCTCCTGCGATCCTGTATGATGCAAGTGCATAAGTAAATGTGCGAATGATGTGTCGGATTGTGGTGGAGTGCTTTGATGACATGAGATGCAGATGAGCACATGGAATGAGCAGTTTGAATATAACTATTTCTTCTACAAGGTAGTCAACGTCATCCAAGAACATGTACCCTAAAACATACACCTTATCCTTCTATTAGTTAGCCTACCATCTACACATACAAGTGAACCTAAGCTACCAAAGCTTATCAACCTAACTCATCCATAACATCAGCAAGGCATAATAATGCTTCAAAGATACACCAAACATATTTTATTTCTCTTAATTTCTCATAAAGAATAATATTTTATTCCCTATTTAACTAGGGTTACACACCAACACCTATTTCTGGTATAGATAAAAATCTACAAAAATTACAGTAGATTACTCTTACCCTAACTAACCTACTACTAAATTTTCATGAGAATGGCCCATGTAAAACTACTTGTACAAAATAAACAAGTTATAGACTAAATATGAGCATGAAATTATTTTGTACTAGAAAAAGTATCAAACAACAGATTTCACATTTTTCCTATGTTACTAACAGTAAACTAACATACTACAAAAATTATCACATGTATGTTCTATACAAATTTAGCTCTTTACTAAAAATAATAAAGATTATCAAATAAAAGCATTTGAACTACACTTCAAAATTTTCTCACAGAACATGCTTCACTAATATTTTTTCTAGAAAGTACATTACTAATAAAGATTAAAGCAACAAGAATCACATTTTTCCCTTCATTATTTTATTCACTACACATTTTCTAAGATATCAGCATTTATAGCAATTAAATAAACCTACACAGAAAAGTGTCAACAATTTATCATGAAATAATTTTAAACTGTAGATCTATTCAAGAGGAACATTTCAAAATTTGTTTCGTCATTTTTAGAGCTATAAATCTTGAGATATGATTTTTCAAAGCTGTTTCATAATTCTGAGAAATCATTTTCCTTAATTCTTTTGAGAATTCGCCGGTGAAAACACTGAATACATCCGGTGCAGTGCACCCACACACGCTGACACGCGGGACCCACGGGTCAACGGACCCCACCGGCCAGCCAGAGCAGCGCGGGGGAGGCGCTGACCGGTGGCGAACTCGCCGCCGGTGAGGTCTCCGGCGACGGGGAGGGCACCAACGTGCTCCCCGCACCGAGACGCACCCAGCGCACCAACTCCGAGCGGCACGGGAGCTCTGGAGGAGGCTCGCCGGCGGAGATGGCGGCACGGCGGCGCTGGAGCTCGTCGGCCGGCCAATGTAGGCCACGAGGGCGGCCGAGAAGGCGAGCGCGAGCACTGCTAGGCGAAGGGGAAGCGGATGCTCGAGACCGGAGGGGGCATGAAGGGCCAGGGAGCTCCGTCCATGCGCGCCGGCCAACGGCGGCCATGGCGGCAGTGGAGGAGGGGGGCGGCCAATTGGCCCTCACCTGAGCTCGAGCGGCGGAGTGGAGGCGCGCACGCGGTGGAGGGAAGCGGGGCGGAGCTAAGGCCGGGAGGAATCGGCCAGAGAAGCAGCCACGAGCGTGAACGGCGGTGGCGGAGCTCCGGGAGCCGGCAATGGCGCGGCTGCTGCTGGCGAGCTGCTGCGGAGCGAGAGGAGGGAATGGAGGGCGTGCAGCCGAGGGAGGAGCGGGCGCGGGTTCAAGGCGCGTGGCGCGGGGGACGCGGGGGCCACCCGGGGTGCGTGTCGCGCGGCGTCGCCGTCGTTCGGCCACGCGGCGGCCGAGCTCTGCCGCGGCGCCACGGCGTCGCGCGCGCGCGCGGGCGGCAGGCGCGGACGCGGGCGCGGGCGCGGGCCGGGCTGCCAGCTCGCGTGGGCCGAAAGGGTGGCTGCGGCCCACTAAAGTGAAAAAACCGATTTTTCTTTTATAAATAAATTTTCAGATTTCTATATTTGTTTCAAATTTGAATTTGAAGATGAAAAAGAGGTTTTTAGAACTTTTGCCCAAAATAAAAGTTGTTCAAAATTTTATTCTCTACAACTTTCATGTAGAGCATTTTTCAAAATTCCTAATAGATTTTGAATTTGGGATTTAAAGCTAAATTGTTAATCAAAAAAATATTTGTTTAGAATATTTTTAAAACAAAATTTGAGAAAAACTTGAATTCAAGAATTGCTCCAAAAATCATGTTAATTTATTCTATATTATTTAAAATTGTAGCTACACAAAGTTTCACCACTCGTTAGCACTTAAATGCAGAATTTGGGTTTTAAGTAATTGTTTCTCAACTTTAAATTTAAAAGGGTCTATACTGCATGCAATGATAACCATGTATGAGATGATTATGACTAATGCTTTGGATGCTAATGCATGCTTAACACCCAGGGGTGTTACAGCCTTCCCCCCTTATAAGAATCTCGTCCCGAGATTTTGAGTTACGAACCATTTATCGTAAAAATCTTTATACGCGATTTGAAGATATTCTTCCGTTTCCCATGAAGCATCACTCTCATCATGATGGCTCCACTGAATCTTGTAGGTTGTTACCACTCTATTCCGAGTGACTCGGTCCTTTGTATCCAGAACTCGAACTGGTTGTTCACGATATTCCAAGTCCGCCTTGATCCGAATACCCTGCGGTTCTATTCTCTCTTTCGGAACACGCAGACATTTCTTCAACCGGGATACGTGAAAGACAGGAAAGATCGAACTCATCCCTTCTGGCAATTGCAACTTGTACGCCACGGGACCCTTTTGCTCTATGATCTGGTATGGTCCGATATATCTAGCAGACAGTTTTTGCTTGATTCCAAACCATTTCTTCTTCATGGGGGTAACCTTCAAATAGACATAGTCACCCACTTGGAAATCCAATGGTCTCCTTCTCTTGTCTGCATAACTCTTCTGACGGGACTGTGCAGCTTGCATGTTTTGCCGGATAATACGGACCTTCTTCTCTGCCTCATTTACAAAATCAATTCCATAAAACCTTCTTTCTCCAGGCTCTACCCAATTTAACGGTGTCCTGCACTTCCTGCCATATAAAGCTTCAAAAGGTGCCATCTTGATACTCTCTTGGTAACTGTTGTTGTAAGCGAATTCTACCAAAGGTAACCAGGATTCTCATGAGCCTCTGGATGATAGTACACAAGCTCTAAGCATATCTTCAAGTACAACATTAACTCGTTCTGTCTGCCTGTCTGTCTGTGGATGGTAAGTCGTACTACGAATCAAACTAGTACCCAAACCTTTATGAAGATGTTCCCAAAAATGAGAGGTAAACTGTGAACCGCGATCAGACACGATCGTTTTTGGTATACCATGTAATCGGACAATCTCAGCAATATACTTTTCTGCATATTGAGGTGGTCGGAATGTTGTCTTAACTGGTAGAAAGTGAGTTGTCTTGGTGAGACGATCTACTATTACCCAAATAGAATCGTGTCCCTTCTGTGTGGTGGGAAGACCAGTGATGAAATCCATACTTATATCATCCCATTTCCAATCAGGTACAGACAAGGGTTGCAGAAGTCCTGTGGGTCTCATGTGAAGAGCTTTAACTCTACAACACATGTCGCAACGAGCAACGTATGCTGCAATTTCCTTTTTCATCTTAGTCCACCAATAACGGGTTCGCAAATCTTGGTACATCTTACTACTTCCGGGGTGAATAGATAGCTTGGAATGATGGGTTTCATTCATCAACTTATTCTTAAGCTCTCTATCCTTAGGTACCACCAGGCGATCCTTAAACCATAACACTCCTTGGTCATCCAATCGAAAGTGTTTGGTGGGTTCCCTCTTCATCTTCTCTTTGATATGAAAGATTCCCTTATTTGTCTTCTGACCTTCAATGATCTGGTTTTCCAGAGTACAACTGAGCTGAATATTATGCAACACAGCAGGATGTAACAATTTAAACCCTTCTTCAAACAATGGTTGCACATCAATAGCATGTGATTTTCTGCTCAATGCATCTGCTACTACATTAGCCTTCCTGGGATGATAATGTACAGATTATAGTCCTTTATCAGCTCTAACCATCTTCTCTATCGCATGTTCAACTCAGATTGGGTAAAAATGTATTTGAGACTCTTATGATCTGTAAAGAGATTACACACATTACCCAGCAGGTAGTGTCTCCAAATCTTTAGAGCATGCACTACTGCTACAAGCTCCAAATCATGTGTAGGATAGTTAACTTCATGCTTCCTCAATTGACGTGAGGCATAGGCAATGACCCTTCCATTTTGCATTAGTACACATCCTAACCCATTCTTAGATGCGTCACAGAACACAACAAAAGACTTTTCTATATCCGGTTGGGCCAGAACAGGAGCAGTGGTCAACAACTTTCGCAAGGTGCAGAAAGCTGCCTCGCACTCCTCTATCCATACAAACTTATGATCCTTCTGTAACAGGTTTGTCATTGGTTTGGCAATCTTCGAGAAATCCGGTATGAAGCGACGATAATAACCGGCTAAACCAAGAAAACTGCGAACTTCATGCACTGAGGTTGGTGACTTCCAGTCCATAACCTCTTGCACCTTACTAGGGTCTACGGAAATGCCATTTTCAGACAACACGTGACCGAGAAAAGGAACTGTCTTAAGCCAGAACTCACACTTGCTGAACTTCGCATATAGTTGATGTTCCCTGAGTCTAGTCAAGACAATCCTGAGGTGCTCTGTGTGATCTTCTTCATTCTCTGAATATATTAGAATGTCATCAATGAACACAATCACAAACTTGTCCAACTCTGGCATGAAAACAGAATTTATCAGATACATAAAGTATGCAGGAGCGTTTGTCAATCCGAAGGACATGACAAGATACTCGTACAAGCCATATCTGGTAGAGAACGCAGTCTTAGGCACATCTTGCGGCCTAATCTTAATCTGGTGGTATCCTGATCTCAAATCTATCTTAGAGAACACTTTGACTTTAGACAATTGGTCAAACAAGATATCAATCCGAGGAAGAGGATACTTGTTTTTAATTGTCACTGCATTCAGTGGTCGATAATCCACGCACATGCGTAAGGAGTTATCCTTCTTCTTTTTCACAAATAGAGCGGGGCATCCCTATTCAGATGAGCTGGGACGAATCAAACCTTTCTTTAGTAAGTCCTGGAGTTGCTTCTTCAATTCGGCTAACTCATTGGGAGGCATCCGATAGGGCCTTCTCGAGATCGGTGTTGTTCCCGGAATTAACTCAATGGCAAACTCAACATTTCGGTCTGGTGGAAGTCCAGGTAACTCATCCAGAAACACATCTGGAAACTCACAGACCACTGAAATCTGGGCTAGCAGAGTAGCTTGGACCGCACAAGTCGTGCTAGCTAGGTCTACCTTCCGAGGTAGGACCACCCGAAAAGTGCCTTCTCCACTTGGTTCCTTAAGAGAGATACTCCTTCCTCCAATATCGATTACTACCCCCATCTTATTCATCCAGTTCATACCCATGATCACATCCAAAACTAACCCTGGCATGACTATCAGATTAAGCTTATATTGCCGATTTGATATGTTTAGGGTTACTCCCTGAACTATCTGATTAGTCAACAGATCAGCCCCAGCTGAACTGATTTTATAAGCACATTCCAATTCAACTATCTTTTGCCCATGCCTCTTAACAAATGCTTGACTTACAAAGGAATGAGATGATCCGGAATCAAACAAGACTACTGCAGGATGATTGTTGATAGAAAAAATACCAGCTGTTACCGGTTCTCCTTCAGGGATGTCATCCACGGTGGTGTGATGCACACGAGCTTGATACTGCGTCTGCTATTTCTTAGGGTAGGGACAAAACTTCGCAAAGTGTCCGGGTTGGTTGCAGTTGAAGCACGGTCCCTTCACTTGAGCCACAGTTCCAGACGAACTGCCTTGTCCTATCTTCGCCTGAGGCAATGCCATCTTGAATGGTTTTTGGTTCCTCTGGGGTTGCTGAGCATTCTGATTCTTCCTTTGCGGTGACCTAAACCTTGCACCTGGGGCAGGCGATCGAAAAGCTGGACGGTTGGCCACTGGGGCTCTAGACTGGGACGAACCCGACTCGAAAGCTCTCTTACGGATCTTGGAAGCAGCATGAACATTGTTGTTCTTCTCTTGCTTTAGACAGTCACTAACGAAATCATTGAAACCGGTCCTCATATTTGTACCCACATGTTTCATCATCTTGGGATTCAGGCCTCTCTTGAAGCTGGCGATCTTCTTGGCCTCAGTATTCACCATATCAGGAGCATAACGGCTCAGGTTATTGAATGCATGTAGATATTGAGTTACAGTCTTCGTGCCTTGATTCAGTGCCAGGAATTCCCCAAGCTTCATCTCGGTCAGACCAGGTGGAATGTACGTTCCACGGAAGGCTTCGGTGAACTCCCTCCAAGTGATGTGAGCGTGGGGAGGAAAAGTGGTGCGGTGATGTTTCCACCACATTCCTACCGGACCTTGAAGCTGATGAGCTGCATACTCAGTCTTCAACACTTCAGTCATTCTCAAGACACGGAACTTGTCTTCCATAGTATTAATCCACTCTTCTGCATCCAAGGGTTCTGCGGCTTCCTTGAAGATCGGTGGACGAGTATCCATGAAGTCCTTGAAACTGCTGTACTGATTTGCTTCGTGCCCACCCGGGTTTATTCCCCGACGGGTGTTGTCTGCGATACCACGCAACGCAGCTTCCATATTCTGTTGCATGCCCTCCATATTACGTTGGCTTCCAAGAAATTGTGCGAAAAACTGTTCCGCAGTGTAGGGTGGAGGAGGCGGTGGTGGATCACGGTCATCACTAGCAGCTGCACTGCCACCAGCCTCAGCGGCACCATACACGGTACGACGAGTGTTCGGCATCTGCATGTTTCAGCAACAGTAATTATTAGGTGATGTTGTAGGAATTGCGACCGAATGAAAAATCATGCTGACTGAATTTACTGGAGAGAATAAATTCATACAATAAAACAGGGGCACAATAAGTCATTCCAATTAACACAACATCACTAATTAGATTACTTAAAGCGCACACATCGCGTCCATTACAACCAAGTTGCCAGCATACATACACTGGACTTTTTGACGTTCGGATACCGCCACAAACACATCCAAGTTTTCCAACATTACATCAAAGCCTTAGTCTTTCTACTCACTATTACATGCCCAACGTGCCAACAAAGCAAAAGATCATGTAGATGGAACCTAGCAGCTAGCGTAACAACTACTAGCCTACTCATCGTGGTCGCTGTCTAAGTCTGAGACGTTGGCGTCGTCGCCATTAGCAGCGTCGTGGTGCTCCCCAACTGGTGCTTCGGGCTCTTTAGGATCTTCGTCTTCATTCAAATCCATCTCTGCCGCACCAGGAGGAACATAGGGGTTGAGTTGATTGTTCAGCCGATGAACCTCCTCATGCAGATTATCATTATATTCCTCTGCATAAGCCAACTGTTGCTCTAGCTCAAACTGTCTAGCCCTCAACACATTCTCTGCGGACCAGGCTTCATTCCTCTGATGGAGCACATGAGTCAACATGCGCTCAGCGTTCCTGTTGGCGGTGGTCAGTCGCCCAACCTGCTCTCTCAGGGCACGTACATCTCCTTCGAAAACCACAGTCCTCTGGGTAGCCTGATCTCTCTAGCGAGTTAACTGAGCCATCTCTGTGTTGAGCCTCTCAATCTCGGCGTCGTGATCTCTCTGAAGCTGACGGCGGTCATCATGAGCCTGACCAAGAGCACTAGACACACGTCTCAGGCTACCTTCCACTCCATCAAAGGCCCTCATCACTGCGAACATGGCACTCATAGCGGGGTTGTCACTGTTCTATGCTTCTGCAGCGCTAATCTCCAGAGATCTTCCTCTTGCCTGCTGCCACGAGTCAGTGGAGGGGTTGCCCCTCGGAAAGACTCCAACTATAGCTGCTGCCAACTCCTGAGGAAAGCGATCCATGATATCTCTTAGGATCCCAAAGGCTGCCCTCTCAACGGCTTCTTCAGGGGTCCTGCCAGTTGACTCAAAATGCCAACCGGTCCACTCAGAACCATCACCTCGGGGACAAACTATCACTACCACAGTCACCAAAAGTCCTTCCCCCAACCGCTCATTCGACCAAAAGTAGCGGGGCTCCATCCCATCAGGATAGCCTACATAGCTGAGTACTCTCCATAAGAGCGTAGGCATCCCAAACTCTCCAAGAAAAGTGTGGCGCTGACGAGTGCGTGGAGCAAGCTGATGACGGGGAGCTCTGCCGGTGGACTTGCGGGCTGTCTGCTTGGTACGTGCCATCTGTAGCAAAATTTTATTACCGTGGTGAGAACAGATTTTTAAGTTAGCATTTTTATCGAAATGAGATAATCAACTTATAAGGGGAGGAACAATGCCATGAATGAAATGCACCACATGATACATGCACGTTCCGTACGTCCTCACAAACTTAGAAAACTAATAACTACTAACGGAATAAACGGTGGCATACAACGATCTCTTGTAACGTAACTAATACGTACTACTCGAAAGCGTTGTTATGTACCTGCAGAAAGTCACTTCAGCCCAACCCTTACAGTATGAAAATATGCAAGAAAGCAGTAAAGTAAGTTACTCGCTCTACACGCATCCCCAGATACGAGTATAACGGTAACAACTACCCGAATCATTGTCCTATTGACGGCATCGTCACCGCATGACGGAAGTCCCCACCATTTGAATACCTTTATACGAACATGCGCATGGCACGTAAGTATTTCAGTATCACATAAGCACTCCCCTAGATCGGCAGTGTATCCGACCATACTCTCACAACTCTCACTTATCAGGGTGTAGAGGAAATTGATCCATACATTACCACTCAATTGAATGGCACTCATACAATGGCACGCCGTATGAGCGACGAAATTTCAAATATGATGCAAACCCCCAAGTTAGTACTTAATTAAGCCACCTAGAGTCCTTATGGGGCATAAAGGATATGACCACTGGCACACTCTTAAATTTGAAAGCTTAGTGGAAAACACAGTTTTGTTTTTAAATACCCATGTGAACAGCAACGTGCTAAACCATGCTCCGATGCCAGCTGTAACGGATCAACGTAATTATACGAGATTAAATAAGAAAATTTTCCACCGAGGCGGTTAATTTATCAAACTTAAACCCGTATAACCCGAGATTCCGTGAAATCACGAGGGATTTCAAACCAACCAACGTACAACCAAGATCGTACTGATTTAGCAGCCACAGTTCACATGATACGTAGAGTTCACAAAAAAAGTGAAGTACATCGGAGTTCAGAATAAAAGTTATTACAACACAGTTCAAAATAACATAGCGGAAGCAAGTAGTTTTACACCCACACTTAGTTTAAATACAGTGCCAGCAGATAGTCATGGTCCACAAAAGCAGTAGATAAGACAAACAGAGTGACCCTTGCCCAAGGTCCTAGTTATCGCCCATCGCCGGATACAGACAGTTGGAGCAGTACCCATAGTACATCTGACCATCTGCAACAACAATGGGAACAACGCCCTGAGTACGAGAATGTACTCAGCTAGACTTACCCGTCATAAACCAGAAATAAAGGACACCAAGGATCATGCAAGGCTTTATAGATTGGACTGGCTTGACTTATTTGCGAAAAGCATAAGTTGTTATGAAAAACTAAACCAGTACTTTTTGCATCACTTTTAGTATAACCTATTCAAACTAGGTAAGCAGCTATTGCTAGAACAATCACTTGATTTATCATTAGCAATCTAGATTACCATATCAGGTTTAGCATTTCCAACATCATTCACTTAACCATTAGTGTTCCTTTAATGTTACTACGATGCCATAGCTCGAGTCAAGTGCTCACTAACCGAGAGCGACGGCGATTCGAATCGAATTCCTATCCAGCTGGAGATTTATTCCTCACACAAACCCTGTTTCCCCCGTCAGGGTCGCGTAGATCACCAATGACACTTTCCAAGAAGCAGCGGGATAACAATCATGGATCGCACTACCCAGGGACCGCCCGACTGCCAGGACGCACCTTGGGCTCACTCTTCGCGTCCCCGTTACACCCCCTTCAACACCAGTCTGCCAACCCGAGTTTATCCCGGCTCGAAAAGTGTCACTAGCTTCGCGGTCGAAAGGTACTTTATTCGGCCAGCTAAATGTGAGGCATGCGTTCAACATGACAAGAGGGACGAGCAACGATCGGTCCTTAATCGACACAGACGGAATCACTATAGTCCAAAACCATATAAGACTCCGTCCGGTCTTCATTTATCCCTCAACACTTGGTTACTTTTTATGATCACAATTACAGCTAACCATAACCCGGTATCCACCTATAACTCGCAGGTGACAGGAAATCACCCGACTTCTACCGGTCTAAGCATGGCTAAGCAATTCACTCGATCCTGACCTAACAGGGTGAAAGATAATCCGGTGGCCAAGGTAATAATGCAACAACGGTTTCACTCAACTCCTATAACTTAATGCAACTATATATATAACTATAGTTCATGTAGTAAGGAACAACTTTTATAAAATAGGAGACTTAAAATGCTCCGGGGCTTGCATTTTTTGAACGAGCTAGGATGGTGGTCGACGCACTCTGGCAGCTCCTCGCCTGACTCTTCCTCCTCGGGCACCTCCTGTGCCTGGGACTCCTGCTGATCCGTCCAAGCTTGTTCCTCCGGTACTGCTACCTGCGACTCCTCCTGCGATCCTGTATGACGCAAGTGCATAAGTAAACGTGTGAATGATGTGTCGGATTGTGGTGGAGTGCTTTGATGACATGAGATGCAGATGAGCACATGGAATGAGCAGTTTGAATATAACTATTTCTTTTACAAGGTAGTCAACGTCATCCAAGAACATGTACCCTAAAACATACACCTTATCCTTCTATTAGTTAGCCTACCATCTACACATACAAGTGAACCTAAGCTACCAAAGCTTACCAACCTAACTCATCCATAACATCAGCAAGGCATAATAATGCTTCAAAGATACACCAAACATATTTTATTTCTCTTAATTTCTCATAAAGAATAATATTTTATTCCCTATGTAACTAGGGTTACACACCAACACCTATTTCTGGTATAGATAAAAATCTACAAAAATTACAGTAGATTACTCTTACCCTAACTAACCTACTACTAAATTTTCATGAGAATGGCCTATGTAAAACTGCTTGTACAAAATAAACAAGTTATAGACTAAATATGAGCATGAAATTATTTTGTACTAGAAAAAGTATCAAACAACAGATTTCACATTTTTCCTATGTTACTAACAGTAAACTAACATACTACAAAAATTATCACATGTATGTTCTATACAAATTTAGCTCTTTACTAAAAATAATAAAGATTATCAAATAAAAGCATTTGAACTACACTTCAAAATTTTCTCACAGAACATGCTTCACTAATATTTTTCCTAGAAAGTACATTACTAATAAAGATTAAAGCAACAAGAATCACATTTTTCCCTTCATTATTTTATTTACTACACATTTTCTAAGATATCAGCATTTATAGCAATTAAATAAACCTACACAGAAAAATGTCAACAATTTATCATGAAATATTTTTAAACTGTAGATCTATTCAAGAGGAACATTTCAAAATTTGTTTCATCATTTTTGGAGCTATAAATCTTGAGATATGATTTTTCAAAGTTGTTTCATAATTCTGAGAAATTATTTTCCTTAATTCTTTTAAGAATTCGCCGGTGAAAACGCTGAATACACCCGGTGCAGTGCACCCACACACACTGACACGCGGGACCCACGGGTCAACGGACCCCACCGGCCAGCCAGAGCAGCGCGGGGGAGGCGCTGACCGGTGGCGAACTCGCCGCCGGTGAGGTCTCCGACGACGGGGAGGGCACCAACGTGCTCCCCGCACCGAGACGCACCCAACGCACCAACTCCGAGCGGCGCGGGAGCTCTGGAGGAGGCTCGCCGGCGGAGATGGCGGCACGGCGGCGCTGGAGCTCGTCGGCCGGCCAATGCAGGCCACGAGGGCGGCTGAGAAGGCGAGCGCGAGCACTGCTAGGCGAAGGGAAAGCGGATGCTCGAGACCGGAGGGGGCATGAAGGGCTAGGGAGCTCCGGCCATGCGCACCGGCCAACGACGGCCATGGCGGCAGTGGAGGAGGGGGGCGGCCAATTGGCCCTCACCTGAGCTCGAGCGGCGGAGTGGAGGCGCGCACGCGGTGGAGGGAAGCGGGGCGGAGCTGAGACCGGGAGGAATCGGCCGGAGAAGCAGCCACGAGCGCGAACGGCGGTGGCGGAGCTCCGAGACCCGGCAATGGCGCGGCTGCTGCTGGCGAGCTGCTGCGGAGCGAGAGGAGGGAATGGAGGGCGTGCAGCCGAGGGAGGAGCGGGCGCGGGTTCAAGGCGCGTGGCGCGGGGGACGCGGGGGCCACTCGGGGTGCGTGTCGCGCGGCGTCGCCGTCGTTCGGCCACGCGGCGGCCGAGCTCTGCCGCGGCGCCACGGCGTCGCGCGCGCGCGCGGGCGGCAGGCGCGGACGCGGGCGCGGGCGCGGGCCGGGCTGCCAGCTGGGGTGGGCCGAAAGGGTGGCTGCGGCCCACTAAAGTGAAAAAACCGATTTTTCTTTTATAAATAAATTTTCAGATTTCTATATTTGTTTCAAATTTGAATTTGAAGATGAAAAAGAGGTTTTTAGAACTTTTGCCCAAAATAAAAGTTGTTCAAAATTTTATTCTCTACAACTCTCATGTAGAGCATTTTTTAAAATTCCTAATAGATTTTGAATTTGGGATTTAAAGCTAAATTGTTAATCAAAAAAATATTTGTTTAGAATATTTTTAAAACAAAATTTGAGAAAAACTAGAATTCAAGAATTGCTCCAAAAATCATGTTAATTTATTCTAGATTATTTAAAATTATAGCTACACAAAGTTTCACCACTCGTTAGCACTTAAATGCAGAATTTGGGTTTTAAGTAATTGTTTTTCAACTTTAAATTTAAAAGGGTCTATACTGCATGCAATGATAACCATGTATGAGATGATTATGACTAATGCTTTGGATGCTAATGCATGCTTAACACCCAGGGGTGTTACAATTTGTCGGGGCTCCCTCCGGATCGGGATGTGGAATTTAAAATTGAGTTGTTGCCTGGCACGGCGCCCATCTCTAGGAGACCCTATAGGATGCCTCCGAATAAACTAGCTGAACTTAAAGTGCAATTGAATGAACTTTTGAAGAAGAGGTTGATTCGTCCTAGTTCGTCACCGTGGGGATGTCCTGCTATATTTGTAAAGAAGAAGGATCAGTCATTGCGAATGTGCGTAGATTATAGACCTCTCAATGCAGTCACTGTCAAAAATATGTACCCTCTACCGCGCATCGACATCTTGTTCGATCAGTTGTCTAAAGCTAAAGTTTTCTCCAAGATCGATCTAAGATCTAGCTACCATCAAATTAAAATCCGCCCGGAAGATGTTCCCAAGACAGCTTTCTCTACCCGATACGGTCTTTATGAGTATCTTGTTATGTCCTTCGGCTTGACCAACGCCCCCGTGCACTTTATGTACTTGATGAATTCGGTGTTTATGCCCGAATTGGACAAGTTTGTGGTGGTATTTATTGATGACATCCTGATATATTCTGTAAATGAGGAAGATCACGCTGAACATCTGCGTATAGTCCTCATAAGACTGCGTGAACATCAACTATATGCAAAGTTTAGTAAGTGCGAATTCTGGTTTCGAGAAGTACCTTTCCTTGGGCATGTGTTGTCCGATGGAGGAATTATGGTGGACCCCGCCAAGGTACAAGAAGTACTGAACTAGAAGGCTCCTATCTCGGTTCACGAGGTCCGGAGTTTTCTTGGGTTGGCTGGCTATTATCGTCGTTTCATTCTGGATTTCTCCAAAATAGCCAAGCCAATGACTCGGTTGCTACAAAAAGACACCAGGTTTGTCTGGACTCCTGAGTGTGATGCGGCTTTTCACAAACTGTGAACTCTCCTAACCTCAGCTCCGGTTTTGGCACAACCGGATATCGAGAAACCATTTGATGTTTATTGTGATGCCTCAGGCATAGGTTTGGGAGGTGTTCTGATGCAGGAAGGCCGAGTAATTGTATATACCTCTCGACAACTTCGTAAGCATGAGGTGAATTATCCAACGCATGACTTAGAACTCGCCGCAGTCGTGCATGCTTTGAAAGTGTGGCGGCATTATCTGCTGGGCAATATCTGCAATATCTACACAGACCACAAAAGCCTCAAATACATCTTCACCCAACCCGAGTTAAATATGCGTCAAAGAAGATGGCTCGAGTTGATTAAGGATTATAACCTTCAAGTGCACTATCATCCTGGCAAGGCAAATGTGGTTGCGGATGCTTTAAGCCGTAAGTCTCATTGCCATTCCCTAGTTGAAACTGATTTTCATCGATCTCGCCTTCTACATCCAGCAGTCTTGTACAATATCACTATCAGTTGTACTCTCAAAAGCAGAATTATTAAGCTCCAAAAGACTGACATTGGTATATTCCACATCAAGCGTAAGATGAAAGAGCAAGAAACTACACAGTTCCGGGTAGATGAAGAGGGTGTACTATGGTTCAAGGATATGTTAGTTGTGCCTAAGGACCGAGAGCTTAGAAATGATATTATGTCTGAAGCGCACTCCTCTAAGTTGTCCATCCATCCTGGTAGCAATAAGATGTATTATGATTTGAAGCCATACTATTGGTGGACCAAGATGCGGAAAGAGATAGCTGCATATGTGGCTAGGTGTGACACCTGTTGTAGAGTTAAAGCTGTGCATATGAAAGCTGGGTTACTTCAACCACTTTCTATCCCAGGTTGGAAATGGGAAGAGATAAGTATGGATTTCATTGTCGGACTTCCTCCTACTATCAAAAATCATAACTCCATCTGGGTAATTATAGACCGCCTAACCAAGTCGGCTCACTTCATTCCTGTTCGAGTAGACTATCGTCCTACTGACTATGCTGAGTTGTATTTCAATCAGATAGTCCGACTCCATGGGATACCTCGTACTATCATATCTGACCGTGGTCCCCAGTTCACTGCTCGCTTTTGGGAGCACTTGCATCACCTTCTGGGAACCAACTTAGTGAGAAGCTCTGCTTATCACCCTCAGACGTCTGGACAGACGGAACGGGTTAACCAAATCTTGGAAGATCTGTTGCGGGCATGTGTCATTTCATCTAAGGGTTCTTGGGAAAAATGGTTACCTCTAGCCGAATTCTCGTACAATAATAGTTACCAAGAGAGTATTAAGATGGCCCCATTCGAAGCTTTGTACGGTCGTAAGTGTAGAACTCCACTAAACTGGGTAGAAGCTGGTGAAAGGAGGTATTATGGTATTGATTTTGTTCATGAAGCTGAGGAACAAGTCCGTACCATCCAAAAACATATGGCTGCAGCCCAAGCTAGATAGAAAAGTTATGCTGATCGTCGTAGAAAACCGCTCGAGTTTGAAGTTGGAGACTTCGTTTATCTGAAAGTTTCTCCAATGTAGAGTGTCCAACGTTTTGGTGTTAAGCGGAAACTTGTGCCAAGATACGTGGGTCCTTTCCAAATTATAGGCAAGAGTGGAGCTGTTGCGTACAAAATCCAGTTACCTCCAGAAATGAGTGCCATATTCAACGTCTTCCATGTATCTCAGCTCAAAAAGTGTCTTTGAGTTCCTGAGGAAAGAGTCCCGTTAGGGGATATCAGGCTTGAGTCTGATTTAACTTACGAAGAAAAGCCAGTCCGGGTGATCGATACTCAGAAACAAGTAACTAGAAGCAAAGTGGTTAAGTGGTATAAAGTAATGTGTAGTAATCAGGGTAGTGAAAGTGACGCTACATGGGAACGGGAGGACTATTTGCGGGATGGCTATAAGGAATTCTATGAAAAATGGTACGCTTTCCAAATCTCGGGACGAGATTTTTATAAGGGGGGAGGGCTGTAACACCTCAGGTGTTTAGCTCCTTAATTGCATTGCAATTGCATAAGCATAAGCATGCATCATTCATGTTATTTTATGTGGTTGCAACAAATGTGGTTGTTTTTAGAATTTTGTTTGGCTCACATCATGTGACACTAGGGAGTTGGTGTAACTAAAGGGTAGAGTAGCCAATTATATCTCACAACACTTTAGTTATACTTAGGGTCACTAATGGAGCAAGGTTCATGTTGACCAAAATCACCAAAATGCCCTCCAAGGTGTAGTTGACCAGCATTTAGCCCTACGATGCTCTAGTTTGACCAATTAAAAAGTCTAGCTTAGAGACCTTGCATGGAGGAGCACCCTTAAGCAAAGTTGTAGGGAATTTTATGGGGAACAAAAGTCTCAATATGACCATCTCATGAAACTGGCCAGAACATGCTCAAAAATGGCCCATAAGTCAGCTAGAGGGGCTGTCTCAACACTTAGAATTTTTCTAAGTCTCAAAAGTGTCCCTCCAGTTTTACTGTGGCCTACTTTAGGAGCTTGTAGTTTGCGAACCAGGCCAAACCAGCTTCCACTCATATTGACAAACTTGTAGTCCTTATGTAGCTCTACAACATTACCAACATCACCCATGCCTGGTTCTCAATAGTTTAGGAGATATAGTGTCAAGAAGTTAGGGTTTCAGTCGACGTTTATCTCTGAAACTGCATTTCAGTTTCAAGGGGCACCACTTTGGAGTTTTATAGTTTCAAATCTGAGCCGAATTGGTTCTGGAGCCAATTAGCAAAGTTGTTGACCTCACAAAGCCCTACAATTTTTGTATTATCACCTGCTCCTAACTCGAACCGGTTTGAGAGATAATTAGCGCCAAAACTGCCCTGTCAGTCAGTCTTCGGAGGCTCGGTTTTAGTCAACGAGCTCGAACACCGGCATGTCGTGGCGCGCGGGCAGAAGAACGGCGACGCGTGGCGATCGAGCGCTGCCGTTCCCTCCACGTCGTGAGCCCGGGCGTGAGTTGAACACCGAGCGGCCACCTCCACCCCCCTCACGTGCGCTCATTCTCTTCTCCCTTCCTATCGCTCTGGCCGGGCTCACCGAGGCGGAAACCGGGACGCCATTGCCGTCGTAGCCATCTCCGAGCTTGCGCACTCACCACCGCTCGCCGAACCACGTCCATCCCTCCGCCTCCCCGTCCTACACCTCCTCGACCCGTCGGTAGGTTGGTTTGAGCCCAAGGTGAGCCGCATTGCCATTTCCGCCCGCTCACCGAAGCTCATCGGAGCTCCGCCATGTGCGGGTCACCGTGGCCAGCACCACACAGTAGTTCTCCGTCTGCCTTCACCCATGTTTCCCCCTCCTTGTCACGTGTAGATGCTAGGATGAAGATGTTACCACCAGTATCGGGACAACCATGACGGAACGAGACCGTGCACGGCCGCGCCATGGCCGCCGGCCAGGTGTTCACGCGGTCAAGCGGTTCCGCTCCACCCCCGTCTGTGGGAGTGATCTCGTTAGGTCCGCTAGGAGTCCAGGAAGGTGATGCGCCCTTCGGTAGGTCGTGCGACGACCGGGACTCGCCGGCGTACCGCCAGGCACCGCGGCCGTCCGCCATTGCCGTCGGTCTGGGTGCGGTGGTGCATCAACTTTGGGGAAAAGTGGTAGCCTCGGTGCGGTTGGGTTTGGGCAAGACGCCGGTGCACTTGGATCGGTCGGAGGAGCCACCGGCGGCGAGGAATTGCTCGTCGGAGCTCACTGCCGCCGCGTCCCTATTCCCTTTCACCGACACGCGGGGGCCACCTGTCTGTGCCGCGTGCGGGCGGGAGCCCGAGCGGGCCGCGCGCGCGCGTTTCGGACCGCGTCGGCTTTGCAGGCCGGCCCGGTAGCAGGGTTTTGGATTTAGTTTTTGTTTTCCTTTTTATATTTTACCACAGATTTTGGGTAAGATTTAGGAAATGTAGATCTAGGGTTTTACTTGCTCAAAAAAATTATGAGATAAATTTTGTTAGGATCTACAGGGTGTGTAGTATTTTAGAAAAATTTGAATTGGTTATGTGATGTTTAGTTTCTGGGAGATTTAAATAGGTTTTTGAAATGTGTTTTAGATTGCATGCAAACTTGTTTAAATCATATCTTGAGTTTCAGTGTTCCAAAAATTATAAAATTTGGTGGGTAGGCTAATTTATACTTGCTCTAGCTTTGGTAAAAATTTGGGCAGTAGTGCTTAAGTATTTTTCAAGTTATAATGCTATCTTGTCATTTTAGGGAATACTTGAATAAAATTTTGTAATTTTTCTACACGTGCAATGTTCTTAGAAATTTTTGGAGAATGTCTTGGTACCAAAAAGTGTCTAAGAAAAATATGAAATCTGTTGTTTGATACTTTTCAATATGATTTGTTAATTATACAAAAATCAGCCTTTTGGGCTTGTGAATTTTGTTTAGGGAGTTTCTGTAAATAATTTTTGTTCAAATTTTTACAGTGATCTCTTTTTGGTTCATAGAGTCTCCTGTAATTTTGGTAGAATTTTAGGAGCAGTTTACATATATGTTTAAAATTCCACTTAATTACTTAAGTAAATTAAGTAATGAGTATAAATAAATATTTTAGGTAGGCAAACCTTACTTTCTGGTGTTTTTGTGACCTATGTGAACTTGTGGTAATATTAGTTTGGTCTTATGGGATGTTTGCCACATAAATAAATATTTAATCTTTGCAATTCTAGGTTTTCTGGACAGCTGGTAGTATTTTTGGGTTTGACCTTTGATAAAGGTGTTTGCTGGAAAACTTAGGAAATCCGACATGGAAAACTTAGGAATTATGGGTTGAGGTATGAAAATGAATTGTAGTGCATTTCTTAAGCTTTTCAGATTGTCTTAGATCATATCTTTTGGAGTTAGGAATCTTCAGTTATGTTAGAATCTTTGAGCTGCTGTCCAGAATGTCTTACTGTGGTAACCTAAGTAATATTACTCTTGTGTTGTTAGGTGTTAGGACCTTAACCGAAGAAGAACAGCTGTATCTTAGGTTGAGTAGCTTAGGTGAGTACTTCTCCACTGGAGAAGAGATTTGCACGTACTGATAAAGTGACTTGATTAGAGTATTTTTATTTCTGAAATACATTTCATTCCGAGCATGTTGCACCTTTATGCATCCATGATATTTATTGTGCATTCATGCAATAGGTGTACCGGAGGGGGTAACGCTCCTCGAATTCGAGCAAGAGTTACCGGAGGAAGTCTAGGACCAGCCGGAGCAGCCAGAGGAACCAACCGGCGGAGAAGTTCCCGCAGAAGACCTGCCTGAGTGTCCTGACCACCGGCCCTCGACCTTTCTGAAAGGCAAGCCCCGGTGCATGTTGAACCCATCAATTTATAAATCTATCTTGAGTACTTTTAATTGTTTAATGCATTAAGTTGTAGGAGTTGTATGAAAACAATTATTGCATTATACCTGTCCTTGCCCAGATATCGTACTTGAATCCTAATTTAGGTTTAGGCACGTATCAATGCTTAGCCCTGCTTAGTACGGTAAAAGTCGGGTGATTTCCGGTCATCCGCGAGATGTAGGAAGCAGTCACGAGTGGCTTTTATGGCTATCGTGGATGGAACCATGCTTAAAAATGAAATTGAGACCGGGCGGGAGTTCGATAGTACAGCCGCAAGACACTTCACGTCTTGGGTGTGGAGCTATGCCCGTCTGAGTCGTTTAAGGACCGATTCGTTGTACGTCCTTGAGTCATGTTGAACGCAGTCTAACATTTAGTTGGCCGGATAAGTCGTTCCGACCGCGAAGCCGAGTAATTTGATTCAGGCCGGGAATCGAATGGTAGGTTGCTTCTTGGAGGAGAGAAAGGATGTGCTTGGGGACATTGGCGTGAGACCAAGGGGGGGTTAGAGTCCCTATCACCTGGCAGAGTGTCGCCCTTGGGGTCGCGACATCATTCGGACCCACGATTCCTGAATCATATGAAAAGGTGGCTTGTGCGACCCTAGCAGTGGCCTGCACGGTGAGTGTTAGAAATACCCCTCCAGCTGATAGGAATTCGATTTGAATCGCCGTCGCTCCCGGTTAGTGAGCACTTGACTTGAGCAGCGGCAACGTAGATCTCATTAAATGAACAGATGGTTAAGTGAATGATACAATGTTGCCACAATTCATACCTGCTTTGGATATAATGTTGATAATTGTTTGATTATAATCAAGTGCATGCTTAGTACAGGTGCTAAGATAGATGACAGGTAAATGCTAAAAAGAACTGCTAGTACAAGTTATAAGAGTTTCATTTACTTATGCCTTTATGCAAAATGTGATGTCAGCTAGCCTCTTGTGTAAGCCTTGCATAATCCTTGGTGTCATCTTATTTCTGGTTTTTGACGGGTAAGTCTAGCTGAGTACATTCCAGTACTCAGGGTTTATTCCCTCCTGTTGCAGATGATATGCTCTACCAAGGCTTCTGCAAAAATTGTCTCCACCCTGCGGGTGACGAAGACTAGATCACTAGGGCGTGATCATCTTTTATGTACTTTCCTGATGCTTTTGCGGGTGGTTGATCATTAAGACTGGCAGTAGTATGTGAACTAATGTGTGTGTTATGCTTCCGCTACTTTATAAACTTGGTTTGTAATAATTGCGACTCCGTGTGTGTAAACTTATTTCGGACTACTTGTGAAATGTAACGTATGATGTTGTATGTTGAATGATGCGATCTTGGTTGTAAGCAAGTTGGTTTGAAATCCTTCGTGGTTTCGATTGACTACCGGGATTATATGGGCTCAAGTTCAAAAATTTGAGCGCTTCGGTGCTTGTTTTTGTACTTGTACTCTTATAATTTGGTCGGTTCTGTTACAGGAGTCATACGAGCGAGCGACTGGGTGGGGAGCGTCCGACCGAGCGAGCGAGTGGGTGGGAGCGTCCGACGCGGTCGGACGCCCGTGATATATCATTACCGTTCTTAAAAAAGGTCTTGGCATGATGATTGTGTTTGACTACTATGACTACGAAATATTGCAGGCATGGCCCTTCATTCTTCTATTTAAAACAAAAGTCACCTGGAGGAGGAAATATTGTTATAGTATATGTGAAGCCATGCAATGTATTCCTAAGAGCAAATAACTGTTGTTTTAAAGAGATTCTTAAAAACAACAGGCACGAATAAAAAACAAAAACAACAACAGTTATTTCGCGTCACATGTATTCGTCTTGCTTGTCCCGTTCGTTGAACGGCTTATCAGCTATGAAACAATATTTTTCTCTCACAATAAATTAACATTAGTCGCTTTATCAGCCGAACATGGCGACCGTTATTTTTTTCATGTCTTAAGTTTGACTAGATTAGTACTCCCTATGTATGGGAATGAATGTAATTATGGAGTTTGAGCGTTGTCCACGAAAGAATTCAACGTTAGACTGCCAAGGAGCGTGCTAAGGGACTGTTTAGTTCCTACCTAAAACTTTACACCTCATCTTATCGAATGTTTGGAGACATATATGAAACATTAAATATAAATAAAAAATAACTAATTGCACAGTTTACATGTATTTTGAGAGATGAATCTTTTAAGCTTAATTAGTCAATGATTGGACACTAATTGCTATATTTACATATGTACTACAGTACCCCGAAAACTTTATATCCCTTAAACTAAACATGCCATAAGATACAAAATAATAAAGTATTGTATTGCTGGGTGTTGGAGGCAAGCTATATGCATGTCTGTAAACTGCAGCCACATCAGACGTCAATTGCAGTTGGTTGCTTTCCAGGGGTACATGTGTCTTTTAGTCTTCTCTTTAGTTTGGCCTTGGGATGGTAGGATTACAACATTTTTCAGACGGAGAAAGTAGAAAATACCTCTTTCCAAAAAAAAGATTAATAAAAAATACGTGCAACATTTGTATTTCTAAATAAATATATTATGAAAATAGATTCAACGATATATCTAATAATATTAATTATGTACTATAAATATTAACATTTATATAAAATTAATTAAAGTTATTTTTTGAGATGTGAGAATGACAGTTATTTAGATACCAAAGGCGTAGCTTGCGTCGCTTTGGCTCATGGTTGCTTGTACATAAATAAATTAATTAAGATATAAGATTACTTAAATAGATTTTGTCCGCCCACGACATCACTAGACGGTCGGGTCGATATGCTTGGCCCGAGAACCCCTGCCATACCGCGGCGCGTGCATAATCCCGACCGGCAGCTAGCGACCAGCAAACCCAATCATCCACACTACACACGACAAGCAAGAAACTAAATAATAGCTACACAAGCCGTATATAGGACTATGTATATATATATAAAAAGTTTTAATTTGACGTTGCCGCTTTCTAAAAAAAATAATGATGCAAAGGCAGATAGGTTGACAGTGACGGACCCACCAATAGGACGAGGCAAGACGATTGCCCTACCTAACGCTAGAGTCAAACCTTCTTGGTGCCTCTGTTTTCAGACGAGTTCAGAGTGCCATAGATGAGTTTTTGCCACCTCCTATTCCAATTCCATGTGAGCCTATAATGAAAAGTGCCGAGGAATCCATTCTACACAACTGTGAGGTTGTCGTCCACTCCCTCAGCAAGGTCACGCGATGGGTGCGACACATCAGGACAAGGGACTCCCCAAGCTTCAAGGACAGAGGGCTCCGAGCCCTCTCATTAGCCCCTCTGGTAAGGAAGGCACCTTGCGCGTCAAGGAAGCCTCGAGAAGGCTCACCTGAGGGAGACCGCACAACAGCAGGCATCTCCTGACGGTGAAGCGCCAGACTGTGGCAGTGGCATCATGGTGTACAACATTGTCGACAACCTCCTAGATGACAAAGAAGTACCCGACGATGCCAAGGCGAAGGGACGGTGAGCACTCAACAGAGAAGCCTTAGGTTAGAACTGAAACCAACTTGTACACCACGCCCTCCTCAGGATATAAGGGGAGGCATGTGCTTCTTTGAGGGGGATTGGGTCCTTGACTTCTAAACGTAACTCGATAGATAAGAACCCTAGGAAAGGATCGCACAACCCCCTACCAAAATCTCTCTCGATTCCTCTGTTGTAGACTCCTGATTGGGCACCATACTGCTAGACGCAGAGCTTAGAAAGCTCCATCCAGGATAAACCGATTCATGTCCCTTGCGTGTTTTGAGTGTCCGAGCCACCAGAGACCCACACATCGACTTCTGAGAACAATCTCGATGCTTGCCGCGCTTCCGAACCCATGTCAGGTTGGTATATGGTGCCTATGCACCCACATCAGGAAACAAGAATCGTCATACGTCAATTTTGGAAAACTTTGAGGTGATTAGATGTAACAACCATCTTGTAGTATTGAAAACCATGGTATTATTAAACTGTGGTCTCTGTCTTTTGAAGGTTTAAAAGCTCCACCGCAGACATTTTTAAGAAATCGTGGTTTTCGCACATGGTTTCTTAAATAGCGGTTTTGCACATGGTTTCTTAAATAGCGGTTTTTTGATACCATGGTTTTATACAACCGTTACCGTGACATCTAAATATGACGTGTCATTTATAAGCTGTCTTAATATATAGGGTGATGCGCCCACAAGAAAAGAAATCTGCAATAAATTATTATTTGAAAACTTTGAGATATTTGGATGCATAACAAAAATCTGAAAAACAATGATTTTGTCAGACTGTGTTGTTGATCTTTTGGAGTTTTAAAAAACTATGTGGCATATTTTTTATAAACTGTGGCTTTTGTTTGAGTTTGGTTTTTGAAATCGTGTATTTTTTTATAGCATCCTTTCGTACCACCATGACATCTAAACAAACGGTTTATTTGATACCACGACCGGCACGATGCCCGCAAACTCCTCTTGACTTCTCCTACCTGTCTACCTGCCACACAACTTGTCTGAGAGAGGGTGTGTTTAGATGGTTGTAAAGTGTGTGTAAAGTTTCTGTAACACTTTTCGTTGTTATTTGGTAAAAATTATCCAATCATGGACTAACTAGGCTCAAAAGATTCGTCTCGACATTTACAGATAAACTGTGCCATTAGTTATTTTTTTACCTATATTTAATGCTCCATACATGCGTTCAAAGATTTGATGTGACGGAAAATCTTGTAAAATTTTTGGAATTTTGAAGTAACTAAACACTGCCAGAGCCACTGCACCCTCGTACTTACATACTAAGCAATAATATAAGCAGAAAGGAAATAGCAGTAGAGTAGTAACTAAGGTGATTTAAGCTCTTGCTTATATTATTATTACGGAGCCGTTCGGCTGTGCTAATAAGACGGCTAAAAAATACTGTTAGCTGATTTGTTGTGAGAAAAAAATACTGTTCCGGCTAAAAAAACAAGCTAAAAAAGACGGATTATAAGTCGAATGAATATGGCCTACATGCAAAATAAGAAGCGTGGATGGTTTAAAAACTTCTGTGTATTGTCGTCAGCCATTAGCTCTATTTTCCACGATCGATAATGAGCTACTATTCCGAGAGGAAGAATATTCCACATGTAATGTACGCATAAGCAGCAGTAGTGCAGGAGTATGCATGCATGCCGTGTTGTTTCCACGAGCATGTTTAGTTCACGAAAAGTGAACTTAAAAAGTGCTACAGTATCTGTTACATCAAATCTTGCGGCACATGCGTAGAGTACTAAATGTAGACGAAAGAAAAAAACTAATTACACAGTTTAGTTGTAAATCACGAGACAAATCTTTTGAGCCTAATTAGTCCATGATTAGACATAAATTGCCAAATAAAACGAAAAGTGCTACAGTAACCGAACCTAAACTTTTTCACCAACTAAACAACCCCACGTATTTACAGCTTTATTATTAGCTGATGACATCAAGGCATCGAATATAAAGGTTGACCAGGGTCAGGGTTGAAGTCCATTGCATTGCTTCCACATTTTTCTTCTTCGTGCTTGTTTGTTCGATGGGCAATTTGCCGTTTAGTTTGACCTCGCTTAATTACTTTTGTTGGTTGTACACATGCTTGTTTTTTTCCTTATTTTAATTGGTCAATGACAAACTAAGCGTGAATTAACGATGCTCTAAAAAGGAGCAGCGAAACTATAGGGGTTTTTTTGCCATATTTGAAAAGTCATATTCTTTTTCCAACACAAAGCATTCGTCGAGGTGCCATTTTATAATAAGAAAGCATGTGTCATATGTGCGAGAGTTTTTTCTCTTCCATTCTATAATAATGGTTACTAATAAAAAATAATCCGTCCATCCCGGACGGGAGAAGAAAACCTAGACAGTGAACAGGAAACCTAGGAGAGGGACGTGGTGGATGGATATGAACAGAGCAGGAGCCTCCACGCCACGGTGGCACGCACGTCCACGTGGTTTCATTTGGCCTATTTGTAGACAGCGCGTGATTAGATAGCGTGTGAGTATAAACAATGCAATTCCAAGTTTAATCGAAATGAAGAAAAGTTAAATTTAACTGAATTTAGAAAAAAAATATTATAAAAACATTATGTGATAAATCGAATGATATTTGTAAAGCATGATAATCATTATTAATATTTTTTCTAAAAAACAGAAGCACAATTTTAAAATTGTCCTACACGTGTACAGTCAGCAGAGGCGCAGAGCGGAGAGTACACACCAAGAGAACCTAGAGAGAGAGGTAGTGTTTAGATGGTGTAAAAGTTGGTATAAAATTCCTATAGTATTTTTCGTTGTTATTTGGTAAAATTTATTCAATCATAGACTAACTAGGCTTAAAAGATTCGTCTCGACATTTACAGATAAACTGTGTAATTAGTTATTTTTTTACCTACATTTAATACTCCATGCATACGTCTAAAGATTCGATGTGACGGAGAATCTTATAAAATTTTTTGGAAGTTTTAAGGGATCTAAACACTGCCAGAGAGAGAGCGCATGCGCCGAAATGGATTTTATAGAGAGAGAAAAAGCGGATTTGCGGGGGCAAATAATAGGAGTATTTAAGTTTGGAAATGGAAACCGGAGGCAGTATAGGATTTGCCCACAGGAAGAGGAGGGAGAGCGGTCTCCGGTCTCCGGTCTCGCCTCCCTCCTTCCTCCCGTCGCCGCCCTGCCCGCTCGCGCCCCTGGTTTTGGCTTTCGTCCCCCTCTCTCCCTTTGCCTTCCTCCTCTACTTCTACTGCACAACCCCCCGCCCCCGATGGCTGGAAATATCAGTCCACCCTCCTCTCCGCCTCCCGATTCAGGATTTATATACCCACCCCAACCCCGCCGATCCCCTGCGTGCCTCGCCTCTTCCGGCCCGTCCTGCCGCCGTCCGTCGCCAAGATCCCGCCGTCCCCGCCTCCTGACCTGACCTGACCCACCGCGCCGGGACCGTGACATGCCGGTGCAGGTCGGAGGGAGCAAGGTGGCGGACCCCAGGGCGGCCAGGGTGCTGGACCTCTCGCCCGCTGCCGTCGTTGTCGGCGACAAGGCCCGCGCCTCCTCCACCTCCAAGAAGAACCGCCGTCGCCACAAGAAGGCCTCCTCGCCCGCCGACGCCGCCGCATCTTCCATCTCGCCCATGCAGAGGCTCTTCGACACCAGCAGGGAGGTCTTCGCCAACTCCTACCCGGGCTTCGTCCCGCCGCCGGACGCCGTCGCGCGCCTCTCGGGCCTCCTCAGTACGTATCCTGTACTGCTGTACATCCCGCCCCGCTTTTACCTTGCCTTCCCTTTCCTTCGGTACAGACAGCAAAGCTGCCGTCTTTGTGCGTGCCGTGCGATTTGATGTTCTTTTTTTTTGATATCGTACAATCGTGCGATTTGATGTTGATTGCCTGGAACACCCGTACTTGCCTGCCTCCTCACCAGCACCTACTTTCGCTCGTCCTCCTGTACAGCAGCATGTTGCTCGTGCTTAGGATGTAGAGACAGCGATAACAGCGTATTATCGATGGGCATGGGCGGGCGCATCACAAGGATGATCCACCCTTTCCTTTTTGCTGTTGTTGTCCGCATCGTCCTCCTCGCTCCTTTCATTATCTCCTCTCCTCTCGTCTCGTGATGAGGTTGAGAGGCGTCCGTTTTTGGTATGCATGCTTCAAAGCGCAAAGGCCTTGGGCCTCGATACTTGATATGGTTTCGCTGCTTTTGCTATGCATGTCGCGGCAAGTTCCCCATCTCATGGCATTGCAGGAAGAGAGTGATATTTTAACTACTGCTGCTACCACTCTGCCTGACAAAGTGTGCTACTATAGTTTGATGATGGTGGGAGCCTAAAAAGCTTGCATTTTTTAAGTACACCTGTTTAATTAGAAATACTGTTCTTGTTGTTGTCGTCGTGGGGGCTAGCAGCTAGCTCCAACCACGGACCACTCCCACCTGTATCCTGATTGCTGAAGCTGCCATTCCTCAGTGATGGTCACTTGGTCAGGTAGGCATGGGCGAACATGAGACAACTCCTACAATGCTGCGCCTTTTTGTACATGGCTTAACTTGCAATTCTCGGCCCCCCTTTTTTAACGTTGCATTGCTCTGACTACGGTGTTTGTGTCTGTTCTGTTGAACATAAAATATACTACCGTTTTGCATTTACACTCTTGATCAATTGCGCATGACATGGAAGCATTACTGCTGATGCTGTGTAGCTGACTATTGCATTTACTGCTTTTCTTCTAAACCTAACTAATGGAAGCACTGTACTTTGTTGTTTGATACCTTGATAATCATGGGATGCATTTGTCTGATCGTTATGCTTTTGGATGCAGATGAGCTGAAACCACGTGATGTTCGGGTTGCCCCAAGTATGTCCGTCTTCAAGCATGCCGATCCTAAAAGCCCCCCTCCAGTTACTTATTTGCATTTCTATGATTCCTCCGAGTTCTCGGTAATTTAAACTCTCCATCTCTGTGTATCGCCTTTTGAGGAACTTGCTAGCAAATGCCTCTTGCTCAACCATTGAACTGTTCTTTGCAGTTTGGTATCTTCTGTTTACCGAAATCAGCAGTTATTCCCCTTCACAACCATCCTGGGATGACAGTGTTTAGCAAGATACTATTTGGTTCCATGCACCTCAAGTCATATGATTGGGCTAAAAGTCTGCCAGATAGTAACGATAATGCACTTCAGAACTCTGATGGTTAGTGCTGATACCTTTCCCCCTTTTTTGAGCTATCCAATTACAAGGAAATACTTATGACTTTTCTAGTCAATCAATGTAGTGAAAATGAAGATGTTGATAAACCTTTTATGGTTTGTTTCTTGTCCCAACCACAGGAGCTCGTCTGGCCAGGGTAAACACAGATGCTGTTTTTGACGCTTCATCTGAGACCGTAGTTCTGTACCCTGAAAATGGAGGGAATTTGCACTGTTTTACGGCATTGACCCCTTGTGCCGTGCTGGATGTGATGGGCCCCCCCTACAACCGTGACGAGGGAAGGGATTGCGCGTATTACAGTGAATCACTGTACTCAGGTTCATGTGGTGAGTTTCTTTTGCTACCAATCTCCTGCAGATGTAGAATCTAGAATGCCATTCAAATCAAAGAGTGTTGTTACTGCTCCTTAACGTGATGTGGTAGGCTGGTAGCTGAGGAATATGTTGTGTGATTTCAGCTGGAGATGAACAATTTTCTTGGCTGAAAGAGGTTCATAGCACATTTGTGATGCAAGGCATAAAGATGGAGCAGAACTTCGTCGTCTAAGGCATGATGACTGGCATGGCATTGTGGCGACATCAGAAGACAAATGCTGGTAGTTTGATGTAGATATCTTTAGCTGCGAAGACAAACAGCAGGGGTACAAGCGGAAGACTGCGCTGGGCCGGGTGTTCTTCAGACTAGGAAACTTGACATTTGTTTGGCATATTTCATATGGGTTGAAACAGCTTCTTGTGATCTGGGATTGACTCTGCTTTTCTTATGTTACTGGAGTATCTGATAGCACAGTTCGAATCTGGGCTTTTTGGGTCATGGTCACTTTTTATGTTTCCCTGTAGACAGAAATGTAGGCAGGTGCTACTTTTTGAAGTGATCATGGATCAAATCCAGTGGGTCGTTTGGTTGGTTTTGTTGAGCAGGGCAGGGAGGGTAGTCGTGAACTTTTTGCCTGCTCTCATGTATGTTTCAGTTTCAGTTTCAGGGGCGTATCTTTTGTTTCCTTGTTGAACAAAGAACTCTCTAGTAGCAGTTTGCATTCTCGGTGTCTTATTTCACTAATATGGATGTGGATATATGGTCCAGGCTTCCAGATCAGGAGCTGTGGTGTGAGGTGATTGGGACGTTTGTACTCCCTCTACGGAGGTGTGACTTGTGAGGTCCGATCGGAACCGGAGATGTGTACTAGCATGTATGGGGTTGGAGTGTTCGTTGCACTGTGGCTGCTCTGCTGGCTGGCTGTACCGAACACTATCCTGCTCCGTCCCAAAATCATAATGTAGTTCTCGCTTTTGGTCTCTCCGTCCCAAAAATAAAATAACGAAGTTCTTGTTCCGTCCTTTATGTTCGTTTCACTGAATTTCCGCTCACGCTGATTTTTTAAAGAAAAATAACAAGACGGCCGCGGGCCGCGTTTAGATCCTGACTTTGGGCGTCCGAGTCGGGCACTGTAGCTACAGTGCCCGTGTCGGAGCACTGCCGCATCTTTTGTTTTTTAATGCAAAAAAAATATCTAAAAAAATGATTAATTAGACTCAAAATGTTCGTCTCGCAAAGTACAACAAAACTGTGCAATTAGTTTTTGATTTCATCTATATTTAGTACTCCATGCATTTGCCGACATTTTAATGTGATGGAAAATCTCCTTTTTGCATAGTGAATTTTAGGGGTGGAATTAGGAACTAAACAAGGCCACGAATATAGTTTTGTGTCTCTCTGTCAATATATATACACACACAAAAGAAAGTAATTTCTTCTATTTGTCCCAAAAAGAATTGAGCTTTTACTTTTTAGAGGTCAAATAGTTTTTAATTTAACTAGATCTATATAAAAGGAAGGAATTAACATTTATAATACAACATGAATATTATTAGATTAATATATTTTTATCATATTTATTTGGAATTATAAATAATTATTTTTTGATAAACTTGACTCGTTCAATCAAACCTAGTTATCTCTTTTTCAGGACAGAGTTAGTATAGCTTCAACGTACATTATTTGAGGGTGCTAGTAAGAGAGAGTAGATGAGAAGGTAGAATACACTGCGTTTTTTTTAGGATGCTACCAAGAGAGAAGAGGTGGATGAGAAGGTGTAATACGCTCGAGTAAAATTTTCATCTAATGTTACAAACCCACATCCTTCGCTATTAGACTTTCTATTGCTAAATCTCCGCCCATGGGTAGCAAAAAGATCCATTATTGTAGAGGCTTCCAAGGCACGTCGATCACTGTGCTTAGGACCCTCTGTCTTGTCTCTACTCTGGTCTTGTCTCTACTCTGTAACGACACCAATAAAATTATTTATGAGACACAATGTCATTTCAGATAAACCATACTGATCAATGCAGCCCAACCAATATTGGTTGTTTATGATCTTGTTTAGATACCCAAATTCATCCCAAATTCTACTATGCAAAAAGAATATTCCCCATCACATCAAAATGTCGGCACATATATGGAGTACTAAATGTAGATGAAATCAAAAACTAATTGCACAATTTTGTTCTACTTTGCGAGACGAATATTTTAAGCCTAATTAATCAATGTTTAGACAATTATTACCAAATAAAAACAAAATTGCTACAGTGTGACGCGATGTTTACTATGCAAACTTTGCCTCCAAAGTTTGTCATCTAAACAAGGCCTATATTTCTAGCCTGCTTCATGTAGTCAAGAGCCAATCATACATAATGTTAGCATAAACTGTTCTAAAAAAATTAGCACAATGGCGCTCAAGAGATATAGATGTTAGATCGTTTCACCATCATTACAAAACAACATTTCTTACTAACTTGTTATGGGTTTTTATAACCAAATTATATTAATTTATAATAACCCATTTATGCAAGTAATTGGACAAATTAATAAAGACACTTTATTTCATAGGAGCGAATGTGTTGAGTAGGTCAGTATCAATCAAATTCCTATACATAGATTGCACGCAAAAAGACCATTTTTAATATCAGATTGAAATAATCATGAGGTCTGGTTGGCCATTCAACCTAGTTTGGACAATTATACCAAACAAAATCATACTACCAAACTAATAACTTGCTTCCAACTAATTCTCTATGGATATAAAATGTAATGGAGCTGCACATCACATTAGTTAAGTACCATTTTTCTACAGACTATGTTATTATGTTCAATGAGAGTAGATATGAGCAAATTCGCCGCGCCCTTTTAGAATATTATGATGAGAAAAAATGGTGACGAATAGACCCACATGTCATATTCATAATTTTGGCAAAAATTGGCATGGTAGCAAACCAAGCACTGTTTAGTCCCCTCGATCTTTACTAGCCAAGATTTGGTTTGACCATGATCCAACCATCTTCTTGTCTTACCATAGTTTGGCCTTGCCTGAATTTTTTGTTGCCAAATTTGGTTTGAGTTGCTCATGAATCAAACCAAATAGATCCATGTGTTGATATGACACTAAATCCTGACCATCCACGCAATAATGTCTTTTGTAACAAATATTGCAAATAAAGCGCTACTTCCAATACCACCTGGGAAGAAGAACCAAGTGAGAGCCATGTCAGGCCAATCCTAATGAGTTGTTTCTTTTCTTAAGAGTGATTTGAGCTCATGAATGAAAAAATCTCTCTAATGCATAGTGCCATTTGTTGTTTCATATGTTGTTCCTAGCAATTAATTGCAATACAAGGGATGGGCACAATCAAAAAAATGAAGCACCTTAATGTCGGGTTTGCTACATTAAGTCTTGAAAACACTGTATATGAATTTTCATATAGATGGAATCTCTCCCCCATCTTTTCATAACTTAGGGGGTACTTGGGACTGCTCCGCTCCACGATTTTTAGCCAAACAGGTTCAGCTCCACGTAACTCTACTCAGGAAAAAATGTGAAGTTGTGAGAGCACCTAAAAGGGTGCTCCTCAAACTCTAGGTTTTTTATGGAGTTGCTTCACGGTGGAGTTTGTGGAGCAGAGTTCATGGAACAATCTCAAACATCCCATTGGTGTTATGTCATGTCATCATTTTTTTTGTTATGTGGCACCTCGTTTAATGAGAATAAAACCACACTTCCTTCTCTCTTCGTAACCCTCACATCATTTTTTTTCTTATGTCATACCTTATTAATGAGATCGAGACCACCTTTCTCTTCATTTTTATAACTCTAGTGTCATGTCACCACTTCTTGCTTGTGTGTGTCATCTTGTTTAATGAGATTGAAAGTTTGAAACTGTAGGACTTGCCTACCGGGGCAGGCCACCCTAGTGTCATGGTGGGGCGGCCGCCCTAGGTATTGGTGCGCTCACTCTACACCCTTCGCGCCTTCTTCCTTTGGTCCCACCCTCGATTTTTGACTTTTTGTTGAACCAAGCTTCAGCACCATGGTTGCCCAGATGAAGACTGAGCGAGCGCGAAAGAGAAAGTGGCTTGCATTGCTTGGCTGGACACCTAGACCTAATGTTGACTTCTTAGGTGAGCCCAACAACAACCCATATGTGAAGGCCCAATCCTCTAATGAAAATAGTCCCCCCCCATTAGGCAATTACACATCCAATCCATTCATCCAACACCAGCCGTCGTTCCCCACCTCCTACCTCATGTCTCAAGCAGGATATATTGGGTGAGCCGGCGGTGGCGGCGGCTCAAGCACGCAAAGCAAGAACAGTGGATGAAAACACAAGCGCATGGAGCCATGGAGTAGGGATGGGCGATGGCAGAGGCACATTGCGGGAGGGTTAGGAGAGCGCTTGATTGAGGGATCCTGAGTAGCAAGAGCAATCGACATTGGATATGGCTGTGGCCACGGAAGTCCCTAGCAGTGGTGTGGGGATAACAACTCTGGCAACGACCAGATTTGGATGAGGGCGGGGTGCCATCCCAAGATCTATCAGTTCATTCTATAAATTTGAGGTAACATCTTAATCTTCACTCGAGTACCCTTGCTCATCCATCTTTTTACCATAATTTGTATGATTTAAATATGTGAAAGTTGCATAAATTGATCCACATGCCTTGATTGGGTTGTTTAGTCAAAGTCACCCCAACTTTTTTAGCTTAGCCACCGACAGATACAATGAATTTTGAGCAAGTCTGCTTATACAATGAATAAAATTATCACTAAAGAGTTGTTATTGATAGATACAACTAGGCAGAATCACCCTGGTATAGGAAAAACATCACATGTGCCTTGGCCATCATGTCTTCACTATTACAAGGTAGTAAGCTTTGGCCATTATGAAACACTGCAACAAGATAAAAAATGTGAGGAATCCATTCCTATAGTACATCATATATTCAAATATGATCCCCACTCTAGAAACTATTCATAAGACCATATAGTAAGTTCAGTATCGTATTATTACCAGAAGAAATAATGCTAGGAGTTCATAAGGAAACGGATAGCAAACCTTTGTTATAAATAGTTTAGCATCTTGGCGCCTTAGGGCTTTCCCAACACACCAACATGGAGTGCTGCCTCAGCATTCATGTAGACATAGAGTGGCAATGTTATGCAAAGCGGTGGCTTTGCAAGACGTCAGAGATATGTATAGATAATAGTTTGCTCTAATAAAAGACAATGAGAGTTACTGGTACGTGTTGTGACGAAGAACGTCTAGCTTTTTTGAGGGGCCACATTCAGTCGATGCAATGAATCATGATGGCCATGGAAAGACAATGGCAGAATGGTGGGCTCCATGGGCTCAACATCTTATGCGACTTGCGTTGAAGGATTGACTGCCATTGATTGTTGCTTAGTCTAAATGGCGTCTCTTTTTCTTTAGACCACCACAGAGCATTAGCTCGCGTTGCTCATGCCCTTAGGAAATGGACTGTGCTCTTGGCCAATGATACAGAATGGTCGCCAAGAGGTACTTCAACAATGCCCTTATGCACCCGAACCTGAATGTAAGGATCCTTGGGAGAAATCATGTCTTGTGATCAAAGGCATAAGAGAAGTTTCAGTCTCATCCCTAGGAAATCATATAAGAAATACAAAAACATCATGCCACTGTTAAATCCATATCCATCTATGATATGAAATCTTTCTCTGAGAAATGGAGCTTTTCTTGTATGTCGTGAGGAAGTACACACAAAATCAAAGCATGTTCTATCAACATAAAATAGATTCACAAAAAACAAATAGTAAGCTCACATGTGAACTTTTGGGTTTGTACATGTAAGCCATAAAGCATATTTTGTTATGGAACATGGAAAGATGGTGGATAGATGCACGCCATAGTGATCCTCGATTCTAGTTATTCCGATGTCTAAGCTTCGCTCCACCATTTCCCTGTCATAAGCCAGGCCTAAGTCAGTAAACTGTGCATTGGAAAACTGCCTATCAATTAGGGAAATATTGGATCAAGATGGTAAATTTTATAGTAGGATACAATGGATTGAAACTGCGAGTTGTGCTCATTGCACTCTCTAAACACATGATTAAACATGCCATTCTGCAAAATTTTAGAGATTACATGTTAGGTCTGGAAGAAAATAAAAGGAACTGCATGCATCAAAATCACAATGTTTCTGGTAATGAAAGAGGAAGAGCAATATAAATAGTTTGGACTAAATGAGTTTTTTTTGTACGATATAATGGTAAATTAGTACAAAAAAATTGCACATGTTATCTATACCATTAGCTTCCTTCTGAAGATTTCATAAAACATAATTGTTTACATCCAATTGAATACAAATGGCAAAATGTATGATAATTAACATATAAGTTATGATATATATGTGTGTATGTATGTAAAAGCGTCCGTGTCTTTACTTCGATGATTAGAAAAAAAGAGAGTGATTTTTAAGGAGCTTTTGACATGCCTCCGATCGTGAATTTGGCCCTTGTTTAGATTGAAGAAAATTTCAACCCGATGAATAGTACCACTTTCGTCTTATTTGGCAAATATTGTCCAATCATGGACCAACTAGGCTCAAAAGATTCATCTCGTGATTTCCAACTAAACTGTGTAATTAGTTATTTTTTTACCTACATTTAATACTCCATACAAGCGGTTAAAAATTGATGTGATGGAGAGAGTGAAAAAACTTGGAACTTTGAGGCAAACTAAACAAGGCGTTGATCGATTCCAAATTTGAACGACGTTAAAAAGGCCCGGTCCAACAGCAAGATAACTGGGCCTATTAGGCCGCTGGCCTAATCTGCACCGCAGCAGTCCTATAGAAAAGAGTCCAGCTCGTCCCTCCCTCCCTCCGTGTCACCTTCAGCGCCACCCCACCTCCACCTCCTTCCCTCACCTTCCAGAGCCCACTGGGCGGCGGCGGCGGCGGCGGCGGCGATGAGCGTGTGGAACTACGTCGTCACGGCGCACAAGCCCACCAGCGTCAGCCACTCCTGCGTCGGCAACTTCACCAGCCCCAACCAGCTCAATCTCATTATCGCGTAAGCGCGCTAGCTAATCCCCCACTCCCCTCCTCCCCCGTCTTCTCCCTCTCGGCGTACGATCTAACTCGGCGTTCTGCTCCCAAATGCTCAAGCCCTTGAGATTGGGCGCTTTGCGGAGTCTCCTAGGGTTTTGGGACGGAGGTGGGGCACGGCCTAGGGTTTGCCCTCAGCCGGACCACTCAGGAATGCGTGATTTCTCCTATCTCGTCTTGGTTCTTGCGGATTTATTTCTGCTCGGGATGATACAGGGAAAGGAAACGCGTCTAATTCCCTCCATATTCTTATTTTTTGATTGATCCCGGTGGGCCAATTGTTTTTTTGTACCACTAGTTATGCAGAATCTGAGACTAGCACAGTAAAACCCTGCCTTGCAATTTGGCATTTCCTACTAGGGTGTTCAACAATTGAGCTAATACAAAGTGGCACATAGGCTGGCGTGAGTCTCTCTGTATGTGCAGTTCGTAGCTCATCAAGCGATAGACTGGAACATCAGATGTAGCAACCATATTCTATATACATGTTGATGCGTTTGTGGTGAATTTGCTGCCTAGAAATACTTGTAACGACAGAGCTAGGATTTCTTTTTTGTCCGTTGCCAGTTCAATTGCCTGTACAATCCTATACTAAGGCACACATGCATCGACCTTTCAGGAAATGTACCCGGATCGAGATCCATTTGCTTACCCCTCAGGGCCTTCAGGTTAGTCATTTATAGAACTGTCAGCGTAGTATCACTACGATCTTCTGCATAATACCATAACGATTTTGTTTGCCTACCAGCCGATGCTTGACGTACCTATGTATGGAAGAATTGCAACGATTGAGCTCTTCCGGCCTCATGTAAGCTTGTTTTCAGTTCATCCATCTGAGATACTTTATTTGTATTTGTGAAGTTTTTTTTTATAAATGGATTTTCTGTTTGTGTCTTATCCTCAGAATGAGACTCAGGATTTTCTTTTCATTGCTACGGAGAGGTACAAATTCTGTGTTCTGCAATGGGACGCAGAAAAATCAGAGCTAATTACCAGGTTGGACACTTACTCTCCTGCCTTTTTTTTCTTTATAAAGCATGGATTTATGTTGCAAGTCCCACTTAATGTTGTCTGTAGGAAAGCATATTGTCATTCAGTAATATTTGTTGATTGAAATTTGAAACACCGGCGTCCCTATTTTGTATGGAAAATAATGGTTTATTTGTAATATGTAGAGCCACGGGTGATGTTTCTGATCGCATTGGCCGCCCTACTGACAATGGACAGGTGCAGATCTTTTTCAGTTTCAAAACCCTACATTTGTCACCTTAGAATATTATGAAAATTTTCCTTCAATTTGAAATTTTAATTATCCATCATTTTACAGGGTTTTGCGTGAATAGAGAGAGCAATATTTTACCTGTAACAGTAATACTAATGGGTGGCCTTTTATTTATTGTGTAGATTGGAATCATCGATCCTGACTGCAGACTCATTGGCCTTCATCTCTATGATGGCTTATTTAAGGTAAACATATTGTCTGCTTCATTAAGTTTATGAATTCAGACTTGTTCTTATTATAAAGATGCACTCTACATACCCAATACACACCTCTTATTTCCTTTGCTATCCTTGCTTGGCAGGTTATACCATTTGACAACAAAGGGCAGCTGAAGGAAGCTTTCAATATCAGGTATGAGTGTTGAAATTTCTAACTGTTATTTATTTGCTGAAAAATATTCATGTGATCTGGAAATGTATGTGGTAGTAACAATAAATATCGGAGCATGTGTGCACACTCATATTTCTGTCAGTTGGCGGATATTTTTTTTGGCACTATTTACGGTTTAGTTAGAGATAACCTTAATGTGCACATCGCTTAGATTTCTCAATTCTTCTATTTATTATCCATTTATCATTATCATAGAATTCATGTGGTTATCAATGTTATCAAGTTGTCTAGTCGATCCTAGTTGCCATGCGACTGACCAGGCGACTAGTCGCGATTAGTCGTCGACCAGGGTGACTAATCAGCCCTGATTGGTCCTAGTCCTATATAAATTAGGACTAATATACCAAATATATACTAATATACTATATATGTTCTAGAGTACAAATCGAGCATGAAGATAACTCTAGGGTGGTGGCTGCATGTAGGTCCGACTAATTGTGATTAGTTGATGACTAATCGGACGACCGAAAACTAATCGGCCTAATTGAGTCGTAGCCCCTAGTTGAGTCCAGGATACCGACTAGGACGACTAATCATGATTAATCGGACGACTTGATAACACTTTATTACTGTCTCTTCGCTTGATTGTCTATCAAGAAGCCAGTAGCTTCTCATTGCATCACGCTAGCATACTGATGTTCTAGCATTATCTCATGCCATCTACAAATAGATATGTTAGCTACATTTACTCATTTGGAAAGTTCTTCACAAATCTTGATTTTTCACTACAACAACAACAACAACAACAACATAGCCTTTTGTCCCAAGCAAGTTGGGGTAGGCTAGAGATGAAACCCAAAAGAGACGAGAAACAGGGAGACACATAAAGGGACATAAAGGGCACAAGACAAAAGATGTCACGGTTCAGGCACGTTGATTGCTAATCTCCAAGCGCTCCTGTCCATAGCTAAATCCTTGGGGATATTCCACTCCTTAAGATCTCTCTTAACGGACTCGTCCCAAGTTAGTTTAGGTCGACCTCTACCGCTCTTTACATTATCGGCCCGCTTTAGAACTCCACTACGCACCGGCGCCTCAGGAGGCCTCCGTTGGACATGTCCAAACCATCTCAACCGATGTTGAATCAATTTCTCCTCAATTGGTGCCACCCCAACCCTATCCCGAATATCGTCGTTCCGTACTCTATCCTTCCTTGTGTGCCCACAACACCAACGCAACATACGCATCTCCGCTACACTCAATTGCTGGACATGTCGCCTTTTTGTAGGCCAACACTCAGCACCATATAACATCGCCGGACGAATCGCCGTCCTATAGAACTTACCTTTCAGCTTCTGAGGCACCCTTTTGTCACAGAGAACGCCAGAAGCTTGACGCCATTTCAACCAGCCGGCTGAAATTCTATGCCTAACATCTGCATCAATGTCTCCATCCTTTTGTAGCATCGACCCTAAATACCGAAAAGTATCCTTCTTGGCCACCACTTGCCCATCGAGGCTAACGTCTCCCTCCTCGTGCCTAGTCGCGCTGAAATCGCACCTCATATACTCGGTCTTAGTCCTACTAAGTCTGAACCCTTTCGACTCTAACGTGTGCCTCCATAGTTCTAACTTCCTATTAACCCCCGCCCTACTGTCGTCAACTAGCACCACATCATCAGCAAAGAGCATACACCAAGGGATATCACCTTGTATGTCCCTTGTGACCTCATCCATCACCAAAGCAAATAAATAAGGGCTCAAAGCTGACCCCTGATGCAGTCCTATTTTTCACTAATGGTGATTAACTTTATCGAAATGATGAACTTTGATATTTTGAGTATATTGTCTAATAGTTAATGTTGTGTTATTCAGACTATCTTAAAGTTTGTATTTTCTTCTGTTAGACTGGAAGAACTTCAAGTACTGGACATCAAATTTCTGCATGGTTGTGTTAAACCTACTATTGTTGTCCTCTACCAGGTTTGTTTAAACTTCTTTATGACTTCTCCTTTGCTAGAAGAGTTTTGAACGTTGAACTGCATTTTGTTATGATTTGTGATAGTTGCTTTTGTTTATGTGATTTGCATCTTCTGTTTTACACTTCAGGATAATAAAGACGTGAGGCATGTTAAGACTTATGAAGTTGCACTGAAGGACAAAGATTTTGTTGAGGGTCCTTGGTCCCAGAATAATGTAGACAATGGTGCTGGTTTGTTAATACCAGTACCAGCTCCACTTGGTGGTGTGATAATAATTGGCGAGGAGCAAATAGTTTACTGCAATGCCAATTCTACATTTAAAGCGATACCAATAAAACAAGTAATCTCTTGCCTAGATCTCTTTAATTTTCTTTGTGGTGCCAACTTCATGTTGGTAGGTATCGTGTCTACACTCTAATTCTTTTCTCCTTGATTTCTGATTTCTTGGCAGTCCATCATTAGAGCTTATGGACGGGTTGACCCAGATGGTTCTCGATATTTACTTGGTGATAATACTGGAATTCTGCATTTACTTGTCCTTACCCATGAACGAGAAAGGTAACAGCTTGTGCATTATTTTCAAACAGAAAGGCTCTTGCTAACGATTTTTCTGTTTCACCTTTTGTCATTTTAGGGTTACTGGTTTGAAAATTGAATACCTTGGAGAAACTTCGATTGCATCATCGATTTCATATCTCGATAATGGCGTTGTTTATGTTGGTTCACGGTTTGGCGATTCACAGGTAGGTCAAATGCTTTTTTGCCCTCCCATTTCTCCATGTTAGATGTAAAAAGAAAAATCTATGCCCTCCTTTATATTGTTCTTTGGAACATGTCTCATAAACATTCTATTTTTCTAACAGCTGGTGAAGCTGAACCTCCAAGCTGATGCAAGCGGTTCATTTGTTGAAATTCTTGAACGGTATGTTAATCTTGGACCGATTGTGGACTTTTGCGTGGTTGACCTTGATAGGCAGGGTCAAGGTCAAGTGGTCACTTGTTCTGGGGCATTTAAAGATGGTTCCCTTCGGGTGGTTCGGAATGGTATAGGGATTAATGAGCAGGTATTTTTATGGCAGTTTATTATTGCCAACTTCTTAATGTGGAGAAGTTTTGAGTTGTTATTTCCCCCTCTCCTGCTTGATTAGGCTTCAGTAGAACTCCAAGGCATAAAGGGATTATGGTCATTGAAATCTTCGTTCAATGATCCATATGACATGTACCTTGTCGTGAGCTTTATAAGCGAGACACGATTCTTGGCGATGAACATGGAAGATGAACTAGAAGAGACTGAGATAGAGGGGTTTGATGCACAAACTCAAACCCTGTTTTGTCAGAATGCGATCAATGATCTTCTTATACAGGTGCCTGTTCTAATGACCATTCCGTCAATACCCTTTCTTGCATTTAGCACACTAGCGGCTAGCAAACTATTATTACCTCTGTCCACTAATGTAGTAAGGGAAAAGTTTTAGAAAGTAGATTTTAGCCATTTCTCTTACAATATATTATCAGTTGCTACAAAATCAACACCAGCCTATAAGTAATTTGAATAAAGATGTATTGATGCAGCTTTTGTACGCTAAACATGCATTTAATTTGACTAGTTGTTTCCCCTTTTTGTACATTTTGATGTCTGCCTTTCAATTCAAAATGCTCTGTGTTAGTGGATATAAAAATGTAGTGGGTATTTGAAGAATGCTCCTTTTTTGTGTATGTTTGATAGATTAGTCTCCTGTCAGTTCATTTTTCATCATTTTAGCAGTTATGTGATGAGTCATTTTAATCAACTATATCAATGTTTTACCTGTTGTTTTGAATGACAGGTTACTGCTAATTCTGTTCGGTTAGTCAGTTGTACCTCCCGGGAGCTAGTGGATCAATGGAATGCACCAGCAGGATTCTCAGTCAATGTTGCTTCAGCTAATGCCAGTCAGGTGCTTTTCCTTTTGGACTGCCTCCTGTCTTTCTTTAGAAATTTTGGTTGGGGGCATCCCACGTTTCAATGAGACAACCAATTACTCCTTTTTTGAAACCTAAAACTTTCCTGTCATTTTAGTAATATTCCCCTGTTATATTTCCCTAGTAGGTAATTACCAAATATGATCTGATCATTAGATGTGTAGTAATACAAACTTTGGGGGATGTAGTACCCTTTTGCCTTGTTGTCGATGCACATGTTGACGTGCATCCAGGTCTTCTTTTATCCAACATAAACCCAGGAGAGGAGTTAAGGGGCGGGTGTCATAAACAAGAAACATAGCGAGGTTATCAAAAGACTTTTTTTTTGTACATGCAATCATAATCTAAGGGTACCTGTGCATTTTGAGTAGGCTGGCAGCCAAATGGAGCATTGTAACTTTGTGTAGTTATTATAATCCAGAATTACAGTGTCACCTTTACCTATTGCTGTGATTTTGTGCAGACTTTTTTTTTTTATCATGAGCAACCATTAGTCCAGACATATTTTTCTTGAATGTTCTAAGTACAAATGGATTTGAATGATTGGATGCCAATGCTATTTATTTTCTCATACTATTTTTTAATTTAACATGTGTTGCAGGTTCTGTTGGCAACTGGTGGTGGCCATCTTGTTTACCTGGAAATTAGGGATGCTAAACTTGTTGAAGTGAAGCATGCGCAGCTAGAACATGAGATTTCTTGTCTTGATTTGAACCCAATTGGGGAGAATCCACAGTATAGTTCCCTAGCTGCTGTTGGGATGTGGACAGATATAAGTGTTAGAATATTTTCACTTCCAGATCTTGAATTAATAAGGAAGGAAAATTTGGGTGGAGAAATTGTTCCTCGGTCTGTTCTGCTGTGCACCTTGGAGGGGGTATGCTCTTGAAAAAGCTTTTCTAAGCTCATCAAAAACAAGAATGGCTACTTCAAGTAACATATACATGTTCTTTTTTTTTTTTCTTTTTCAGGTTTCGTATTTGCTTTGTGCTCTTGGGGATGGTAACCTGTTCAGTTTTCTGCTGAATGCAAGTACAGGTGAACTGACTGATAGAAAGAAGGTTACCCTCGGGACCCAACCCATCAGCCTTCGTACCTTCTCATCAAAGGGTACCACCCACGTGTTTGCTTCGTCAGATAGGCCAACTGTCATCTATAGCAGCAATAAGAAGCTTCTCTATAGCAATGTCAATTTGAAAGAGGTTAATCATATGTGCCCTTTCAATACAGCCGCTTTTCCAGACAGGTTTGTTCCCTCTCTAGATTTTGTGCAATGGAATTACTTAATCTTTGAGTCAAGTACCTCCTGTATGTACTTGGGAATTGGGACCGTCTATCAATTTGGCCGAAATGTTTTCACAAGCCATTTTGCGTAACCATCTTATCTTTGTGCAGTGCATGTATTGTGTTGGTAGACCTTAATTTCTTGACTCTGTGAAGCAGCCTCCTTTTAATTCTTATGTACTTATAAATCTTATCATTAACAGTCAAATTAGGGAAAGGAAATGTTTTATAGCCTGCTGTTTATGTCTTTTGGTTTAATTGTTTGATTTTTTTGATTGTTGCTACTTGCATTCTACTAGATGCTCTGAGCTTGTACTTCATTTGTGTCACTGGTCCAGTCTTTGTGGAGTTATGGTTTGAAAATGGTACCACTGTCTTAAGTTTGCTCTAGTTCACCCCTTGTTTTTCCAATGTCACAGTCTTGCAATTGCTAAAGAGGGTGAGCTTTCAATTGGAACTATCGATGATATCCAGAAGCTTCATATCCGCACAATCCCCCTTAATGAACAAGCACGTCGCATTTGCCACCAGGAGCAATCAAGGACACTAGCATTTTGCAGTTTCAAGTGCAACCAGAGTGTGGAGGAAAGTGAGACTCATTTAATACGTCTGATAGATCATCAGACTTTTGAGTCCCTGTGTGTATATCCTCTAGATCAATATGAATATGGCTGCTCCATCATTAGCTGTTCGTTTGCGGATGATAATAATGTTTATTACTGTGTGGGAACTGCATATGTTATACCTGAAGAAAATGAGCCAACAAAGGTAATATATCTGAAAGCATTATGTTCTACTAATACTAGTTAACTCCCTTTTAATACTTGTTCAATCTACTGCTGCTTGTAGTTTATTTCTCTGTGAACCTTGTCTATTTCTCGTGCACAAAATGCTTATGAATCGGCGCATCTTGTAGGGCCGGATCCTTGTATTTGCAGTTGAAGATGGAAGCTTGCAATTAATTGTGGAGAAAGAAACCAAAGGAGCAGTTTATTCGCTGAATGCATTTAATGGGAAATTATTGGCTGCTATCAACCAGAAGATTCAATTATATAAGTGGATGTCACGCGAGGATGGTTCACATGAGCTGCAATCTGAGTGTGGCCACCATGGGCACATACTTGCCTTGTATACTCAAACACGTGGTGACTTCATTGTGGTTGGCGATCTGATGAAATCAATATCCTTGCTGGTGTATAAGGTGGGTCTTTTAACTGTTTGCTGGACTCACATTGCATTATCTGTATTTTTTTTGTGTGTCAGTTTTTTTTTTGTTGGGCTGATTGCTAATGTTTTTACTTTTGGGCAGCATGAGGAAAGCGCGATTGAAGAGCGTGCTAGGGATTACAATGCAAACTGGATGACTGCAGTTGAGATGCTTGATGATGAAGTCTATGTTGGGGCGGAGAATGGCTATAACCTATTCACCGTGCGCAAGAACAGCGATGCAGCCACAGATGATGAAAGGGCCAGGCTTGAGGTTGTCGGGGAGTACCATCTTGGGGAGTTTGTGAACAGATTCCGCCATGGTTCACTCGTGATGCGTCTTCCAGACTCAGAGATAGGGCAGATTCCTACGGTCATCTTTGGCACAATAAACGGGGTAATTGGCATTATTGCCTCCCTCCCGCATGACCAATACGTGTTCCTGGAGAAGCTCCAGTCGACTCTTGTGAAGTACATAAAGGGCGTGGGAAACCTGAGCCATGAGCAATGGCGGTCGTTCCATAACGACAAGAAGACAGCGGAGGCTCGAAACTTCCTTGACGGTGACCTGATCGAGTCGTTCCTTGACCTTAGCCGGAGCAAGATGGAGGAGGTGTCCAAGGCGATGGGCGTCCCCGTGGAGGAGCTGTCCAAGAGGGTGGAAGAGCTGACGAGGCTTCACTAGTAGATGGATATGTAGATGCTTGGCTTGTAAGCCTGTAACTTGTTGCATGTACATGCTATCTTTGACATTGACATATGTTTTTGTGCTGTAGCAGTGTTGTAGTCGCATGTAGCAGTTCCCTGAGCTGCCTCCACAGTTGCCGCGGGTCGCACAAGCAAAGTGTTGGCCGGTACCTGTCCTGTCCTGCTTTGTTGGTTGACCCGAATACTTTTTTGAGCTGCCAGTTTGTTGAGATTGTTTTTGTTTATTTATGATGAATGAATGGAAAGATTAGTGGTGTGATGGTCCTAGTTGATGAGATGGGGAGCAGATGAGGTACTACTAGTAAGGGATGGATGACCGAATGAGACGGCAGTTGAGAGCTGTGTTTCTGGTAAGAAAGAGTAAGATAGTGGTGGTGGTCCAGTCCAGGCCCAATCCAGTCAGTCAGGGCCAGCCTGGTCCATCTAGCCCAAGCCCTTTGATTTGAACCTGCCGTTTGGGGGGCAGCGCTGCGCTAATGCGACAGCCACAGCCACAGCCACAGCCAGATCGAGCAAGCCGCCGCCGACCCACCAAAACCACACCACAGCGCTGTGCGGTGCGGTGTGCTGCGCCCTGCGCGTGCTCTTCCTCCCTCCCCCGTCTCTCTCTCTCTCTCTCTCTCTCTCTCTCCCTCCCGCACGGGCGCACGGGCACCCACGCCTCGCCATCCCTCCCGCTGTCCGGTCCACCGCCGCAACCTCTGCCCCACCGCGCCGATCGCGGGTGGCTCGACTCGCCGCCGCTTCGCCCTGTCCCGCCCCAGGCGCCCAAACCCTAGATCTGGTGCGGGATCCGCCGCCATGTTCTGGCGCATGACCGGCCTCTCCGCGGCCTCGCCCGTGAGTGCACTCCTCTCTTGCCTCTTGTGCTGTGCCTCTCGCTCTTCCATTCTGCTGGAGGCTGGATCAACGCTGCTCTGCTCTGCTCTAGAGCCACGCCTGCTGCGCCTAGGGTTCGCTGGTGGCTTTGTGCTGTCGAGACACACATTTCGTTTTTGCTCTCTGTCTTCTGTAATAATAGACTCCCGTACTTTTATGGCATTAACCAAACTTGCTTTCCGAAGAAACAAAACAAATTAGAGAAAATTCTAGATAGATCGACAAATGGCGTCAGCACCACCAACGGTTCCGTTGGTGGTCTCCCTTTCGGCTTCTTATTACTGTCCTCGGACTGGGTGGATGTTGGAACAGCTTCCCTGTTCAGTGGCCACCATTATGTTCCTGCTGCACGCACACGCTCTGCAGATGTTCCCCAAGCAAGGAATCACATAAGCCTGGCTGGACCTAGTTTGAGCGGATTCCATTGGCAATCATTTCCTGTTCATAAATAATAAATAGGCTTTCTCTGGCTCTCTGCACACTGTTACTATCTCAGTGGGAACATATTTTCTGGTTCTGTCCCATTACTATTTATTTATGGGACGACTTCCTGTACCTGTCTCGGAAATTAATTTCATGTCAAGTATGCTTACTGTTTATTTATTTCTTCCTCCCTTATAAAAGAGTCATAAATCTTTATTCTGGTCAGGTAGCACTCTTTGTGGAAGGTTTCAGTAGTGCTAGTGGCCCCTGTGGTAGTTTGTTCATCAGGTTATCACTGGATGTGTTCTTTTTGTTCATTGTACTCATTTTATAGTAACTAACTGTCTAGTGGATTGAGCATGTTTATTGGTGTGTCTTATTTACTTGGTATGCTTTTTTTACCATCGCAGGGCTGTTGTGAAAATTTACTAGCATACACTGGGGCATCCCCATCCCACATGCGTAACATTCCTTTTCTGTTGGTCAGGTGGATACAATTCTGGACAAGGAGAACTTTACGTTGGAAGAGCTTCTTGACGAGGATGAAATCATTCAAGAGTGCAAAGCGCTGAATACTCGACTCATAAATTTGTAAGACCATTACCTGTTTTCGAGCTACTACAGTTTTCAGCATGTCTAAGCTATTGTCGAACATTTATCACTCTATATATGGGTCTTGCATGTATTGCTGGTTTACAGGCAAAGGAATACATTTATGGTTTATGAATGAATAAGATATAAAAAGCAGTACTTACCATACGCATCCATCCTTTTCAGCCATAGTTATATGCATCAGAACTGCCTATGGGGTTCTATCATGCAAAGCCGAGAAACAGCTGTAATTGCAATTCATCTGCACATACAACCTTTTCATTTCATTCAAGATTGCTTTGCATTTTACTTCTATCATACGGTATGTAATTAGCCTAGCTGCATTGCGTGCTGAATTAGTTCCTTTAGTTTCTAGGAGAACAGCTAAGCACATTCTCCTTTTCCCAATTTCGTAAGCTTTTGTGTAGTAGATTCAGCTTAATGATCATTATTAAATTTGCTTCATTTTCTCATCTATTTCAGTTGTTTTATAACTGCTGTCAACTGAGCATTTTTTTCTTTGTGGTGAAACTAAGTGTTTATTTATGTTGAAGTCTGCCTTTTTTAGTTATATAAGTGTTCAGTCTTGAAAAATGTAGTACTTCCTCTGTCCCAAATTATAAGACATTTTGGCATTTCTAGATTCATAGCTTTTATTATGTATCTAGACATAACATATATCTAGGTGCAAAATTTAGTACAAGCTATGAATCTAGAAAAGTCAAAACGTCTTATAATTTTGAATGGAGGTAGTAGTCTTATATGTTATAGTATATATAGCGATTAGTGTGAACATACAGCGTAGCTTTCAACTGCGCTCCACCTTATTGTAGGTTTGTTTCCCTGCCTAAAATGTTTGAATTTTGTATCTAGCTTGCGAGATCAGGCCCAAGTGGAGCAGTTACTTCGTTACATTGTGGAAGAAGTTCCAGAGGATTCAGAGAAGAAACAATCTTTCAAGTATGCTATGGATATTTGTTGTTCATTGCCATGCCATATGTTAAACTAGTTTGCTGATTGGCCTTGTCAAACTTCACTTGTCTGCCTCTTGCAGGTTTCCATTTATCGCTTGTGAGATTTTTACTTGTGAAATTGACATTATTTTGAGAACCTTGGTAGAGGATGTTGAGGTAAATATACTCACTTGTTAGCACATTCGTTGGAACATTTTACCCCACAAGTTTATGAACTTCGTTCTGTCTAACAATCTCCTTCCTTCTGTTACAGTTAATGGATTTACTTTTCTCATTTGTAAAACCTGACCATCCGCATAGCACCTTGTTAGCTGGTTACTTCAGTAAGGTACCCCCCACCTCGTCTCCTCTTATTCCTGACCTCTTAATCATGGATAAACTCTGCAATGTACTTTTACTTCTAACTGTCACATGGGGCTTCACGATTCCCTTCTCTTGTTGCATTATGACGAATTATGGAGCTCAACCAGGTTATTTATCATTTTAGGTGGTTATATGTTTGATGCTACGGAAGACTGCTCCTCTTATGAATTATGTTCAGGTATTGCTGATCTGTTCTGTAAAACGTAGATTGTTGCTACTGTGCCTTTTTTTCAATCTGTTGCTAAGTAACCTCGAGTTTGACCTGTTCTGCCTGCTTTGAATGCACATTCGTATTCTGTTTTACCAACCAAAGATTGCTGATTGATTGTTTGCCCATGCCAGTGAACTTATTCGTGTAAGTCTTGTTGTGCTTACCTGCTTCTCCTTTGTTGTGTATGTTGTTGCCTTGCTCTTGTAGACTGACTGGAATCCATGATATATTATGTTGTTGACTTTGTATGGGTGCATAGAATATGATTTATGGTCTATTGATATTGGAATCCTTTATTTTCTTTGCGATTGTGATATCTCAGTTCTGCTCATTGCCCACTCTGTCTTTGGATGCTATACATGCTGGATAGATGGTGTCATTTGTGTACATTCCAATTTATGTTTACTTGTCTTTTTTCTTTTACTTTTTTGTAGGAGCATCCAAATATTGTTGTCCAGCTTGTCGACCTCATTGGTATCACATCAATAATGGAGGTAAGTAGTTATTGAACTCATTCCCCATCTAGTTTGGTGAGTGCCTGGTTGGTGTTGTTCATCAAATTGATTGTAAAACAGGTGTTGATGAGATTGATTGGTGCTGATGAAACCATATACTCGAATTTCGCGGATACATTGCATTGGTTAGAGAATACAGATGTACTGGAAATGATTGTGGATAAATTTAGGTCATCAGTAAGTACACTTGATCACTTAGTAACATAGTGCTATACGACATTTGTTGGGCACTAAACCATGTCATTATTAAGCTGTACTTGCAGTGGTTATGGAGGTTGGTTTGTTGTCTCAGTAGAATTCATGTTTTTTTGGGGTATATTGCTAGTAAAGGGCTCATATATCTATGTTTCCTTGACCAAACAGGACTCTCCTGAAGTGCATGCAAATGCCGCTGAAATCCTTTCTGCCGTAACTCGATGCGCCCCTCCTGGTCTTGCAGCGAAAATATGCAGCCCAAGGTTTGTCCTTTTCATTTAATTTTTGTGCAATCAGAAAATGCAACTTTTGTGCATCATATTGCTTCCTTTGTCAGCTATTATTATGTTCATTTTTCTTTACTTGTTCCTTGTATCAGTTTTGTTGGTAGGTTGTTTCGTCACGCTCTTGAAGAGTCAAGACCAAAATCTGTTCTGGTTCATTCATTGTCAGTGTGTATATCTTTGTTGGACCCCAAAAGACTAGCATCAGCCTCATACCAAGCATTTAGAAGCAACTTAACTCACGGGACGCTGGTCACAGCCAGTCCAGAAACAGTTGATGGTATGCTGGAGAGTTTAGGTGAGTGCTCTGTGCTTGATTCTTTCTACTTAATGCTACTTGTATTGTTTATATGCTTTTCACTTGTTACACCCTTGCTTTCTGTCACACGCATTCCCCTTGTCATGTGCACACCTGGCATGTTTAATGAAAATATGAAATGCTTGATTGCCTTTCCGAGGACTTACCAGTATACCTGTAATCACATCTTAGGTGACTTGCTGAAGTTACTGGACATTACTTCTGAGAATGTTTTGCCTACAACTTATGGATGTTTGCGTCCGCCTCTTGGAAAACACCGTTTGAAGGTACACTCAGATGCTGTGGATCTCTTGTTTTTAGTTTGAGCATATATGATTAGTTTTCTTTTGCTTAAGTCATTTTTTTCCTCCTGAATAAATTATTCTTAACCTTCTAGTTATTTGGTGGAAGCATTAATGCTGCCTAGGGATTTTTAGACTTTACTGTTATTTAATACCATGCATGAGGATATTGATGGGGTAATTTCTGAGAGAGAGATGCTTTCAATCTGAGTTTGATGGCCTCAACTGCTGTCCACCTTGCGTAACTCTGCAGTTAGGCCAGGCTCAGAAGGTCCAATTAATCGTTTCCTTCATTCAACGTGTCTCTTCAGAGCCCTTTCCTGTTTATTTTTGTTTTAATAAATTATAATTCTGTTTCTTTCAGATTGTAGAGTTCATCTCTGTTTTGCTAACAATTGGTAGCGAAATTGCTGAGAAGGAGCTAATAAGCCAATCAGTGATAAAGCATTGCATTGATTTATTTTTTCTGTAAGTGGGCTACTGTGTATTTTATTCCTTAACAGTCACTGTTAATGGAAAATCCTCATACATTGCCTGGTGCTGCAGGTACCCTTATAATAACTTTTTGCATCATCATGTTGAGAACATTATTGTTTCTTGCCTTGAGGTTAAAAGAAATCAATTGACTGACCATATCCTTAATGACTGCGGCCTTATCGGTAAAGTCCTTGCCGCTGAAAAAGGTCCATCTCTGCCAGTGGAGTCTAATGGGGTAAATCTATTTCTGGATACTTGTCATCTTGTTTTTTTTTCTTTGATGGGCTATGTCGTCAGTATTTTGATTATGCCTTGTGTTTGTAGCCAACCTTACCGTCAGAAGGGAAAGAACCTCCAAGAATTGGGAATATTGGACACATAACTCGAATAGCGAATAAGCTCATTCAATTGGGAAATAGTAACAGCATGATCCAGAGTCACTTGCAGGTATTTCCAATTTCTGTTTCATCTTTGGCCAACAATTTGGATCTGTTGTGTCATGTACTCATTTACATTTATAAACTTGTGTTTATAGGAGAACAGCGAGTGGGCTGTATGGCAAACAGATGTCCTGGTCAAACGCAATGAGGTGGAGAACGTTTACCATTGGGCATGTGGGTATGTTCTTTTCCCATCCTGGGCTTTCTGATTATTGTGTACACTGCTGAAACACTTGTGATTTATCTGTGGTAACTTCTATATTTCTTCCTGACCGTTGGCTAATGTTTTATGCTGCAGCCGTCCAACTTCTCTACATGATCGTGGGAGGGATAGCGATGATGATGACTTCCGAGACAGAGACTATGATGTGGCAGCACTTGCTAATAATTTGAGCCAGGCATTTCGATATGGGATATACAGCAATGATGACATTGAAGAGGTGATTTTCGTCAGTTTTTTTAGCAATATTTTCTTGAGTTTGAACATCATGTTCTTTGGTAGCATGCTATAATTTTGTAGAGTGGCATTTAGAAAAAAAAAAGTGTGTTGAATTCCTGAATCTGTTATAATATCTTCACTGGTGCTGTTTTACAGCTAAACATTTCAACCATGTAAAAATAAAACCTTGGGATTGCCCCAGATAACTGTAATATACTAATATTACCTTCATTGCTAACATTATGCTGCTATCTATGTATAACATATTTCATGTTTGATTATTGCAGGCACAAGGATCCCACGAACGAGATGATGAGGTATGCTTACAGTACTATTTATGTAAATATTTCTATTGTTTTACTTCAATACAGTCAATGTAAGATTGTTACATGGTCAATACTTTTGATTTGATAATTAAAAACATATTGTATCATGCTATAACAGACATGTATTATCTACGAGCTTATTCCTGTGCATGTATTTCAGGATGTCTACTTTGATGACGAGTCAGCTGAAGTAGTAATGTCTTCATTGCGTTTGGGGGATGATCAGGACAGGTAATTAATATTTTTCAGTGACCTAAACTATCCTTACTACAAGTAAGATGGCTTATAGTGTGCGCATTCTGCAGCAGTTCCCTCTTCACGAATTCAAACTGGTTTACGTTTGATGGTGATAGAGGAATCAATGATCGCCTAGCTGCCTCTGTTCCTTCATCATCCCCCAATTCTGAAGAGATTTCCTTGAACACGGAGGAAACTGATGAAGTGCTAACTGGTGAAACCACTGGCACCGAGTCACTGCTGGAAAGTGGATCCCTTGAAAATGGTCCTGTTGAGGAGGCCAAGGAACTAGCAGAAGTTGCTAACGACAGTGATGCTACCACAGTCAGTGAGAAAATTTTGTGTACAGAAGAGGATAGTGCATCCCATGAGCCTGAAACCTCTGAGCGGCCTGTGGATGCTCAAGAGGGCCAGACTGCAGGTGCGGCTGAAGCATCAAGCACAGAGGGAGCAGCGAATGAACCTTGCAGCTCTTCTGAGCCTGGCAATGCCTTGTCTGAATCTGGTGACACTGATTGTCGCACTGCCAACTCATCTGAGCCTAATGAGATTGCCCATGAATCAGGATCACCTGCGGATGTTGATGATGAAAAGAAATCTGAGATTGCCACAACAAATGAATGAAGCGTATGGGTTGGAATGGTACCACAAACCAAAGGCAGGATCGCCGACCTGATTCTTTTGCTGGTGAGCAATGCCACTTTGTTTTGCATTGCAAGCTCTGGAACCACGTACTACCATTCGGAAGAAGGGGTGCCCTACAATTTTAACGGTGCTGCTTTGCTATGAGCAGTCGATTGTTACTGCTTGGATGAGCATACTCGTGCAGCTGGGCACGCTCTGTTCTGGTCTCAGCTCATCACCATCCCACATGAACTTATTATGCGGTATTAGCTGGTGGTTGATGCACGGGGCGTTTAATTCATTTGGTGGTTCCTGATTTTGGCTCAGGGGGGTTTATATTCTTTTGCTAGGGTACTCGAACTGTAATATCTGCAGTGAGTTTTTCCCTCAATTCTTATATTATCGTTCCTTTCTGTTTCGCTGCCTCTGTAATTGTTATTTGTTCAAGTGCAAAATCTGCCACTCTTTGTTTCTTTAAAACATGTAGTTCCATAAAAAAAAAGGTACAAATGATTCTGGACAACCTGCTTAAGGCTGAGGCCAGCTTTGTAGCCATGGTGTGTCAGTGAAAGATCGGATTTTCTACGGCTTCTCGCATGAGTAGCAGGCTACTGCAAAACAGCCAAAATATCAGAGGTACACGCATCAACGACCCGTGGAATGTAAAAGGCTATTAAAGCACGTAGGATGGAATATGGATAGATGAGAGTTTAAGGAATACATTTCTAAGTTTGAGGGGGGAAATTAAAACCACAATGATAGAATTTGAAGTGGAAAATTATACCACAGTGTGAGTTCAAGGAACCTTTTCTTCTAAATTTAAAAGGAAAAGTAAACTACGTTAAACCTTTTTTTTTTTAGAATCATGTTAAGCCTTGTTTGGATGCCCATATATTCACCTCACCTCAATCTATGTGTGTTGGGGTGAATATATTGAATATATGGGTATCCAAACAAGCCCTTAATAGGATTTGAGGAAGAAATTAAACCAGTGGTAATTTCAAGAGGTAATAGAAACTTTTTTGTAAGTTTGAGGCAGCAGCGATAGTTCAGAGGTCCTTTCCTATCCTAAGAAAATAGTTCGCACGTGACCCCTGGCGGCCCATAATTTGTCATGTAAATCACAACAGCGGCCCAAATAATGTCGGCGGCGCAAACAAACCGTCGCAGAAAGGCCCGTTTGGTTAAGTACCCATTTAGGTTTTGTTCGTGATGGAAAGGCAAACAGAAACGCTACAATAATAAACGAGTAAAGCAAGGCCTCTCCAACTCGTAAACAAAAGAACAGACTTTGCATAGATGTAGTATATTACACAATTCGTTGCTGCGAGGCTTGAGAGTTCATGAAAAGCACAGTTGAAGCCATGAAAAGCAAACGTTAAGGGACAGCACAAAATCTCATTTTTCATGTTATTACAGAATGTGGTTGTAAAATGATGCGCCTTCCGAGCAAATTACAAAAACCAAACCGTATCAAAATTGGTAACCCTCCCTGGGGAACTCCAGTGTAAAGATGGATGTGGCGCCACAGAACCTCGGCCTCGCAACTCCCAAATTTTACTGCTGATATTAAGACAGTCAGCCTTCCCAAATTATCAGCAGAGTCTTGTTTCCACGCGGTTGCCGATTCATGGTCAGGGGGGTGGGGTGGGGGGCCTTCTCATTGTATCTTCAATATTGCTTTCAACTTTACAACAAGTTTCCAGTCTTCAATAGACAAATCCTCCTGCATTTTAATAATAATTAAAAGAGGAAAATCAGAAACCGGTACTGATTTACGTGGCACGCATGAAAAAAACAAGGGAGAAGAATTGGACTTGCCCTGTAGTTTTGTTTCAAAATATCAATAGATCGTCTTGATATCCGGCTGACAAGCTCATCTTCCATATCAAAGTGTCTGCCGAAGCTCCTCTGCTGCTCGTCAGAATTGTTTGCGATAATCTGTTCACAAACCCAGCAAACGATTATATAATAATAAATACAGAATCCAGAACAACATCTTGGAATAGTGATGCAGATGATGGCACCAACCTTAATAGCGACCTTTTGTCCTTTTGTCGCCATATCAACTTGCTTGTGATTGATTTCAATTGAGGCAATCTTCCCAATATCAATATATTCTTTAGTGGGTATGCAGAGAGGAGTTCCCACCTAAATGACAGGGAAAAACAAGATATCAGGGCAACATACATATCTGAAAATCCGGTCAGTAGTCATAACTTGGTATCGGAAAGCCAAAACGTAGTCATAAGCTGTGATTAGTACTTGGTGGCCCCACTCAAGCCTCTGAATCTTTATACAAAACTTTAGTTCCTAGATTAGAGTATATTGGATTCATTCGCGCCTTACTATTTATTAGGTCAACTAATTAATAAAGCAACATGGAAAAACAGAGTAAGAGTAGAATACTGATGATAACAAAATACCTTAGCTATTCCTTCAAGGACATCGACACCCAAAACGATTGGATCCTTCTTGTTGAAGACACAGTTTGGCATAATCTTAAGAACACAAGGGAACACAGCTTCTTCAGCGCTTTCCTTCTTCTTCTCTTCCTTGAGGTTCTTAATGTATGCTGTAAATTGGTCAAACAGGTGGTATATTATATCAGCCACAAAGATCCTCACACCGGACTCTTCTGCAAGCTCGCGGGCATCAGGCATCACTTTGACATCAAAGGCCAAGATAGTTGCATATTCTTTCTTTCTCTCAAGCATAACACTAGCCTTCATAACATCCTTCTTGTGCACTGGCCCTATACTGAAATCACAGAAGGGAATATTCACAGCAGGGCTCTTCAAGAACTCAGTGAGAGCTTCCAAAGACCCAAGGGTAGATGCCTGTACATAGACACCCTCACCACTCCTATCAATCCGGCTCCTAACACGTGTCATCTCTTCCATAACAGCTTCCTTCAGTTTGTCTAAATCATCATCAGGTCCTAACACGTAAAGAGCTGTCCCTGCAATTGCATGTTCGAGACCCTGAAGAAAGCAATCGTTAATACACTGCCATAAAACTTAGAAATGCCAAACTGAAAAACTGTATCCACCTGAGCAGATATTTTGACTCCTTGTGCAGCTCTGATCTCCTTATGATGTAGGTAGGTGCCCTGAAAGTACGAATTTTTAGGTGTATTACTTCAATTTGAAGCATTAAACTAAGCAATTTAACACTGGTCAAATAAAAAATGAATGGCATTCAAGTGACGTAAACTTGAATGGTCAAACCATATAACCACCTAAAAGTTGTCAACAAATCAAATGGCAGTTGGAAATTGTCTATGCATCATAGGTACACATGGTAATGTGAAAGTAGGTATTCTTAAATGAATTGGGGTAACTGATGAAATACAGGAATGGCAAGGCCAGTGACACCAGTACAATCTTTTACAACATCCACTGCTCAAGAATGTAGTCTTTAATTCTCTTGGTAGAGGAACTACACTTACACCAACTGTTTTGATTATTCAGAACTCCACAAAGAACATAAATCAAACCTATCCTATTTTTATGTAATGATGGTTGGCTGTTCAAGTATTAGCTGCACCCACATTTTTTTCATTGGGTCCAATACCAGCAAAACCATAACATAACCCCACAATGGTTGTTTACCAAAGATAAGAGCAGTAACATCTGTGTGGCAGAACCTACATCTACCAACCGAGGTGTAACCAATAGTAATCCTCCCAGAATAAAATGATTTTCACCCGACCAACCAAGAGTATCTTGCTGGGTGTGAATAGATATCCAAATAATCAAAGCTGCAACATTATCAGATACTCACCTTAACTCGAAGCTCTCTCATTGGGTGTGGTGTTAACAAAGCCCTGACAGTTGTCACAATGGGTCCCTATATAAAAATACAAGAACATTAGGCATCTTAAAGTTCTGCTCCAATTTTAGCACTTAAATATAAATTAAAACACCTTCTACCTGCATGCCACAAACAACTATTTGATCTCCTTCATGCAGTATACCATTGACCAAAACAACATCAATTGTAGTACCATGACCTTCAATGACCTTGACTTCCAGTACAGTACACTGAAACAAAAAGAAAATATAATTAATAAAAATGCATTTTTCTGTAATGGCACAATAAAGATCAAAGTACATTACCTGGACTTCATCAACAAAAGTAAGTTTTTCTTCCATAGTCTTCTGTGCCCATTGAACCAACAATAGAAGCAAATCAGGAATGCCTTCACCACTGGTAAGAGCAGTGCATAACATGTCAACATAAAGATGGCAATAATATGAGGTGCGATGTAACATATGGTGCATAAAAAATAGACGAAGCAGTAAGTTAATGACCAAACCTTACAGCACTCGTAGGTACTATGTTAAAAGTATCTTCCATCTCCTTGTTCTTGTAGTACAAAGCAGTATTCACTCCTTGCATCTTGAACTGTGTAACAATCTGTTGGGCAACACAAGCAAATGTTTTAATCATCGCACTGCATGATGGTTTTTCTGCTAAAAAGAAAGGGAAACAAAGAATGTGATGCTCACTCACATCTGTAAGTCTCATATTGAACTCCCTCTTAACATCTTCATTTTGCTGTTTTAAAGCCTTCACAATAGGAGCATTTGGACATTTCTTCCAACCATAAAGACGATCAACCTTTATAGAGTGAAAATAAACAGATTAAGTAATGAATAAGTAACAAAAATAGTAAGGAAAGCCAAAAGTCAAAGGGTAACTTCTAGAAAACATACCTTATTCAAAGCAACAATGAACACTGCATCTCGACTCTTCAAAAGATTCAGGGATTCAATTGTCTGAGGTTCAAGCCCATGCATGATGTCAACAACCAAAATGGCAATATCACACAAACTTGAACCTCTAGAACGCAGATTACTGAAGGACTCGTGCCCAGGGGTATCAATAACAAGCAGGCCTGGAACCTTGAGTGTAGCATCAGCTTTCAACTCCCTAGTTCTCTCTCTAATGTTTTCAGTAGGGAAGTATGTCGCTCCAATCTGTTGGGTAATACCACCAGCTTCGCCTTCTTGCACATTAGTGCGTCTAATACAATCTAGCAGCTTTGTTTTGCCAGTATCGACATGACCAAGGATGCAGCAGATTGGTGATCTGAGGTCACTACCATTCTTAGAGTTATCCTCTTTGACAGGTCCTTTCTTTTTGTTCCTCTTAATATTTCCATTATTGGCACCACCACCATCAGTTTCACTCTTTTTAGACTCTGCAACAGGAGGGGCAAGCTTTTTGACAGCAAGCATCGCAGGTTGAGCTTTAGTATTTTCCTGCTTCTGGACAGGCTCAGTCTTCTTGACAACAGGCTTTGCCTCTTCCTCATCAAAAGCGCTTGTCTCAGGCAAGTTGACATCAATATCATCCCAGCTCTTTGCATCCCACTCATCCTCATCTTCCTCTTCTTCTTCTTCTTCTTCTGGTTTTGGCTCTTCAGTCTCCTGGTCAGGTTCAGTTTTCTCCTCGGATTCCTCAACCAGAGATTGTGATTCCTGATCCACAAGCACATATTCTTCCTCATCATTGTTAACTTCATTGAGTTCTTCCTGTTGTTCTTCAACTACCTTTGCAGTCTCTGTGGCCTTTGGTTGAGCTTTCTTTTTCCTAGAATCGTATATTGGCCTCTTCTTGGTCTCAGGGGCAGCACCCTCAGCCTTTTGGAGTTCACTCTGCTCAAGGAACTGTCTCCTCATGGCTTCTAACCTCTTCGCTTCCTCCTTCTGCTTCCCAGTCAAGAGCTTACCCTCCTGTTTCTTCTTGAGCAGCTTCTCCTTTTCCCTCTCCTTCTTCCTCCTCTTTGCTTCCTCTGCTTTCCTCTCCTCCTCCTCGCGTCGCAGCCGCTCTTCCTCCTCCTTCCGCAATCTCTCTTCCTCCTCTCTCTTCTGTCTCTCCTCAGCTTCCTTCCTCCTGGCAAGTGCTTCCTGCATCTCACGAACATGTTTAGGGAGCTTCTTCATGTCAACCTTCCCTTTAGGTGCCTCTTTCTCCTTCTCCTCCTCCTTCTTAGCCTCCGCTCCCTTTGCTGCAGCTTTTTTCTCCTTCTCCTTTTCCTTCTTTTTCTTCTTCTTCTTGGCAGCAGCAGATTCCACCTCTCCTCCTTCCTCAGCTTTGTCCTCCGCATTACCATCCTCTGCAGCTCCAACGTCCTCCTTGGCCAATGCAGCAGATTGCGGTGCCTGCGCAGGCTTGTCCTCCTCCGCAGGAGGGACTCCATCAAGCTCAGCAAGAACCTTCTCCAACTCCTCTTCTTCCTTCGCTGTCCTTCCGCTTTTCTTCTTTTTCTTCTTCGATTTCTTCCCTTCAGCATCATCCACAGGGGCAGCAGCAGACACAGTTCCCTCATCATTGGTGTCCTTGGGCTCAGGCTCCTCTGCAGGAGGCGGGCGGCCCTCTATCCCCGCAAGGATCTGGTGGATGTCCTCACCATCCACATCCATCGTAAACCCTCCCTTCTTTTTCTTCTTCTTTGATTTCTTTCCCGCGGCATCATCCGCATCAGGGGCAGCCACAGAATCCTGAGCTTTCACCTCCTCTGGCTCAGGCTCATCCGCGAGCTGAGGATCCTCCTCCATCCCCGCAAGGATCTCGTCGACGTTCTCACCATCCATCATAAACGTACCCTTCTTTTTCTTCTTCTTCTGCTGCTTCTTTGCAGCTGCTGCGGCAGTCACGGAGGGCTCCTCATCCTCCTCAGCCACAGGTGGGGGTGGCGGGGTAGGCTCGTCGTCCTCGTCTTTAGCAGGCACCGAGCGAGTCCCCTTGTCCTTCTTCTTTTTCTTCTTCTTGGACTTGCTGAAGTCGTAATCGATGTCGTCGTCGTCCTCGGCTGGATCGTTGCTGGGCTCCGGCTCGGCCGCGGCAGCCGGGGCGGGGTCCTCCTCATCCTGGTCCTCGTCCTCCTCGCCGAGGGCGCTGAAGGCGCTGAAGGAAGCGGCGGGGGCGGCGCCCTTCTTCTTCTTCTTCTTGCCGGTGAAGACGAGGTTGACGGGCTCGTCGTCGTCGTCGTCCTCGCCGGCGGCGGGCGGCGGCGGAGGAGGGGGCTCGTAGTCGTCGTCGTCGGGCGCGGCGCCCTTGCCCCCCTTCTTGCCCTTCTTGCCGCCCTTCTTGGGCTTCTCCCTGTCGGCGGCGGCGGGGGCGGGGGCGGGCGCGGGCGCGGGCGGGGCTGGGTCTTCCGCTTCGTCCTGCGGGAAGGAGTACTCGTCGTCGTCGATGGCGACGTTCTTCTTGCGCCCCATCGGCGGCGAGCTCGGAGACCCTAGGGTTTGGGCTGGGGGCGGGAGAGAATGCGGCGAGCGGGCGGGCGGACGGACGGAGATCGACGCGGCGGGGGCGAGGTGTGGAAGAGAAAGGAAAGCAAGGAAAACCCTACTTGCGTTTGCGTGGGTGATGATGCGATGCGATTGGAACTGGAATTGGGTTGCCAAACGGATTTGGGACTTGCAAATTTGAAGTTTTTTTTTGGGTTTATTTCTGCAATCAAACACGATATATATATATATATATATATATATATATATATATATATATATATATATATATATATATATATATATATATATATATATATATATAAGCATACGTATTAATGAGAAGTGTATCAAAAGTCAAATTACAAGCGGCTTATAGAAACGTGTGGATTTGTTGGCTCCACACAATGCTACGTCCTCATGGACCCTTGTATTTTCGAGGGACGAGAAAAAGAAAAGGAAGAAGAAGATACATAACTCAAAGTCTAATGTAACTTAGACTTTCTATAACAGCAGGACTCATGGTAGCTTCTGGTTAGGATGTGTTTCGTTGGTAATGGCATTGCACCGTACCTTGCCACAGCTCCTCTACGGGTGAAGCTACATAGTAATTAGGTGGTGCAGATGCACCTCCTCTAAATTATAAAAAAGCAATCGTCACAATGATTTTCTCTCACAACAAAACAACGTCAGCCGGCTTATCAGCAGCAAAAACCACCAACCGAACAACTAATGGTTATAATTAAAAATTTACTATATATGCATCCTCTATAATTCAAGATTGTGTACCCACAAGACAAGCACACCCCTCTCCAGTTAGCTCTAATTTCACCACACCACTTCCTCCGACGAAGCTTAGGCATCTCGCACAACTGTCACAACCCCCTAGTTCATTTTTCGTAGCAAAATGTGTTCCACGCAAAGTGTGGCGAAGGTTTGGTTGATGTTTCGTTCGCCACAGCTGGGGCATGGACACCGGTGTGGCATGTCACACTCACAACACCGTCCAAACTCACCCTTAGTTATATGCTAGGCCTTGTTTAGTTACCTTCTAAATTCTAAATTTTTACACTCTCCTCATCACATCAATCTTTAGACGCATACATGGAGCACTAAATGTAGATATAAAAAATAATTAATTATATAGCTTGTCTGTAATTTGCGAGACGAATCTTTTAAGCCTAATTAGTCCATGATTGGACACTAATTGTTAAATACAAACGAAAGTGTTACAATATTCTAGATTGTAAAAAGTTGCAATCTAAACAAAGGCCCTAGTACTGACAACTTCTCTGGCATGTGTTTGGACAGAGGGCTAGAGTGGGTTGGACTTATATCTCTCTAGTGTATTTTGTGAAGATAGAGAATCAGAACTATTTGCTATAGTGCTTGCAGTGAGGGAAAGCCGAAGCCAGAAAGAGTGGTGAGGTCCGCTTAGAATCCAGCAGAAGATTTGCCTATTTTATATAGAAAAACTAAAACATGCTAAGAGGCTGTTTAGTTGGTAATTTTTTTGGCGAAACGCTACTGTAGCAGTTTCGTTGTTATTTGGCAAATATTGTCCTATCATCAGTGGCGGACCCAGGATTTGACGACGACTGGGGCCAAATCCTAGCGGCCAAATCCTAGGAGCCAAAATCCTAGTGCTACGGCCTAGTGGATGGTTTGCTGTCCTTGTTCAGCAACTGGAGAGAAATATGATGCAAGAGTCCTTGTCCTCTTCATCTAATTGGAAATTGAAATCAAAACTTCAAATTAGAAGTTGAACTACAACTACTGAAGAAATGAGAAGAGAGGAACTGAACTGCAAACCTCAACAGGGGACAGGGAGGGGGCTCCTTCTTCAGTTCTTCAGACTTCAGAGACAACCGGACAGCAACGGACACTCGGACAGGACAGGGCACAGGGCAGGACCGCAGGAGGCCGGCGCCTGGCGCCGTCGAGCAGAAGGCGCCGGCATGGTGGAGCAGGAGGCCGATGCCCGGCGCCGTCGAGCAGGAGGCGCCGCCGGCCGCCGCGGGATGGAGCACCGGAGCAGGACGAGTGCCTGTCTGGCCGGCCGCCGGCGGGATTGGGGCTGGGGCACTGGCCACTAGGCATCACCGGCTTCACCGTGGCAGGCACAGGCAGCGCGCTGGCGCAGCGGACTAGCGGAGTCGAGCGACGCGACCGACCGTGGACAAAGCGACCGACAGACCGAGCGATTCCTCATTCCCTTCCCTGCCTTAGTCTCCTCCTTAGTGGGCTTGTTGGGCCAAATTCTGAGACTTGTTCCTAAATTTTCTGGGCCACGACTAGGGCCATGGCCCTACTGGCCCTAGTCCTGGGCCCGCCCCTGCCTATCATAGTCTAATTAGGCTTAAAAGATTTGTCTCGTCCATTTCGTCTAAACTGTGTAATTAGTTTTATTTTTTATCTATATTTAATGCTTCATGCATGCGTTCAAAGATTCGATGTGACGGAGAATCTGAATATTTTGGCAAAAATTTTGGCATCTAAACGGTGCCTAACTAGATTTTTGGGTGGAAGGGACGAACCCACAACCAATCATGTGATCAAAAGTTGTTCGATTATGGTCCTTTCTGGTAGAGTTTTTGTTAAGGCTTTTTTGCCGGCTTAATAAAAAAAAAATCCTACCAAACGAGCACATTAAAACTGAAGAAAAAAAGTTAAAACTGAAATAGTTTTAGGGCCAAAAGTCGAAGCCATAAAAATGTAGCCTTTTCTGGCTTCTTCATTTTTTTTATTAAAATGCTCAAGATTTCACTCTGAATATCTTAACCTCTTACTTGGCAAGGAGTAGTTCGTTGCGTAAGATTTTTTTTTTCTAGTTTTGTATAGGAAATAAAAAGGGCTTAACACTCCATTTTTGTTGAAAACATGATCGTAACCCCAGACTGGAGACATTGTTTGCACTTTTCCACGTTCACCAACTGAACGTACGAAAGTTTGGCGGTCATCAGTTTCAGGACAACACTAGTCCAAGCACATCGAAAAGACTGCACTGATGTTGTCGGTCGTTAACACGCTGCTGTCGATGCAGCTTGGATTCCGAAAGTTGCATAACATGCTCCTCAGACTGTCAAGTTCACTAGTTATCAGCATGGCTGAGTGGCAGAATAAAGATGCATCAATATGACAGAATGGGGTGTCATCCTCCATCAGCAAAACAATAATTCTGTCGGCAACCGAATTAATAACCTCGGTCGCCAAGAATAAAGTCCTGTTACAGACGATGTCGTATATGAATATGATACAGGCACATCCCATTTGTTGCAGAAACTACTACGGTAGAGTATTCTTGCACTGCTAATCTGCTACTACACATCAATATATCTCAAAGCACAAGTAGAACAGGCAGTTTAGTGCTCGCAGTTTCTATTGTACCTTTACCTGTTAATAACAGAAACAATGCCCCAAACCCAATCAGTGACAGCTACTTGGAATCTACATATGTATGCTATATTTCAGATTTGAACCCTAGAATCAACCACCTTACCTCGTCAGCCCAATCTCCAGCCAGATTAGATCTGTGTATGAATCTGTAGTTCTGTACCCTGAACAAACGTGGCAGCCTACATGGTTGTGGAAAAAGACTAGTGTTGGGCTAACCAATGTACATGTGCAGCAGACTAAACAGGAGCCTTTTCTCCACCTTTCTAGCGTCCTAGTAATAACTATTGTCATTGTCCAAGTCTCCCTGAATCCGTGGCTATGTTCTGCTCTTGAACTTTCTATGTGACTTGAGGTCAACTACAATGACGGTTATGTTGTCCTTGCTCCCCTTCTGGAGAGCCAGCTTCGACAAATATTCAGCAGCTGCTTGAGCTGCTTCATCTGCCGAATTACCGCTTCTTTGGGCTGACGGTGAGGCGTCTGCATTCTTCTTGTGCCACAGCAGTATGCGCTTGCGAGCAGCATCACATACCTCCTCGTTTGACATAACATCCCAGAGGCCATCACTGGCAAGAATTAGACATTCATCATCTTTTGCACGGGCAACAATTGTGACCTCAGGGACTGGGATTATATATGGCTTCAGGTACCTGTCCCCTGCATATAGATCAACAATATGTCATCTGGCAATCAATCAAAATTACATCATCATTCACCATCACCGTTATCATTTGTCTATCACTCTATCTGATAAAAAGGGCAGACCCAGTGCCAGAGGCTCCCACACGAGTGGGGTCTGGGGAAGAGAATAACCGAAGCAAAGTCTTACCCCCGCAGAAATTCTGCAGAGAGACACAGCTTCGAACCCAGGACCTGGTGACTCGGCGAGCTAGCACTCACCAACTGCACCAGGCCTGCCCTCATATCACTCTATCTGATGTTGGGAGAAATAAACAGTCAAAAGAGAAGTTGGCTGATGGTCACTTTTTCATCCACACGTCATCTGGTTGTAGTCAAGTTTAAATGAGGTAGACTGGAACACTGAAACAAAGGCAACAAAACAGTACACGAGGTTCTAAAGGTTCAATAAAAGTAAAACAAAGATCATTGGGCCTGACCCTCTCCTGTGACTGCAAGGAATCCATGATTATAGAACATAGGGTCAAGAAGTCAGTCCTCGGTCCATGTAACGAATAAGATTAACTGAATTTGTGGACTCCTGTGGGTGAAGTGAAAGGAAATGTTGAAGCTCAACAGATGCGCACAATGGCCTAATTTCCTCACAAGCCTGGAAGCACTACCAATTGTTCTGTAGTAACCAACCACACATGAACACAGGGGCTTACAGTCTGCACAGCATAGTCAGCGAAACATTCCAAACCACACAACTGTTTGTTATCCAACAGAAGTCCATACCATTTCATCCAGTAGCACTAATTAAAACCGGAACCCATTAGGTTTCCATAACGGACAAGCAAAATTGACTTTACCGAAATCAGAGCATATATATCCTAAAGCGAAACTGCAACAAATCAAATAGCCAACAATTTGTCAAAGAACAGAATGGACCAGTCAACAACATTCCAAGTGGTGATAGCTACATATTGTACCCTTTGTTGTAAGTAGTCTGATTAACTAGTCTGTTGTTTTTTTCAGGAATAACTGTGAGGATGTATACGGCATCATAAGCCAACGTTGCTCTCATGACATGGAGAGGACAGGGACACGTACCAATTGACCGGGACATGGCGAGAACACCGAGAACTCGATAGCCATTCCAATTGATGACCTTGCCTCCCTGGGCCTCAATCCTTGCATACTCATCTTCCCTGTTTGGCTGCAACAACAAGAACAGCAAACGAGCAATACATCATACAATCAGGCTAGCACCCAGAAAGAATCAACAGACGAGTGAAACAAGTAGAAGAGTTGACCCGAGAAGAGATGATGGCTTACTTTATGGTCCACGGACAGCGCCAGGGGCTGCTTGCCGCGGCAGAGCACCGCCCGCGAGTCCCCGCAATTGGCAACGATGACATGCGATGAGCAGACGAGCGCAACCACCGCTGTTGACCCCACGGTGTCTGGAGCCACGGGCTTGCCTTGGGTCGCCGCGTTTCCTCCCACCTCTGCATCAACACGGCTGAAGCAGTCCACAAAGGCCTTCTCCCAGTGCTTCTGAGTATTAGGGTCGAGGCCACCCAAGTCAGCGTCGGACGCCGCCTCCTCTGCCTTGGTAAGCTGCTCTGCCAGTACCTCGTGGATTCTCTCCCGGCAGTAGTTGGCGACCTGCAGCAGGGGGGGTTCATTGATCAGGGAGCTCGCAGCTGGAGTAATAATCGAGTGCTATGCAGGTGGTGGTGGTGAATCGAATCGTGTGTGTGAAGACGCCGCGCAACCTGAAGGCCGCCGTGGCCGTCGTAGACGCCGAAGAAGTGCGTGGGGAGGCGGAAGGACGCCCGGTCGAGGCCGTCGACGGGCGCGTCGCCGGCGAGCATCCAGAGCGGGACGTGGAAGAAGGTGGGCAGCACGCGGGCGGCGTCCTCCATCTCAGGCCGTTGGCCGCACACGGAGTGGAGCCCCCAGCGCGGCACGCAGTCGAGCGCGAAGACGCTCCTGGCGGCGGCCCTGGGCCCGGAGGCGGGGAGAGAGGTGGCGGCGGAGGCGGAGGAGACGAGGTCGTCGAGCACGAGCGCGGAGCCGAGGTCGGCGAATCCCTCGAAGTCGGCGGTGGCGACGCTGCTGCAGTCGCTGGCGACGGAACAGGGGCTCCCGGGCGCGGACTCGGGCTCGGGCGCGGTGCTGGCCCCCGCCGGCTGCGGCATCGCGGGAGCGGAGTCGTCTATGAAGTCAGCGACGGCGGCGAAGAGCGCGGGCCCCCCCGCGGTGAGGTCGTCCATGGGCTCGGTCAGGGCAGGGAGCCATTGGCGGCGGCAATCCCCTCGCGTGATGCGCGTCGAGGGGTGGTCATGGGGTTGGGGCTTGGCAGGCAGATCTGAAAAGGGTGGGAGAGGGACGGGCTGGATGGGATGGAATCCAGGAGTAGGTGAGGGGAGATGAGGGTGTCACGGGCGGTGCCCTGGCGGCGACGGAAGCCGCCCGCGGCCGCAGGCAGGCAGGCCGGCGCGAGTGGAGTAGAGAGAAGCCCGCACGGTGGTCGGTGGAGCGAGCGAGCGTGTCGACTGTCGAGTGAGCGGAGGGAGGGCTGGCTGATGCAGGAGGAGGAGGAGGAGAGGAAGGCTGGCTTGGCGTGGGGCCCGCCGGACGGAGCGTAACGTGCTTCCTTTTGGGGAGGGTGATGATTGATTTGTGAAACGGAAATATGATGTCATGGCGTCACGTGGTGACGTCTGGGCCGTTGAGGCAGGCAGCAGGCGGCATCTGGGCTGGGCCCTCCGTGATGGGCCAATGATTAGGGGGAAGCGGGACGGAACTCAAGTGACCGACCGAACCGAGAGACAGACGGCCCACCGCCCACACTGCGGCTGCGGATGATGCACGGCAGGCAGGCGGCACGACGTGGGCCCGGCTTCGATGCACCCTGTGATGCACAACCGCACTAGTTTTGGAATGGGAACTGGCGGGCAGGCAGGACGCAGCAGCGTCGTGACGAGACGTGCCGCGTGGTCCTTCCTCAGTCTCCCTCGTCTCGTGCAACACGTTTCTTTGCTCCGCTTGCCAGGCACTATGTAAAAAAAAGATTTCTCGTCACATCAAACTTGTGATACATGTATAGAGTATTAAATGTGGATAAAATTAAAAACTAATTGCACAGTTTGGTTGTACTTTGCGAGACGAACGTTTTGAGCCTAATTAGTCAATGGTTGGACAATTATTACCAAATACAAACGAAATGCTACAGTGTATTTTGTCACTTCAAAATTTAGATCTAAACACACCCAAGCCGGTGCGTGCCAAGATACGCGTATCTATCTACTAGTACTTTTTTCTAGTAGTAGTACACCGTCCTCTTCTTCTCCCTCGCGTGATTTCCATGCATCTTTTCTCTCCCTCTTTTTTTTTTTCCTGCAACACACCAGCCCGGCACTAGAGCAAAAGGGCCGCCAAAATGTCGTCTTCTCCCCGTCTCTCTCCCCTTCCGTGACGAAGCCGCGTTTTTGTTTAATTTCACAACCATCCATGTCGTCCTTTTTCTTTTCCCCCTTGCTTTTATTTTATATTTTACGGACAGCGCCGTCCAAGAATTTCCCACTGAATCTACCTCTTGAAATTTCTCCAACAAAAGAATCCATATACAGCTCGACCCCTCTCCCTGCAGTTTAGGCCACGTTTAGTTCCAAAATTTTATTGTTTTTATCTATCACATCGAATTTTTGGACGTATATATATGAAGTATTAAATGTAGACGAAAAAAACTAATTGCACAGTTAGATGAGAAATTACGAGGTGAAACTTTCAAACCTAATTAATCTATGATTGGACACTAATTACCAAATACAAACGAAAGTACTACACTAACAAAACTCAAAATTTTTCCGAAACTAGCTGTGGCCTTAGCTGGATGGATAAACAGACGCAAACCGGCCGGCCGGTCGGGCCAGGAATTTTGCAGCATCGTTCGTCACCTCGGGAGACAGTACAAGCACATACCGGGGAATGTCAAACGGTTCACACCCAGTCTTGCATCGCAGGGACTCAAGTTTAGATTAGGTGGTGTCACATCGGATGTTATACGAGTATCGTTTGTGGTGTTTAGATATTAATAAAAAAATAAATTACAGATTCTGTCGGTACCGCGAGACGAATTTATTAAACCTAATTAATCCGTCATTAGCACATGTTTACGGTAGAATCACAGTGTCAAATCATAGACTAATTAGGTTTAAAAAAATTCGTCTCGCAAATTAGTCGCAATCTGTGTAATTAGTTATTTTTTAGTCTATATTTAATACTCCATGCATGTGTCAAACATCCGATGCAATAGGGACTAAAGCTTAGTTCAGAAACTAAACAGGGCTGCAAGTCAAACAACCCCACCTCAACAAACCAATTTCATTCTCTAGCCAAACCCATTTTCAGACCTGTTTGGGTCACTTGAACTAGACCATGTTGTTGGCATACATCTTATTGACTACTGACATACTAAGATCAAATTACAGCAACTAGTTATACTCAACTAAAAAATCAGCCCACCTTTTAATTCACCCGTCTAGATAGTTTAAGACTAGTCTAATGATCCAAACAGGCGTTTTGAGTACTTACCTGCTTTTGAATACTTATTAGACTACCCGCAGTGGCCACTCTAAAACGATACTCTAAAGCTTTAGAGTATGAATATATAGTAAAAACTGCTGCACTGGATACTCTAAAACGATACTCTATTTTTTCTCTCACTCTATATTTAGAGTGGTACAGTGCTTACTCTATACTCTATAGTGACGGGCCCCACTAGCTAAACAAAGGAAAAAAATACTATAACTCACAAACCAAAAATCCAAATTAAATTTTGATTGCACCATTAAATTCGTCTCAATAAATCTTTCAAAACTAGATCACACATGGATATATTTAGATAAAGTGACAAGTGGATCTCACAGTGAATAGAGTTGATAGAGGATGATATAGAGGATGGATGAATGCGGGAGAATTGAGTATAGAGGAGAGAATCCATGAGTGCGGGTAGTCTTACTGACACAAAAGAATAAAATTTGCTACTAGTGCAGTAGTAACAGTTTTCTCTCCCTTCAGTAATCAGTAGCTGGGTCTTTCACATGACGCGATAGTGTTTCAATTTTCCCTCCTCCTCCTCCTTTTCTTCTTATCAGAAGAGATTTCTTTTCCTTTGATGAGGAGCTCAGTCTTTGCACATGATGATGCCAATGCCATAGGTAATTGAGCACAAGGAAAACGCACGGGATGGGATGTGCTTCTTCTTCTTTCTGTTTCTTTAATTAACGTTTGTTGAACAACTGTAGTAGTATGTGCTAGTACTACTAGACTAAAAATCCTATGATCAAAAACCAACCCGACCCTCTCTTTAATCTCTCTGTATGTTCAGTGTTCTACGAGGATGAGGATGATGAATGAATTGAGGTTGAGACAGTTCAAATAGTAGTAGTAAACAACCCAATGAATAGTCACTTCCATGGATGGATGGTTCCAACGAGGGAGACGACCTGTGGAGACCGAGCAGTAGCATAGCAGAAGAAGAATCTGATGGAACGAACCGACGACGACGAGGACGATGCAGGTTGCAGGGCCGAATTGAATGACTTCAGAAGAATTTGGTGCCGGCTCGTCCGCTGTGGAGCAGGTTGTGCGCGATGTCGTCCCTGGCCTTGGTGGCGCCGTCCGACCGCACGGGGTTCTCCGGCACCGTCTCGTCGTCGGCGATGTCGCATCGGAGCGCGGGGTCCATGCCCTCCCCGCGCGACTCGCAGATGTTGTGGAGCACGCAGCAGGCGCCCAGCACCACGGGGAGGTCCTGCAGCTTCACCTCGGTGCGCTTCTGCAGGCACGCCCACCGGCCCTTGAGGCGCGCGAAGGCGTCGACGGCGACGCGCCGGACCTCCGCCACCTTCTCGTTGAAGGCGTGCTGCGCCCACGTCAGGTTGGCCTGCGCGTAGGGCGTCAGCACCCAGTCCGTGAGCGGGAAGCTGGCGCCGCCCACCACCCAGGAGCCCGCCATCATCCCGGCCGCCGCGCGCTGCTGCAGCGCCGACCGCTCCAGCACCTGGTCGTCGGGCATGGACCCGGGCCACCCGATGCAGACGTCGGTGAAGGCGCCGTCGGGGCCCACCACCCCTTGGAGCGTGATGGAGTAGGACGTCTTGTGGTTGCGCTCCGTGTGCCGCCGGTTGAAGTAGGCCGCCACCGACGTCTTGGGCGCGATGATGGGGATGTGGGTGGTGTAGATGGCGCCCACCACCCCCGGGATCCCGGACTCCGCCTGGAACCGGGCCTTGAACGCGTCGGCGGCGGCGGCGTCGGGCCAGCGGAGGAAGCGCGGCATCAGGAGGCCCCGGATGGCGGCGCACACCTCCAGGACCAGCTTGTGGCAGGTGGAGATGCCGAGGCCGAAGCGCTTGGACACGAGGCGGAGCGGCTCCCCCGTGGCGAGCCGCCACACGCACACCGCCACGCGCTGCCGGACCGGGATGGCGGCGCGGAGCGCCGTGTCCTCCTTGGCCACGGCGGCGCCCAGCGCGTCGCAGAGCATCGCGAAGGTGGCGCGCCCCATCCGGAAGGCGGCGCGGAAGTCCGCCTCCGGGTAGTCGGCGCTGCTGCACTGGTCCCACCACGCGCGCGACCGGTCCTTCACCCACAGCCGCCGCTGCTGGTGTGGGCCGTGGCCGTTGCCCACGACGGCGGCGGCGGGCGCGGACGACGACGACGACCCTGCTCCTCCTCCGCCGCCGCCGCCCCCGCCGGTCACCTCTTCGTCGTCGTCGTCCTGTCCCGCCTGCTGGCGAGGCCGGCTGAGCTGGAAGAGGGGGAGCTCCGGGCGCGGGGCGTCGTTGACGTCCAGCGAGGTGAGCACGCTGGTGGCGGGTCTCCTCTTGGTGCTGGCCTGTCCGTCCGCGGCGTCCCCCTCGTCGCCGCCGCCGCCGCGCTTCCGGCGCCGGCTCGTCGTCGTCGTCGTCGTCTTGGGCATCGCGGCCTGCTGGGAATTGGAATTGGGAGGGAGGATGGGATTGGGTTGGGTTCGGAAGGGAGGAGGAGGTGGAAGTGGTCGTCGTCTCCGCTCCGGACCGCAGCAGGTAACGGGTAGGAAGGAGCTAGGAGGAGCAGGAGTTGGAGAGGAGAGGCCTGCCTGGGGTCGGAACGGAGCGGGTTGGGTTAGGTGGGGGTGTGAGCGCGCGCGAGGAGGAAGAGGAGCAGCAGCAGCGGCAGGAGGAGCAGGCGCACGGGGACATCGCTGTCGGCCCGAGCGAGACTAGTGTGGAAGGGGGGAGCTGAGATCTCCTTGGAGTGGGCGAAAGCTTTCTGGTTTTGGAGCGTACCTACGACGGCGACGGCGACGGCGACGACGAGGGGTGCCCGTGCGTGCGTGCATGGGTGTAAACGCCCGGAAGCCGCGGCGGCGCGGGGACGACGGCTGGCAGTGAGTTCTTACTGCTTGCGGGCGGCTGAGCTGGAAGAGTATCAAATTGTTGCCCAATTTCAGAGTGGAAAGTGATGGCGTTGCCGGTTTCAATTGCAACCCCCGGGTCCGTTTAGTTCCCGAACAATTTTCGTGAAATGCTAACAATTTCGTTGTTATTTGACAAATATTATCTAATCATGGACTAACTAGGCTTAAAAGATTCGTCTCATGAATTTCGTCTAAACTATGTAATTAGTTTTATCTTTTATCTATATTTAATGCTTCATGTATATGTTCAAAGATTTGATGTGACGGGGAATCTAAAAAAATTTGTAAACTTTTTTGGAACCAAACAAGACTCACCCTGTTCGTTTGAGCTATTCAGCGGAATCAGCAGCCATCCAGTAGTGTTTTTCTCTCACAACAAACTAGCGAACAGTATTTTCAGCCACAATAAACCAGCGAAACCAACCGGCCGCAAGTCATTCTGTCCTTGCCAATTCCAGCTCCTGATGACGTCTTCACAATTTATGACCAAAAAAACAAATTTCAGTCATGCGCTCCAAACACGGGCTACGACGGGCAACCCAATCTGGGCACTCAGTTTCGTGTGGCTTTCGTGCGCATCATTTGGAAACGGGACATGCCGGCTCGATGCTCAGTTCTCAGTTACGAGGGGCTTTGTCAAAAAAAAAGTAGGATTTTTCAATCGCAGCTGTTATTCTAAGGGATGGCCGGTAGGCAGCAGCAAGTCACTCCAGAACCAGAATCCCATGTTTTAAAACACATTCCACGGAAAAAATAAAGCGTCTGCACCACAAACCCAGAGCCTAGCTAGCTTCACATTCCATTTTTCCAACTGAGAAACAGACCAGTACTTCACAATCCAAATTTGAGTTACTTATTTCACATGGCTTTTATTGTAAATAAATAAATCCAGTAGCCAACTGCTACAGACACAGGTTATCCACAAAGGCTTTTTACAAGGCACTCCCAAGGTGCGATACTGCAGGAAAATAGGTCCAGAGAGCGGAGCCGCCCTTCTTCAGCCATTCCATAGGTTCCTCAGAAACTACATTATTGATCGGCTGATCTCTCTGATGTGAATTACAGGATCACATGAACCGATAAATCAACAAAGAATTGGCGTATCGCAAGTAATATACACGATCGTTTCGCTTGGTTTCAACAGCTGCTTCGAAATATTTGCCTGGGATGCGGACAGCTAGGAACATACTGGTCTCAGACAAAATTTATGGTGAAGGAGACGTAAGGGTGCGCCTCAGTTTCACCTCCCAAACCAGCAACGCCTACATCGTCTTCGGATTTCCAATAAAGACTGCGTTTCAAATGTTGTCTTAGTGGAAAACAACACCAACATGTGAATAAAAACCCAATGGACCGCACCCCAAAACACTGAATTACCTATGGGCATTGCCACAGAGCTCCTCCAAGATGCTCCTTACTTTCTTCTCACTCTTTGTAGATGGTGCGAGAACAGCAGACTGATGCAAGACATATGATCAGACAAGAAATGGAAGTAATATTCACCATCATCATAAACAACAGTCTGAGCAAATTACCAGGAATGACGGTGGCAGACCATATCTAAGAATGCTCTCTACAAAGACACGCACAGCACAAAAGTGCATCCAGGAACTGAATACCTGTACAATAATAGTTACTGTTCACAAGCAAGAAAAGCGATACGAGTACCAATAGAGAAAGAAGGCAAAACAAATTCAGCAAACCTAACCACACCAAGAAAGCATTTGATTCAAAATACTACTGTCATGTTTACTGAAGCAACCATCAATGACATGTGCCCCACCAGTATTAAAAACCTAGCCAAGGCTCAGTAAAATTAAGAGTTTCACGACCCTAAAGACAACAAAATAGCAGGATAGCAGTTTTTCTGCTTTACTATGACTTTCCAAGAATTAGAGTTCCATATCTTGCACAGCTTATAATATAAGCTGCCTTATAATACCGTAATAAGGCCTACCATTCATAGCTTTAACTAACAAATGGCGATGCATCCTAATCTGACTTAAAACTTGTGATCAATGCATTACCACCATATGAATTTTGCAATAAATAACAAGGCTGTACCAGTGAAATATTAACATAAAGCAAAAGGCAGTTCCAGCATGCCAGAGTCCGGACTCACAACAAATGTCCTTACTTAAAATTTCAATAAGAGAAACCTATCAATTCTAATGCAAATGAAGACAATAATGACAGGAAACAGCATGATGGCTTTCCATAGAAACATGGCCTAAAATTTCCATTCAACATTACTGACACTTACAGCAGAAATGTAACCAATAGAATCTTTAAGGAAAGAAATACAGTTGTCGTTACTCGTTAGGACCACTAGATTATGCAGGAAAAGACAAGTACCTCGCTGTAGCTGGCATAGCACCATTGAAGAAGAGTGGTCCTCATAGCTTCTTGGTCTTGCAGTAGCTTCTCCATCTCCTGCTTCCGACTTTCCTGAGCTTCAGGACTGTACTCAAAATCACGGACCTGGAATCAAATGACATAAAACTTAGTGGATGAAAAAAGACTAAAGCAGGATAGCCAGATTAATGTAAAGTGTAAACATAAGACTCTCAAGGAAACCTTACCTGAAAACCCTTCTCACGAGCACGGACCTTAAAGTTGTCAACAACCTTAGCAAATAGTGTCACAGTGTAGAGAGCATATTCGTTGTCTTCATAGAGCTTTTTAGACGACCTAGGTACCTATAGAGGTATCAGTTAGCTCATATGAATGGGGCAGTCAAATCAAGTATGGGAAATCAGGGACATAATTTAGACAACCTTGACAGATTTTAATTAAAGTAAGATTCTCCTAAGGATAGTTAAAACATTATTCAATTCGCTTCAAAAGGAAAGTTATAAGAAAAATATGAAATTTGGGAGGTTCTAACAAGCAGAAAGCATGATAAATGAAGAGCGCAATCAAAATTTAACCTTACCACAAATGTGTCAAGTGTCTCATAGCTTGACAACCAGTCTTTTTGGGAGTACTTGGGAACAATTGCAAGGAGTGTCACAAGATGTTCTGAGGTGATCATATCCTCTGGTTTTACCAGATTGGAAAGATCACGAACCGCTAAGCTTTCACACAATAAAAAGACAAACTAATTAGTATAGGAAAAGCAAAAGATGAAATGAATATATCATTCAGTTCTGCTCTCCAGTTCCTTTTACAATAAACAAGAAAGGAAATGTGTAATGGCCTTGGCATCAAGCACTTCCTCTAGGATCCGCACACACAAGCATGACAATGAAATTTACCTCCCACTTTGCTTTCTGTTGATTGCACTAAGCTGGCTCCTTACATTATTATATTCCGCTGCTCGAACCTGGGGAAGAGAGTTTTTTTTTTAGAAATTGTGAATTAAAAATAAAGCATATAAGTAATTGACCAGATGTATGAGTACAGCAAAAACAAACAACAACAACATAGCCTTTTGTCCCAAGCAAGTTGGGGTAGGCTAGAGATGAAACCCAAAAGAGACGAGGGCCATAAAATTGGGGGCAAAGCTACAATCACAGCCAGAGAACCAAATGGTATTTTAGCTGAGAAACACGATTTTTCTTTGTCCTGAGTCCTGATAAAATCTGGGATCAATGGTTTCTCATCACTTTGCATCCTAGTGGTTCCATTAATCTGTATCAGAAGCATGTGACAACTATATGCTAGGACAAGTGGCAGTAGATCTAATAGTCAAACAAACAGTAGCTAAAACAATGTAGTGATAATGGTAAATTGACATGAAAGCAAGCAAAATCCCCTAGAAGGCACTGACAACTGTACTGAGCTCCTTTGAAATTTACACGTTTGGGAAACAAGTATAAACATGGCATCTTATTATGCATATTTTATATGAGTATGGTTGTATATATTTCAGTTGTGAAGTCTGAAGAGCAACCTTAGCTCCTAAATCCCAACCAACAATAGTAAATAAACTATCCGCGAGTCTAGCTAATGAATTGATGTTGCTATACCAGCGACAAATTGGGGTAGGCCAGGACAGGACACAAAAAAGGATAAGCAAAGAGGAGACTAAGACGTGCAAACAGACCTTCATATCATCCTCAATCTTGGCAACCTGTGACTGAATGCTGCCGACAATCTCCTTGAGCGGAGACATTGTGGGGTACTTGCCCTCATCCCACACGAACCTGCACGCGCAACCAACATAGAAGCTTTTAAGCTAAATATAAACAAAACATTCATCCGATCGGCTGGGCAGTATATTAGTTTGCAGCAGACCTAGTGAGGTAGGTGTCGACAGGGACGCCATCGACGGTGAGGGTCCCACTCTCGACCCCTCCGGCGCGCTCGAGGTCCTCGATCTGCCTCCGGATCTTGTGTGACACGCCCTCCACGAAGACATTGGACTGCGGGCAGGGTATAGATCATAGATGGCATTGAATCAGGGTATAGAGGGGGGAAAAAAAAAGGAGATCGAGATCGTGCGGGAAGCGAAGGCGGGGAACCTTGACGAGGTCGTCGCTGAGGGCGAGGAGCGAGTCGAGGGTGCCGACGCGGAGATCCGGGACGTTGAACTGCGCGGACAGCGGAGACGGTGAGGCGACGCGAGATTAAATTCCGGCGGGAAGAGGGGGGAGGGGTCGGAGAGGATCGCTTACGCGGTAGAGCGGAGTGTCGAAGGAGTGGCGGGAGATGGAATCCTGGAGGCGCGACCACAGGGAGGTGGCGGTGGCGCCGGGCGACTGCACGGGCAGCGACACGATCCAGTAGCGTGTCGCCATGGGCGCCGGCGGTGAGGCTCGGGGGAGGAGGAGGTGGTTGTGGTTCGGTTCGTGTGATGTGGTTGACGCAGGAGCTCCGTTCCGACCCGCGGCTTCGCGATGGAGATGGCTCTGCACCCGCACAGGTCGGCTTCATGTGGGGCCCATATGTCGGTCGGTGAAGTAAGGTTTTTATTTCCTTTGCTGCGCTGGTCTGGTGTTGGCGGGCTGCCCTTTTCTATCCACTCGGGCTCTTCCTTCTCCGTTGCGTCACACTCACACCCCACGCGCAGCGTCGCATCGTCGCCCGTAGCCCCGCCGGCTAGCAACACAGCTGTGCGCCCTCACCGCCTCCTCGCTGCCGCGCCACCCACGCTTGCTCCCCCGTGTCCCGGACCATCGAGGACCCTTGAACTCGGGGTCCAAGTTGAGGACCACCCGTTGCCTTTCTTCCGAGATCCGTCTGGTCGTCTCCTTGAACTCAATATGGGCGTCATCTTCTCCGCTCCTCGCCCCGGGCCGCTGCCCGGTGAACTTCACACTCCGATGAGCCTCCATTCTCCCAAGCAGTAAGGAGATATTACGTTGAAAGCGCATTTACAAGCGTATATTTCAAGTGTCTTAGATGTTTCACAAGTATATTGCAAGTGTTTCATACGGATGTTACAACAGTGGATCGGGATGTTGCATATGTTGCGATAGTTGTACACGTATGTTGCAAGCTTCCCTTCTGTACGTTTCATCTGTTTTTTTCCAAATGGATGTTGCAAGTGTGCTTATTGGATGTTGCATATGTTTCACACATATGTTGCAAGTGTTTTACGTGGATGTTGCATATGTTTTATAATGGTTTTCAAGTGTTTTTCATGTGTTTTTGCAAGTGCTTCAGATACATGTTTCAAGTGTTTTATCTACCTTCAGACATATGTTGCAAGTGTTGTATCTGGATGTTTCAAAAAGTAAGATCGGGTGTTGCATCTCCCTCCTCGCTTTCTGATGTCTCGCCTCGGTGTCTCCTCCTCCTCTCGACGTCGACTAGCATCTGCCGCCCCCTCTCCCCTTCTTTGATGTTGGTGATGTTGGGGCGGCGTGGGCCCCGCGTGGGCGTAGGAAACAGATGCATGTGTAGGTGGGCGTCCGTCCGGACGTCGGGGCGCTAGCAAGTCCGTTAAAAAAATCTTGAGAAAAAAATCTCTCGAAATACTATTTCATTAAGAAGAAATACTACCAATCATAGGGTCAAGACAGGTGACGGATTCCAGCTAAGGATGGCAACGGGTCGGGTTCGAATCAGGTGGAGTCTCCGTACACCCAAAACCGAAACCCGAAGTCGAAACCCAAACCCGAACCGAACATCGATTCGGGTGGAAATCCATCACCAAAACCAAACTCGCGGATACCCGAAACTCGAATGGATACCCGAAACCCGCGGATAAATATACACATATTCACATGTATAAATAAGATGCAACAAATAATAAATATTTTCATGAGTTAATTTTGAATAGATTTAATAATCTAAGTAAACAAGTTATTATTAGCATATTATAAAATATGAGTTTTAATTCCAAATGATTTATTTCGGATATCCATTGGATATCCACGGGTGGAAAACCAAACCCAAACCCGGAACCGAACCCGAAACCAAACCCGAAAACCATGGGTGAGAAATCATCCCCAAACCCGAACCCGCAGGACCCGAAACCCGCGGATATCCACCCCGAACCTGATCCACTTCCCTCCTTAATTCCGGCTATTAAATAGCACAGCGAGCAGCTTGTTTTTGTAGAATAGAGTCGAACTCCTAATGTAGACAACAGCTTCTCTATTATTTGTGCTACGCGCATGTTCTCAAAATTCGTCCGTAATTAGCGCACTTCCTAGATCACCCGTCTTAAATTCACGTCATCTGGTAATATAGTTTTTGTTACTGAACTGGAAATAATTTCATTGTTAATAAACCGAGAATAATAATAGGAGTTAAGTGTTTAGGTGAAAACCACAAATTATTTTCTCTTAACTTCGTCCACGTCGAATAACTAAAGACCTGACTGAACGATTTGTGCAACCTAACTCGAAAGTCACGACAAACATAATTTGACTTTTTAAAAATCACCACACATAAGTATGTTTTTTTTATCAAATTAGCGGTAGCATTTCCAAATTTTGAACCATGTGTTGCACCAAAACTTTACATTATATAGCTAACGTACTAATGTGAGCTGTGTATGCAAAATCTGGCCGTCGTCCTCCTAGGTATAAAAATTTGCAATAAAAAAAGAAGAAAAAATAATGGCAGCGGCACTGCTTGACACAGATTTCATCTGTTGTTGAAGAACATAGCCCCGCAAGCTATCACCACAATTGCAGCACGCACTCCCTGCGCACATCAGATAACATTAATAATGAGTACAAGTTCATCATATTTTCCTGGCTAAAAATAACAGCAAACTCTATCAGAAACAAACTTCCCAAGACTCGCCTGATTTATCAGCCACCCGTTTATCATCGGGGAACCACCGCTTCGAGTTTGAGCAGACGCAATGGATTTGTCGCTTTTGTTCTGCTTCACAAATTAGACACCAGTGTCACAAAAGTTAGGAGCAAACCTCTCAGTAATAACACTAACATGACCGTTACTTCCATACCACTTGGATATCTTCCTGTACATGCTGGCTTTTGCCAGTGTGTTGGATATGAGCAAACGAGTTCAGAAGCTCAAGCTCAAGGAGGTCTTTTAGTTGTTTGCTCGCGCTTGTGACACAAATGTGTGGGTGTATCCAGGTGCTTGATGTTGCAACCAAATAGTTCAAGGGACGCTCAACGTAGTCTCTTGAGTGCATCTGCTCCGCCGAATAGGAGGGACCAATGGAGCGCTGATGCTTTGCTTGAGGTCTCCTCTTAGTTCTGATCAGCTCGTTTTCTCTCAGATTTTGTTTGCTTGCACCGTCTCGACTACCAGATCTAGGACTTCTTCTGCTCTCAGTTGTTTTTGGCATCCCAATCTGTACAGGTGCACTCGTTTTTATATGCTGAGACCTGTAATTTGAAGCTTTATGATCATCATCAAAAGGGATGATTGTTTTGCCTGCCTGCGTGCTGCCTGAGTCAGTGGGTGTGGGTGATACGCCAGTTTCAGAACTACGGCTTCTTTTGCTTTCAGTAGTTTTTAGCATCCCAGTTTGTACAGGTGCACTCGTTTTTATATGCTGAGACGAAACGGTTTTCCCTGACCTGTAATTTGAAGCTTTATGATCATCAAAAGGGATGACTGTTTTGCCTTGTGGCGTGCTGCCTGAGTCTGTGGGTGTGGGTGATACACCAGTTTCAGAACTACGGCTTCTTCTGCTTTCAGTTGTTTTTGGCATCCCAGTTTGTACAGGTTCACTTGTTTTTATATGCTGAGACGAAATGGTTTCCCCTGACCTGTAATTTGAAGCTTTATGATCATCAAAAGGGATGACTGTTTTGCCTTGCGACGTGCTGCCTGACTCGGTGGGTGTGGGTGATACACCAGTTTCAGATCTACGGCTTCTTTTGCTTTCAGTTGTTATTGGCATCCCAGTTTGTACAGGCTCACTCGTTTTTATATGCTGAGACGAAACGGTTTTCCCTGACCTGTAATTTGAAGCTTTATGATCATTATCAAAAGGGATGACTGTTTTGCCTGCCTGCGCGCTGCCTGAGTCCGTGGGTGTGGGTGATACGCCAGTTTCAGAACTACGGCTTCTTTTGCTTTCAGTAGTTTTTGGCATCCCAGTTTGTACAGGTGCACTCGTTTTTATATGCTGAGACGAAACGGTTTTCCCTGACCTGTAATTTGAAGCTTTATGATCATTATCAAAAGGGATGACTGTTTTGCCTGCCTGCGCGCTGCCTGAGTCCGTGGGTGTGGGTGATACGCCAGTTTCAGAACTACGGCTTCTTTTGCTTTCAGTAGTTTTTGGCATCCCAGTTTGTACAGGTGCACTCGTTTTTATATGCTGAGACGAAACGATTTTCCCTGACCTGTAATTTGAAGCTTTATGATCATCAAAAGGGATCGCTGTTTTGCCTGCCTGTGTGCTGCCTGAGTCGGTGGGTGTGGGTGATACACCAGTTTCAGAACTACGGCTTCTTCTGCTTTCAGTTGTTTTTGGCATCCCAGTTTGAACAGGTTCACTCGTTTTTATATGCTGAGACAAAACGGTTTTCCCTGACCTGTAATTTGAAGCTTTATGATCATCAAAAGGGATGACTGTTTTGCCTGCATGTGTGCTGCCTGAGTCGGTGGGTGTGGGTGATACATCAGTTTCTGAAATGATACCCTGCAGGTCCAGGGAGGACAGAGTTACCAAATACGTATTTCACATCAACCAATCGTATTTGGCTAACACTACTAGAGACAACAGATGGCATGTTCCTGATAAATGAAGGTGATTTGTTTTAAAATGTTTGGATGAAAAACAAACCTGTGGATTGGTGCCTTCAAAGGTACTTATCATCTTCCTCACCGAACTACTTGATTTGCTCTCTGGTATAGTGTTCCCTTTCTTGGAGCCACTGGGATCTTCCAAGCTTAAGGTGTCTCTAACACCCCTTTGCAGCAACGAGTCTCTTGAGGTCTTCTTAAACCGTGGATTCACATTTATTCCAGATAACACAGCCCTCGCTTGCAAATCATCCAGTGACAAACTCTTCCGAAGCTTAGATCGTTCAGCTCCTTTGCTTTGCATGTTGGAAATCTTCTCTATGAGCCGTTTAGACAACGGGCTGTCTAACAAGTTTGGAAGTTGTCGATAAGAACTAGAAAACAGAATTACCAATATTCCCCATATCAACTATGCACTCGATCAGTTACTACATTTTACATTCCATTTATTTGAAGAGTGAGGCATGCACTAACATATTGATGGATCATATGCAAACAGTTAAATGGCTAAACCACTAAGTTTCTAATGAAATCCACACTGACACCACATGTGTGGGCCACTGTTCTACTTGAAGCCTGTGTACAACATCAAGGGAATTCAAAGAAATACTAACAGATGGACCTTATGTTATTAGCCTATTTGGAGACAAATGAACACCAAGACACCACATCTGGTCTGATTAGTCTATAACATGAAAGCATATCGTTTGTGCAACAGATCTCCAACTGGTTGCTTGCAACTAACAAAAATGAAAATGTGACCAACCTAGGAGGAACTAGGCGTTTTTTCATTGTTAACAAAGAAATAAGATACCCAAATTCGAGTACAAGAGGACTTGAACCTGCACCCAATCAGTTGAGATAGGTTCACTTTCTGTTGCTTGCAACTAACATAAGACACAATTTGAATAAGCAAACATTACTAGTTTACCTGGAAAATTGAGTTCATTGCCATCCCCACGAAGCTCTTGCTGTTTCCTTTTCATTGCAGAATTTCTCTAAATAAATAATACAACACAAGTTATATACATTACTTTATATTATTGAAATTATCAAGAAATTTGCCCCTGGAGTTTTAACAAGGCATCCCAGACGGAGCCATCTTACCATTTCTTGGATTCGCTTGCGGTCATCATCATTGAGTAAGAACTGAACCTGAAGAATTATTTTCCCTCCAGTATCAAGAGTAAATAGTGCATCTATAGTTCCTGACTCCACAATCGCTTTTGTCTTCAGCTCTGTGGTGATTTTCAAAACACATCAATTAATAGATGCTGGTAAGTACAAAAAGAACGGTGAATAACCAGCTAAAAAAACCTGATTTCGATATCAATTCCCTGTCTGCATTGTACAACATCATTACCATACTCTCCCGAAGTGATGTAACAGGGCTGCACACCACACATATATTTGGTTGTGATGGAAATGAATGAATGATGCATTAGTCAAATATCAATTAAGGTAATATATGAAAATGAGCTTACAAAGATAAATCATCTTGTTCTATGTTTCCACTGTATTCTCTTTTGCCCACAGCGACTGCATCCAAAATGTAATTTACATATAATACAGAAGATTAGCAAATGGAAAGCAAAACGAGGAAAGAAAGTAGAATTCGGAGATCCAATCCAAACCTTGCAAGAACAGAGGGGTGATGACTGGTGGTTGAGTGGCTGCATAGTAGAAAGGAAAAATGGAAAAAGAGAAGGAGGAGAATCAGTTCTTGCTTCCAACAGAACAATACGATTCTTTTTTTCCAGATATTCGAGTAAACATAGTTACAAATGATAGGACAAGAAATTGCCTGAGATGTGGATGCTTCCAGGCATTCTTTTCTGAATTCCTGCTTGGTGCTTCACAGAAGCCCTACAATACTAATCTTCTAGAGCATAGAGAAGAAGAAGATACACCAGCCAGTGGATGTTGTTTGGGCAAGCTGGACTTGTGGCTGGCTATCCATAGCCACTGGGTCTCCTGGGACCACAGGAAGAGTTAACGTTTGGCTCCTTCTGTTGCTATCAAAAGATATACACCCACAAATTGTGAAGAGAACACCACATGGTTTGCATTAATTGGTCAAGAATATTCTGAATAGGGTTGGGGCCCAGTTGCAGTCTCAACAATATGTTACATGGCAATCGATGGGCTCACTCATCACCTGAGAACCACAGAACATAAATGTCAACAGAACAAATCGCGGATGAAACAAAAGAATTTCACACAGAAGTTTTTTTTTTTCTTTTTTAGTCTTGAAGAATCTCTAGAACCAATGCACACAATACTAGTTTGCATCCACACAACCTTCGGATCGAGGAGGCTAAATCATGGAGACATCAGTTTACAATATAGCACAGTACTGTGCTTGAACACAATCCAATCAGGCCCAACCACCTTCCTGGTGGAAGGAAGTGGAACACTAGACACAAAAGATCCAAAAGACAACGGGTGAGCTCATAAGCTCGGGAGGCATCCTGCTCGGATGAACTCCTTGAGAAGGGCCTTCTCCTCATCAAGTTTCTTCTTCTCGGCAGCATTGCGTGGCTTGATCTTCCGCTTCTCTTCCAGTATCCATTTGTAGAGCTTGCGCTGGTCATCTTCAGGGATTGGTGGGAGCTCCTTTCTGGGAACAGAGACTGGTTCGGCAGGCTTCTCAGCAGTTGCAGCAGATGCAGTAGCAGGATCAGTGGTTGAGTCCTTCTTTCCTGAGTCCTTTTTGTAGGTCCGCACGAGTACATAAGCTACATGTTATAGAAAGAATTCAGTAAACTAGTGGGATTACTCCTAAACACGGCATCTTATGGGTTCCAAACAGCGAGAAATCGCGGGATGCAACCCAAATCTAGTGACCCCAAAGCGAAGCGAACTGATGAGCGAGGGAGGGAGGGGGAGGGGAGGCAAGCTGACCTCCGACAAAGAGGTTGGCAGCTACGAGGAAAGAGAGCATGCGGCGCATGAAGCCCTTCCTCGCCTCGGGCGGCGGCGGAGGTGGGGGCGGCGGCGGGGGCGGGGCCGGGGGCGGTCCGGCGGGCTTGGGCTTGCCGTGGGCGGCCATCCGGTGGAGAGTAGACCTTCTTCTGTGTTCGGGGCGAGGCTCCAAGGAACTCTCTACGTCCTTCCTTCCTGATTTATAGAAATAGATAGTTTGGTAAAAAAAAAAAATACCGTCAGACAACCTTTTAAATTGATCTATGTAGATTTAACCAGCATAAACCTAAATAAATCTATAACTAAGTTATGCATAATTCAATGAGAGCGAAATTTTTACTACAATTCAAGCATACAATAATTAGTCCACTATAAAAATTTCACCACAATTGGATCATAGAAACTGCAACTATGAATTATTCCATTTAATTACAAAAACACAGTCCGGCTAGCACCCGGACGTCCGATCTGGGTGCTAGCGTCCGGACGCCGCGCCGAGCAGCCCCAGCCCGCCCCCCACTGAAAAAGAAGAAAGCCTTTCCCCGCACCGAAAACGTGACCCTCGCCCCGCCCCTGCATGGAGAAGAAACGCGACCCCCGCCCCGCCCCGCACGGAGAAGAAAGCCCCCCCCCACGCGCACGAGATCCTCCACCCCCAACCTCGCCGACCCCCAACACCTCCGCCCGCCACCGGCTCGCCCCCCATAGCTCCCGCCCATGAGCTGCAACAATGGAAAAAGCTATTGCAACATCGAAAGAACTTCTAATGCAACAAACAAAAAAAATTTGCTGCAACAAACGAAAAAAGCTATTGCAATATCGAAAGAACATCTAATGCATCAAACAAAAATATGAACTGCAACATTCAAAAACATCCACTGCAACATCGAGGAGAATCTGCTGCAACAACGAGAAAAAGCTATTGCAACATCTCAAGCACTACTAATGCAACATTTCAGAAAAACGACTGTTGCAAACAAAACCCACTGCGACATCGGGGGGAAACTGCTGCAACAAATGAAAAAAACTATTGCAACATCTCAAGAACTACTCCTGCAACATCAAAAAAACGCTTGTTGCAACAACAAAAAAAAGTACCATTGCAATGTTCCAAATCATCTGTTGCAACATTTAAAAAGAATAATTGCAACAACGACGAAATCTGACCCCTCGAGAGCTCGCCGGAACCCTAGCCACCACCAAACCATAAAGATCCAAAGGGGGAGGAGGAGGTGGAAGAGAAGGGGAAGAGGGCTCAGATCCAGATTCAGAGGAAGAGGGAGGGGGCCTCAGATCCAGATCCCTCCCCACCTACCTTGTCAGAGCCGCGCCATCGTCCTCGTCTCCGGATACATGGAGGTCGCGACGCGTGAGGAAGAGAGAGTAGGGAGGGAGGGAGGGAGGCGCGTAGGGCTCACCGGAAGCCGCCGCCTTCACCCCCACTCCGGTGGCATGGAGGGCGCAGAGGGTCGCAGTGGAGGGAGGGAGAGGGAGCCGGATAGAGGAAGGGAGGGAGGGGCAACTCGCGGCGGCGTGGCGTGGAGGGCGCGTAGGGGAGGGAGGCGCACGAGGACGGCTTGCGGGAGCAGCGCCGTGCGAGCGCATGGCGCGGGCAGCAAAGGAGCGGCGGGGAGCGCAAGGTGAGAGGAGAAAGAGGAAAGGTAGAGTGGTGAACGGTGGATGAGCGTCCGATGCGGTCGAACGATCTACAAGTATCATTACCGTTACAGAAAAAGCATAGATCTAAAACTACAGTAAAAACTTTGTACTAAAGCATATTATATTATATGTTCACTGTGTAGATCTACTTATGTGGAGTCCAACAAAATTAGATTTTTTATTTTATGATTTTTCTATGATTTACTATGATTTTTTAAAGATTCAGCGGAAATAAATAAAAAGAAAAGAAAATGATAAAAACCACTGTCCAAAACCGTTTGGGGAATTATTTGATTTTAAAAGTTCAGGGGTAGAAAATCCGGTTTTATAGTTTGAAAGATAAAGTAGTCCACCCTGAATAGCTGAAAGGGTTATATAGACCTTTTTCAAAATAAGTATTATTATAAAATATATCTCATGAAAATCTAATGATACCTATTTGATATTATAAATGTTGATTTTTTTATATATATTTATATAGTTAATTAAATTTAAGATATTCTAGTTTAGCATTGTGCTAGAATTGTATTTCTAGACGAAGTACAAACCATGTACCAACGGTGTTTTCATGTCATGCCATGCCATATAGATATAGAAAAATTGATTTCATAGCATTGAAAGATCACGATATTTGAAAAATATCATCAAAAGATATCCGTCACGTAAAATACTGCTGAAAGAGTGGACTGTTACCTTTCGAATAGCATTCCGTTGTGGTAGACACTGATGCCGTGCCCTCCGTCTAGCCCTCTTCTTTCAGTCCTGCAGCTTCTCAGTTCGCATGCGCAGGAGGTATAGCTGCTCCGTGCCCCTTGGCCTGGAAGCAGGGTGAGCCCCGTGCCTGTGCCCGCCGCCGCGTGAGAGCGCTCCGTCGCCGACGCGACCAGGGTGATCGAGGCCTGGGACCTGCCCATTGAAGGGCCGCGGCGAAGCAGTGCCATGTCCCGGGGGAGAGGCGGACGATGGCCGCGGGCACAGCGATGGCAAGGAGGACGAAGACCACCTAGGAGCTCATCGCCTAGCTAGGAGCGCGCGGCGACTCGGCCATTGCGATTTTCCATGAACCGCTGCAGCGATGCCTACCTCACCATGGATATGGACATGTCTGTGCCAGGCATCAGAGGGAGTACTACCACCGTGCCCGTAGACGGCGCCTCCAACGCCGCCGTACGCGTACCAGCGGCTGTGCCGTAGTAGCCAGTAACCGCGTGTAGTGAATAGTGATAAATGCCGACGTGAACACAAGCACCTTGAACGATTGGTCGCTCATGGTCTGCAAGCACATCCTTGAAGAAGAGTAATAAAAAAAAAGGCAGTGAAAATCACGGCGGCCAGTGCAGCCACCATCACTAGCACCGCCGCTTGCATGTTGATTTATTTAGCTGTGTTCGTGCGGGATGAAAAAATAGTGAAAATCATGCTGGCCGGTGTCTTCGCGGTGACGAAGCATGGAAGCATTCAGAGGTTCCGCAATGACGTAGTCCAGGTTCCTTGCCATGTCCACGGCGAGCAGCATGAAGGAGTAGCTGATGCCGGCGGCGGCGATGACCAGGACACAGTGGTCAATCACGACGATGCCGCTGAGTAGCCCGCGGTAGGGTCCCGTCCGATGTCCGGCGAGGAGGGGAGGAAGGCGCGATTCAAGATGGTTGCGGCATCGGTGCGTGCTGTGATCTCAAGCAGGAGGTTAACCGAGAGGTTTGGAGCCGGTGGCGCGCACGTTCGTCAAAGCTTGCGTGCCGGCGTTGTTCGCTTATACGGGAGGTCCTTCATCCTCGACGGTGTTGCCTCGTGAGGACAGAGGAGATGAGGAGCTGCTAGACAGAGAACTCATATGGACGGAGGAACCACTGGATTGGGGAAGAAAGGTGCCTGACGAAGGGATTCACGGCGACAGCCTCTTTTAACGGTATTTTACGTGACGGACGTCTTTGGATGGTATTTTCCGGATGTCGTGATCTTTCAATACTACGAAACCAATTTTCCCTAGAGATATAACTTTAGAAACTATACATACTCCTGGCTACCTATGTAAAAAAATATCTGTCATATTTGACTTTGCATGTTCTCCGATGTATCGATGAGAGTGATTGTGCCATTTTTTTTTGCATCCAAGAAAAAAAAAAAGAGAAAACTTGCGGGCGGCCGCGCAGTCTGGGGGTGGCTGCGTGGGCAAGGACCTCCCGGCGGCGCAGGGGCGGCCACGCGAGCACCTCTGACACCGCAAGCGATGAGAAACGCGGCCGCTCGAAGCGTCAAAGGAAGAAGATAAGACCGATGGGAAAAAAAGAACGAAAAGGAAAGCCGGAAACCGTAGATCAGGAGGATTTTTTATAAAAGAAAATATTAGCACATGGGTCTCACCAAACAGTGCCTAGCGCTGTTAAACACAGCGTCCATCCTATTTCTTTTCATCCCCTCTACCAAACACGAAACAGGAAGCATGCTGTCCCTGCAACCAAATAGATAATAGGAACCTGTGCTGAGTCTCCGACCCAAACACTACCGTGCAGCTAAAGGGGAGAACACGTTGGAAAAGAGAAAGATGAGTAAGGTCACGTAAGAGAGGACAATGAGCCGATAGAGTCGTTTGCAGCATTATAAACCAGCAACCGAGCGAAAGATCGGCCAGTACTTTTCAGCTACCAAACAGTATTTTCCTCTCACAACAAATCAGCATAAACATGAGCATAAGCTAAATTTCAGCGAAGCAAACAGCCCCGCAAGAAGGCACTCAACTCAACTGAATGTCAGGGACTACATCCATTCGCTGGAGCCCTGCCTCACTCGTTGCTACAACGAGCTGAGCGCCTGAGCCTCTAATTCTGTTTCAATTAAGAATGACAGAAGATCGTCATGCAACACCTTACTTGTTATAAAAGCACTAGTACATGCATCACTATTTATTATATACATACAATAGATAGATAAAAACAATCCTGACTGACTTGCCGAATCTAGAAGCATGGTCCTAATGCCAGAGATATATCTACATTCTACTAGACTGCAACCTATCCCAGCTTCAGAAGTTAGGGCCTAAAATGAGACACGAACAATTAATTACCTAATCTACCTGACATTAAGGCGAGTACAGTTAGTTAGCTCCAAGTAAGATTAAGCACTGTCGTCCACAGCTTCCAAGGCACGGACACCTACCACCACCAGATCAAAACATCACAAGATTAGCAAGCAAAATCGCAAGAGTTAGTGACTCAAAATGTGCTCCCAATGGTTTCAAGAGTTTAACCTGCAGCTCCAAACCCTTAATATGCCCTCTTACTGACAAAGAACACTAGTGCTTAATGTGCAAGTGGGTGGATCGAAAAATGAAACAAACAAAAAACAATGGAAATTACGTACCTGTACAGTAACTTTACAATGGAAAGAAACCTTGCTATCTGAAACCGACAAACCCAAAATAGTTAATGATCAGCCAGGCCCAGAATTTGGAGGAGCATATACACTGCCTTGAACAACTGGTCTCTGCTGATGCTGAGACTGCAATTGCTCTCTGGCTTGTTGGTTCCACTGGCCACCAACACCATGAGCCTGTATAGGGAAGCCACCTGAAACTTGCCTTTGCAGCATGTCTTGGCTAGATGATGGCAACAACGTTTCGTACCCAAAAGAAGTATCTTGAGGAGAGCTAAGCAGATTAGACGATGAGGTAGCTAAAGTCTGATTGAGTGATGTCTCACGCTTCTGCTGGTTCACAGATGCCAGTACAGAGCTGCACGAATCTGCACTCTGTGGCATGGATGTTGTAACCATCTGATTGTGTCGGACCTGACCAACACGCAAGTCTATCCTACAGTCAGAGTTCATTTGGCGGTTCTGTTGCCCCATTGCTCTCTCAATGCTGTTCTGTGATGGATTAATCTGCCGCTGCTGCAGCTGAGTCGTCAATGGCGATTTGGAATGATGTGGAGGTTGTTGCAAAGCTAACAGGGTCTGACTTGAAGAACCCTGCATTAAGCCTTGGTTACCAAGGTCTGCCACCTTTGGTGACTGAGGCAATGAAGTGACTAGCCTAGGTTGATTCCCAGGTTGAGGCATTGATGGTGTTGGTGCTGTATTAGCAGGGAAAAGTCCTTGGCCATGTTGCACCAGTTTTTCAGACACATGGTTCTTTGACGGAGTACAAGCAGCATTGGATGGTGTGCTGTCAATTGGAGGAGTCTGGGGCATCATGTTTCCTCGTCCTAAGCTCTTCATAAGCTTAGCTTGTTGACTACCATGGTTCCTTTGTGACTGATTTTGTCTAGACTGCTGTTGTCCCTGTTGTTTCTTCAACTTCTGTTGTGTAGTAGTGGCAGGTTGGTTGGGAGATGAAGAGCTATCCGGCAGATTTTGTGCCGCTTGCTGTCGCTGATGTTGTGGTTTTGAACAAGGGACTGGATTGGCAGACGAGGCTTGGTTCTGCTGCAATATTTGAGTACTATTCTGCACATTGGGTACTGCACTAGCTCCAGAAAGATCACTATGCTGTTGAGGTGCCATATGTTGTTGCATTTGTCTTTCTTTAGCCAAGTGCACAGCATATGCCTTCTGTTGTGAGCTTGAATTAGTTCCCTGGATCTGAGAATGGTGTGGATTCCCAAACATGTGTAACGACTGTGACATCTGATGTGGCCGTTGGGGTTGCTGAACAGGTGAAGAACTCGACAATGATGGATTCATGCTGCCAAACTGGACAGTGGCTTGGCCACTTCCCTGTGAAACTGGCATGTCGAACTCTGACATCTGCCTAAGCTCTTCCATACCCTGACCAGGCTACAAGAAAATTTACTATCAGCAATGGCACCAAATTTTCATTAAAGACTGCTTCTCTATAGGCGTAGTTATTAACAGCTTGATGCAAGAGTTGAACCACCATTGAATTCAACTTGTACAACAGACTGTTGGAATTGTGATTCACTCACACACCGGGCCTACCCATAGGGTGGCTGAATATTGTATCATACATGGGCCTCTAATGGGCCTATACTCCAACACCCCCCGCAGTCTGGACTACCGGCGCAGTGGAGTTCAAGACTGGGCAAGAAAGAAATCAAGTAAGTGCACAACAGCACAACACACAGGACCCCCCGCAGCCACAACTAGCCACTGGAGACGTTGAGGCTGGAGCGAAACTCGGAGAAGGTCGAGGAAGGGAGGCCTTTGGTGAAGATGTCCGCAAACTGTGAGGTGGTCGGGACGTGAAGAACCCGGACGTCGCCGATGGCCACACGGTCGCGGACGAAGTGTAGATCGATCTCCACATGCTTGGTCCCCTGGTGCTGCATGGGGTTGGTGGAGAGGTAGACCGCGCTGACGTTGTCGCAGTAGACGAGTGTGCTCCTGGCGAGAGGGCGGTGAAGCTCAGCCAGGAGCTGCCGGAGCCAGGCGGCCTCGGCCACGCCGTTGGCAACGGCACGGTACTCCGCCTCGACACTGGAGCGTGAGACCACTGGCTGACGCTTGGACGACCAAGAGATAAGGTTGCCGCCGAGGAAGACAGCGTAGCCGGAGGTGGACCTGCGGGTGCCCGGGCAGCCCGCCCAGTCAGCGTCGGTGTAGACAACCATCTCGGCAGTGGAGGACCGGCTGAGGAGCAGCCCGTAACCGAGGGTGCCACAGAGGTACCGGAGAAGCCGCTTCATAGCAGCCAGGTGGGGCTCCCGCGGGGCATGCATGTAGAGGCAGAGCTGTTGTACGGCATAAGTGATGTCCGGTCGTGTGAAGATGAGGTACTGGAGCGCACCAGCAAGACTCCGGTAGGTGGCAGAGTCCGCTGGCCCAAGCATCGGACCCCCAACCTCTGACAGCTTGCCCTGGGTGTCAACCGGGGTAGAGCAGGACTTGTAGTCAGTCATCCCTGCGCGTTCCAGAATGTCACAAGTGAACTGCCGCTGGTGGAGGAACAGGCCTGAAGGTCGGGGCTCAACAGTGACGCCGAGGAAGTGGTGGAGCACCCCAAGATCCTTCATAGCAAATTCCTTCTGGAGAGAGGCAATGATGCGGTGAAGCAGAGACGCGCTGGAGGCGGTGAGAACAATGTCATCCACATAGAGGAGCAGGTAAGCAGTCTCACCCCCATAGTGGTATATGAACAGGGAGGTGTCAGATTTGGCCTCCGTGAACCCAAGAGTCCCAAGAGTCTGCAGGAAGGTAGCAAACCGAGAGTACCAAGCTCGGGGTGCCTGCTTGAGACCGTAGAGAGATTTGTTGAGCCAGCAGACCAAGTCAGGACGAGAAGAATCCACGAAACCGGCCGGCTGACTGCAGTAGACCGTCTCAGTCAGAGTGCCATGGAGGAAGGCATTCTTGACATCCAGCTGATGCACAGGACAGGAGCGCTCGAGAGCCAGTGAGAGGACGGTGCGGACTGTCGCTGGCTTCACCACTGGACTGAAGGTCTCATCATAGTCAATGTCGGTCCGCTGAGTGAAGCCGCGGAGGACCCAGCGAGCCTTGTAGCGCTCCAAGGAACCATCAGCACGTCGCTTATGCGTCCAGATCCACTTACCGGTGACAATGTTGGAGCCCGGCGGACGGGCCACGAGGTCCCACGTCTGGTTGGCGAGGAGGGCCGCGTACTCTTCCATCGCGCGGCGCCAGTGAGGATCCGCCAAGGCCGCGCGGACGGAAGAGGGTACCGGAGAGATCCCCGTCTCGCAGGCGGTGGCGGTGAGGGCCTGCGGGCGGGACGCCTGCCTCGTCACCATCGGGTGAGTGTGACGAGGGTCCCGGTGAAGAAGAGGCGGGTGGTACACCGGCGGCTCGGCGCGAGAGCGCGGCGGGGCCGGTGGAGCACGCACTGGTGACGACGGAGCTGGTGGCGAAGGCGGCGACGCTGGCGGCAACGGCGGAGCCTGCTCCCGCCGCCGCTGGTAGACGATGCCGAAGCGCCCGGGAGGAGGTGAGGGGGGACCCAGCTCCCGCCGGCGCTGGTAGACGAGGCCGAAACGCCCTGGAGGAGGTGGGGTCGGGGCGCTCTGTAACACCTCAGGTGTTTAGCTCCATAATTGCATTGCATTTGCATAAGCATAAGCATGCATCATTCATATTATTTTATGTGGTTGCAACAAATGTGATTGTTTTTAGAATTTTGTTTGACTCACATCATGTGACACTAGGGAGTTGGTGTAACTAAAGGGTAGAGTAGTCAATTATATCTCACAACACCTTAGTTATACTTAGGGTCCATAATGGAGCAAGGTTCATGTTGACCAAAATCACCAAAATGCCCTCCAAGGTGTAGTTGACCCCCATTTAGCCCTAGGAGGCTCTAGTTTGACCAATTAAAAATTCTAGCTTAGAGACCTTGCATGGAGGAGCACCCTTAAGCAAAGTTGTAGGGAATTTTATGGGGAACAAAAGTCTCAATATGACCATCTCATGAAACTGGCCAGAACATGCTCAAAGATGGCCCACAAGTCAGCTAGAGGGGCTGTCTCAACACTTAGAATTTTTCTAAGTCTCAAAAGTGTCCCTCCAGTTTTACTGTGACCTACTTTGGAAGCTTGTAGTTTGCAAACCAGGCCAAACCAGCCCCAACTCATGTTGACACTTTTGTAGTACTCATGTAGCTCTACAACATTGCCAACATCACCATCACCTAGTTCTAAATGGTTTAGAAGATATGGTGCCTGGAAAAATGAGTTTCAGTCGGCATAATGGACTGAAACTAAGTTTCAGTTTTCGGGTACTCCACTTTAGAGCTCTGTAGTTTCAAATCTAGGCCGAACCAGTCCAAGCTCCAATTGACAAATTTATAGCCCTCATGTAGCTCTACATAATTGATGTAGTCATCTTCGACTAAATCTAGCTGGTTTGGGAGATAATCAACGTCAAACTGTCGCTGTCAGACCACCACGTCGGGCTCTATTCAGTCGACGTCGGCTCCTTTCAGTCGACAGACAGCTTCGCTGTCGTGGCGGCCGCGCAGAGCAAGGGAGCCGTGTGGCGCTCGCGCCCTGCCGTCGCCTCCACGTCACGAGCATGCGCGCGGGCGTGAAGTCGGGGCCGACACCTCAACCCCCACCACTCGCGCTCACCCCTCCCCTTTCACTCTCGCTCTTGCCGTGCTCTCCGAGGCGAAAAACGGAGGCGCCATTGCCGCCGCATCCTTCTCCGTGCTCGCACGAGCTCATCGTCTCACTACAGTCACCCAAACCCCGTCCACCGCTCCGCCAGAGTCCCCTCCACCTCCTCCATCCGTTGCCTGAACCAATTGTGCAGAGGTGAGGGTGAATTTCCATTTCCGCCACCGCGAGACCTCGCCGGCGTATCGTCCGCGCGGTGGCCCACCGTGGCCAGCTCCCTACTGTCACCCTCCATTCTTGCTAGTTCCTGTTCTGGGTTCCGGATCGGGTAGAGAAGCTTAGGCGATAATGTTACCGGCTAGGGTGGACGGTACACGCCGGAACGCGGTCGTGCGCTGCCGCGCCATGGCCACCGACACGGTGCTCACGCGGTCAGCCGCATTCGCCCCACCTCTGTCCTGGTCCTTAGCATGGATAGGTCCGCCATCTCCTCTGGAAGCCGTAGCACGCCCAACCTAGGTCCCTTGCTCCCAGAGCTCGCCGGAGCGCCACCGGGTGCCGCCTCCGAGCCGCGGTTGCCATGGCCGTCGTAGCTAGGGTTGGGTAGGATCCGCGAATCGAGGGTTAGTTGATGCGGGAGGTCACGTGGAAACCGTCAGTGTCTTCCCGTCGCCGGAGACGTCGTCGTCGGCGAGCAGGAGCTCGCCGGAGTCCGCGGCCTTCCCTCTCTGCTCCCCTCTCTGGCAGCGGACCCCACCTGGCAGGTGCCGCGCGTGGGCGGGACGGCCGAGCAGGCCGCGCGCGCGCCGTGGGCCGCGCCTGTTTCCGGGCCGGCCCAGTAGAAAATGAGATTTTTTTCTTTTTTATTTATTTTTGCCACAGAATTTTAGTGATGTTTGTGAAAATGTAGATCTAGGGTTTTACTTGCTCAAAAATTATGAGATAAATTTTGTTAGGATCTACGTGGTGTGTAGTATTTTAGAAAAATATGAATTGGTTATGTGATGTTTAGTTTCTGGGAGATTTAAATAGTTTTTTTTGAAATGTGTTTTAGATTGCATGCAAACTTGTTTAAATCATATCTTGAGTTTCAGTGTTCCAAAAATTATGAAATTTGGTGGGTAGGCTAATTTATACTTGCTCTAGCTTTGGTAAAAATTTGGGCAGTAGTGCTTAAGTACTTTTCAAGTTATAATGCTATCTTGTTAATTTAGGAAATACTTAAATGGATTTTAGTAATTTTTCTACATGTGCAATGTTCTTATAACTTTTTGGAGAATGTCTTGGTACCCTAAAGTGTCCAAGAAAATTAGAAAATCTGTTGTTTGACACTTTTTAATATGATTTGTTAATTATACAAAAATCAGCCTTTTGGGCTTGTGAATTTTGTTTGGGGAGTTTCTGTAAATAATTTTAGTTCAAATTTTTACAGTGGTCCCTTTTTGGTTCATAGAGCCTCCTGTAATTTTTGTAGAATTTTAGGAGCAGTTTACATATATGTTTAAAATTCCACTTAATTACTTAAGTAAATTAAGAAATGAGTTTAAATAAATATTTTAGGTAGGCACACCTTACTTTCTGGTGTTGTTGTGACCTATGTGAACTTGTGGTAACATTAGTTTGGTCTTAAGGGATGTTTGCCACATAAATAAATATTTAATCTTTGCAATTCTAGGTTTTCTGGACAGCTGTTAGTATCTTTGGGTTTGGCCTTTGATAAAAATGTTTGCCGGAAAACTTGTAAATACCAAAGTTGTAGTAAACTTGATAAACTAGCTTGTGTCAAAATTTGGGAGCATTTGGCTTAGTAGTTTGGGAGTTATTGCTGTTTAAAGTGACAGTCCAGAATTGGCTACTCTCTGTTTAGAGAGGACAGATTCTGGAACTTGGGAAATTCGACATGGAAAACTTAGGAATTTAAGGTTGAGGTCTGAAAATGATTTGTAGTGCATTTCTTAAGCTTTCCAGATTGTCTTAGACCATAACTTTTGGAGTTAGGAATCTTCAGTTATGTTAGAATCTCTGAGTTGCTGTCCAGAATGTCTTACTGTGGTATTTTGGTGTTGAATGTGGTAACCTAAGTAATGCTACTCTTGTAATTGTTAGGTGCTAGGGCCTTAACCGAAGAAGAACAGCTATATCTTAGGTTGGGTAGATTAGGTAAGTATTTCTCCACCGGAGGAGAGATTTGCACGTATTGATGAAGTGACTTGAATAGAGTATTTTTATTGCTGAAATGTATTTCATTCCGAGCATGTTGCACCCATTATGCATCCATGATAATTATTGTGCACTCATGCAATAGGTGTTCCGGAGGGGGTAACGCTCCTTGAATTCGAGCAAGTGATTCCGGAGGAAGTCCAGGACCAGCCGGAGCAACCAGAGGAACCAACCGGCGGAGAAGTTCCCGCAGAAGACCTGCCTGAGTGTCCCGACCACCAGCCCTCAACCTTTCTGAAAGGCAAGCCCCGGTGCATGCTGAACCCATCATTTTATAAATCTATCTTGATTACTTTTAAATGTTTAATGCATTAAGTTGTAGGAGTTGTATGAAAACAATTGTTGCATTATACCTGTCCTTGCCCAGATATTGTACTTAAATCCTAATTTAGGTTTAGGCACGTATCAATGCTTAGACCTGCTTAGTACGGTAGAAGTCGGGTGATTTCCGGTCATCCGCGAGATGTAGGAAAGAGTCACGAGTGGCTTTATGGCTATCGTGGATGGAACCATGCTTTAAAATGAAATTGAGACCGGGCGGGAGTTCGATAGTACAGCCGCAAGACATTTCACGTCTTGGGTGTGGAGCTATGCCCGTCTGAGTCGTTTAAGGAGCGATTCGCTGTACGTCCTTGAGTCATGTTGAACGCAGTCTAACACTTAGTTGGCCGGATAAGTCGTTCCGACCGCGAAGCCGAGTAATTTGATTCAGGCCGGGAATCGAATGGTAGGTTGCTTCTTGGAGGAGAGAAAGAATGTGCTTGGAGACATTGGCGTGAGACCAAGGGGGGTTAGAGTCCCTATCACCTGGCAGAGTGTCGCCCTTGGGGTCGCGACATCATTCGGACCCGCGATTCCTGAATCATATGAAAAGGTGGCTTGTGCGACCCTGGCAAGGGCCTGCACGGTGAGTGTTAGAAATACCCCTCCAGCTGGATAGGAATTCGATTCGAATCGCCGTCGCTCCCGGTTAGTGAGCACTTGACTTGAGCAGCGGCAACGTAGATCTCATTAAATGAACAGGTGGTTAAGGTAATGATACAATGTTGCCACAATTCATACCTGCTCTGGATATAATAATGATAATTGTTTGATTATAATCAAGTGCATGCTTAGTACAGGTGCTAAGATAGATGACAGGTAAATGCTAAAAAGAACTGCTAGTACAGGTTATAAGAGTTTCAATTACTTATGCCTTTATGCAAAATAGGGTGTCAGCTAGCCTCTTGTGTAAGCCTTGCATAATCCTTGGTGTCATCTTATTCTGGTTTTTTTTACGGGTAAGTCTAGCTGAGTACATTCCAGTACTCAGGGTTTATTCCCTCCTGTTGCAGATGATATGCTCTACCAAGGCTTCTGCAAAACTTGTCTCCACCCTGCGGGTGACGAAGACTAGATCACTAGGGCATGATCATCTTTTATGTACTTTCCTGATGCTTTTGCGGGTGGTTGATCATTAAGACTGGCAGTAGTATGTGAACTAATGCGTGTGTTATGCTTCCGCTACTTTATAAACTTGGTTTGTAATAATTGCGACTCCGTGTGTGTAAACTTATTTCGGACTACTTGTGAAATGTAACGTATGATGTTGTATGTTATATCTTGGTTGTAAGCAAGTTGGTTTGAAATCCTTCGTGATTTCGATTGACTATCGGGATTATATGGGCTCAAGTTCGAAAATTTGAACGCTTCGGTGCTTGTTTTTGTACTTGTGCTCTTATAATTTGGTCGGTTCTGTTACACGCTCGGTCCCGCGATCGGAACGGCAGCGTGGGGCCCAACGAGAGGTAGCGAAGCCACAGGGAGTGATAGTGGAAGCTCCGGGACGGCCTCAGCCGTGCCAGGTACTGGAGGAAAGTCCTGGGTGGGACCACCAGGAGAGCTCGCCGGAGTAGTACCTATAGGGTAGAGGGAGAAGGGTGGCAGAATCACCGGGTCAGTGGGAAAAAGGAAGCCTCCGCAGGGTCAGCAGGAGGTGTGGAGGTAGAGGTGGTGGAGTAAGGGAATGCCGACTCATCAAACACGACATGGCGAGAGATGAGGACACGGCGAGAGGAAAGGTCGAAGCATCGGTAACCCTTGTGATCCGGAGAGTATCCGAGAAAAACACAAAGGGTCGACCGGAGGGCCAGCTTATGGGAAGCGGTGGCGGCGGTGTTAGGGTAACACACACCCGAAGACTCGAAGGTGGTCGTACCGAGGAGGGGTACCGAAAAGAGCGTGGTGAGGTGTGGGAGCCGGGCAGGCAGTAGAAGGAAGACGGTTAAGGAGATAGATGGATGTGTGCAGACACTCAGCCCAGAAGCGAGCGGGAAGGGATGCCTGGAGCAGAAGGGTGCGCATGGTGTCATTGGTTGTGCGGATCATGCGCTCTGCCTTGCCGTTTTGAGAGGATGTATACGGACAAGGCATGCGCAGCTGGACACCGTGAGAAAGAAAGAGGGCACGTGAGGTTGAGTTATCGAACTCACGGCCATTGTCATACTGGATAGTCTTGATGGTGAGGCCGAACTGAGTGGATACCCAAGCGAATAAGTGACTGAGAGTGGGGAACGCCTCAGACTTGGCACGCAGGGGAAAAGTCCAGGAGTAATGGGAGAAATCATCGATCACCACCAAGTAGTACTTATAGCCAGACATGCTGAGAACAGGAGAAGTCCACAAGTCGCAATGGATAAGATCAAACACACAAGTGGCATGTGAGAAAGAAGACTGAAAGGGAAGGCGAACATGACGGCCCAGCTGGCACGCATGACACAAGTGCTCATCGTGAGCCCGAGGGCACCGAATGTCTGAACTACGACTGAGCTGCATCAGGGCATCCCAGCCAGGATGGCCGAGGCGGCGGTGCCAAGTAGGGGAGGAAGTAGTAGCGGCGAAAGCGGCTGAGGAAATGGGGGGCGAAGAAGGTGAAACAGACGCCGGAAACCGAAGGGTGTAGAGTGGCCCAGTGTTGTTACAACGGAGCTGGGGACTCCGGGAGGCCAAATCCCGCACGGTGAGGCCGGAGGGGTCAAACTCAACCGAGCAAGAGTTGTCAGTTGTGAAACGGAGAATAGAGAGAAGGTTGTGAACCATACCGGGGGCCACAAGAACCTTAGGGATACGAAAGGAGCCGTGGGAACGGGCAGTGCCCACGGAGGAGACAGGAATGCAAGTGCCATTGGCGACCATGATGGAAGAGGGACATGAAGGGCGGGGAGGACGAAGAGAAGAAAGTACACTCGTATCGGGCGTGGTGTGGAAAGTGGCGCCCGAGTCGGCGATCTAATCAGGACTAGCTGATGGAGGAACTGCGGGCGGAGGGCTGGCGATGGTGCTGAAGGAGTAGGCCAAGGTAGCCGGGTCCCAATCGACAAGCCCGGGCGAGGCACCAGGAGGTGGAGCCCACAGGGATGTGGGGTGAAACACCGGGGGAGCATCAGTGAGCATGGCCGCCGATGGGCGAAGCTCACCCCGTGGAGGTACCGACGACGGTGAGGCAGGGAGGTGGAGGAGCTGCTCCGTCTCGGCGAGTTGGCGGGCCAGCGCATCGGCCGCATCGTGCTCGCGCGCCCAAGCGAGGGCGGCCGCACGGACCCGGGCCTGGCTATCCACAGCGGTCGCCCGGGCAGCGACAAGTGCGTCGGCGAGGGCGGAGTCAGGACCCACTGCGTGGAGGGAGGAGGTGGGTGGCAGCAGCAGGCCAAGCCCGGCTGCGGCGGCCTCGACAGCCGCGCCCGACGCTAGTAGGAGGGCAGCGGTGGCGGCTTTGCCGCCCGCGCCAGCGGCCCTGGCCCCCGCGGCCATGGTGGCGGCGGCGCCTGGAAGATGGCCCGGCTGAGGTGGGCCGCGCGCGCCTGTGTCTGGGCCACCCGCGCCCGCGGCCAGTCCTGGACCAGCGGCGGTGGCGCTGGGGCCGGTGGTGGCGCTTGGGCCGCGCGCGCGCCCGTCTGGGCCCCCTGCGCTCGCGGCCAGGCCTGGACCGGCGGCGGCGGATGTGCCTGGCGGTGCGGCAGGGCAGCAGCCTGGCTGCGGCGGCGCCGGGAAGAGGTAGGGAGGAGGCTGGTCTGCGCGACGATGGGACACTGCGCTTGGCGGAACCGCTTCTTGGAGTAGCGGCCCGCGGTGTGGGGCAGGAACGTCGCGTGCTTCGTTGCCGACACCGCCAGGTAGTCGTTCAGCGAGATGTCGTTCACCTGGACATCCTCGAAGGTCCAACGGTTGAAGAGCTTCACCAAGTCCACCTCCACCAGGGCTGAGATCGAGAGAGAGATGTGCTGCGGCAGCGGCTGCGCGTGGTGAGGCGGAAGTGGCGGCGGCTGGGAGCGACGAGGCCTCCGGCTAGCGGCGCACGTGGGCGGGGCCGACGGCGAGAGCCGGCTGCTGGCCTTCAGATCCACCCGGTGAGGGAGAGGGAGAGGGGGAGGGATGGCGCCGGAGAGGATGGGGAGGGGAAGGGGGAGGCCGGCTGGGCATGGCAGCCGGTGACGGCCCGCCGGGCGACGGCGGCGCCCAGGCGGCTGGTGGCAGGGGAGGGGAGGAAAGAAAACCCTAGCTTGATACCATGTTGGAATTGTGATTCACTCACACACCGGGCCTACCCATAGGGTGGCTGAATATTGTATCATACATGGGCCTCTAATGGGCCTATACTCCAACACAGACGAGTAATCCCTCCCTAGCTATGATGGCATTTCAGAGTGTGTGAAGATTTTTTTTTCCAGTTTCAGCAGGTAATACAAACAAAAGTATAAAGAACATCAATCAAATGAAACAGTCAATAAACAAAATCTCAAACAGAGAAATGAAACAGCAATCCAATAACAAAAGAAGGGCAGTAAATTGCTAGAAAAAACAAATACTCCCTCCATTCCAAATTGTAAGTTATTTTGGCTTTTCTAGATTCATAGATTTTGCTACACACCTAAATATACACTATGTCTAGATATATAGTAAAAGCTATGTATCTGGAAAAGTCGGAACGACTTACGATTTGGAATGGAGGGAGTAGCTTGTAAACCACTATTTTGGACTAGCAATGGATACTTTACTATCTTATTAGCAACAATTTTTTTCCTTGAAAATACTAGAAAGGCCTATACGCCTTTTTTGGTTTACATAAGTACAGCTAGTTGACTTTGTGCAGTAATAAATAGCAAGACACTCAAGCTGAGCATAAAACAGCAAAGTGTGGCGGAGATGGTGAAGATAGTGGTTAAAAGTATCACCATTCAGCAGTTTCATGCATTTGAGGCAATTTATAAGCATATGAAATGTAAATAGCAACTCACACAAAATGTTTGCATAGGATCATGTGGCCTCGAGATTGAATTGCCAGGACCAGATATGGCTCCAGGATGGACACTTACTGCACTGAGCACACCTTGCCCACTGTTGGGCAACAGATTTCCAGACGGAACTGCATTTAGCATTACTGGTGAACTAATCCTTGGAAAGCCTGCCCTGGCACCAGGCATACCTCGATTTAGTCCTGCCACCATTCCCATACCAGGGGCAGAAGGCATCATACGGGCACCTGCACCACAATCAACCCCGGAAGGAATAGTTCCAGGAGCAGAAACTCCAGGCTGATGAAGATTTCTGCCATTGACCATCTGATTATATTGAATCTTTGGTTGTTCGTCACCCTGTAAAGAGGTAGGTCTGGGAACACCATATTTCTGAGCATCCCTATACCAGAAATGGCATGGAGAACAACATTATATACGAACTCTACAACATAGTCCATTTAACACCTCTAGGTATAGATCATTTACCTAGGACTATTCAATGTTGAAGGTGACGGTGAATTGCTGCCCAAAACCATAGCAGGAGAACCTGGTAACCTGGAATTCAGATTTGAAGTAGGAGTAGAAGAACCAACAGAACCCTGATGGTTTGGCAGTGTTATCCCATTTGTATGAGAACCTGGGTACACACTGCCAGGTGTAATTGAATCAAGATTTGGACTTGTTACATCACAGAGATCAAGGGGCCTGTTTAAGTTTAGACAAAAAAAGAAAAAACAATGTTTAGATGCTGGTTAATGGGTCTGGAGTTGTAACAGAAACTATATAGCACATAAAGGTGATATAGTTCAGATATGTCCACAGAAATGAAATTCAAAGCCGTAGTTCAAGTTGGCAATTACATACGTCAAAGTGCCCCCAGAAATTTTGTTCAGACATGCTTGTGAAAGTGCGATAACATGGGAACCATGTGGCTGCATGATTCGCTTGAGCTCCTGGCGATTGCCCTTCATGAAAAGAAAAGACAAGGCATAACCATAAGAGATAGTATGAATGCAGTTAAAATTGTTTGCTGGATGTCAAAAAATACATCATTCTCAAAGGTGATTGGAACTAATGAGAGAACCTAACCCAGAGAAACGATCCATCACCACACCACATTACCAAATAGAGTATCAGAAAAAGGAGAAGACTGAAGCTGTAATTGAAAACTTTTCTCTCCCATTTTGCCTATCCAAACTCTTTCTTGAAGTTTGCATTTATTTTTCTTGTGCCCCACGCGGGCACATGTAAAACTGTGTTTCATCGCTATGGCAAGCTGAAATCCCTATTGATTCTATGTACTGGCAACTGGCAACAAACCTTATTATCCTTCAATAAGGCGGGGTAGAAACCAGTTGCAGTTCTGTTACTGGAGCCAAAAGCTAGTAGTTTTATGGAAGAGTCATCAGAAATTGTAGTTCCTTGTTACAATGTCACATAAGTTCTAATTTTGCGAAATCACATAAGTTACATCGACATGCATAGCTTCTATAACAAGTACTCAATTTCACCAAAAAAAAATCCTAAACTTCTGCAAGTGAGCTATAATAAAAACAAATGTGCAGCAGAATTCACCAATCCTCCATTATAAACATAATCAGAAAGATAAGAGAAAATAATAACCTGTCTATGTCTGGCATGCACTTGTTGCATGAGTACTATAATTTTTTCAAAATGTGCCTTAAGATTCTCTTCGTCAAATGGTCCTTGAAGTCGCTCAAATAATTGCCTTGCACTACCCTGGTGAACATATAAATACCAATGTCAAGAATTTTAAGAGACTCAAGAGTCTGTAATGCACACCTCCAAATAAGTCTGACATTACAATGGTGTTAATAAAAGCAGACTCGATTTTTAAGGAAAGTATGGCAGGAACTAAAAATGAAAGGTTGAATGTTACATCTGTGTGAGTTGCACCCCACATTCATGACAGGCAGTAAAGAGTACCCACAAAACAAGGTGGTGGGAGAACATGCCTTTGGAATGCCCGGCAATGTATTATGGTAATGCTGAGATGAACCAGAGTCATCTGCACTGTCACCACCATCACCAGAGCTTCTATCCACAAGAACCTTGTGGCGCTCCTTGCACTCTTTAGGTTGCCTATGTACACACTGCAGAGAGAAATAAAACACAAAAAAGCCGAAGATTCAATTTGGTGAAAAAGACAAATGGTGACCAAATTATTATGATAAAAAAATAATGCCACAGGAAACATTAGAGAATATATGGGAAAAAGTAGCAACTTAGCTACTGCAAACAAGCACACATATAAGTACATAACGGAAACAAACATACTAAGTGCTATACACTGGGCTACAACCAGAAAACATGTAGAACGTAGGTCTTGTAAGTAAAAAGATGAGCATATTGCATGTCGAACTGACATGACAAAGCATGTTACATCGCAAAAGGTCCGTTTATCGCAGAAAAAAAAACCTTGAACTGCACGATGCTGTTGATTGCATCACTAACTAGTTCCCAGTTTTCACCCATATCATGGACAAGGACAACAAGTGCCTGAAATATTTAAGATATTTAGCCATCAGCCCATCACCACAAATCACAGTCAAGAATAGATATATAATAACTTCAAGCACAAAAGAACCTGATCCTCGAAGCTTGACCATCCACCAGAAGATGTCATCTGCCAAAATCACAAAACATTTTGATAAGCATACTAGCAAATTATGGGAAAGATTACTCTCTCCTATCATGCAATGATACACAATTCGCCTACTTGTGAAAAAAAAAAATATGGGAAAGAAGATTCTACTTGTGAAGCATGTGGTGTCCAAACAATATGACGCTTGAATGTACACAATACAAGTGAAACCTTAACAGAAACAATTCTAATGATTCTGATGAAATAATCTAACCACGTGCCCACAATAAAAAGAAAACAAAATAAAAGGGAGAAAAAGAAGGGTTAAAAAGAATGTGTCACAAATTCATCTACCAACACTTCGACTGATTAGACTACACTATGAAATGCGCTGAGTAGCATCAATCTGGTGCTCCCCATTAAATAAATGGAAAACCATAGAGCATAGAAAACAAAATTTCACTTGAGACCACAGAAGAGGGGTTAGAAACAGCTTGCAATAATTCAACCAATTCTTAGCTATAAAAGGTAAGATGAGGCAGCAGCAAAATTTTCTGAGCACGTAGTCTTTCTTACCCTACTCTATCCACAAGTTTCATCAGCAATCCATTTCTAAATCTTCCTAGTTTCCCCATTATACAACTATAACTGCATGAGCCTGACTAGGCCAGTCAAGAACACGCATTGACAAAAGTAGCTTACTCCTCTATACCAGTAGTAGGACCACAGAACCTAGCAAATGGACTATATATATAATTCCTACCATTATGTTGGCATATAGGGATCAAATAAAGAGGAAACACAGTTGACAAAAGGTTCAATCCAGTATACGTGACATCTAGCATGGTTACAAACTACAAAGGTAATGACCAACAAAGAGAGAAGCTTATGACTCTAATCTAAGGAATGCTAATACCTTTAATGCTTTGCATTTTCTCCCACGATCCCTATTAGCAATGAACTTTATAAATCTAGCAGGATTTGCCATGTTGCTCATCTGTGACGCAACAGGAGAAGCCCCTTGTGAAATATCTATCCCTTGCTTCCCCATTTTAAGCTTCTTAGAAGCATGTTGACCACCATATGCAACTATGGATAAAATCAAAACACAAAATGGTCAGAGCCATTTGTCATCTCCCAAATAATATCAAGAGCATGTAGCTAGTCCATGTATGGCGTAGGTGAAACATGCACTATATATAAAAATGAGGATGAAGCTACCACTGTTTCCATTTGAATCATATTGGTGGACATCTGCTCTCTTCTTTAGATATTCCTTCTGAACAGAAATTTTGAAGGAAAAAAAAAGTTAGGGCTAACAGCCAATATATCATCATTAATATCAACAGAGCGCGCGCGTGTGTGTGGGTGGGGGGGTTGTCGGGGGGGGGGGGGGGGGGGGGGGGGGGGGGTGGAGGGAGGATTGAACCTGCTCATATTTATTAACCAAGTCAACTTGCATTCTTGGATCATAAGTACGGCCCTGAAACTTTAGGAGAATAAATTTGTCTCAAGGAAACATTGGAAATACCAGCAGTAAGTCAGTAACAGGGGGAGCGCCAATGAAGCTTGAGGAATTAACCTTTATGGAAGTTGGAACATATGAATTGGCTGCATTTTGAGCAATTTTGTATCCTGAGTTCTTCATCTTTTTCTTCTTGATGGCTTTAGTGCACATTTCGCCAGCATCATAAGGCAGTTTTCTATCAGAATCAACTGTACATTCAAAATCTGTGTTCCTCCATGCCAAAGACCCTCCATGCAACGAACTTTGATCCTCTTGGTAGGAGTTTGTGTCACCACTTGAAACATCTGTCTTACTTGTGGCTTGGGGTGGTCCACTAGCACCAGCATGAAACGGGCTTACAACTCGTTGCCTGGCAGCTGTGCGGGTGCGCTTCGGAGGAATTGCAAGGAAAGAAGTAGGTCTTTTGCCATTCGATAACAATGGTTGGTTCCTTGACTTGCTTTCCATGCATGGTTCATAAGGCACATAGGTACCAATTTCATATGGCCTTGCAATGCTAATCCTTTGAGGCATTACATGTTTCTTCTTGTGAACCATATTCGATACGAAACCACCATCATATGCTTTAGGAGCAAGAAAAGTACACGTCTCACCTTCATCCTCCTCATATGCATTCTCCTGGGGCAAATCTGAACAAACTGTGTAGAAGTGAGAACAGATATGAATTAAGTGCAACAACATATAACATATTTAAGGTACTGATACATTTTACCTGCAACAGAATCACACACAGATGCTTCATAGTCATCGTTGAGCTCAGCATTGCCAGCTTCCTGAAATTAGTAACTAGTAAATATGTTTTACAAAAGAAACGCTAAATGGTGAATATAGATACGAAAAATAAAACAGTGCTCCAGTGCTGTTTAAAGTGCTAACTACTACTACGTCCAAATATGATCAGCGCACTTGTTTGCATCACCAAGACCAAGAAGTAAAAAAACATAGGTCAAGGGGAGTCAGCGTGGTTGCTTGTAAGGGATCGGTTCAAAAAGGGGGAGAGACCTCTCTTTGACTTCGTCGTAAAGTAAGGGCCCACCAAACCCTGGAAAGCAGGCAGGAACTTCCCACGCGCTCGCTTCTTTGGTGGCCGCAGACTTATCTGCACTGTTACAGACCAAGGAGAGGGGCACACGACCCGTGCAGCACCAGGGCTCGAACCCAGGCAGGGAGCACCGCACCTGGGTGCCCTACCACCGCGCTATCAGCGCATCTGTGACCAAGGAGAAATAAAACTCCCACAGCGATCCATTTGTTGCAAAGTGATTCTCCATTCATTAGGGCTAACCCTAGAAGGGTAGCTATATAGGTTCCATACATGGGCCACATGGGCCTTAGCCTCATGGGCCTAAACACATACTCCAACACCCCCCCGCAGTCTGAACTACCGGCGCAGCGGAGTTCAAGGCTGAACAAGAAAGAACACACACAACCCCCCCCCCCCCCCCCCACAGACGCAACTAGCCACCGGTGATGTTGAGGCTGGAGCGAAACTCGGCGAAGGTCGAGGACGGGAGGCCTTTGGTGAAGATGTCCGCGAACTGGGAGGTCGTCGGAACATGAAGGACCCGCACCTCGCCCAGGGCCACCCGATCACGGACAAAGTGGAGGTCGATCTCCACATGCTTCGTCCGCTGGTGTTGGATGGGGTTGGTGGAGAGGTAGACCGCACTAACGTTGTCGCAGTAGATCAGTGTGCTCCGGGAGGGCGGAGTGTGCAACTCCGCAAGCAGCTGCCTGAGCCAGGCGGCCTCCGCCACGCCGTTAGCAACGGCGCGGTACTCCGCCTCGGCGCTGGACCGGGAGACCACCGGCTGGCGCTTGGACGACCAAGACACCAGGTTGCCGCCCAGGAAGACGGCGTAGCCGGAGGTGGAGCGGTGAGTGTCCGGGCACCCGGCCCAGTCAGCGTCGGTGTAAACGGTGAGGTCGGTGGAGGAGGCCCGGTGGAGGAGGAGGCCGTAGTCGAGCGTGCCCCGGAGGTAGCGGAGGAGGCGCTTGAGAGCCGTGAGGTGAGGCTCCCGGGGGTCATGCATATGGAGGCAGACCTGCTGAACTGCATAGGTGATGTCTGGCTGGGTGAAGGTGAGGTACTGAAGGGCCCCGACGAGACTCCTGTACGCAGTGGGATCGGCCACCGGTGGTCCCTCAGCCTCAGACAACTTGCCCTGAGTGTCGACCGGAGTGGAGCAGGGGTTGCAGTCAGTCATCCCAGCCCGCTCCAGGATGTCCCGAGTGTATTGTCGCTGGTGAAGTAGGAGCCCGGTAGGGCGGTGCTCAACAGTGACACCGAGGAAGTGGTGGAGCTCACCCAGATCCTTCATCGCGAACTCCTGCTGGAGAGCGGTGATGATCCGGCGGAGAAGTGGCTCACAGGAGGCGGTGAGAACAATGTCATCAACATAGAGCAGCAAGTATGCAGTGTCGGCTCCATGGTGGTAGACGAACAGGGACGTATCAGACTTGGCCTCCATGAACCCCAGGGTCAGCAAGAAAGCGGCGAACCGGTGGTTCCACGCCCGAGGTGCCGCTTGAGGCCGTAGAGGGACCTGTTGAGCCGGCAGACCATATCAGGATGGGTGGTGTCGACGAACCCCGCCGGCTGACTGCAGTACACCGTCTCGGTAAGAAGACCGTGGAGGAAGGCGTTCTTGATGTCCAGCTGGTGGACGGGCCAAGACCGAGCAAGCGCCAGTGATAGCACGGTACGGACGGTGGCCGGCTTGACCACCGGGCTGAAGGTCTCATCGTAGTCGACGCCAGGGCGCTGGGTGAAACCCCGGAGGACCCACCGAGCCTTGTAGCGCTCGAGAGAGCCGTCGGCCCGGCGCTTGTGGGTCTAAATCCACTTGCCGGTGACGACGTTGGAGCCTGGCGGCCGAGGCACCAACTCCCACGTCTGGTTGGCGAGTAGCGCGGCGTACTCCTCTTCCATCGCGCGGCGCCAGTGAGGGTCCAACAGGGCGTCGCGGACGGAAGAGGGTACCGGAGAGACCACCGCGTCGCCGGTCGAAGCCTCGAGGGCACGAGGCGGCAGTGTGCCAGCCGCGTGTCGTGTCACCATCGGGTGAACATGCCGCGGGTGTCGGTGAAGCAGCGGCGGGTGGTAGACCGGCGGGGCACCACGAGCCGGCGGGGACTGTGGCGGTGGTGTCGGTGTCCCCGGTGGAGAAGGGAGCGCGAGCGGCGGCGGCCGCGGCCTGCGCTGGTACACCCGTACCGGCGCGGCGAACCTCGACGGAGGTGCTGGGGCAGGTGCCGGGACGTGATCCGGCGTCGGCGACCGACACGACCCCCCCGGGGCAGACGCGGGGGACGAAGGCCCCGAGTCTGCACCAACCGGAGAGGACGGGGCCGCGCCCGAGGACGACGGGCCCGGACTCGCTGGGGATCTGGGACCGGGGGCCGGCCAAACGGTACTTGCAGGAGACCACGAAAAAGGTGGCTGGACCACTGGGTCAGTGGGAAACAGAGAGGGTGGGTCAGGTACCGGAGGGGTGGTAGTGCTGGAAAAGGGAAAGACGGACTCATCGAACACCACATGGCGAGAGATGAGAACCCGTCGGGAGGTAAGGTCAAAGCACCGGTACCCCTTGTGATCCGGGGAGTACCCGAGGAAGACACAGAGCGTGGAGCGAGGGTCCAGCTTGTGGGAAGAGGTGGCAGCGGTATTGGGGTAACACGCACACCCAAACACGCGGAGGTGATCGTACCGAGGCGGGGTACCGAAGAGGGCGTGGTGAGGAGTGGGAGCGGGGCAGGCCGCGGATGGAAGGCGGTTAAGAAGGTAGGTGGAGGTGTGCAGGCCCTCAGCCCAGAAGCGAGCGGGAAGAGAGGCCTGAAACAGAAGGGTACACACGGTGTCGTTGGTGGTGCGAATCATCCGCTCAGCCTTGCCATTCTGCGAAGAGGTGTATGGACAAGACATGCGGAGCTGAACACCGTGAGAGAGGAAGAAATCTCGGGCGGTGGAGTTATTAAACTCGCGACCATTGTCACACTGGACGGCCTTGATGGTGAGGCCGAACTGTGTGGACACCCAAGTAAAGAAGTGGAGGAGCGTGGTAAACGTATCAGACTTCGCACGAAGAGGAAAAGTCCACGAATAATGCGAAAAATCATCAACAACCACAAGATAGTACTTATAACCAGAAATACTTAGAATAGGAGATGTCCATAGGTCGCAATGTACAAGATCAAAAATACGGGCCACATGGGAAGTAGAATTAGAAAAAGGAAGACGAACATGTCGGCCCAATTGGCACGCATGACACAGTTGCTCATCATGAGCTCGAGTACATGGAAGACCGGAGCTACGACTAAGCTGTATCAGGGCATCACGTCCAGGATGGCCGAGGCGCCGGTGCCAGGTGGTAGAGGAAGTAGAAGTGACGAAGGCAGCTGACAAAACGGGCGGCGAAGAAGACGAAGGAGCCGCCGGGAAGCGAAGAGTGTAAAGGGGCCCGGTGCTGTCACATCGGAGCAGAGGACGTCGGGAAGCCAAATCCTTTACAGTAAGACCAGAAGAGTCAAATTCCACAGAACAAGAATTGTCAGCTGTAAAACGTCGAATAGAAAGAAGATTATGAACCATAGAAGGAGCAACAAGAACATCAGGAAGACGAAAGGAGCCATGAGCACCGACGGTACCCACAGACGAGACTGGAATACAAGAACCATTAGCGACCATAATGGACGAAGGAAGAGAGGAAGAGGGAGAGTGAATCGACGAAAGTATACCGGGGTCAGGAGTAGTGTGGTAGGTGGCCCCTGAATCAGCGATCCACTCGGGTCCGACCGGGGGTGTCAGGCCCATGGTGCTGAACGAGCGAGCCAGGGCCGCCTGGTCCCAGCCGGTGACCCCTGGTGGAGTCCCGGAGGGTGGAACCCACGCCGTAGCAGGGAAGACACCGGGTGGAGGACCAGCAGGAGGGGCTCCGGTGAGCATGGCCACTGATGGGCGAGTGTCGGCTCCGGGGGCGTGGTAGGGCCACATGGAGATGCGACCGGACCACGGGTTCTGGAACGAAGGCCATGGTGCCCCCCGTGTGTCCCGGCCGGTGCCGGAGCCTGGTGGTGACCGCCCCGGCCACCCCCGCGGCCCCCTCCACGGCGACGACGAGAGCCACGACCCCCCCCCCCACCTTCGCTCGGTCCGGAGGGAGGAGGGCCCAGAAGAGACGACGGTGGCGGAGCGGAGGGGCGCGGTGGAGCAGGAGGACGCGGCGAAGTAGCAGCCAGGGCCGTCGAGGAGGACGAGGACCCCGGGGAAGTGGTGGATCCCGGCTGGAGGCCCTGCGTGAGCTCCTCCATGACGAGATCGTCACGGACCTCCAGGAAGGTGGGGAAGGGCCTCTGGCGAGTGATCCACGTCCTGAGGTGGGCGTAGCGGTCGCTGAGCCCCCGGAGGACGTTGAGGACCAAGATGCGATCCTCGACGGGCCACCCAAGATCCCCCAGGGAGTCAGCCATGCCCTTCATCCGACGGCAGAACTTACCGACGGAGAGGTCACCCTGGACGAAGGTACGAAAACTCGCGTCGAGACGCAGAGCCCGGGCCTCAGCGTTGCCCAGAAACTGGCCCTCAAGAGCAAGCCATGCTCGGCGCGCGTCCGGAGAGGTGCGGACGAGGTCGTGGAGGTCCAGAGAGATCGTCCCCAGGATCCAGGAGAGGACGATGCTGTCGAGACGGAGCCACGGCGGCGCCTGGGTAGCGACAGAGGCGTGGAGGAGGACGTGGTCGTCGAGGGCGTAGCGGCGAAGGGTGAGAAGCACCAGATCCCGCCAACGGGCGTAGGAAGGAGACTCCGGCTCGAGGACGACCGGAACGAGGAGGCGAATGTTCTGGACCCCCCCGGCCTGGTAGTGGAGCTGAGCCACGAGCGGGTCGGCCGGGTCGTGCCAGAGGACGGCGGTGTGCGACACGCGACGTCCCGGCGAGGCGGAGGTGGCGCCGGCGTCCAGGCCCGCGGGAGAGGCGAGAAGCTGCTCAGCCTCGTTGATCTGGCGGGTCAGGGCGTCGGCCGCGTCGCGCTCGCGTTCCCAGACGAGGGCGGCCGCGCGCACACGGGCCTGGCCCTCCGCGGCGGCGGTCCGGGCAGCGACAAGAGCCGCGGCGAGGGTGAGGTTCGGCCCACTCAGGCCGAGAGGGAGACTCCCAGGAGGGCCGGACTGAAGACCGGAGGTGGCAGCAGCAGCCAGGAGACCCTCGTGCAGCACCTGGAGAGGCTGGAGTGGCTGAAGTAGGGGCTGCGGCTGTGGGATGTGGGGCTGCGGCTGTGGGATGTGGGGCTGCGGCTGCTGGAGGTGGGGCTGTAGCTGCTGGAGTTGGGGCTGGACACCACCATCGGCCTGGAGACCACCATCGGCGGCCCCCGGGTCCTCAACCGCTGCAGAAGTGAGGACTTGGGCAGGGGCGGGTGCTCCTGTGGCGCCAGCAGGAAGAGGAAGGCCCGCCCCCTGGACCAGGAGCGGCTGGAGAAGTGGCTGGCGCAGCTGTGGCTGGGAAAGAGCTGCGGCAGGGAGGGCGGAAGAGCTGCTGGCGGTGGATCCGGCCCCCTCCAGGCCCGCGCCAGGGAGGGCACCGGCGGCGGCCAGAGGAGGCGCTCCAGCGGCGGCCAGAGGATGCACGGGCGCGGTACCAGAGGGAGGAGCGCCGGCCAAGACTTGGGCCCAGGTGGATGAGGAAGAGAGGGGTGGGAAGTGAGAGTAGAGGGAGGGAGGAGGAGGAGGGCCAGCCATGGCGCCGGCTGGCCGGCGGCGGCCAGCAGAGGAGCCTGGCGGCGGCTGGGTGTAGGGGAAAAGGGAGAGAGGCTAACCTAGGCTGGATACCATGTTGCAAAGTGATTCTCCATTCGTTAGGGCTAACCCTAGAAGGGTAGCTATATAGGTTCCATACATGGGCCACATGGGCCTTAGCCTCATGGGCCTAAACACATACTCCAACACCATTTATTCCGCATCGATTTAGCCGATGCTTTGTTGCATGCATGCAGATTGAATGTGTTGTGCGAAGGAGAAGGGCAGCAGCTGATTAGCCACACATTAACTCCGCATGCAAGACAAAGGGGTGCTAGCGTCGTAACCTAGAAAAGGAAGCATGCGCGACAGCAACAAACCGTTACATGCAGTTCATTTCTGGAATCTATTTTTTGGTAACACACACATCAAAGCTGGACTTAGGAAGTAAAAAGTAAATAGTACATGAAGAAAATGTCTAAGGGGGACACACATCAAAGCTGGACAAAGGGGTTTTGTTGGGTCAGGTCATGGTATGATGTACAAGGCGTGTTTGTTTCCAATACGAGAGAGAGAGAGAGAGTTGTGTGTATGTGTCGTGGGTGTGTTGTAAATTATTTATCTCCTCCTTAATGCAATGATACGCACCTCTGCGTATTCAAGGGTAAAAAAAGAAATGCCTAAAAAACAAAGAGGTAAATTTGGCCAGAAATCTTCCATACAGTGCACAAAAAGCAGCTCAGATTATTTTGCTTATAGAACAGTAGGAAAATTGAAAATCTTTAAGTAACTAAAGTAAGCTAAACTGCCTTAACTCCTTTGCTAGGTGTTTACACATAAACTTGCCAGTCCACCTTGTGGTTCAACAATTTAACAGAAGTCCCATAAGGGAAGCTAAAGGGAGGAACCAAACTGTGATCACTAAAGTCTTGGGAAGTGTACATAACGCTTCTCTGTACCTTGTGATACACGAAAAGAGATTCCAGAGACTCCCTGTATGCCAGCACTGCCCCAGGTGCTACTGTATAGAAGAGACTTTCCTGAAAATTGAGAAAAATATCAGAATACGTTACATAGCTATGTGTGCATGTCCCCAGCTGGCAAACCAGAGGACCTGTTTCCATGACTGCTCATCAAGGTAAATAATGAAAGCTAAGGAAATCAATCATAAAACACAAAATGTTTCGATGATTTACTTCTGAGAGATGATCAGACACTTTCAAGATTCCAAAGTCATTCAGCCTATCAGGAGTTGGTGGGGCTTCAGGCAACACATGAAAATCAGCTGTTCTACTGTTATATTCAAGAAATCGAACTGCATAATCATGAATCTGTGACCGTTGCTGGCTGGATTCTTTGGCTTCCAGTGAGTTGTGACCCTATAAAGATACATGGAGATTACAACAATAAATCAAATGGTAAAAAAATAGTGTGTACCAGTTAAATTGGCAGGGCTAAAAAGTAACTGATGAGTAATTCGATCCTCCACTTTCTACTAAACCGAAATACCGAAACCGAAGTGACAACCCTTCAATACATTGGCATTCAAAATTTGAATATATGTGACGGAATGAACACAATTACAAAATAACCCATGAGAAAAGGTTATTCTAGAGTACTTTCATACTTCTACTCACCTGTTCTTTTCCAGCTTTGATTCCAGAAGGATCTGTCTCCTCCAGCACAGTTGAATTGTGTTGCATCATTTTAGCTGTCCTGTGAGCAGTCTGTAAAGCCTCAGCTGAACGCCAGAAACTCATGATAGCCTTTGCAATGATTTTTATAACAGCTTTCTGCTTTTTCAGAATGCTTGCTTCTTCAAACTTGGCACGACCATCAGAAGCAATCCAATGGCACACCTGAGCTGCAGCCACATTTTTCCAAAGTCGTTCCTATTTTACAGAGACAACGCATCAAAGAAACCAAGTAAGACTATGCACATTAGCCAAGGGTAGTAATTAGATTAACGTATCTACAAGTGTGACGAAGAAATATGGAGATAACTTGCGAAAGTACCTGCAGGAAATCATTAGCCATCCAAGCCATCTCCTCAAGAACAAAATCCCAGTGGCTCTTTCTCCTCTTCTCTAAAGCAATGTTACAGGGAGATCGTTGACCAGCCTTTTTAATATTTACCTGAGCAAAGCTATTCTTTCAGAAACAAGAACATGCCAGAGAAGGAGAAATATATATATATAAACAAACTATACCTCTATAACACGAGCGTTTTTAAGAATAGAATCTTCATAAGCCTTCTTTTCCATCTTATTCAAGTTCTCCTCAGATTTTTTAATCTCACTCTCCACATTAGATTCATCATTTTTTGGTGAAGGCAAGGCATCAGGCAACTTAATGCCTACAGAAATAGGATGTGCAGAGTTTGAATTCCCAACATAGCTATTTTTCCTAACCAAAACTGGACTTTCCTCAATGTTCATGCTGCGGCCAGAAGACAAGCACTCTGTGTCTTTCTGTGCAACTATTGCACTATTACAAACTTCCATTTCATCTTTCACATGAGGAATATTACTGGCTTCAGGTTGTACAAGATCGGAACTTTCCTTCAAAGAAGTAGGCCTACTGAAATCTACGGATATGCCACTTCCTTTGAGAACCATGTTAGAATGTCTACTATTATCTAGGTCTTCATGAGAATCAATCTTCCCTGCAACAAGATTGATGTCCCCATCTGCATGCTCATCAATAACATTCACGGTGCCTTCGCAAGATGGGCCCACTACATCTTTGTGTGAAGTAGTCTCTACAACACAAGCAGGAACTGTCCTGTTGTTATCAAGTTCCCCTTCATGGATATGGGCCATACATTCATCCAAGTGTCCATCATCAGCCTTTTCGTCGACAGCACATGACTCTTTCTCATCATATGTAGATGCACTAGAATAGCATGGCCTTATAACAACTTTTAAATTGGTATCAGGGGTTTCTGCAGATGCAACTTCAGCAGCAATCTCATCACACCCAACAAGGAGATGGTCATGATTTGCGTCATTTGATGACAAATCTTTAGCTTTGCTATTATTGCCAGCTTCGTTTACTTCGTCGTTCACAACACATTCACTTTCAAGAATGGTTTGAATCCCATCCAGCTCCATTGCTGCCTGGTCATCAGAAGATGTATTCTTTGGTGCATTGTCATGGTTAGATCCAGACTGTTTTACACTAGAAACGGACAATACACCATCATCACCTGCATTGTTTTTTTGTGCTACAACCTTATCATCTTTTGGCTCATAGACTTTAGCAGGGATCGTAGAAGATCTAATAGATGTGACATTCCCACTCTCCCTACTTGGCTTTGATCTATTGCGCCGAACATATGCCTGGCTTTTGACACCAAGGCGTGACAAACCAGAAGCAGCAGGCTTTTTCGCATTTTTGTGACCATCACTGGGCAATGACTGCTTGGGTTGGACTGCATTTAATCTTTTGGTTCCTCTTTTTACAACCTTTTCTTCAGCAATGTCGTTGTTACCTCCACCCAAAAGCATAAGATTGTCTGCTGTGTTGATTTCACGGCACAGTGAACCTCCTGGTTTGTCGGTACTCTCGACTGAATCTCCAAGAGGTGATGCAGAAAAACTACGTTTAGCGTCACTGCAAATGAAGGCAAACAAATGGCTCCTAAGTGACATTATGATTTTGATAACTGCAATGAAATGATACATCAGGAAGCAACCATTACCTTATCACAGTTTGTGCTTCTATTTGATTTGTGAGAGAAGCGGAGTGTACACTGACTGTTTCCAGATGTACAAAATTGAAATCCAATGGGTTGCCTCCCTGCAATAAATAGAAGTAAGTAGGTACAGTGAAGGCAGAAATATAATCTAAGAGATAACATGACGCGGGCATACTTTCTCTAGAAATTCCAACTCTCTCCTCCGCTCGTCGCGAACATCAGACTCCTGCCTGAGATCCTCCTGAGCTTTCTCAATGGCCATACTGCGTGGTGAAGATTTGGTGCCGACACCAACACCATAATCCATAATTCCACCCATCGAGCACGGCTCCGCATTCACCGTTGAAGAAAAGCAGAAGCATGCATCGCCTGCACGTCACCGAGAGCGGCAGTTCATTCTGACAGCAGCAGCAAACAGATGTATCCTTCCAGCGCGAACCACTGAAAGCGAAATCCGAGAGAAACAACACAAAAGATGGCATAAACAAACGACGAGAAGAAAAGGTTACACAACAACATTTTAATTAATGGTAATATAAGGCGCATTCAAAAGCCTGCGATCTGACAGTACACCTGAGCGCGGGAAAGGGAGTGCTCCTTGCAATAGGCCATTGCCAATTTGGCATAGGGCAGCATCACAATGCATGTATGGAGGTTACATACACTACATTTAGGCATGTGGTTATCATCATGCAAGCGCACTTATCCACAGCTGACAGAGGGAGCATCCCATGGACACCAACGAGACTAAAAATGAAGCAGGGGTCATCACCTCCAGCCTAGGCCAGAACTTCCCCTGACAGGAGTGGCTCGGTCAGTGGGCACGCTCCAGCCTCGTATAAGCATTGCCCACACAACCCAACAACGCCTCAGGCGACCCTGGGGCGACGAACTGGGCCTAAAAACGGCGTGTGAAGGAGGATGACACGTACCTCGAGTAATCACCGGCGCACGGACCTAGGGTTAGGGTTTGGGCAGAGGAGGGCCGGCAGCCGCGGAGGGGGTGCAGACGGGTCGCGGGGTTACTGGGGAAGTCTGCCGGAGGACTGTGCAGCGGAGGAGGCCCGCGAGGCGGCCGCCAGAGGTGGCCGTGGCGCCGGTGGGGCGGGGCGGGACGGGGCGTGGAGGCGGGAAGGAGCGCGAGGAGAGGGAAGCAGTTCAGGCCCTGTGCCTGTGCGTTGTTGTCCGGGAAGGGCGGGCGGGTGCCGAGCCGAGGAGTCCGCGCCGTTGTCCGCTCGCCCTCGCCTCGTCTCGCGCGCGGGCGCGGTCCGACCCGATCGCTCTTGTGTTGCGTCGGGCTTTCGGCTCCACTCTCTGCGCGTCTTCTCTTGGGCCAGTTGCTACATCCAACCAGCGGCAAGTTTTTGTTTTAAAATATATATATATATATACTCTCTCTCTGTTCCTGAACAATAACTTTTCTATAATTAGAATATAAGTTCAACTTTTTAGGTTTAGCTAAGGTTATAGAAAAAAAACATAAATATGTATGACACTAAATAGATGCATTATAAAAAATACCATTTATGATGTATATAATGATACTAATTTAGTACCATTGGCACTTTTTTCTATGCATCCGATTTGATTTAAAAACACTATAACTTAAAAACAGCTCTAAGAATTGATTTATTATAAAGGTGGAGAGAGTATTTTCTGACATAAATGCTCATGTATTTATTAAAGACAAACTCCCTCGGTTCTGTGATAGTGCACTTTGGAGATTTTGTGATAGATTAAAATAGTACACAAAACATACATATGCCCTCATTTTATTTCTTAATCAGACGCTATCATCAATGTGACACTGTTCACCTAAACGGCCGTTTAGCCCGTTTAAACACCGTGTAACCCGCTACACGGTGGTGCGCCGTTTCCGTTTAATCACCCGTTTACCCTGTTTAATTGGCCGTTCAACCCGTTTAATGTGACGTTTTGCCCGAGTAATGGCTAAATGGTAGGTCGCCGACTGTTTACCGTTTAACATTTAGAAAAACATTAATGTGATCAATGGTGATTGGTTGATAAATAGCAAATAACAATATAATACACACTCCCTTCATTTCAAATTCTAAGATATTTTGACTTTTCTAGATGTAGACATATATTATGTCTAGATACATTGTAAAAAGCAATGTATGTAGAAAAGACAATATATATATATATCTTATAGTGTGGAAATGAAATGAGGGAGTACCAAATTTACGTGACTTTTTAAGGTAAACTTGTTTTTTTTTTGTGCTTGTATGTGCTATATTATAGGATGGAGAGAATATATTTACATCGGTACATCCAACATGTTTCTTTTAAAGTATTCATATCTCTGGTATCAGTCTAACTAAATTATCGAATCGTGTTGGTCAACATGATAGATTAAAAAAAGCCTTGATCATCCAAAGAAATAATAATCTCTAAAAAGATCCATGCTGGTCAACATGATATATTAATAAAACCTTGTTTATCAACAAAAGCAATAAAATTCATACTCTAAAAACAAAAATCCACATCCATGATCGGTCCCAGTGGAGCTAAACAATTATCAGGTCCAATAATAGTCCAATACACCAAACATTTCCAAGATAACTTATCCGATAACCTAAGAAACAAAGCATGGTTCGTTAAGATGAATCTGTAACTACTATTACATGTACATGATAGTATGGCACAATAAATATAAGAGCTTATGATTCCCCCTCTATTGTACCATAACAAAGATGGGGCCTAATAGTAATAGGTCTACAATCCATGGGAATGGAACAGTCAACTTGGTTGTTCTAAAGGCTTCTTCGAGCATAGAATCGCTCATGGGACCAACAAGTTTTATTTCCAACACAAGAAGCTTACGTTAGGTTATGCTCTTGACAGCCAACATGTTTCATTTTGGTAAATATCATACTCTAGTTTAGAAATAAAATCCACATTGTGATCGGTTCCAAATTTCCCATGGAGGTAAACAATGATCAAGTCCAATAAAACAATAGACAAAATATTTCCTCGTTAAAGATTATTATTTATCTGATAACCTAAGAAACCAACCATGATTCATGAAGATTAATTTGTAATTATTGTGCACATACCCTCCCGTATCGCACATGGAGCCAATAAGCTTCATTTCCAACACAAGAAGATTAAGTGAGGCAGGGCTCAAAAGTACACGGGGGCAGGGCAACTTCGTTACATGCGAGATGCCAGTGCAAACGCACAACTCGTCATCAACAACCAATCAGGACTTAATCACAAGACATGACCAAGGAGAATTGTAGAAAACACGAGCAAGCAAGGGAATTCTGTAAGGATCAGAGCTGCAGCTTTGATTATATGTAAGCAGAGTATATACAACTCCTCAAAACTTTACAGCCCCTGATGACCAGCCCTAAACCTCCTCCTAATAGAAATGAAAACAAAAATTGAGATCGTAACCCCAACCACCTATATGTTAGCCATGTCGCATCTAATCTTTGCGAGCTTCTCTTTTCCTTCCCTATCAAACAACAAAAAATTCTCCTGAGGTTGGCAACAAAATCTGCGAACCATCTAGATCACACGTCCCAAATTACTTTACACTGTACACGGGCCGGTGATCCTCTATGCTCAGCCGTTCAGCTTCGCCAGGAACTGGTTCAGATCATACTCATCAGCATACTGCGACTGATCCCAAAGCTCATCCAGCCCATTAAGAATTGACTTCAAGCCTTTGCCACCAGATTTCCTTTTGGAATCTTTACTCTGCTCGTCGCTTGAACCACGTGGAAGGACCGATGCCTGTCACGGGCGAGAGAATGCATTAGAAACAAAACATTTCCATGTCTCTCTGCATCGCAAAAGAAAGAAAGAAAGAAATGCCTCAAGGGGTTTACTTTTCTTGAAGCAGGGGTAGATGTGAACAAATCAAGCAGCTGGTCAGTGTTCATGGTCTTCAAGCTCGAGTTCTCAGCATTGATGACAGCATTGGCGACTGACACCTTGAACCTCTGGAGAGACATCACCTTCTCCTCAAGGGTGCCACGCATGATGAGACGGTGAACATTCACCACTTTCCTCTGACCCAACCGATGTGCTCTGTCCATAGCCTATAAGAGCAGAATCATATTATTTTAGAATATTGCTGTAAGACACGTGGGGGTGGGGGGGTGGATACAATACAATCATGCAACCAAGGATTCACTGAACCTTAAGACATAATCGATGCCAAAGCTAGTATACAGAATGAAAATACTGACATAGCTATACATTTAATTTTCTGAATAGACTAGGTTATGACGCATGAAAGAGTAACGAATTCAAGGCATCCAGAAAAATAGCATAGCCAAACCTAAACAAATAGGTAGCATATCATCTTCATGAATGAAAATAAAAACACAAAACTCACTTGAAGATCCTTCATTGGGTTCCAATCATGTTCCATGAACACCAATGTGTCGGCAGATGTCAAGTTCAAGCCAAGCCCGCCAACTGCAACAAAGAAAGAATCAGAGCAAGCTTTCCCAACATATCAACGAACAGTTCCACAGTTCTCTAAACATACCATGGGTTGTTAGCAGAAGGACATCAATGGTTGGGTCTGAATTGAATGCTTTAACAATTTCAAATCTCTTCTCTGGATCAACAGAGCCATCCAGCCGCAAATATGTGACACTGCAAAACATCAAGTTTTCTTAATTAGATAATTTGCTCAAAAAAACACTAGCTGAAGAAAAATCATAGCCATAGCCTATGTTGCCAAAACCAAGTATAGTGATGAAGAAATACGAAATGCATGCACTGATGCACATCAAAGCTGCCAAATCAGCAACGGGATAGCACTGATGACCAGAATACTAGATCAACCTCACAGATTAAACAAATTCGTTGTGGGCTCGTGTCACTACAATATAATGAAGTACAAAGGCACATAAAACACTACAACCAAAGGAATGCAGCAGAATCTCATACCATACAGCAAGATCAACACACACCCAGAACAAGAAATAAAATATCATAGATGTTGGAGTATGTATTAAGCCCATAAGGCTAAGGCCCATGAGGCCCATGTATGGAACCTATATAGCTACCCCTCTAGGGTTAGCCCTAATCAATAGAGTCTAAAGTTCCAACATGGTAATCAGAGCTTAGGTTAGGGTTAGGGTTCCAGCCGCCTCCAGCAGCCATGGCAGAGCCGCCGGCGCCGCCACCGCCTGGCCCGCCGCCGCCGCCCTTCTCCCTCTTCTCTACCTCCCTCCACCCCTCCTCCTCCCCTTCCTGCCATCAGCAGCTGGCGGCGCCGCCGTATCCGCCCGGTTTTGGCGCCGCCGCCGCTGGGGCTGAGCGCGCAGCCGCCACCATGCGCGCGCGGGAGGACGCCGCCGCCGCAGCGACCCGCGCTGCCGCCGTCGCGAGTGCGCGGGAGGAGGACGCCGCCGCCGCCGCGGCCCGCGCTGCCGCCGTCGCGAGCGCGCGGGAGGCAGCTGCCGCCGCCGCCTCCAGGGAGATCGCCGCCGTCCTGACGGCGGCCGGCCTGGACGCGGAAGGGGCCGATCTGGCCCTCATGGCCGCGCAGGCGGCCGCCGGTGCTGCCACCGCAGCCATTGGCCGCCGCGCCGCCTCCCTGACCGCCGATCTGGCTGCGGAGGAGGCCTTCTCGGAGGAGATCGCCGCAGCAGCAGCCACCGCCACCGCAAGGGCCGCCCTCAGGGAGGAGGAGCCGCCCGCGGCCACGACTGGAGCGACCCTGCTCGCTGCGGCCCAGGCAGCCGCTGCTCGGGCAGCCCAGGCCGCCGACGCCGAAGTTGCTGCTGCCCGGGAGGCTGCAGCCGCCGCCATGGCGGCTACTGCAGCCCGCACTGCCGTCGCTCGGGCCCTCACAACCCCCGGTCTGGGGATGTACCAGGCCAGCCCACCTCCCGGAGCACCTGGATCCGCCTTCTCCAACGCCCTCACCGCTGCCCGGACCGCCCTCGTCGCCCGGCAGGCCCGCGTGCAGGCAGCAGCCGCCGCCTTGGAGCGCGAGCGTGAGGCGGCCGACGCCCTGGGACGCCAGGTTGCCGAGGCGGAGCACTTCCTTGGCGCTCCTGCCTCCCAAGACGCCGGGGACGTCTCCACTGGCTCGATGGCCCACCGCGTGCCCCACAACGCGGCCCTCTGGCACGACCCAGCCGATCCTGCGGTTGTGCAGCTCCACTATCAGGCCGGGGGCGTCCAGAACATCAAGCTCCTCGTCCCGGTCGTCCTCGAGCCCGCGTCGCCGTCCTACGCCCGCTGGCGGGACCTGATGCTGCTCACCCTCCGCCGCTACGCACTCGACGACCACGTCCTCACCGACACCTCGGTCGCGGTGCGAACCCCTGCGTGGCTGCGTCTCGACAGCATCGTCCTCTCCTGGATCGCAGGGACGATCTCCCTCGAACTCCACGACCTCGTCCGCAACACCACCGACGCCCGCCAGGCCTGGCTCGGCCTCGCGCAGCAGTTCCTGGGCAACGCTGAGGCCCGGGCCCTTCGGCTGGACGCAGCCTTCCGCAACTTCGTCCAGGGCGACCTCTCTGTTGGTGAGTACTGTCGCCGGATGAAGGGCATGGCGGACTCCCTCGGCGACCTTGGCTGGCCCGTGGAGGACCGGTTCCTGGTCCTCAACGTCCTTCGCGGGCTCAGCGACCGCTACGCCACCCTCCGGTCGCTGATCACCAGGATGCGGCCGCTGCCGACCTTCCTGGAGATCCGCGACGACCTGGCCCTGGAGGAGCTCACTCAGGGTTTCCAGCCGGGCTCCACCGCCACTTCGGGGACCTCGACTGCACTGGCCGTCACTCAGCCGCGTCCCCCAGCTCCACAGCCGCCGTCTTCTCACGGCTCTCCCTCCCACGGGCCGAGCGGGGGTGGGGGAGGCCGTGGTGGTCGCCGTCGTCGGGGCGGTCGTGGTGGAGGTGGTCGCGGTGATGGTGGGGGCCGTGGGAGTAACACCACCACACCGCCACCACAGGGTGCCCCCTGGCCATCCTTCCACAACCCGTGGTCAGGGCGCATCTCCATGTGGCCGTTCCAGGCCCCCGGTGGTGACCCTCACTCATCGGCCTCCTCCCTACTCGCCGGTGCTCCTCCGGGGTTCCAGCCGGGGTCCCAGTGGACCACACCCTCCGGTTACGCTGCTTCTCCGCCTGGGCTCCCTCTGGCGTCTCCGTGGGCAGCACCTTCCGGATGGGACCAGGCGGCCCTGACGCACTCCTTCAGCACCATGGGCCTGACCCCCCCTGTGCAGTGGGTCGCTGACTCCGGGGCCACCTACCACACCACTCCAAACCCCGGTATACTCTCTTCTGCTCATCCCCCTTCCTCCTCTCTTCCTTCGTCCATCATGGTGGCGAATGGTTCGTGCATTCCTGTCACATCTGTGGGTACTGCTGGTACTCATGGCTCCTTTCGTCTTCCTGATGTTCTTGTTGCCCCGTCCATGGTTCACAATCTCCTTTCTATTCGTCGGTTTACAGCTGACAATTCCTGTTCTGTGGAGTTTGACTCTTCTGGTCTTACTGTGAAGGATTTGGCTTCCCGGCGTCCTCTGCTCCGATGTGACAGCACCGGGCCCCTTTACACGCTCTGCTTCCCGGCGTCGGCCTCTTCTTCACCGGCGTCACTTTTGTCAGCTGCCTTCGCCACCACCACTCCTTCCACTACCTGGCACCGGCGTCTCGGTCATCCTGGACGTGATGCCATGATGCAGCTCAGTCGTAGTTCAGACATTCCTTGTACTCGAGCTCACGATGAGCCTTTGTGTCATGCGTGCCAAATGGGCCGACATGTTCGCCTTCCTTTTTCTAGTTCTTCTCATGCGGCTCATTTTTTTGACCTTGTCCATTGTGACCTATGGACATCTCCTGTAGTCAGTATTTCTGGTTATAAATACTATCTTGTGGTGGTCGATGATTTTTCTCATTACTCTTGGACTTTCCCGCTTCGTTTGAAGTCGGATGCTTTCCCCACCATTCTTCACTTTTTCGCTTGGGTGTCCACTCAGTTCGGCCTCACCATTAAGGCTGTTCAGTGCGACAATGGCCGTGAGTTTGATAACTCCGCCTCGCGCGCTTTCTTCCTCGCTCACGGTGTCCAGCTGCGTATGTCTTGTCCGTACACCTCCTCTCAGAACGGCAAGGCTGAGCGCATGATCCGCACCACCAACGACACCATGCGCACCCTTCTCCTCCAGGCGTCTCTCCCTGCTCGCTTTTGGGCTGAGAGCCTTCACACCTCCACTTACCTTATTAATCGCCTCCCTTCCGCTGCCTGCCCAGCTCCCACCCCACACCACGCTCTTTTCGGTACCCCTCCTCGGTATGACCACCTCAGAGTCTTCGGGTGTGCGTGTTTCCCTAACACTGCAGCCACCACTCCTCACAAGCTGGCGCCCCGATCCACTCTCTGTGTCTTCCTTGGGTACTCCCCGGATCACAAGGGGTACCGCTGCTACGACCTCACCTCCCGTCGGGTCCTCATCTCTCGCCATGTGGTGTTTGATGAGTCTGTCTTCCCCTACTCCGCTGCCTCTCCTTCCCCATCCACCCCTGAGCCTGACGCTTCCTTCTTGTTTCCTGCTGACCAGGTGGTTGAGCCACCATTTCCGTTGTCTCCTGCAGGTCCCGTACTGCCGTCCCCTTCCCCGGGGCCGTGCCCTGCGTCGCCTCTCCCCGACGACTCTCCTGGCCCTGCTCCCTCCTCGGGCCGGCTGGGATCACCGTCCGGCGCGACGCCCGTCTCGGTGCCGGCCGCGGAGCCCCGTCCGTTGACCACGGCACCGCCACCGCCGGCCCCTGCGCCACCTGCGCGCTTTGCGCAGCCGGTGCGTGTCTACCAGCGTCGTGCCGCTGCGGGCCCTGCTTCGTCGGCCCCGGCACCGCCACCGCCGTCCCCTGTACCACCTGCTCGGTTTGCCCAACCGGTGCAGGTCTACCAGCGGCGTGCCCGTCCGGCGACACCTCCGTCTGCTCCAGGGACGCCTGCCTCGGCGGCCTCTTCTCCGCCGGCTACGCCGACTCCGCCGCCGCGGCCCCCGGCGGCCCGTGTTGAGCAGCCGGTGTACCACCCGCCGCTCCTCCACCGACACTCGCGTCATGTTCACCCCATGGTGACGCGACACGCGGCTGGTACCCTGCCGCACCGGGCTCTTGCGGCGATGTCCGGGGACTCCACAGTCTCTCCGGTGCCTTCTTCCGTCCGCGAGGCGCTATCGGATCCTCACTGGCGCCGTGCGATGGAAGAAGAGTACGCGGCTCTCCTCGCCAACCAGACCTGGGATCTGGTGCCCCGTCCGCCCGGCTCCAACGTCGTCACCGGCAAGTGGATCTGGACCCACAAGCGTCGGGCTGATGGCACTCTCGAGCGGTATAAGGCTCGATGGGTACTTCGAGGGTTCACTCAGAGGCCCGGCATCGACTACGATGAGACCTTCAGTCCAGTGGTGAAGCCAGCTACCGTTCGCACGGTTCTCTCACTGGCTCTCGAGCGCTCATGGCCAGTACATCAGCTGGATGTCAAGAATGCCTTCCTCCATGGCACTCTGACTGAGACGGTCTACTGCAGCCAGCCGGCAGGGTTTGTTGACTCTACTCGCCCTGACTTGGTCTGCCGCCTGAACAAGTCGCTCTATGGTCTCAAGCAGGCGCCCCGGGCTTGGTACTCTCGGTTTGCCTCCTACCTGCAGACACTTGGGTTCACGGAGGCTCAGTCTGACACCTCCCTGTTCATCTTCCACCATGGGGATGAGACTGCATACCTGCTCCTATATGTCGATGACATTGTCCTCACAGCCTCCAGTAAGACTCTGCTCCAGAGTATCATTGCCTCTCTGCAGAGGGAATTTGCTATGAAGGATCTTGGAGTGCTCCATCACTTCCTCGGCGTCACTGTTGAGCCCCGACCTTCAGGCTTGTTCCTCCACCAGCGCCAGTATGCTTGTGACATCCTGGAGCGAGCAGGCATGGCTGACTGCAAGCCCTGCACCACCCCGGTCGACACTCAGGGCAAGATGTCAGAGGCGGAGCGTCCGCTGCTTGGGCCCCAGGACTCCACCGCCTACCGGAGTCTTGCTGGCGTGCTCCAGTACCTCACTTTCACTCGGCCGGACATCACCTACGCCGTGCAGCAGCTGTGCCTCCACATGCATGCTCCGCGGGAACCTCACCTCGCCGCTATGAAGCGACTTCTCCGGTACCTCCGCGGCACCATCGGCTACGGGCTGCTTCTCAGCAGGTCCTCCTCCGCCGACCTGGTGGTCTACACCGACGCTGACTGGGCGGGCTGCCCGGACACCCGCCGGTCCACCTCCGGCTACGCTGTCTTCCTCGGCAGCAACCTTGTCTCTTGGTCGTCCAAGCGACAGCCGGTGGTCTCTCGCTCCAGTACCGAGGCCGAGTACCGCGCCGTGGCTAACGGCGTGGCTGAGGCGGCTTGGCTCCGCCAGCTTCTGGCTGAGCTGCACCGCCCTCTCACCAGGAGCTCCCTCGTCTACTGCGACAACGTCAGCGCCGTCTACCTCTCCACCAACCCCGTCCAGCACCAGCGCACCAAGCATGTGGAGATCGACCTGCACTTCGTCCGCGACTTTGTGGCCATCGGCGCCGTCCGAGTCCTGCACGTCCCGACGACTTCGCAGTTTGCGGATATCTTCACCAAGGGCCTCCCTTCCTCGACCTTCTCCGAGTTTCGATCCAGTCTCAACGTCACCAGTGGCTAGTTGTGGCTGCGGGGGGGTTCGTGTGTGTGTGCTGTACTTCTTTGTACTTCTTTCTGGTCCAGTCTTGAAACTCCGCTGCGCCGGTAGTTCAGACTGCGGGGGGGTGTTGGAGTATGTATTAAGCCCATAAGGCTAAGGCCCATGAGGCCCATGTATGGAACCTATATAGCTACCCCTCTAGGGTTAGCCCTAATCAATAGAGTCTAAAGTTCCAACAATAGAACTCACCTTCTCATATGAGATTGAAACAGGTCCTTCTCTATGATGTCAAGAAAAGCCTGAAGGAAAGAAAGTTGGATCATGAGACCAGATTTTTTTTTCCTCTTGAAAGGATGACAGAACGAAAGGCCTTGGAATAACAAAATGGACATCCCAAATTTCAATAGGCTTCATACCTTATGCTGTGCAAAAATCAAAACTCTGTGTTGCCCGACAGCTGTCGAAGCATCAGGACTAGATATTTCTGATCCTATACCACATTCTTGAAGTATTTCTTGAAGAGCAACAAGCTTAGGTGAGTGGTGAAGCTCATGAAGCTCACTGCCAGATCCCACGCCTATTTCTTTTAGAAGATCCACAAGATGATTAGGGGGTCTCTCTCCAGTTACAAGTAAAGGATGGCTGCAGAGTTTTAATAGGTACTGCAACGCCTGCATTAAAACGTAAATGTAGTTAGAAAGCAATCCCATTAAAACAAAAAAAATGTAAATGGATAACAAGGATATGAGATTCAACTGCAGCACCTGAAACACATGACGAGTTGCCTTTGGTTGAGGTGCAGATTCCTGCGATTCATTTGCTTTTACTATAGTTGAAATCTCTTCTTTTGCATTGGAGCTGGAAAATTTGTCATAAAGTTTGAGCTGCAATAGACTGAGATCGCAATATCTATCCTGGATAATCTTCTCTGGAAGATCAGATAAAACTTCATCCTTTGTTCTTCTCAGTAGAAATGGCATGACCTGGTACAGCAGGTTCGAATTTATTTATCTATATACAAAGGTCATTTGTAAATACAATTATAAATAACAAATACCTGCTTATGCAGTGCCTCCATTGCAAGAATACCAGCTTCAGCATCCTTTGCTGAACATTTAGAATCTTTGGCTGCTACCAATGGTTTTCCATACGTAGCTTGGAACTGTAAAGAACAACGGGCTTCAGTACATATCTTCAGACAAGAACAGACCCAGGTAGATTCAGAGAGAGAACATGTACTTCAGCGGAGGTAAGCATTTTATATATATAAAAAACTCGGTCGGCAGGGGAAAGACCACCCCCATGGTATCGTTTGAAAGAGGAAACATTCGTCTTCAACCGACCGAGAAACACCCCAAACCCTGACAGTGGCAGAGCCTATAGCATCGCACCATAACCTAGGCCACTGGACACAGCCACCAGGTTTGGAGTCCCGTCACTACCCCCAGGTACAACAACAACAACAACATAGCCTTTTGTCCCAAGCAAGTTGGGGTAGGCCAGGTAGGACCACAGTGAGGGATGTTTTTCAAACAGCCCTGAAATTCGCTCCACTGGGAGTCAAACCCAGGAGCTGGAGGTGCTACACAGGAGTCGTAACAACTAGGCTATGAAACCTTTCGCAGATTAAGCACAATTCAGTTTGTTTATTTACACTTCATTTAAATCATCTTACGTGAACCTGGATTAATATAACAGACTTCTGTTATGAAAAAACTGGATCGATCTCTGGAGCCAAAATACAGATTAGAAAACAAATGAGCATTCCCAAACAAACCGACTAACTGAGAAGCTAGAGTAAAACAAGTAAAATTATGCCTAAAACTAAGCTTTTGTAAGGTACTAGCAGAAGGTACAGATTGCGTAGCTTTTGAGTTTCATATAAAGCAACTTGTATACAAAACACAACTTACTTGTTTTTCTGTCCCAAGAAACCCAGGCATAAGGAAGTCAAATAAAGACCATAACTCCAACACATTATTCTGCAATTCCAATTCCAATTCCAATTCCAATTCCAATTCCAATTCCAATTCCAATGTAATGTGTCAAAGTCAAGAGAAGGTAATAGAAGGTCATACAAATAAAGAATAAACAAAGTCAAGGCGATGTGCCACTCAAGAAAATAGAAGGTCAACAAGAGTTTCAATTGAAGCTTTAGTTTACCTGAATAGGTGTGCCACTCAAGATAAGGCGGTGTTGTGCTTTCAGCTGTTTCACAGCAGACGTTATTTTAGACCTTGAGTTTTTTATTATATGCCCTTCATCCAGAACACAATAGTTCCAAGGGATATTCCCAAGAAAATCAATATCCTTGCGTATAATATCATATGATGTTATGATAACATTAACCTTATCAAACTGACTACGGAGTGTCACTCTGTCCTGCGAAGAACCAACGTACTGAAGAGGTTTCAAGATAGAGGTGTCTATGTACTTCTCTATTTCATATTCCCAGTGGGCCACTAATGTAGAAGGGCAGATAATCAAAGATGTCAGATTTTTGTCATCATTCCGTGCACGTGCTTCTGCAATGTCACTTGCTACAATAGCAGATGCTTGGAGTGTCTTACCGAGCCCCATGTCATCACATAAAATTCCATGTAACTTAAACCGACGAAGGAATGCGAGCCAGTTGATCCCTTCCTGCTGATACCTGCAATAACACAAAATCAATATTAAATAAGCATCAACAGAAAGATTGTGGAATCACACATATGCATCACAGTATATTTAAACATATGAAACAAACTAACAACTTAAATCATTACAATGGTGCTCTTTACATGAATTATGGTATTGACACACAATACTATTATTTAAGATCAAAAAATGGTGTCACGAATCCATGTTACGATAAAAAAAAAGAACTTCTATGTAAGAGAACTGGACCTTCGTAATTCAACGCTAAGATCAATATTAAGCTTGAAATCATCAATTTGGGTGCTGTCAAGGAGCTGTTCCAGAAACTGCACATCTTCAGCACTGCTAGATAAGCGTTCACTTAGTCCACCAGGTAATGAAGCACCCCTTGATAATGGCAACAAAGGAACAAGAGCAGCAAAACTGTGAGTCACAGTCTGCCTAACAGAACCATCTGGGTCACTCATACACTTCAGAAGAGGAACAACAAGGAAAGGTGCATAAGGAACCAACTCCACAGCCAAACCCTGAACAAGAAGGCTCAAAAGAATCCCAGCTCCTTGTCTTGCACATACAGAAGATAAATCGGACAACATTGGGATGACATTTTCTATCACCAGTACCATCACATCATCCGTCAATGACTTTGCCATAGATGTGATGCACCTTGCAGCAGCTAGTCTAACAGCCACATGAGGATGACGAACACACCCAAGAATACAGGGAAGGAGATTTAGCAATTGAGGCCTTAAGGGCTCAGCCAAGTGAGGTGAAATGGAACGAACGACCTGCAAAAACCAGCAAAGGCACTGAAAATGTAAGAAACTAAGCTTGCTAACAGTGAAGGATGGTAAGATACAAACTGATGTAGCATGTTGGATTAACATTAACAGGTGATATAAGCCTAGACAATATAGAAGTTTTATACAAGCTACAAACAGAACAAACCTGGATGTTATTAATGAGTGACTGTGGGTCCTTATCCTCATACGATCTGCCCAGCTGTGCAATACTTGCATCATCTTTCGGAATACCATCTTCAGTTTTTACAGGTTTAAGAAACTCAGTAAGGCAATCCCATAACTTGGGAAGTTTTTCAAACAATGAAGGTCCAAATTTCTCACAGAGATGCTTGAAAGCTAACTCTGATCCACGTCGGCTTATAAAACCCTCCATTTTTGACCTTTCGTCGCCACCAGACGTTGTATGACCCCTGGATCTATGACTGCTAAAACGCTTTCCAATCGATAGCAAATTCTGGTCCTCAATAACCTGCATTGAGTTGATTATTGCAGCTTGAGGTGTCTCACTAGCATCAGTGCACGTCAGAGTGCAGAGATTCTTGGTTAGCTTGTCATTGGGGCCAGGCTTGCGGCCAACACAGCTAAATATGAGCTCAGCAAGTGCATCAGCAGCTTTATCTTGAAGTACTTCCTCCTGGATGATACAGAATCATCTGAGAATAAAGGTTAACGAAGAAAATATAATATGGTCACAAGAAAAACAAAAATATTTACCTGTTCCCTTTTAATGGCAGCCATTAAAGGTAAAATAACAGGGTTCAACTTGCTAGGCAAACATGACATCCAAACTACAGCAGAAGCCACCAAAGAAGAGACTGTCACATGCAAATTATTCTGCATAATAACATCAAATAACAAAGATTATGTGAAGACATTGCTAAAAGTTTATCAAGAAATTATAAACATCATGGATAGTAATATGCAACACTAGCATTTTTCAAAAAATACAAATCTGAGGACAATAATTTGAATGTACCACATACCTGAACACATTTCAAGTAGCCTGATGTAGACAACAGGCCTTGTTTTGCTGATTCTATGTTATTCAGGAAAATCTTTTCACTTTCTGAAGGAAGATCAGATTCAGATGGTAACAAAAGCTTTGATGCAAAGTTGATAGCATCATCAACACTCAGCACGTCAACATTAAGGTTTAAGCTGCTAATATAATATTTGAAAGCAGCACATGAATCGATTGAGTGGAGCAAATTATTGGCTTCATTGCGCATCTTCGTGTATGTCCTTGAAAGTTCAGAATATGGAAGCACAGAATCTTTTGTGGGTAATGCTGGATCAGAGCAAGTCAATAAGTCCAGCAGCCACTCTTTCAAGGAAGATAGGAAAGCTAGCAATGTACCCACTGATACAGGATCTCTGCCTCTCAGATCTTTGAACCAAGAAATGATGATCATTGAAGCCACCTGGAACAACGAAAACATCGAAGTTTATATCACACATAATTGAACAAATAAATATACTATACATGATTGAGCCATCTCATACCTGTCTCTGGACTCCTGAGAGAGACATGAGGTAATTTGCTAGTGGACTTAGAACAACTTGCCATGAGCTTACGGGCAACTTAGAGGCAAAAAGCCCAAGGGCCATTGATGTAAGAACTCGTGTATGAGTAACAGATTTGTCAGGATCAGCACCAACAATTATCTTGGAAACGCTAGAGGGAACATCCAAGTGCTTTTCATGTGAAGTACTTTCCCCTGTAGAACCAAATGAGATCATTCTTGTGTACTCATGATCTAGTCTAGCAGATCTAATCTTTGCAGCAGCTCTCGAACGATTTCCTCGTGGAAGGGCAACTGGTAAAAACATTTTTGTAGAATCCAATGCCGAGCCAAATGGAGTGGTAGCAAGTTGTACCCAATTACTAAAATACAACCTCGCAGCGTATTCAAGGTCCTTCTCAGGGCACTGCAATAGTTGAGACAGTTTTGTTTGTTAATTAATGTCACTGTATGCTAGACTAGATTGTTAAGCTCATGTGCATTTAATAAATATAAGCACGTCCAGAACACCAATAACCTGAAGTAGAAGTTTCCAAGCCCTTTCAGAAGACTGAAGAATATCATCATTTGACTCCAAAAGTAGGTTCTGAAATACAACCTGCAGTGCATCACCTAATATTGATGTTGGCCAGAGTTTAGATGGGGTTGTTCCAGCTGAACTCCTAGTGTTGCCAACCTCAAGAAGCTTCTCCTAAAAGAAAGAAATGAAATTTCACAGTTAATGTTGGAGTATGTGTTTAGGCCCATGTGGCTAAGGCCCATGTGGCCCATGTATGGAACCTATATAGCTACCCTTCTAGGGTTAGCCCTAATTGAGAGAATTACTTTCCAACATGGTATCAAGCCTGTTCTTTCCTCTTTCCCCACCCTGAGCCGCCGCCGCCGCTCAGCCTCTTCCCGCCGGCGCTGCTCCTACCACCGGAGCCAGCATGGCTGACCGGCCTCCCTCTTCTCCCTCCCCCTTCTCCCTCCTCCCTTCCCCCTCCACCCTTTCCTGGGCGCAGGTTACCGCCGCCGCTCCTGGGGCGCCGCCTGGCGCCGCGCACGCCCCTCCGCCCGCTACTGCGCCGCCTGGCGCCGCGCCCGCCCCTCCGCCCGTCCGCCGCCTGGACGCGCGCGGAGCTCCACACCTCCCTGCCGCGACCCTCCCCCTCCCTACCCACACGGCAGCAGCCCTCACTGCCGGGGTGGACGCGGCTGGCACGGGCGGCGCGGACGACTCTGCTCCTGCGGCCGCCGGCGTTGAGCATCCCCTGCCCCCGACGGTCCGATCTCCTCTGGTCCATGCAGGGCTAGGCGCTGACACCCTCCAGACCACCCTCGCCGCACTTCTGGATGCAGCTGCCGGGGCAGGGGGCGCTGACCACCTTCCAGCCGCCCTGGCCGCCCTCCTGCGCGCCGCCGGGACCGATGCCGCCGTCCTCCCTCGGGCGGCCCTGACTCCTGGTGCCGGCACACCTACGCTTCAGGGCCCGCGTTCCGACTCCGCCCTCGCCGCCGCCCTTGTCGCTGCCCGCGCGGCCGCCGCGGAGGGGCAGGCTCGTGTGCGGGCGGCCGCCGCCGTCTGGGAGCGTGAGCGCGACGCGGCTGACGCCCTGGCTCGCCAGATTGCCGAGGCCGAGCATCTCCTCACCTCTCCCGTGGTCCCGGACACCGGAGCTACCTCCTCTGCCTCGCCGAGACGCCGCGTGTCACATACTACCGTCCTCTGGCACGACCCGGCCGACCCGCTCGTGGCTCAGCTTCACTACCAGGCCGGGGGGGTCCAGAACATCCGCCTCCTCGTCCCGGTCGTCCTTGAGCCGGAGTCGCCCTCCTACGCCCGCTGGCGGGATCTGGTGCTTCTCACTCTTCGCCGCTACGCCCTCGACGACCACGTCCTCGTTGACGCCTCGGTCGCCGTCCAGACCTCGTCGTGGCTTCGTCTGGACAGCATCGTCCTCTCCTGGATCCTGGGGACGATCTCTCTGGACCTCCACGACCTCGTCCGCACCTCTCCTGACGCGCGCCGGGCTTGGCTAGCCCTTGAGGGCCAGTTCCTGGGCAACGCGGAGGCCCGGGCTCTGCGCCTCGACGCGAGTTTCAGGACCTTCGTCCAGGGTGACCTCTCCGTCGGTGAGTTCTGCCGTCGGATGAAGGGCATGGCAGACTCCCTGGGGGACCTTGGGTGGCCTGTGGAGGATCGCATCTTGGTCCTCAACGTCCTCCGGGGGCTCAGCGACCGCTACGCCCACCTCCGGACGTGGATCACCCGCCAGAGGCCCTTCCCCACCTTCCTGGAGGTTCGTGACGATCTCGTCATGGAGGAGCTCACTCAGGGCCTCCAGCCGGGATCCACCACCTCCACGGGCTCCTCGTCCCCCTCGATGGCCCTGGCTGCTACTTCGACACGCCCGACTGCTCCACCGCCACCGTCTCTTCTGGGTCCCCCTCCCTCCGGCCCGAGCGGAGGTGGGGGGGGCCGTGGCGGTCGCCGTCGACGTGGAGGGGGTCGCGGGGGTGGCCGGGGCGGCCACACCCAGCCTCCGGCTCATGGTGGGTCGCCGGGGGGGGGGGGGGGGCACCATGGCCCTCCTTCCAGCACCCGTGGTCCGGGCGCATCTCCATGTGGCCCTACCACGCCATCGGGGCCGACTCGCGCCCCCCGGTGGCCATGCTCACCGGCACTCCTCCTGCTGGCCCCACACCCGGCGCCTTCCCTGCTACGGCGTGGACTCCACCCTCTGGGACTCTTCCGGGGGTCGCGGGATGGGACCCGGCGGCCTTGGCCCGCTCGTTCAGCACCATGGGCCTGACACCTCCGGTCGGACCTGAGTGGATTGCTGATTCGGGTGCCACCTACCACACCACTCCTGACCCCGGTATACTTTCATCGCTCCACTCTCCTTCTTCCTCTCTTCCTTCGTCCATTATGGTCGCCAATGGTTCTTGTCTTCCTGTCACGTCTGTGGGTACCGCCGGTGCTCATGGCTCCTTTCGTCTTCCTGATGTTCTTGTTGCTCCTTCTATGGTTCATAACCTTCTTTCTATTCGTCGCTTTACAGCTGACAATTCTTGTTCTGTGGAATTTGACTCTTCTGGTCTTACTGTAAAGGATTTGGCTTCCCGGCGTCCTCTACTCCGATGTGACAGCACCGGGCCCCTTTACACCCTTCGCTTCCCGGCAGCGCCTTCGTCCTCTTCGCCGTCCTTTTTGTCAGCTGCCTTCGCCGCTTCTACTTCCTCCACTACCTGGCACCGGCGCCTCGGCCATCCTGGACGTGATGCCCTGATACAGCTCAGTCGTAGCTCTGGTCTTCCATGTACTCGAACTCATGATGGGCAACTGTGTCATGCGTGCCAATTGGGCCGACATGTTCGTCTTCCTTTTTCTAGTTCTTCTTCTCATGCGGCCCGCATTTTTGATCTTGTACATTGCGACCTATGGACATCTCCTGTTCTGAGTATTTCTGGTTATAAGTACTATCTTGTGGTTGTTGATGATTTTTCGCATTATTCGTGGACATTTCCTCTCCGTGCGAAGTCAGACACGTTTACCACGCTCCTTCACTTCTTCACGTGGGTGTCTACACAGTTCGGCCTCACCATCAAGGCCGTCCAGTGTGACAATGGTCGCGAGTTTGATAACTCCACCTCCCGCGCTTTCTTCCTCTCTCACGGTGTTCAGTTGCGCATGTCTTGCCCATACACCTCTTCGCAAAATGGCAAGGCGGAGCGGATGATTCGCACCACCAACGACACCGTGCGTACCCTTCTGTTTCAGGCCTCTCTTCCCGCTCGCTTCTGGGCTAAGGGCCTACACACCTCCACCTACCTTCTTAACCGCCTTCCTTCTGCGGCCTGCCCCGCTCCCACTCCTCACCACGCCCTCTTCGGTACCCCGCCGAGGTACGATCACCTCCGCGTCTTTGGGTGTGCGTGTTATCCCAACACCGCTGCCACTTCTTCACACAAGCTGGACCCCCGCTCCACGCTCTGTGTCTTCCTCGGGTACTCTCCGGATCACAAGGGGTACCGGTGCTTTGACCTTACCTCCCGACGGGTTCTCATATCTCGCCATGTGGTATTCGATGAGTCCGTCTTTCCCTTTTCCAGCACCACCACCCCTCCGGTACCTGACCCACCCTCCCTGTTTTCCACTGACCCGGTGGTCCAGCCACCTTTTTCGTGGTCTCCTGCAGGTACAGCTTCGCCGCGGGCCGGGCCGGCCTCCTGTCCCGGATCCCCAGCAGGTCCGTGCCCGTCGTCCTCGGGCGCGGCCCCGTCCTCTCCGGTTGGTGCAGACCCGGGGCCTTCGTCCCCCGCTGCTGCCCCGGGGGGGTCGTGTCGGTCGACGACGCCAGATCCCATCCCGGCACCTGCCCCGGCACCTCCGTCGAGGTTCGCCGCGCCGGTACGGGTGTACCAGCGCAGGCCGCGGCCGCCGCCGCTCGCGCTCCCTTCTCCACCAGGGACATCGACACCACCGCCGCTGTCTCCGCCGGCTCGTGGTGCCCCGCCGGTCTACCATCCGCCGCTACTGCACCGACACCCGCGGCATGTTCACCCGATGGTGACACGACACGCGGCTGGCACCCTGCCGCCTCGTGCCCTCGAGGCTTCGACCGGCGATGCGGTGGTCTCTCCGGTACCCTCCTCCGTCCGCGATGCCCTGTTGGACCCTCACTGGCGCCATGCGATGGAAGAGGAGTACGCCGCGCTACTCGCCAACCAGACGTGGGAGTTGGTGCCCCGGCCGCCGGGCTCCAACGTCGTCACCGGCAAGTGGATCTGGACCCACAAGCGCCGGGCTGACGGCTCTCTCGAGCGCTACAAGGCTCGCTGGGTCCTCCGGGGTTTCACTCAGCGCCCTGGCGTCGATTACGATGAGACTTTCAGCCCGGTGGTCAAGCCGGCCACCGTCCGTACCGTGCTATCGCTGGCACTTGCTCGGTCTTGGCCCGTCCACCAGCTGGACGTCAAGAATGCCTTCCTCCACGGCCTTCTCACCGAGACGGTGTACTGCAGTCAGCCGGCGGGGTTCGTCGACACCACCCGTCCTGACATGGTCTGCCGGCTCAACAGGTCCCTCTACGGCCTCAAGCAGGCACCTCGGGCGTGGAACCACCGGTTCGCCGCCTTCTTGCTGACCCTGGGGTTCATGGAGGCCAAGTCTGATACGTCCCTGTTCGTCTACCACCATGGCGCCGATACTGCATACTTGCTGCTCTATGTTGATGACATTGTCCTCACCGCCTCCAGCGACTCACTTCTCCGCCGGATCATCACCGCTCTCCAGCAAGAGTTCGCGATGAAGGATCTGGGTGAGCTCCACCACTTCCTCGGTGTCACTGTTGAGCACCGTCCTGCCGGGCTCCTCCTTCACCAGCGACAGTACACTCGGGACATTCTGGAGCGGGCTGGGATGACTGACTGCAAACCCTGCTCCACTCCGGTCGACACTCAGGGCAAGCTGTCTGAGGCTGAGGGGCCACCGGTGGCCGATCCCACTGCGTACAGGAGTCTCGCCGGGGCCCTTCAGTACCTCACCTTCACCCGGCCGGACATCACCTATGCAGTTCAGCAGGTCTGCCTCCACATGCATGATCCCCGGGAACCTCACCTCGTGGCTCTCAAGCGCCTCCTCCGCTACCTCCGGGGCACACTCGACTACGGCCTCCTCCTCCACCGGGCCTCCGCCACCGACCTCGTCGTCTACACCGACGCTGACTGGGCCGGGTGCCCGGATACTCGCCGCTCCACCTCCGGCTACGCCGTCTTCCTGGGCGGCAACCTGGTGTCTTGGTCGTCCAAGCGCCAGCCGGTGGTCTCCCGGTCCAGCGCAGAGGCGGAGTACCGCGCCGTTGCTAACGGCGTGGCGGAGGCCGCCTGGCTCCGGCAGCTGCTGGCCGAGTTACACACTCCACCCTCCCGGAGCACACTGATCTACTGCGACAACGTCAGTGCGGTCTACCTCTCCACCAACCCCATCCAGCACCAGCGGACGAAGCATGTGGAGATCGACCTCCATTTTGTCCGGGATCGGGTGGCCATGGGCGAGGTGCGGGTTCTTCATGTTCCGACGACCTCCCAGTTCGCGGACATCTTCACCAAAGGCCTCCCGTCCTCGACCTTCGCCGAGTTTCGCTCCAGCCTCAACATCACCGGTGGCTAGTTGCGTCTGTGGGGGGGTTGTGTGTGTTCTTTCTTGTTCAGCCTCGAACTCCGCTGCGCCGGTAGTTCAGACTGCGGGGGGGTGTTGGAGTATGTGTTTAGGCCCATGTGGCTAAGGCCCATGTGGCCCATGTATGGAACCTATATAGCTACCCTTCTAGGGTTAGCCCTAATTGAGAGAATTACTTTCCAACAGTTAATTAAGGAAGCCCAATAAGAGATACGAAAAAGCCTGCAATGAGCACAATACTCATGACAACAGCAGAACTGCAACCTTTTCTTGCTTGGTGATAATTTGGTTAATTTATAAGATTATCAAATGTGTGATACAGCGGCACCACAATTAAAACAAAATGAATGCTGAAAATGCATACCAGTGTTCGTATGGCGGAACGCCGAACAGAAGTAATACTATGTCTCATAAAGGGCCACAGACGGGGTGTCAGTGTAGCTAGACCATAAGGGTTCTCAATAGATGTTAGTCGGTCTTCTTGCTCAGCAATCTGAGTTGCTTCGTTTAGATCAAATTCTCCCTTTTCCCCTGAAGCTGCTGTACCAAGCATCTTTGGGACCATCTCTGGTCGAGAATATATTTCTGCTAACAAGTTCATTACACTGAAAATGAAAATGAAACTATGAGATGAGATAACAAAAGCATTTCCAGTGACATGAATAGAATCCACTTAAGAGGAAGAAAATGACAACAAACAAGTACACAAAAGTTCCACAGATGCAACAAAACTAGTGGTAATCAGCGACATGAATAGAGTCACTTAAAGAAAGAAAATGTCAACAAACAAGTACACAAAGTTCCACAGATGCAACTAACCTAATAGTGATAGGCAGACGGTTTCAGAATCAGAAGAAAAAAACAATTGAAATTTGAAAATAAAAAGACCAAGTGGCTGAACCTGCCCACATTATTCAAACATATTGATTTGCAGATAAGGGAAACAGGATTTAAGTATACCTGCTTGTAGATGGGCTTAAATCATCAAGGTCAAGCAATATATCCCAAAGCAACATCACAATTGGACGCAAAATTTGGTCATTTAGCCTAACTAACGAGTCGGCAGCTGGAATCAGGGCTTCTGCAGCCACTGCTCGGACATCATCATCAGGGTCCTCCAGACCAGCTTTACAAGCATGAATGATATAGTCAAGCAAATCTTTAAGCATTTCCTGGTCATGAAAGAAATAATACTGTTGCATCAGCAAAAGGGACAATTTTGTTCAGCAGTACTCCCTCTGTTTTTTTATATGTCGTATTAGGTTTGTCCTAAGTCAAACATTCCTAACTCTGACCATCAATTTCAAAATATCCATGTAGTTTCACAGCATGTGAATTATACATTATAAAAGCATTTCTCATTGTGAATCTAAAAACATAGATTTTATGTTGTTAACCTATTACAATTTTTAAAAAAAATTGATGGTCAAAGATAGAAATGTTTTACTCAAGACAAACCTAATACGAGATGTAAAAAAACAGAGGGAGTACGAGACAAAGGGTTATGTCCTCATGAAACATTTAGCTGGCAACAAGCCCAACTAGAATTGCCACTCTGATATTATGTACCATGGTTAACAGACTTAGGTAGGCCATCAATTCATCAAATCTTGATTAGCAATTACCTGGCGAACAGCAACTAAGTATTTAATGCCAAGAAGGCTCCCATGACGAACTTCCCACTCTTGTCTGCGCTGCAAGAACAAAGAACAGAGAGAGATGGTAATGATGAATTTGAACGCAGTGTTTGAAAATTTGAGGCGATGAGATAAATGACTACAAAAAACACACCTGCATCTCCAGCAAGATTTTGAATGTATGACATACTAAAGAAGGGTGCATGTACTTCAGCACAGCACCAAGAGCTTGAGCGCAAGTTTCACGAACTGGGGCAACAACTTGATCGGATACATAATCACCAAAGCTAAAAACAGAATAATACAGGAATATATAAGGCTAATAACAAAGATGATAACGTATTAATCGTATATCTGGAAGTAAAGCATACCGGTCCAGAGAAAGTACACAAAGGAAGCGGATTGCACAATCCTGAAGAAATTCCCAATTCTTCATATATGAGTATTTGGCTAATTTCAGCAGTTTCATGAATTTTGAATTTTCTGGAGCATGTATATGAGAACTTGGATGTGATATGGAGTTGAGTTTTTCCTGTAATGATTTACATGTTGAATCTCCTTTAGAGGGGTCAGTTGAATCATCAACACCAAGCTCAGGCTCAACTTTTACATGAGTAGAACTTGGTTCACCAGTTAATACATCAGGGACATTGCTCAGATCTCCTTCCGTTTTTGGATAATCACTGTCAACCAACTCCTTACCATAATCCATATACACACTTTCAGAACAATTAGGCTCTTTCTTATGCCTCTTTAACGCTGGTTCAAGGTGTTCCACACGAACATCTTCGTTTAGATCAATACCATGTTCCCTTTTAAGGGAATCAAAGTTGGTTTTACCATCCAAATCAGCAGAAGGCAAGCTCAGATCAGGAAAATATACTCCAGCACAAGCACCATGATGTGTCAAAATTTCCCTTAAAGCCATAATAGAGCCATGGCGAACTTCCCAAACTAAAATGCAACACAAGTAAAACCATTGTGAGCAAGACAACAAAAGACAGTAAGATACAAGGCATATTGAGGGATCAGATGGGCTTACTAGGGTCAAACATATCATGAATAAGCTGATCCACAAATTGTTGAAAAGGCCATCTTCCATTCTCACTGTACTCTAGATTGTCTTCATCGACAGCTGTATCAAATACATCCTGAAAAATGGTAATGGAAATGACTAAATAACCCACCAAATAATGCTCTGGCAGGAGTAATATGAATTCCCAAACAAAGCAACAGCCACAAGTCAACATACTGGCGCCAGTGTCAGCACACCCATCCACACATGCAGTAGAACACTGCCATATACCAGCCATGCTAGCAATTGCGTACAACAACAACAACAACAACAACATAGCCTTTTGTCCCAAGCAAGTTGGGGTAGGCTAGAGATGAAACCCAAAAGAGACGAGAAACAGGGAATGCTAGCAATTGCGTAAAGAGAAAAAAAAAAGAAGTAGAAGTTCTAAATTTTCTAAATATATAGCTGCACAGAAACTTTCAAGAGTTGAGCAGATAATAGCTGCACTGAGCCTCAAGATTAATCAGGAATCTGTTGCAACATTAAATTTTCATATTTCATGATCATAGATCCCATTCAAATAAACACTTCAGCAGATTTGCAAGATCTAAAGAGATAAAATGGCACGGCTGACCAATCATACATTTTGTGCATCAGCTTGTTCAGAAGAAGCTCCATTGGAGGGCACAGATCCTTTTAGTGTAACCTCATCATCCTCAGATACAGCCTTTGTATGATCTTTTGCATTACTCTTTGCTTTACGCTTCAGCATATTTAGCTCCCTGGCACTTAATCGTCTAGAGCGAAAATTAGAATGCTTGGGATACCTAGGAACCATGGTGGAAACCAACTGCTGAATATTACGACCTGAATTAAATGAATGGAATCCATTATTCTGTACATGTGAACCCCAATAATTTTTTTGGGCAAGAAGATCCTCGTCTTTGATAACATCACTAACATCCATAAACTGCTCACATACATCCAGTCCTGCACTAGAACAAAAACAAACAAAAAAAGTTTAAGCATTCCAGAACACTAATGTATACATGCAAAGATGTTAGTCCTTGTATTCACATCATCAAGACAAGATGGAAACAGCACATCAACAATCCAATGAGAGGGTGGGGCCATGGGGGTACTTCATTCGACTATAGTATTACTACTCCAAGATTTAAAGTGAAACTGGGAAATTAGGCATCTACTACCTCTTTTTAAGCAGTATTTCAATCTTTTTAAACCCCAGGCATACCTCCAAATTTCAGAGAAAATCAAATAGATCTAAGCAGTAGTGAAGATGCTGACTTGAAACTTCAGCTGCTGGACTTTTAGCAATACCTAATATGTACATTCAGACATGAATGCAATGTACTCCCTCCACATCATAGTATAGGAGCACCTCTAGATTTTTCTTTTCAATAGAACCAATAAAAGCGGTACTGTTAAATATGTTTTGCCACTTTATACCCCTTCTGAAGGTGTTATAGGCTTATAGCTATGCCAACCTTCTCTTTAACAGCATTACTGGGGTAAGAATGTTGTAACCGAAGCACTAATACATAAGGGTAAACTGTGAATTCAGACCTTTAATTGACAAAAAGCTAGTCAACTTTAAAACAACAGATCAGCAACTTGTAAGTAAAATCTGAGATTCTGAAAAGACTTAAATATGGAACATGCTCAAAATATTGAAATTGACCTTTTCCTACTAATATAAAGAAAAACTAACCTAAACGACGCCGAAGATTTTGCTTTTGGCGAGCTAGACGCTCTGCTGGATTCTTGCCATTATCAGCAATGTCGTATTCCTAGCAGTTAAACGCAATCAAAATGTTAGCAATTTCACGTACTGCGGTAACAGAAAAAAACTGAAACAGATAAGATTTAAAATGGAGCGCTCAGTTTTACCCTTACAGGAAACTTTAATAAAATGCATGACCAAATGAGGATATTTGAGCTGCTCTTGTGTGTAGCTCCAGTTGAAATATTAGAAATATTCTTTTTTATTACATTGCAGGTCATGTTACCACATTTATCTATCGCCCAATCATTTTTCCCCGCTAAAAATAATAGTGGATAACTGTACAAACCAATGAGTAAGCTGGGAAGAGATGAAATCTTTTTCATCATTTAATGTTGGCTTTACATTAAGTTTGGTGGGTGGGGGTGCATGAATAGCGAGAAGTGCTGATACATTAGGTAAGAAATGAATTAAGGGGTGCATAGGCCACCCATAAAGGAAATCAGCATGGTCCCTAAAGAAAATTGAACTACTCAATGTACACATTAAATCTTGAAGCTGAAAAATATTGGCACAAACAATACACCTGTCCACCTGATGCCAATAGAGGAGATCCAAATTCCAATACCCTGCCTATGTCAAAGCTGAAAGTAAGATAGAAAGAAAACAGCATTAGTGACTAGTGAGGGCACCGAAGGGGAGGGGGATTGGTAACTGGTAAATATTTTAGTTAAATGCAGCCAAACCTTCCAAAAGCAAGATCAGATGTTGCTGCGCTATCAGTCTGTGGCAATGCTGAGTCAGCATCATCACTTCCATCAGAGAACCCGGAAGCATGTTTTTCTGCTTGCACAGAAGCATACAAGTCCTTCAATGATGTGTGTTTGACATTCTCTGCTATCGCACCAATCGCATGGGCTGCCGCAACCCTTGTATCCCAATTTTTACTACGAGTATATTGAGAAACCTACAATTGACACACAGCAACATGAAATTCAGCCAACTAATGTGTGTGGAACACATAAAAAGAACAGTCGCTGATCCTCTGGCAGAATATTTACAGAGATACCACTTGACAGGATGTTTGTAGCTAGATATAGAAGAGCAAGCAATATTAACTTATCCTAGGATAAAAACACCTCATATCAACAATATTAAAAGAACTCCGCCTATGATGACTGGAAGACTTTGTTAAGTCGTCTCAACATAGCCGGTCCCAAGCCCGGGTAAAGGAGGAGGGTGTGTTAAGGTATGGCGAACCAACAGTAAAAAAACAGCCACTCAAATGGATTTGAAACCCACAAGAGATTCGTTGGGGCGTAACCCTCTTAGCGACGCGCTACATCGGAACCCGGGTGTGGTGTTAAATGGGCAAGGGCCGGGTCGTCATCCCCTTAGTGGCGCGTCGTATCGTGACCTGGGTACGATGAAAAATGAGCAAGGGTCGGGCCGTCGCAACCTTAGTGGCGCGCTACATCTACGCCCGGGTGTAGTGAAAAATGAGCAAGGGTCTTCGCACTTCCCTCGACGGGTGCGAAGGGTAAGGAAGCTAGCCGAGCTTGTTAGTCGCTGGATTCTCACTCTTGGTAGCAGTAGAATCCTTACTCTCATCGAGAGAGGATGACACTAGGAGTTGGGGCAATTTTCTGGTTCATTTCTCACACAAACTCACACAATGCCATACCAACCTGAGGGGTTGGGGTTACATATTTATAGGCTGCTAGCCAGCCAAGCATATGCCAATATGCTAGTCTAAGATGCTAGTCTAAGATGCTAAAGTGCTGTCCTAGCTAAGATGCTGTCCTCTAGTCTAAGATGCTGTCCTCTAGTCTAAGATGCTGTCCTAAAAACAGAAAAAACAGCCACAAGGACCATGTGAGCAGCACAGTCCCACAAAGACCAACCACACATGAGACTTATCCATCATTCTCCCCCTAAGTCTTGTGCGTCGTTTTGTGGGAGAGTTGAACCATCCCGGTCCTGGAGCAGAGCTCAAGGAACTTGATCCTCCCAAGGGGCTTGGTGAGCAGGTCCGCAAGCTAGTCCTTGGTGTTGATGTAGCTCGCCTTGATGCTTCCTTCCTCCAAACAGCCTCGGATGAAGTGGTACCTCACCCGGATGTGCTTGCTGCGTTCGTGGAACACGGGGTTCTTTGCTAGGGCCAGAGCGGACTTGCTGTCCACCCTGAGCTCCACCGCTCTAGTGTCTCTACCAAGGAGATCACCAAGCAGTCGAGCGAGCCAGAGCGCCTGAGTCGAAGCGGTGGAGGCCGCTATGTACTCGGCCTCGCAGCTGGACAGGGCCACCACCTGCTGCTTGACCGACTGCCAGCTAACGAGGCACTTGCCGAGGAAGAAGAGGATCCCGCTCGTGCTCTTGCTGGTGTCGATGTCGCCGGCGTGGTCGCTGTCGCTGTACCCGACGAAGTGTGCCGCCCCAGGGCACCTCGGGTAGTAGAGGCCGTGGTCGAGAGTCCCCGCAACGTAGCGGATGATCCTCTTCACAGCCTACTGGTGCTCCGTCGTCGGTCGCTGCATGAACCGACTAACGTAGCCGACGGAGAATGCCAAGTCCGGCCGTGTGTGGGCGAGGTAGCGAAGGCTCCCCATAAGACGCCGGTACTGCGTAGCGTCCACCTCCTCCGTCGTGCTGTCGCGGCGCAGCTTCAGCCTCTCCTCCATCGGAGTGAGGGCTGGGTTGTAGTCGGTGAGCCCAGCTAGCTCAACGATGCGCTTGGCGTAGGCGGTCTGTCGAAGCGTGATCCCGGAGTCATCCTGGTGCACCTCGATTCCCAGGTAGAAGGAGATAGACCCCAGATCACTCATCTGGAAGGTGGCCTTCATCTCTTCCTTGAATGCCGCCACCTCCGCATCCTTGGTGCCGGTGATCACCAAGTCATCGACGTAGACGCCTACCAGCAGGGCCTTTCCTCCGCTGCCCCGCCGGTAGATTGCCGCCTCGTGTGGGCTTTGCTCGAAGCCCATCCCCTTCAGCGTGGAATCCAGTTTGGCATTCCACGCCCTCGGTGCCTGCCGCAAGCCATAGAGGGCCTTGCGCAGGCGGAGCACCTTGCCCTCCTTACCGGGAATCGCAAATCCCTGCGGCTGATGCACGTAGACCACCTCCTTCAAGTCGCCGTTAAGGAACGCCGACTTGACATCCATGTGATGGACGCGCCAGCCCTCCTGGGCAGCTAGCGCAAGGAGTCGCACGGACTCCATCCGTGCAACGGGCGCGAAGGCGTCGTCAAAGTCGATTCCTTCTTGCTGGACGAAGCCGCGCGCCACCAGACGCGCCTTGTGCTTAATCACCTCTCCGGTCTCGTCCTTCTTGAGCTTGAAGACCCACTTGAGAGAGATGGCGTGGTGGCCGGCTGGAAGATCGGCCAGCTCCCACGTCTTGTTCCGCTCGACGGCGTCCATCTCCATCTGCATCGCGGCATGCCATGCCGCGTCCCTCTCCGCCTCGGCGAAGGAACGAGGCTCGCCATCGTCCTGTGCGAGGTGCAGCTCCGCCTCAAAGTCGTGCTGCGCCAGTCCAGGGACCGGCTGCTCGCCGAGGAGGTTGTCCACGGTACGGTAGCGCAGAGGCTCGCCGCCGTGGTAGGCGTCGATGCGATCCTCGTCGTTGGACAGCGGAGTGGCGAACTCCACTGTGCGCTGCTTGTCGTGGACCGAAGCTGCCGGTGCCGAGCCTGAAGGGGTAGGGTCCGGTGTAGGAGAGCGAGGCGTGGCCGGCGGTGCTGGTGGTGGACTCGCCGGAGCCTGTGGACTTGCCGGAGCTGGTGGTGGCGGTGGTGAAGGACTCGCCGGAGGTGGTGGCGAACGAGGTGGTGGGGTAGGCGAGCTCGGTGAGGACGAGCTGCTAGCTCCCCCCGCCTCCTTGAAGTGGACGTAGTCGACGACGAAATCGCTGGTCGTTGGAGTCGAGCCGTCATCCACCATCTTGCCCCACGTCCAGCTTCGCCCCTCGTCGAACACGACATCACGCGTGATGCGCACGCGCCGTGTCGCAGGGTCGAGGACGCGGTAGGCCTTGGCGCCCTCCGCGTAGCCGATGAAGACCCCTGGCGTGCTCCGGTCGTCGAGCTTGCCGACGTGGTTGAGCTCCTTGACGAAGGCCAGGCAGCCGAAGACGCGAAGGTGGCTCACCACGGGCTTGCGCCCGTGCCAGGCCTCGTATGGCGTCTTGCCGTCGAGGGCCTTGGTGGGGGAGCGGTTGAGCAAGTGAACGGCAGTCATCACCGCCTCACCCCAGTAGATCGCCGGCATCCCTCTCTGCTTGAGGAGGGCACGGGCGGTGGCCACCACCGTCTGGTTGCGGCGCTCGACGACGCCGTTCTGCTGCGGAGTGTACGGCGCGGAGAAGTGACGGTGGATCCCCTCATCGGCGCAGTACGCCGCGAACTCGGCCGCCGTGAACTCGCCGCCGTTGTCCGTGCGTAGGACCCGAAGCTTGCGGCCGCACTCCGCCTCCGCAGTAGCTTGAAGACGCTTGATGGCGTCCGCCGCGGCTGCCTTGGCGTCGAGCAGGACAGCCCACATGTAGCGGGACATGTCGTCGACGAGGAGGAAGTAGCGCCGGCCTCCAGGTGTAGCCGGTGTCACGGGGCCACAGAGGTCACCGTGTATGAGCTCCAGCTTCTCCTTGGCGCGGAAGCTTGCCTGGCGAGGGAAAGGGAGCCGCCGCAGCTTGGTGAGGACGCAGGTGTCGCAGAACTGCTCCACGTGGTCGACGTGTGGCATGCCCCGCACCATCTCCTTGCTGCCGAGCTGCCTTAGGGCCTCAAAGTTGAGGTGCCCAAAGCGCTCGTGCCACCTCCAAGCGTCGTCGTCGCGGCGGGCTGCAAGACAAAGAGGTTGCGCCACCTGTGCGTGAAGGACGTAGAGGCGGTTGCTCCTGTTGACCTTGACCAGGAGCCGGTGTCGATGATCCCAGATGCGCAGCACCCCGTGCTCGATCTCCACGCGCGATCCGCTCTCATCCAGCTGTCCCAAGCTGATGATGGAGTTCCTCAACGCGGGGATGTAGTAGACACCGGTGAGCAGCCTGTGCTCGCCAGTCTTGGCGACGAAGACGACAGAGCCGACGCCCTTGATCTCCACAGCGGAGGCGTCGCCGAACTTGACGGTGCCTCGAACGCCTGAGTCGAGCTCGGAGAAGAACTCCCGCCGCCCGGTCATGTGGTGGGTGGCGCCGGTGTCAAGGCACCACCCGTCGGTCTTGTCGTTGCCGGAGCTGTCGTCGAGGAGGGCGTGTGCTTTTGGCTCGTCAAGGTGGAGAGTCGTTGCGGCCGGTGCCGCTGGAGGTAGTTCGATGCTCGCATGAGCAATGAACAGAGCCGGCTGCTCCTCCTCCGCCTGCGCGACGTGGGCCTGGCCGCGTCGTGGCTGTCGACAATCCTTGGCCCAATGACCAAGCTTGCCGCAGTTGTAGCAAGGTTCGTCTCGTGCTGGCTTTTGCTTGCCAGCGGCGCCGCCCTGGGCGCCTCCACGATCATCACCCTCGGCACGTCTTCGCGCCCCTGCCTGGGCGTCTTTGCGTGGCTTGCCACGCTTGCCACGCTTGCGGCCGCCTGTCGTGGAAGAAGGCTCCCCCTTCTTCCTGTCACCTTGGTCGGCAGCCCATTGCTCCCGAGTGAGGAGGAGCTTCCCGCCAATGGTGACGGGTCCCGAGAGGCGCTGTGGCTCATCGTTGTCAACGACCTTGAGGCGGCCCAACGCCTCCTCGATCGTCATCGTGGAGAGGTCTAGCAGAGACTCGATTGAGCGAGCCATCTGCTTGTACTTCTCGAGGACGCAGCGGAAGAGCTTCTCAACAGCTCTCTCCTCGCCGTAGGTGTCGTCGCCGAACTGCACCAACTTCTGCAACAGAGTGTTGAGACGGAGAGCAAAGTCATCAACGTCCTCACCTGACTTGAAGGCCAGGTTCTCCCACTCCTTGCGAAGTGCATGCAGTGTGGACTTGCGGGCGCGGTCGCTGCCGATGCGTGCCGCAGCGATGGCGTCCCAGGCCTCCTTGGCAGTCCGCTTGCTGGTAAGCGAAAACTGCATCTCGGGCGGGACTGCAGCAATGAGAACATCCAGCGCCCGTCGATCTTGGTCGTAGTCGACGTCGCCGTACCGGACTGCATCCCATATATGCCGCACCTGGAGCCTCACCCTCATCACCGCAGCCCACTCAACGTAGTTGGTCTTGGTGAGGGTAGACCACCCGCCACCGGGGCCGACGTCCCTGACGACAGCCTGGTACTCGTGGTGACCACGGTACCGAACCGGGGAGAGAGAGCCGCGCTGCCTGTGAAGGCCGCGCTATCCGTCGACCCGTCCGCCGACAGCCTGGTACTCGTGGTGACCACGGTACCGAACCGGGGAGAGAGAGCCGCGCTGCCTGTGAAGGCCGCGCTCTCCGTCGACCCGTCCGCCGCCGCCATGCGCGCCTCCTCCAGGAGCGCCACCGCCGTGCGCGCCTCCTTCAGGAGCGCCGCCGGCGTGTCTGCGCCTGTCTGGGCTGCCGCCGCGCTCGTGGGCGTGCGCGGCTGCCCACTGCGCCGCTTGCCCTCGCGATGCCTCCCTCTCCAGCAGCTCGAGGTCCGCGTCGGCGCTGTCATCAGCAGCGATGGAGCTGCTGTTGCTGCCGCGTAGAACCTCGACCTCCGCTGCTGCTGCACGCGCTGCATCCGCCGCCGCCGCTGCTTCCACCTCCGCTCTAGCTGCTGCCAGCTCCGCTGCTGCCAGCCTCGATGCCCTTGCTGCTGCTGCTGCGGCGTCTGCTGCCGCTCGCTCGCGCTTCTCTGCCGCGGCGAGGTCGGCCTCCTGCCGACGCCGCGTGCTCGAGGCGACCGAGCCCTGAGACTGTCCTGCGGACATGGCGCGCTATCGAGGGGGCTGCTGTGTGGAGCAGGGGCAGCCGGAGCTACTGCTACCGGCTGGGGCTGCTGCGAGGCCGAGGAAGAAGAGCAGGAGATGCTCAGGTTACAGGATAATACGGCTCTGATACCAGTTGTTAGTCGCTGGATTCTCACTCTTGGTAGTAGTAGAATCCTTACTCTCATCGAGAGAGGATGACACTAGGAGTTGGGGCAATTTTCTGGTTTATTTCTCACACAAACTCACACAATGCCATACCAACCTGAGGGGTTGGGGTTACATATTTATAGGCTGCTAGCCAGCCAAGCATATGCCAATATGCTAGTCTAAGATGCTAGTCTAAGATGCTAAAGTGCTGTCCTAGCTAAGATGTTGTCCTCTAGTCTAAGATGCTGTCCTCTAGTCTAAGATGCTGTCCTCTAGTCTAAGATGCTGTCCTAAAAACAGAAAAACAGCCACAAGGACCATGTAAGCAGCACAGCCCCACAAAGACCAACCACACATGAGACTTATCCATCAGAGCCAACTAGGATTCGTCTAGGTAGCTGGAACGTAGGGTCCCTAACGGGTAAGCTAAGAGAGCTAGTCGATGCAGCAATTAGAAGGCGTGTAAATATTCTATGCGTTCAGGAGACTAAATGGAAGGGACAGAAGGCGAAGGAGGTGGAGGATACTGGCTTTAAACTTTGGTATACGGGGACAACATCGGGTAGAAATGGTGTAGGCATCTTGATCGATAGGAGCCTTAAGGATGGAGTCGTTGATGTTAGGAGGTAAGGCGACCGGATTATCTTGGTCAAGCTGGTAGTTGGAGATTCAGCTCTAAATGTGATCAGTGCCTATGCCCCTCAGGTAGGTCTTAGCGAGGGCACCAAGAGGAGGGTTTTGGGAAGATCTTGATAGCATGGTTAGTACCGTGCCTATCAGCGAGAAACTCTTTATAGGAGGAGACCTCAACGGCCATGTTGGTCCGACTAATGTAGGTTTCGAGCGGGTGCACGGGGGGTTCGGGTATGGTAGTAGGAATCAAGAGGGGGAGGATGTTTTGAACTTCGCGCTGGCCTATGACTTGTTGATAGCGAACACCCTCTTTAGAAAGAGGGAATCTCATCTAGTAACCTTTCGTAGTGGACAACACTCGAGCCAGATCGACTTTATCCTTGCAAGGAGGGAGGATAGACGTGCTTGCTTTGATTGTAAGGTGTTACCTGGGGAGTGTGTTGTCCCTCAACATAAGCTTGTGGTGGCGGACTTTCGCTTTCGGGTACGTGTCCACCGGGACAAACGGGCCAAGATTGCGAGAACGAAGTGGTGGAAGCTTAGAGAGGAAGCAGCGCAAACGTTTAAGGAGAGGATGCTAGACGAGGGGCCTTGGGAAGAAGGAGAAGATGCCGACGACATGTGGCTAAAGATGGCAACATGTGTCCGGAAGGTGGCTTTAGAAGTGTTTGGCGTGAGTAGGGGAGGCAAACGGGAAGCGAAAGACACATGGTGGTGGAATGACGAGGTGCAAAGGGCTATTAGGGAGAAGGAGTGTTTCAAGCGTCTCCACCATGATAAGAGTGCAGCTAACATCGAGGGCTATAAAATAGCGAAGAGGGTTGCAAAGCGAGCTGTGAGTGTAGCAAAAGGTCAGGCGTATGATGGCCTTTATCAGCGGCTAGACACGAAGGAAGGGGAGAATGACATTTATAGGATGGCTAGAATCCGCGAGAGGAAGACAAGGGACATCAACCAAATAAAATGCATCAAGGATGGGACAGATCGACTTCTGATGAAGGATGAGGAGATCAAGGACAGATAAAGAGAGTACTTCGACAAGCTGTTTAATGGGGAGAATGAGGGTCCTACCCTTGAGTTGGACGACTCATTTGACGATACCAACAGACGTTTTGTGAGGAGAATTCAGGAGACAGAGATCGGAGAGGCTTTGAAGAGGATGAAGGGAGGTAAAGCGATGGGCCCTGATGGTATCCCCATTGAGGTGTGGAGATACCTAGGCGCCAGAGCGATAGTATGGTTAACTAAACTTTTTAACCTTATTTTTCGGTCTAACAAGATGCCTGAAGAATGGAGGAGAAGTATATTAGTACCTATCTTCAAGAACAAAGAAAATGTTCAAAGTTGTACTAACTACCGTGGGATTAAGTTGATGAGTCATACGATGAAGCTCTGGGAGAGAGTTATCGAGCATCGCCTAAGGAGAGTGACACATGTGACCCAAAATCAGTTTGGGTTCATGCCTGGTAGGTCGACCATGGAGACGATTTTCTTATTACGACAATTGATGGAGAGATATAGGGAGCAAAAGAAGGACTTGCACATGGTCTTTATTGACCTCGAGAAGGCATATGACAAAGTACCGAGAAATGTCATGTGATGGGCCTTGGAAAAGCACAAAGTCCCAACTAAGTACGTTACCCTCATCAATGATATGTACAGGGATGTTGTGACGTTTGTCCGAACATGTGATGGCGACACCAGTGACTTTCCAATTCAAATAGGACTGCATCAGGGGTCAGCTTTGAGCCCTTATTTATTTGCTTTGGTGATGGATGAGGTCACAAGGGACATACAAGGTGATATCCCTTGGTGTATGCTCTTTGCTGATGATGTGGTGCTAGTTGACGACAATAGGGCGGGGGTTAATAGGAAGTTAGAACTATGGAGGCACACGTTAGAGTCGAAAGGGTTCAGACTTAGTAGGACTAAGACCGAGTACATGAGATGCGATTTCAGCGCGACTAGGCACGAGGAGGGAGACGTTAGCCTCGATGGGCAAGTGGTGGCCAAGAAGGATACTTTTCGGTATTTAGGGTCGATGTTACAAAAGGATGGAGACATTGATGAAGATATTAGGCATAGAATTTCAGCCGGCTGGCTGAAATGACGTCAAGCTTCTGGCGTTCTCTGTGACAAAAGGGTGCCTCAGAATCTGAAAGGTAAGTTCTATAAGACGGCGATTCGTCCGGCGATGTTATACGGTGCTGAGTGTTGGCCTACAAAAAGGCGATATGTCCAGCAATTGAGTGTAGCAGAGATGCGTATGTTGCGTTGGTGTTGTGGGCACACAAGGAGGGATAGAGTCCGGAACGACGATATTCGGGATAGGGTTGGGGTGGCACCAATTGAGGAGAAATTGATTCAACATCGGTTGAGATGGTTTGGACATGTCCAACGGAGGCCTCCTGAGGCGCCGGTGCGTAGTGGAGTTCTAAAGCGGGCCGATAATGTAAAGAGCGGTAGAGGTCGACCTAAACTAACTTGGGACGAGTCCGTTAAGAGAGATCTTAAGGAGTGGAATATCTCCAAGGATTTAGCTATGGACAGGAGCGCTTGGAGATTGGCAATCAACGTGCCTAAACCGTGACATCTTTTTGTCTTGTGCCATTTATGTCCCTTTATGTGTCTCCCTGTTTCTCGTCTCTTTTGGGTTTCATCTTTAGCCTACCCCAACTTGCTTGGGACAAAAGGCTATGTTGTTGTTGTATCAACAATGTTAAAAGTGCATTTATGCAACTGTCTTCTCATACAGTGCTGGGTGCTTGGTGCAAAAGTACATAATGGATATTCAGCCCTTTTGAGACGTATTCACTTTGACAAAATCATCCCATTACATGGGGAATAGCACCAGAGCATGGTAGCTCTTGATCACAACCCAAGCCAGCACCAAGCTGCACTGCCCCCTGAGTTTGGCAGGGGGCTGGGGGCATGTTAAGAGTGTATTTATTCAAACTGTATTCTCACCTAGTTTAGGGTGGTTTGTGTAAATGTCCCTCATGTATATTCGGCCCTTTGGGATTATTTTGTAATTTTGTAATAAATAAACATGAAGGGAAGAAAGGGAAAACAAAACAGTGACATATATTGAGCTCAGCTTAATACTCTTTAAACAATCGATATCGACACTTGAACAGAAAACAGATGAATCACATAGACATAGCTCTCTTTGCTATTTAACCTATCAACCTATACACCATTCCATTCGTATCAGGAGTGCAGAACAAGAAAACTGCTTGGCGCGTATTTGTCCTAACATACAGATGTGAGTTTAAGCAGTTAAAGTAGTTGGGTATTCCAGTACATTGGATCTTGTGCGGTGCAACATATGAAGCAAGCACAAAGGTACCATGCTTGAAGAGCTGAAAAAACTAGCAACAGCCATGCCACCAATGTACCTTTTTGAGCAACGAATTCAGCTCCTGGGGATGGGACTTGGCGATTTCTCCAATTTGGCGTGCAGCCACAAACCTCGTTGCTTGTGTCGAACCAGCTGGGTAATGTTAAAGAAATTTTGCAGGGATAGATAAACCAACAGAGAACCTCAAATGACTCCCCTAGACGGTCATTTTATCAGCAACTTATAATAGATAGATATTGAGTGATTACATTTTAGCATCGTTAGTTGCACATTTCACCAGGCAAAGGTGCAGATCAGTTACACTCTAGAGAAGCAGAACACAGTACATACCAGGAGGTTATGAACCATATTTTTTTTTAAAAAAAACTTGTAGTATTAAATAGATTCTCTCTGCAGAGGGTGGGCAACAGATTGAAAGGATACTGTCTAGTAATGTGAGGAGGCGGTGCAGACGGGACGAGTTCTGAGCCATAAATGACGCAGAGGGGCAGACGTGACATCCGAGGAAGTATACTGAGGGAAGGTATACTTGAGCACCTTCACCTTTAAGTCAGCAAGTAGGTAAATTACTCCGCATACACAGCAGCTCTGCAAAAGAAGAGACAAGGGGAGAAAAAATTAAGCTCACTGCAGCCCCAGACGAGTGGAGTGGCGTGGCCAACAGAACACGTAACGTAACATGGCGCGCGATAACGAAATGAATGAATCCCTCCCGTAAACAGATGGCAGGCGGGCAGAACCGACATGCACGGGACAGGCGGGCTAGGCGGAGGTGCAGAGAGCTGGAAGCTAACTAATTCGAGCGCGAGATCCTACAGCGCCACGAAGTTGAGGGCACGTCGTCGGAGCATCAAAATCGAAACGAAACAGCCGGCTGCGGCTGAAATTTCAAATCTACGGTGTCAATCAATCAAATCAAATCAAATCAAATCAAATCAAATCAAATCAAATCAAATCAGCGGAGCGGCGCAGGGGAACCGCCGGCGTCCCCCCGCGGGAGCCGTGAGCGCGAGAAGAAGGGAGAGGGTGGCGGGAGACGAACCTGCCGGGAGCGGGAAGGAGAGAGGCGGGCGGGCGGCGCCGGACGACGAGCGGCGGGAGAAGGGGATCGCGGGCGGGTGAGAGGGCGGAGGGGCGAGCCCTCGCGGGGAGGGGCGCGTGGGGCCGGGAGGCGGAGGAGCCCAATCCGCGCAGGCAGGCAGGCAGGCACGCGCGCCCGCACGCACGCACGCGCGCGCCCGGCCGGGTCGGGCCTGGGTGCTGGTCGAGTCGAGTCGGCACCGGCTGCTGCTGAGGGTCGTGGCCTTGCCCGCTTAGGTGCCCCGCCCCCCTTATTATATAGACTTTTCGCTTGGAGGAGAGCTTTCTCCCCAGAACGATCGATCGGGTGGGTGGAAATGGGCTATCCAGTAATGGATTTGGGCCTCTAAATAAAGGGCTATTCTGTACGGCCCATACCTTTTGAATCGACCTGAATCTGTTTTTTTTCAAACACCCATCAAACACAGGATCTAGGCTACTCTATCGTGTATTTTTTTTGTTTTTTAATTTATAGTCACCTATAATAATTTTTGCTATACACCTTATATACTCCCTCGGTTCCAAATGATAAGCCGTTTTGACTTTTTTTATTCATTTATTTTGTTATGTATCTAGACATATTATTATATCTAATGCATAGCAAAATGGATATATCAAAAAAGTCAAAACGACTTATAATTTAGAACGGATGAGTACTATTTAAAGTTTGAACATATAGTAAAAAATTATTTATATATCAAAAAAACGTGAACGCTATAATTTGGAACTAAAGAGTTTTTGATATATATAGAACAAAAACCTAAACGCTTATAATTTGGAACATATGAGTTTTTGATATCTAGAAAAAAAAAACCTAAACGGCTTATAGTTTAGAACGGATGGGTATTTGATATCTAGAAAAGCCTAAACGGCTTATAATTTGGAACAGATTAGTATTTGATATCTAGAAAAACCTGAGCGGATTATGATTTGGAACGTATTAGTATTTGAGTAGCTCGTGTATCCGGCAGATGAAGTGTAATCCGCTACTCTGCCTATTATAAATCATTGCTAAGGACCATGGGCTCGCCAATGACATGAGTGCACTTTTCAGGTTAGGAGTGCAAAGAAGAGGGTAACGGCCTTTTGTTCCATGTCGCTTTAAGATTACGGCCCGCCCGAAACAAAAATGAACCATTAGCTCTGGATTGAACAAAGTCCTGCCATCAGCACTTCACTACAGACTACGTGTTAGTGCAAAACCACCAACCACAGGTGCTCTCCAACATCCATACGAAGTCCTGCCATCTCATGCCTTAATCTTTAAATTCCAGCACCACGTCACTTCAGTACAACTGACGATCCAACGCTTAAAATCACCCAGACGGGAAGGAAAACTAAAAACCTAAAAAATGCTTGTGATGGTTTAAATACATGGTTGTACTTATGTTGTATGCAATGGATACCTACCTGATATAAGCATCAGGACAGAATTATCGATGACAATGTAGGTGCTAGTAATAAGGAACAAAGGATGAAGCGACAACATTTTGGTTACCGATCCCAATCGCAGAATGCAATAGTCAGCGTAATCACATCTCACAGAAAGCATTCCGCACCAGAATGACATACTATCTGAAGGCAAGCATCTACATCCAGGTCCCTGGCCTGCTACAAATAATATATGCAACTTCTTCAGGTTGCCTACCACCACCAAATTGTTGGGACACGAAAGCTGCTCTCTTACTGCAGCAGTCAGCTACGCAACTCCTTACATCATTGCCACCTTTCGCCCTAATCACACTTCACGTTATGTCAAGAGGACTCGCTCATTTGGTAGGGTGCACACAGTGCTGACTGTGCTTCTCCCAATGCCCACTATGAGCCAACACCCGCAACTCCCTTGGCGTTTGCCGTTGCAGCTTCTTGTGCTGCAGCGGCTGTACCTGCAACTCCCTTGGCTTTCGCTGCTGCTTCTTGTGCTGCTGCCGCTGCCGCCGCCGCTGCTGTTGCAGCAGCTGGTGGTGGTGATTGGGGGGGAGCCGAAGCTGCCGGCGTCTTCTGCGGGACCTTGGCAGCCTTCTTCTGCTTATTGTCACTCTTGTCTAACTGTGCCAGTAGTTTCTTGATCTGGGCTCCAGACAGCGTTTCATGCTCAAGAAGGGCGTTCGCTAGTGCGTGAAGCTCCTTATCGTGAGTTGTCAGAATTGTCTTTGCATTATTGTACGCCTTCTCCAGAATTTCCTTCACCTCCTTGTCAATAACACCACTTGTTTGTCCGCTCATACTATTCCCATTATTGTCACTGTAGGAAACAAGACCCACCCGCTTACTCATACCATACTTGGTGACCATGGCTCTTGCCAGCCGAGTCGCGTTCTTTAGGTCAGCCGAGGCACCGGAGGTTACCTCGCTTTCCCCAAATATAAGCTCCTCAGCCACTCTTCCTCCCATGCAAACATCCAGTCTTGCCAGCATCTGCTTTCTTGAAACGCTATACTGATCCTTCTCTGGGAGCTGTGTAACCATACCAAGAGAAACTCCCCTCGGAACAATTGTAGCCTTGTGAACAGGGTGAGCACCCTCTGTGTGAATTGCAACAAGGGCATGCCCTCCCTCGTGATACGCAGTAATCTTCCTGGATTCATCAGATATCACTGCCGATTTGCGCTCGCTGCCCATCATGATCCTATCCTTAGCATATTCAAGGTCCAGCATAGTAACAGCTTTTGCTCCATCCATAGCAGCCTTCAGAGCAGCTACATTCACCAAGTTCGCAAGGTCTGCACCTGAGAAACCAGGAGTTCCCCTTGCAATGGTCATCAGATCCACATCATCAGCTCTTAAAACCTGAGATCATGAAGGAATTGCCAAGTGAGCATTCTAAACCAGAGAATTCCTGAAGCATGACAACACACAAAAGAAACTGGGTATAGGATTAAGGATTTACCTTCGACATATGAGTCTCCAGGATCTGCCGCCGGCCCTCAACATCAGGATTAGGAACCACAATATGACGGTCAAAGCGCCCAGGCCTAACAAGTGCCTTATCAAGTGACTGAGGGAAGTTAGTGGCAGCAATGACAATAATCCCTTCATTCTGCTTAAAGCCATCCAGTTCAACAAGCAACTGATTCAAGGTCATCTTCATGTACTGTTGATCCTTGGGATTTCTGCTCCCACCAATCGCGTCAATCTCATCAATGAAAATTATACAAGGAGATCGTTTTTTTGCTGCATTGAACAGGTCCCTCACTCTTCTAGCCCCAACACCCACAAACATCTCTTCAAATTCACTACCACTGCATGAGAAGAAAGGAACACCAGCTTCCCCAGCTATAGCCCTTGCCAGCATGGTTTTTCCAGTTCCAGGTGGTCCCACCAGCAAAACACCTTTAGGAAGCTTTCCTCCAAGGCGTGTAAAACGCTGGGAAGAATGAAAGGTGCATGTGAGTAATAAAATTTGAAACATGAATATACATCCCAAAAATGAGCACTTCGACGTGTCTTCTACAAAGCGCAAATTCTAGATTACAAAGTCATCATTAACAAAGCAGTGCAAACTGCAAAGGGAAAAACAATAGTCTAATACTATATGAGACCAAAACAACTATGGATGTAGAGTGTCAGAAAAACTCAAAGATGAGTTCAAGGAGCCTGAAAGTGAAGTCAAACAATGAGCTCACAAAGGATTGCTAGAAGAAATATGATGAGTAAAATTGATGGAGCCTGCAGTTTCCTCTGAGTTTAACATAAAAAAGTCCCAACAAATCACGGCATAAAAAAGAATTAGAAAACTGATAGACCATATTACTTGGTCGTCACTAGGGTTGGAATTCAGTGCACTCCTATGCTTGGGCATATTGGACTAGACATAATGTTAATCAGGCTATTTAGTTGTTTTATCTCATCACAGACAAATAGTTATGCCAGACTAAAAGTTCACCTTGGGATCTCGTAGGTAGTGAACAATCTCCTCAAGTTCAGCTTTAGCTTCATCAACTCCCTTGACATCACTGAACTTTGTGCTTGAATCCACGCTGGGACGAACCTCTTCGTTCAAACCAAGTCCTGTATATAACCCAAATGTCAATGACAATTGCTGCACAAACTGAGTCAGGAACAAGAGAGAGTCATCATACTACACGATAACAAACCTTTACTAATTCCCCTGTCTTCAATGAGAGCTCCAATGCCGGAGATCACAAGGAAAGTAAGTGCAATGCTTCGGAAGGTTTTCCAAAGCTGCTCCTTAAATTGACCAGTTCCTGCAGTAACCATGTGAATAGGTGCATTCGCAGTACCAAGAGCTCCATCTTTTGTCCGCCGACCCAAACTGCCGAAAGCAGCAAGACCAGTACGTCTTTCTTCCTCAATTGTTGAACTAGCAAATCCTGCATAGCGAGTTTCATATTATGATACACACACAGAAGATTTCTAAAAAAAAGATGACATATCATGTGTACGAAGAAACTACAGAACAAAACACAGAGCAGTAAGGCCATTGTTTTGACTACCAAAAGCCACATAAAACTGATGTGATGAAACATGAGGTTTTATAAATAACAATTAATTGGATTGCTCAACGACAGCTAAAGCAGTAGAGAAGATACCTCTCTGCAATGTTTTGAGCAGGGGACTATCCTCAAGCCTGTCAAGACTGACAAGAGCTTTTATGTACTCAGAAAGAGCAGCAGAGTTGGAATGCAATGAAGGGTGCCTTTCAAAGATTTGTACAACTCTTTCTGGATCACTTTTATAGACCTGTTTAAGCAGAGAAGCTTCACTCGAGTCCATTTCCCGTATCCAGCGTGGAAAGCTACCAGTGTAGCTTGAGCGGTACCTCTCCTGCAAATTTCTAAGCATGCCACCTGCGTGAAGCACCAACACAGGTTAGAAAAGGAAACACGGGGGAAGCAATATACGACAAACAGTGAGGGCACAAATAAGAGTACATGAGATGCCATACAAAAGGGATTACCAAAATAGTATATGCCTAATGACAGTAAATGTTGGAGATTGCAGAAGCAGATGACGCTAATTGGCACAGAAGGCAGTTATTTACACTTTTAGATCCAATCCATACCTGAAGCATTGTCGCTTCTAGGTGCCCTGAGAGGAGAGGAAGCCACTAGCTGATCGCAAACGGCATTTGCCGACCGAAGCCTCGCGGCCTGCAACACAAACAGGCGGGTGGTGCAGAAAAGATGATCACACATCAGGTGAAGGCAATCAAAGTGTGCTGATATATATAAGACGAAAGAAAGTCAAAGATTTGGTGGACAACGAGTGTTGAAAAAAGATAAAGCCCTGAAGCCCCCCCAAACACAGAGAGACTTGACGAGACCACAACAAGGCCGATGTTTTCAGCTCCCTCGGACCTGGATTAAGGGTGTAGGTAGAAACTCCGGACAAAGCTGGAGCTTTGAGTCATGTGGCGTATCGTGTATTATGATCGGAGAGGTTTGCCGTTGCATTAGATCGGATTGAGGCCTGGGTTTTGTTAAAAGACGAAAACGTCATAAACCCTAGTTCGTGGCGTGAGACGACACGCGAGATTTCCCTAGGAAGGTGTCCCAGGACTCGTTCCCGTCGAATCCCAAGCGAGGAGAGGAAGGAAGGGCAGGGACACGAGAAAGATCGATCAAGGAAACCTTGGGTTGTTGCAGGGGGGAGGAGAAAAGGACGAGGGAGGGAGAGAGAGAAACCTTGGAGATGGCGAGGCGCCAGGCCATGAGGGCGGCGAGCCGGCGACGAGGGGAGATCCCGTAGAGACGCGGGCGGGCAGGCGGCGGGGGTTGATCGGAGTCCAGCGGGGAGACCGGAGGCCGGAGGGAGGGAGCCCAAACCGCCGCGACCCGCGATTCGGCTGAGGGAGAGGGAGGGAGACTGCCTGAAAGGGCTGGCTGGGCTTTCAGGTATGCCGTCTCCCGTTCGAACGGGAAGGGAACGTCCCGGATCGGACGGCCCACCAACAGCCCAAAGCACGGAAGAGAGTTCGCTGATCGTGGTGACCCACGTTCTCCTTTAGGGAAAGGGCCTTGATGAGATAAGTTTGAGCCTAGTTATTAGTCTATAATTGGACATTAATTGTCAAATACTGACGAAAGTGCTACAAATTCAAACTTTTCACCAACTAAACAAGACCTAGGTGGCTTTTGGATGGACGAACGGCTAGTATTAAATGAAATCTCCGTCCAAACGGAACATTAGAGTTTACAGCAGTTCGCAGGGGGCGGCCCCGACCACGAGCAATACTCGCGTAATGAAGAGCAGCAGCCGTGCCCATCCCAGCAAAATCTGCTGCAGTACAATGTCCCGCTTGCAAGCAAGGAAATCAGACGCACCACGCACGCACATCAACACAAACTGCCCGCGTGAAAATGCGACTCAAAGATTCAAGAAACCTCGAGTAGAGTAGTGAAAGAAAATACTAAAAATGAAACGATGAAAACACCACAGCTATCACAGCTCGAGTAGAGTAGTGGCAAGGAACCAGACAGGTTGCTTTCAATCTCTTTCAAAGAATCCTAAAGTCCCAAAAATGCCCAAATGCAGAATACTGTCTTGGGCCGAAGCAGTAATGGAAACTAACTAGTCGGTTAACGAGTACGACAGTGCATGCTATTACACGACGTAGCACAAGATAATTCTAAGAAACAGAAGCAGCACGTAGACTTTGGCAACAAAAGGACCATAACAAGTGGCACATGTGCAACGATATGGAGACAAGAATCAAGGGCGTGAGTGCATCTATAATTGCCTGAATTTCACTCCCTTCAGGTACCAGTACTCGCGTTCATCAGCATCGAATTTATCCTCTTCCTCATCCACATAATCAGGACGCCGCCAGCATGGCATGGGCACAGGCCACCTGTAGTTATGATTTATGAATGTTAATCATAATTGTTGACAGTCATTCTATATGATGAAATGCCCCAAGAATATAGCAACATGCTTCAGGATACCCACCTGTTAAACCTTCTCCAGTAATCCCTATCCATTTTCCACGAAGGCATACCAGAGGTATCATTGAAATTTTCTCCCGTCTTACTGTTAAGCATACCATTAAATAGATTATGCAGCAAACTTCTTAAAGTGTCCATAAAAATAACACATGTGATATGCATTTGAATACCTTCTTTTCTCAAACGATGATAAAACTTTAGCAATGTCTTGCCAAAACATGAAAGGGGTTCCAATCTTCTCATCATAGAAGTTCATGCCAAGAATATCCCCATCCAGAGTAATCAGAGGGCCTCCAATCCCAAGCTAGCAAAGTGACATGGACAAGTTGTGATTTCTATTCCAAATAGGTATTGCTAACCAACTCACTCTGATGCAACTATATATTTACGAGTAAATTCCCTATTTGCCATTGAAAAAAGATATGTAACCAACAACCTAGTAGAGAGCTTCAATAATTGGCCCAAACACTACAAGTTCATGAAACGGTTGTTTACATGTTTTTACATTAATTCCTTGGTGCAATGACCCTGTTTTTACATTATTTTCTTTGATCTTATACAGAGGACCACCAAAAAAGAAGAGCAGAAGCACCAAAGCAGCCATGGAGTCAAGCATTGTTGCTTTTGATGATGATGCGCCAGCAACTTGTATGAGTCTTCCACCAAGGTTTGCACTCAATTTTACTGTCTTATATCTCCATTTAAATTTGCAGTGTTTTCTAAGTGACTTCCTTATGTAGTCAAAGCACCGAGGCTTCAACTGAAAAAAGAGAGATAAAGGTGACACATCATGTTCTGAGAAATCAATCAGGTACGATATCAAATTAGATTCTTTACATGACCTTGTGACTATTTGTGGGGGGCTGAAATGAGTTTATGCATACATGTTCAGGTGTAGGTCTGCGAGTGGCAGACAGAGGCACTTTCCATTGAGTATCTTATGGCTGTGTTGATGTCCATTTCATATGGGCAAGCTGTAGGTCCTGCTGCTGTGCCACCCAAGAAAAGAAAGAAAATTGCTGCGACAACCAGGAAAGAGAAGAAGGATGGGGCAAAGCAGAAGCCTAAACGGAAAAGAAAGAAGGCGAAGATATTGCAGCCATTTGATAGCCCAGCAATGGCTACCAGAAGCAAGAAGCTGCTGTTTACTAGTCCTTCGAAGTCTACCAGAAGCATTAGAAGGCTTAGTCAGTGATGTGAAAGTGTACTGTGAGCTGTGAGATGTGAGCATGTCATCCTTTTGCTTGGCTTGGTTTCTATGAACCAATAATGTATGTTAAAAACTATAATGTGGAGCTTCTGTCCCTTAGGAACTGCATGCCAGACTTGGTGTATTTGGGCCATCTCTATGCACTATGTGTTCAGACACTTTTTTGATATAGTGTTCAGACCAGTTTTTGTGTCCTGTTTTGGAAAATATTTTATTACCATTTGAACTAATATTATGTGTGCTTGAAACTGTAACATAGAGGTCTTTGCACCTTAATAGCATGAAAGGAAACAAAGATCACTACTCCATAATGGCAGGAAAGGAAACATCGAAACATTTGCTGCGTCCTATCCTAGGGGCATATTTGCCTTTTCATATACCAAATAGCACCGTTAGTAGGTTCTGTACACAATAGTGGCACGAAAGGAACCGAAGATAAACTTGATGGCAGATAAGGAACTGCAAAATTTTCAATGGCAGATAAGGAAGCACATCTTTTTCCAATGGCAAATAGGGAATTGACTCTATATTTACTCACCATAAAAAAGTAGGCAATACAAAAACATATAATTACCTTAGTAATCTTGCACGAGGAATGTACAAGATACAAACAATCAAGTGCGCTTGTCGAGGAAATCAGCTTCCCACTCATAGCCATTAATGCACTTGATTCGAAACAACGCCCTACAGCTGCTACATCAGAACACCACTTAGGCCGAGAAGGCAGAGTATTTGCTGGACGAAGATCATAGTGATTCTTGACACTGACTAGAGCAACATTGTAATGTAGATCATAATGCTCTAACGTCCCATTTATCCTTTCGGTGCTGCTTGGAAGCAACACTTCAATCTGAAAATGATACAAATGATGAGACTTAAGCAACACTTTAAAAGAACAAGCAATCGCAGAATAATGAGCACTAACCCTCAAGTTTTCAACAATGTTGTTTTCGTCACCAGAATTTCTAATCAAGCTTGCCGATGTCAAAATCTTTGTAGACCCATTCCATCTAATAAAAAAACCCGTGCATGCAAAATTTCTTTTTTCTCCTGCACCACATTTTGGTTATCAGGCAGTCTGGTTATCAGCTAGTTGTGATCAAAACAGACATTAATTAAACAGCAAATGCCACATCACTATAAAGTCACCATTGAATGAAGCCAGTGCGACAACACTGCGACTTATTCTAGAAGCTTTTTCACCAAGTTTTGTCCAGACATCTTTACCACGTTTATTGCCACCTTTACCACGTATATCGCCAAAAGGCTCTTCAAAAGTATTGACCAAAATCATGCCAGCTGAGAAATATACATTTTGTTATAGTTGTTAGTAGTACAGGAGAGCTACAAAAGGTCAGCAAATATAGAAACGCTGACTCACCATCTAACATGGTTGATGGTAACTTAGGGTAACCCTTGTCGTCTATATCTAAGTGTTCCTGGTTGAGACAATCCCTGTGTTCTAGTGCAACAAGGTCAAGTGATCAGCACTGGTGTGTGTGTGTGTGTGTGTGTGTGTCTGTCTATATATATATATATATATATATATATATATATATATATATATATATATATATATATATATATATATATATATATATATATATATATATATATATATATATAAATGATAGGTGTATTTTATATATAGGATAGGAAGCCTTTTTCCTACTCCAGGAGTAACTACTCCCACAATCTAAAGAGTTTCTGACCATACTTGGGGTGTCTAAATAAAGTATGTGCATATACATTGCTAGGGAAAGTGATTCAATTGATTTGGGCTAACCCTAGAGGGGTAGCTATATAGGTAACCATACATGGGCCTCATGAGCCTAGCCTCATGGGCCTAATACACACATATTCCAACACCCCCCCGCAGTCTGAACTATCGGCGCAGCGGAGTTCCAGGCTGAACAAGAAGAAGAAGAAAGAACACACACATGGCCCCCCCACAGACGCAACTAGCCACTGGTGATGTTGAGGCTGGAGCGAAACTCGGTGAAGGTCGAGGACGGGAGGCCTTTGGTGAAGATGTCCGCGAACTGGGAGGTGGTCGGAACATGAAGGACCCGCACCTCGCCCATTGCCACACGATCATGGACAAAGTGTAGGTCGATCTCCACGTGCTTCGTCCGCTGGTGTTGGATGGGATTGGTGGAGAGGTAGACCGCACTGACATTGTCGCAGTAGATCAGTGTGCTCCGGGAGGGCGGAGTGTGCAACTCAGCCAGAAGCTGCCGGAGCCAGGAGGCCTCAGCCACGCCGTTAGCGACAGCGCGGTACTTCGCCTCGGCACTGGACCGGAAGACCACAGGCTGGCGCTTAGACGACCAGGACACCAGGTTGCCGCCCAAGAAGACAGCGTAGGCGGAGGTGGACCGCCGAGTGTCCGGACACCCTGCCCAGTCAACGTCAGTGTAGACGACAAGGTCGACGGAGGAGGACCGGTGAAGTAGGAGGCCGTAGTCGATCGTGCCCCGGAGGTAGCGGAGGAGGCGCTTGAGAGCCGTTAGGTGGGGCTCCCGGGGATCAAGCATGTGAAGACAGATCTGCTGAACTGCATAGGTGATGTCCGGCCGGGTGAAGGTGAGGTACTGAAGGGCACCAGCAAGACTTCTGTATGCAGTACGATCAGACACTGGAGGGCCCTCAGCCTCTGACAGCTTGTCCTGAGTATCAACCGGAGTGGAGCAGGGGTTGCAGTCAGTCATCCCAGCCCGCTCCAAGATATCCCGAGTGTACTGCCGCTGGTGAAGAAGTAACCCGGCAGGACGAGGCTCCACAGTGACCCCGAGGAAATGGTGGAGCACACCCAGATCCTTCATAGCAAACTCCTGCTGAAGAGCGGCAATGATCCGGCGGAGAAAGGGCTCACTGGAGGCTGTGAGGACAATGTCATCAACATAGAGCAGCAAGTACGCCGTGTCAGCTCCATGGTGATAGATAAACAGAGATGTATCCGACTTGGCCTCCACAAACCCCAGAGTTAGCAGGAAAGCAGCAAACCGATGGTTCCACGTCCGGGATGTCTGCTTGGGGCCGTAGAGAGACCTGTTGAGCCGGCAGACCATGTCGGGACGGGAGGAATCAACGAACCCCGCCGGCTGACTGCAGTACACTGTCTCGGTGAGAAGGCCGTGCAGAAAGGCATTCTTGACGTCCAGCTGATGGACGGGCCACGACCGAGCAAGCGCCAACGAGAGCACGGTGCGAACGGTGGCAGGCTTGACCACCGGTCTGAAAGTCTCATCATAGTCGACCCCAGGGCGCTGAGTGAAACCCCGGAGAACCCAGCGAGCCTTGTAGCGCTCGAGAGTGCCATCCACCCGACGCTTGTGGGTCCAGATCCACTTGCCGCTGACGACGTTGGAGCCCGGCGGCCGGGGCACCAACTCCCACGTCTGGTTGGCGAGGAGTGCGGCGTACTCCTCTTCCATCGCGCGACGCCAGTGAGGATCCAACAGGGCGTCACGGACGGAAGAGGGTACCGGGGAGACCGGCGCGTCGCCGGTCGATGCCGCAAGGGCCCGGGGTGGCAGAGTGCCAGCCGCGTGCCGTGTCACCATCGGGTGAACATGCCGCGAGTGTCGATGAAGAAGCGGCGGGTGGTAGACCGGCGGTGCGTCACGTGCCGGCGGGGACTGAGGCGGTGGTGTCGGTGTCCCCGGCGGAGAAGGCACCGTGAGTGGCGGCGGCCGCGGCCTGCGCTGGTACACCCGTACCGGCGCTGCGTACCGCGAAGGAGGTGTCGGGGCAGCACCGGGCGACGGCGACCGACACGGCCTCCCGTGGCCGTATCGGGGAGCGAGGTCCCCGGATCGGCGCCAGACGGAAAGGTCGGGGCCGCGCCAGAGGACGACGGGCCCGGACCCGCCGGGGAGCCGGGACAGGTGCCCGGCAAGGAGCGCGGCGAAGCAGTACCTGCAGGAGACCATGGAAAAGGTGGCTGGACCACCGTGTCAGCGGGAAATAGGGAGGGGGGATCAGGGACCGGAGTGGTGGTGGGAGTAGTGGAGAAGGGAAAGACGGACTCATCGAACACCACATGGCGAGAGATGAGTACCCGCCGGGAGGTAAGGTCAAAGCACCGGTACCCCTTGTGATCCGGGGAGTACCCGAGGAAGACACAGAAAGTGGAGCGAGGGTCCAGCTTGTGAGAAGTGGCAGCGGTGTTGGGGTAACACGCACACCCAAAGACGCGAAGGTGATCGTACCGAGGAGGGGTACCGAACAGGGCGTGGTGTGGTGTAGGAGCGGGACAGGCAGCGGAAGGAAGACGGTTGAGAAGGTAGGTGGAGGTGTGCAAGCCCTCAGCCCAGAAGCGAGCAGGAAGAGAGGCCTGAAACAGAAGGGTGCGCACGGTGTCGTTAGTGGTGCGAATCATGCGCTCAGCTTTGCCATTCTGTGAGGAGGTATATGGGCAAGACATGCGCAACTGAACACCGTGAGAGAGGAAGAAAGCCCGGGAGGTGGAGTTATCAAACTCACGACCATTGTCACACTGGACAGTCTTGATGGTAAGGCCGAACTGTGTGGACACCCAAGTGAAGAAGTGAAGGAGCGTGGAAAACGTATCAGACTTCGCACGCAAGGGAAAGGTCCACGAATAATGCGAAAAATCATCGACAACCACAAGATAGTACTTATAGCCAGAAATACTAATAACAGGAGATGTCCATAGGTCGCAATATACAAGATCAAAAATGTGGGCCGCATGTGAAGAAGAACTATGAAAAGGAAGACGAACATGTCGGCCCAATTGACACGCATGACACAAATGCTCAGCATGAGCCCGAATACACGGAATGTCGGAGCTACGACTGAGCTGCATCAGGGCATCACGTCCAGGATGGCCGAGGTGCCGGTGCCAAGTAGTAGAGGAGGTAGAGGCGGCGAATGCAGCTGACAAAACGGACAGCGAAGAAGAAGTAGCCGTCGGGAAGCGAAGAGTGTAAAGGGGCCCGGTGCTGTCACATCGGAGCAGAGGACGTCGGGAAGCCAAATCCTTTACAGTAAGACCAGAAGAGTAAAACTCCACAGAACAAGAATTGTCAGCTGTAAAACGATGAATAAAAAGAAGGTTGTGAACCATAGAAGGAGCAACAAGAACGTCAGGAAGACGAAAGGAGCCATGAGCACCGGCGGTACCCACAGACGTGACAGGAAGACACGAACCATTTGCGACCATAATGGACGAAGGGAGAGAAGAAAAAGGAGAGTGGACAGACGAAAGTATACCAGAGTCAGGGGTGGTGTAGTAGGTGGCACCCGAGTCGGCGATCCACTCCGGTCCGACAGGAGGTGTCAGGCCCATGGTGCTGAACGAGCGAGCCAAGGCCGCTTGGTCCCAGCCGGCAACCCCAGGTGGGGTGCCGGTGGGTGTAGCCCACGGAGACGTAGTGGAGACGCCAAGAGGTGGAGCGCCAGTGAACATGGCCTGCGGCGGGCGAGGCTCACCACCGGGAGCGTGGTAGGGCCACATGGAGATGCGCCCTGACCACGGGTTGTGGAAAGAAGGCCATGGTGCCCCTCTTGTGGCCGACCACCAGAGGCAGGTGTCTGGTGACACCACCACGGCCTCCCCCGCGACCCCTACCACGGCGACGACGACGGCCACGACCCCTCACCCCCGCTCGGCCCGGAGGGAGGGGGACCAAGAAGAGACGACGGCGGCGGAGCAGACGGACGCGGCGGAGTAGCAGCCAGAGCCGTCGAAGAAGACGAGGACCCCGGAGAGACGGTGGACCCTGGCTAGATGCCCTGAGTGAGCTCCTCCATGACAAGGTCGTCACGGACCTGCAGGAAGGTGGGGAATGGCCGCTGACAGGTGATCCACGTCCTGAGGTGGGCGTAGCGGTCACTGAGCCCGTGGAGGACGTTGAGGACCAAGATGCGATCCTCCACGGGCCAGCCGAGGTCGCCAAGGGAGTCTGCCATGCCCTTCATCCGACGACAGAACTCGCCAACGGAGAGGTCACCTTGAACGAAGGTGCGGAAGCTCGTGTCGAGACGCAGAGCCCGGGCCTCAGCGTTGTCCAGGAACTGTCCCTCAAGGGCAAGCCATGCCCGGCGCGCGTCAGGAGAGTTGCGGACGAGGTCGTGGAGGTCCAGTGAGATCGTCCCCAGGATTCAGGAAAGGACGATGCTGTCAAGACGGAGCCACAACGGGGTTTCGACGGCGACCGAGACGTCAACAAGGACGTGGTCGTCGAGGGCGTAGCGGCGGAGAGTGAGAAGCACCAGATCCCGCCAGCGGGCGAGGATGGCGACTCAGGCTCGAGGAGGACCGGAACGAGGAGGCGAATGTTCTGGACCCCCCCGGCCTGGTAGTGCAGCTGAGTCACGAGCGGGTCGGCCGGGTCGTGTCAGAGGACGGCTGTGTGTGACACGCGGCGTCCCGACGAGTCGGAGGAAGTGGCCCCAGCGTCCTGGGAGGCGGGAGAGATGAGGAGCTGCTCCGCCTCGACGATCTGGCGGGCCAGGGCGTCGGCCGCGTCGCGCTCACGCTCCCACACGAGGGCGGCCGCGCGCACCCGGGCCTGGCCCTCCGCGGCGGCAGCCCGTGCAGCGACGAGAGCGGCGGCGAGAGCGGAGTCCGGACGACTGCCCTGAGGGAGAGCACCAACGGCCACCCCACCAGTGGTGGCAGGCGTGAGTCGAGCCGCCGGGTTGATATGCAGACCAGTTCCTCTAGGCGGCAGCAGGGGCGCTCCTCCAGGCGACCACAGCGGTGCCAGGCCGCCAGTAGCGGTGGCAGCAGAGCCGAAACCGCCAGGCGGGCCGGACACGGCACCAGGTCCTCCAGGCGGCCACAGCGGTGCCAGGCCGCCAGCCGCGGTGGCAGCAGGGCCGAACCCGCCAGGCGGGCCGGACACGGCAGGCGGCCGCGACTGGACAGGGTGGACGCCGGCAGCCGCAGCAACCGCAAGGGCGTCACCATCCCCGACCTCCTCCACGGCATCAGGCAGGGGATGAGGGGCGTCGCTGCCATGGCCAGCCGGGGACGCGGCCAGAGCGCCGGCGACGCCCCCGCCAAGGACAGCGTCCGCGCCCGCGCCAGAAGAAGTAACGGGCGGAAGAGCGACCACCTGGGCCCAGGAAGAGGAGGGTAGGGGAGGGAAGAAGCTGTAGTAGGAAGGAGGAGGGGGTGGAGCGCCAGCCATGGCGCCGGCGGCTGGTGCCTGTAACATCCCGGTTTTTCGAGTGACCAAAAATGCGAGCTTTTTTAAAACTTTTCCTGCAATTGAGTGAAGCATGTAACTACTAGGTCTAACCCGAGTCTAACCACTAACAAATCGTTGCATACATTTAGTATTGCTTGTAGAAGTATGCCAGGTTCTCTAGTCGGTCTAGGGTTTCGTGTCGGAGAGCACGAATCCATAGCAGCTGAATTTCCAATCCTATGTGAAATCTCTCGTACCTTTGAATTTCTCACGAATATCCATCCACATCTCTCCCAAACTCCTTTTTGAAAGTTTCATCTCAAACCCCATCCAAATCCATTCTCAAATTTTCCTTTGAAAGTCCTCCCAAAATTCCACTCGAAGTTCTCCCAAACCTCGTTCGGGATTTCCTTCCCGAACCCCCATGACTTACCTCTCGAATCTCCCTTCGAATTCTTTTGAATCTCTCTTCAATTTCCTTCTAGGATTCCGTGCAAACCCCTTTTTAATCCACCCGAAGATCATAACGAGTTGTCGCAATTTATTTGGAAACCTATCAAATCTCTCCAAGCCGCAAATGGGAAAGGTCTCTATTTATATTTCCTCTCTATCTAATATAAAAAGGGGAAAAACTATTTTCATTTCCTTGGGCCGAAATCACCCCATCATTTCTCCTCTCATCCTCCTATTACCGCCAGCCCAACCTGCACAGCAAGGCCAGCTCGCGTCCTCCTTGCTTCGGCCCATACGGGGGCCAAGACCCAGCTCGCGCTGCAGCTCCCTCGGCCTGCCCCTTCACCCCGCGGCCCACTGTAACAGAACCGCCCAATTATACGAGATTAAGTAGGAAAATCATCCAACGGGAGGACAATTTAACAAACTTAAGCCCGTATAACCCGGTAGTCCGTGAAATCTCGACGGATTTCAAACCATTTCACATAACAACCAAGATCGTACTAAGTTTAGCGGTCACCATCATAAGTTACATAAAAATTCGCGGCATAAAATACATCGGAGTTTAAACATAGTTATTACAAATCAGATTCGAATAAAAGTAGCGGAAGCAGTAGTTCAAATCATGCACACACACAGCGTTTTGAATAAAGTGCCAGCTTGTGATCATCTCCAGCAAAAGCATCAGAGAGAAGTAGCGAATGACCATTGCCCATGGTCCTAAGCTTCGCCCATCGCAAGATAGAGGCAGTTGATACAGTAGCCATAATACATCTGCCCATCTGCAACAAGTGGGAACGAAGCCCTGAGTACGAGAAGGTACTCAGCTAGACTTACCCGACAGAACCAAAATAAAATGACACCAAGGATCATGATAGTCTTTCTGGTGGGGTAGCTGACTCATTTGCAAGAAAAACATTTTCATCTTAACAATTCTTTTCTAAAAGTATGCAGTAATTTAATCTTTATTACCCTGTCAACTATGTTTGCATCTGTGCTAGAGTAATATATAATTAAGCAAGTAAGGATTACCAATGCTTATTAACAATAATTACCATGTCATCTTCCACATAACTATCCAAGTGTTTCATCAATATTACTACGATGAAGTAGCTCAAGTCAAGTATTCACTATCCAGTGAACGATGGCGATTCGAATCGATTATTAACCAGCTGGTAATTTATTCCTCACACAAACCTCACTCACCCACTAAAGTGAGGTATTGGTCACCGAGTCAACCATTCAGGTAAAGTCTCGAGCTTGCCAGGAACCACATGTACCCGGGGGCCGCCCGACTGCTCTTTGGCCTTATCATCGCGCCCCCGTATCCTGCCACTACTGCTCCGGTACAGTGCGTTGCGGGCAATCCACTCGGCCCGAATAATCTCCCAGCTTCGCGGTCGAAAGGTACATTATTCGGCCAGCTAAATGTGAGGCATGCGTTCAACATGACTCGAGGCCCAACAACGGTCGGTCCTTAATCAACACAGACGGAAAACACTACAATCCGAAACCTTGCAAGTTTTCGTCCGGTCTCAGGTTCATTTCGACACTTAGTTATTCTCATATGACATACTTTCACATAAATCCAGGTAATCCCCTATAGCTCGTGGATGACAGGCAATCACCCGACTTCTACCGGTCTAAGCAAACTAAGCAATTATTGACCGCGGACACCAGGGTGACAAGGATCGGTAAAGCAAGGTGAAACAAGGTATAATGCAGCAACGGTTGCAAACAACTCCTAAACTTAATGCAGCAGTTTAAGTAAAACATTAATAAAATATTTGCAAACCGGGGGAGAGAAATGCTCCGGGGCTTGCCTCTCTCAAAAGAGCTCGGACGGTGGTCGGGGCACTCTGGAAGATCTTTACCGACCTCCTCTTCGGCTTCGGTCGCCTCCTGCTCTTGCACCTCGGACTGCTCCTCCGGGTCCTCGGGAACTGCTACCGGGGTCACTTCCTGCGATCCTATATGATGCAGAAATATAAGTGCTCATGCCTAGGTGCATTGCAGGGATGACATGAGATGATGATGAATGAATGATATGTAATGAGCATGTTACTTTATTTGGATTACGTGGAACTTACGACTCTTCTACAAGGTAGTCTACGCCATTCAAGAACATGTACTCAAAAACTACCACCACTAATCTCTACCATGCAAAGGCACACTGACACTTAAGATGCTTCAAAGATACACCAAAGCATAGTTTACTAACTAATCTTGCATTAAAGGTTGAGTGTAAACCCTAATTAGCACTATGCTTGAACAGCAACACATATTTTGGTAGCACAGAAAAATCTTAGAAAATTACAGCGGATTACTAACATCAATTCTAGCATGCCACAAAATTTTCATTGCATTTGGATTATTAGAACTGTCTATACAAAAATAACAAGCTAAGGCCTAAAAACGAGCATGAAAATACTTTGCATTATGAAAAGTATCAAACAACAGATTTAGTAATTTTCCTACTTTCTACACAGTAAATAATCACTGTAGAAAAATTATTACTTGCATGTTTTATTCACATTTATTTATTTAATTAACAAAAATAGCAAATACTAGTGATAGAAAGCATTTGAACTACAGCTACACATTTTTCTACAGAACATGCATGATATATAATTTTTCTAGCAAGTACATGGCACAAAAAGATTAACAAACTTGGAATCACATTTTTCTGATTTTTCTATAATTTATTATCAATTTTTCAAGAAAACACCAATTCCAAGGATTAAATAAAACACTACAGAAAAGTAATGCAATATTTTTATATTGTAGATCTGGTTCCAATGAGTCTATAGAAATTTATTTCATAATTTTTGGAGCTGAAAGGACTACAAAACATTTTCCAAAGTATTTTTCATCATGAAATAATAAAAGAAAACAGAAATTGATTTTTCAATATTGGTACTAGGCCGGCCCGTGGGAGTTAACCGGCCCGTGGCCGTTCTCGGCCTGGTTCGCGCGCGAGGGGAAAGGCGAGCCGGTCCGCTCGGAGGCGCGGCCCACAGGCGCGGCGGCCCAGCGGAACCCGAGGGGAAAACAGAGGGCGGCCTCGCCGGCGCTCTGGACCGCGGCAGTGCGGCGGTTGCCGGCGGCCAACGGCCATCTCCGGCCATGAGCTGACCAGTGGGCGTGCGCACGATGTTCGCGAGTAGATGGCGAACTCAGGAGAGGGGTTCATCGGGATGGAGAGGGAGCGAGGGTGCCGGCGGGCGGAGCGCGAGCTCGGCGGCCCGGCTCGGTGGCGCGTGCGGGAAGAGCTCGATTGAGCCTTACCGTAGGCGAGCAAGGCACACGGTGGCCCGTTCGGAGGAGAGGAGAAGGTGGCGGAACGTGGAGCGCAAGCAATCAGGCGGTGGCGGTTCACCGGCGTCGGAACGCGACGGCGGAGACGGCGGCAAGCAGTGGCGAGCGGGGTGAGCACGGCTCCCGTTCGGGTTTTCCAAAGGGAATGAGAGGGAGAGCGAGTGAGGAGGGGAAATGAGGCAGGGGCGCGGGCGTGGCGTCAAGAAGCCGGGCGCGCGGGGGCCACGGACGGCCACGCGGAGGGCGTCGCCGGCATGCGGTCGCCACGCGGCCACGATTTACAATATAAAAATACTCCCGCGCGCGGCCGGGCCGAGGCGGGGAAGCGGGCGCGCGCGGGAGTGGCGCGGGCCGTTTCGGCTAGCGGGCCGAAACCGAGGCGGCGGCCTGCTTAGGTTAGGTTTTGATTTTTCAAATTTCTAAATTCAAACCAATTTCAAATACAGTTTTCAAACCCTATTTTGAACAAGAAAAAGACCTTTTCTGGAAATGACCCAAAAATAAAAGTTGCTTAGAATTTAATTCTCTACAACTTTGATTAAGGGGCCAACTAAAATTTCTCAACAGATTTTGAATTGGAGAATGAAAGCTAAAATAGGGAGTATTTTTGAATATTTTCAGAATACATTTTTGAAACCAGTTTTTGACAAAACTTTGAGTAATTTAGTTGCTCCAAAAATTTGACCTATAATTCTAAGTGATATAAAATTTGTAGTTGCACAATTTTGATGAAAGGTAATTAGCACATTAACATTTTACATAATGAATACCATTTTCCAAGCTTTTATTTCATTCAAGTTATAATATTACCATATATGATTATGGATGATATGAAATGTCATGCTTATGATTGCCATGCAAAAGCTTGCGTAACACCGGGGTGTTACACCCACCGCGCCAACCTGCAGCCCGGCTCATCCTCAGGCGCCTTGGCCCGCTCGCCAACCGGCCGGTCCAGCCAGACAGGCCCAGCACGCGAGCCTGAGGCCCAGCCGCATGACCCCTGGAACCCTACTCGCGTGGAGACACTCCCAGGAGTCGCCGCCGCTCGGAGGAGAGGCACGCCTGCGCCGTTTTGGGCGTCCGTGCCCAGCTCCGCCCGAGGATGCCTGCCATGTGCCCCGACTTGGTACGGACGCCGAGGATCCCCGTCCATCGCACAAACCCTAGCCGGCCATGCCCTATAAAAGCCATAGCCGCCGAGTCCTCCTCTGTTTTCCCCATTCGCCGCCACCATGGCTCCTCCTCCCTCGATGCTCCTCCTCCGCACCGCGCGGGCAGCACAGTCGGTCGCGCCGGAGCCAGTCCGCACCTCCACCACGGTCCATGCCGCAACGCCGACCGCGCGCACCGTGCCCTCCAGCGCGTCGTGTCGCCGCCCGGTGCCCTCGCTCCACCTCGGCGTCAGGTCCGTGAAGCCGAGCACCGCCTCGTCTCCACGTCCGCGCTGCCCTCGGCGTCGTCAGCGACCGCCACGGCCTGACCACGCTGCAAGGAAGCCGAGGCCGCGCCTTCCTCTCTGGCCGAGCCTCCTCTGCTCCGGCCGAACCCGAGGACCCCGTGACGTCCACGCAGCTGCACCACCGCGTCGAGCCCCTCGGTGCCCTGCTCCGCCTCCATGTCGTGGTGTCGCCACAGAGCCACCAGCCGGCCATGGCATACCGAGCACCTCATCGAGCCTCCACCGCATCGACCACCCCAAGCTCCTGCTCCAACCCCGCGGCATCCACTCCGTCGACCACGGCCACGATTTCGCGCCACGACGAGCCGTGCACTACCACGCCCGCGTCGGCACCATGGCCAACCACGTCCTCACCTCGTCGTGCCTTCGTCCAAGCTCGTCGACGAGCTGCGCCTCTGCCTCCTCGACATGGCCGCGTCCGTGCCACCTTCGTCGCCATGGCCGTGACGCGACGTCGCAGCGGAACCACAAAGCCACCAACCGTCCTCGCCATCTTCCACCTGACCAAGAGCAGCACGGCCCCGCAGCGCCTCGGTATCCTTGTTTCGACGTGCCCCTGCAACCAAATCCGGGGCCAAAGCCGCTGGACACGCACGGCAAAGCAGCAGCAAGCCATAGCCAGCTGAAGCGCTCCACTACAACCCTCGTAGCAAGGTCAACTCTTTTAACCTAGCCGATGCCGTCCTCGACGTCGGCAAAGCCTCGCTTTTCCGTTCTTCTAATTGTTTTTACATCTATAAATCATCTTTCATACTTGACACATGACATCTATATTTTACTATCTACTCTTGTTCATGAGCTATCTATCCTGTGCTTGTGCCGTGCCTTCGCCGCCGGTCTATTTACCATGATCTATCTCTTGTGTCGCTATGGATATGTGCTACTCCATGCCGAGTCGTTCGTGTGTCGTAATTCTTGTGTGTTGTCGTGTGTGCCTTCTTGTCTGCGGACCATGCCTTTGAGCCGGTCGAGAGAGCCAGTGCTTGTACGTTGCAACCGCGAGCTTGTCTCGCCATGAACGTAACGCCGAACATATCCCTTCTCTTGTGTTTTAGTTGTCTTCCGCCGAACTACGATCGTTAGCTCCTGTTCTCGTCCCTGGGATGTGGTCATTGTGGACTCGGACTCGATGTCGTTATCGACACGGTTTTTATCCGCATGAATCGAGCCCTCCGTGACCAACTCTATTGGGATAGGAATTAGGGGACAACCTTTGTATGTCGACGGATGCCAACTCGTGTAGGTACAGCTTGTGGCCGCGAGTTCACCTCGCCATGACCATTGGGCTCTACCTCTCTTTCTCTCGTTCTTGTCCTAATCACATCGTGTGTTTGCACCACTTCTACCCTGGCATTTCTTCGGATCTAGCTGTGACAACCGCATTGCTATGAGCCGTAAGAATAGCCTTGTGCCGTTTAGTTGCACGGTCTTGGTGCCCTACTAGTGGGTTTGGATTGGGGAATCGTGCCTCTCTTTTTCCAACCTTCGCCCGTCCCATGACGAGTTGGATGGAAGGGTGCAGATTCCATTGTTTCTTCTCTCCTCTTTTGTTCTCAACCCCATCGATCCAGTGAAATGTGGGTTGAGCTCTTCGCTTGTTCGGCGTTTGTCGCTTTCTTGATTCCATTCTTTGATTCCCGTCGTTGCTATGGCGAGTGGATTAGAGAAAGGTGAATCCTGTGTCTTTACCCGTCTTTTGGTTGTCGTGCTGAACCCTTGTATGCTTGTACCTTGTAGACCGTAGAGTCTCCTTGGTTCTTGCAGTGACAACCGCACCGCTAAGAACTCGGGGGATGTCTTAGTGCATTTAGTGCACCTAGGTCGTGGTACCCTACAAGTTGTTTGGGCACTTGTATTTTGTTGTGTGTCGCTTCCTTCGATGCCCCGTCTCTTGCCATGGCGTGTGTATTGGAAGAGGTAGACCACCTCTCTTCTCTTCTCCCCCGTTCCATCCTCTCTTGGTTCTCGTCAAGTTACAACGGCGTATGAATTGGGAGAGAACGGAACTTCTCTCGCTCGTAGTCTTTCCGATTTCCGTCAATCTCCATGACGCTCGGATCGAAAGCCGCGAGCCATGGTGTTTGCTTAGGATGAGCCAGAGTCTGTGCCATTTTAATTAAGCCATACAGGTCGACACGGTCGACCCGGGAAGTACTGGCTAGGCTAAGACCCAAGTTTGTGCTTAGCAAATCACCACTTGCATTTCTTTGGCTCAGGGATCGGACATCCGCCGAGAGGGCTAAGTCGTTCTTCCTTTTGCATTCTTTCGGTGTAGTTGTTCTTTCTGTGCCTTGTTGCCTCTCTTTCCGCAGTCCTTCTAGGTTTAGTGGTATGATTGCTCTTTTGCTTGTCGCTGTATCGAGGTAATTGCGTCGAGGTTAGCGTTGAACGGATCAGAACCCGTTGGAGAAAGGACATGAGGATGAAGGACTATGGAGGAGTACGACTACAAGTGCACCGAGGATCTCGGATATGACATTTAACAGGTGTTCCACGTCCCACCCAACCTCGTAGAACCTATTTGACATGCTACATATAGATGCTAGTGCTTTACTTTCTTGCAATTGAACTGTGATAGGTTGCATGGTAGATTGCTTGTAAGCCATTACCTTGTCGCAACCTATTCCCCTGCACACCCGCTGATAGGCTAGACACTCGCATTCTACTTACTGTTTCACTTTCACTACGCATTATACCTGTGATGTGATGCTTGGTGAAGGAATAACGTGAGTGGATAAGACACGTGGTGCCGATAACTTGGTAAAACTGGATAATGAACTTGGGGAGATCTTGGCATGTGTCTTGGGTGTGTGGTGAGGGTTGAGTCGATCGGACAGGATCCTACGACGAGTCTTTGGGGCAAGTCATGCCGGAGGGGTGCGACCTGGACATCCCTCAAGAGAGGTACCTGTGGTGGGTGCATGGTGAGCAGACGAGGTGTTGGTTATCCCCGGTGGAGGTGTCGTCGAGGCACGGGGTGTTGGTTATCCCCTTGAGAAGATATCCTGTCCGGTCCCCTTAAGGACTGGTATGTCTTGAGAACCGGAATCATAGGACCCTTCGTGCACACCACTCGCTCCCGATGGGCGGGAGACGATTACCCGACTGACTAGGACGGTGTCACTACTACTAGGTTGAAAGGTGATAGTGTAGGGAGGTACGGGCATGGGGGCCCACACCCTCCTAAGACAGCGTAGTGACCTTGGGGGCCCGGTACTACGTCTCACAGTCTCAGCGTTTTGGTGGACGCCGAGGTGGCCCAGGGCTGAGTGGTAGGGTGGTACCGTACCGGTCGGGAGGCAGTCGGCATCAGCCTAGGCGGGGCACCGCCGATGATGGTGATCTTGTGGATTTCCAGGTGTACACGCTCTGCAGAGTTGATCGATCTATACGTATAGCCGCGTCCGCGGATATGGACATTCCTATGACCTACGCTTCACTTGATTAGAGATAGGAGTCATTTCTACCTTTCCCCTGGTTTTGGTGTTGGATCCGGCTTTGGCCGTTGAGGCAAGGTACGAGCGGGAGTCGTCCTCGCCGCCTAGAGAGTGTGAGAGTGTGGTGAGATGTGTGTGATGGGATGGGAGAACGTGTGGATGAGATGGATTAAAACTTGATGAACTATTATTATAAAATATTGATGAACTAGCATAGGAAACCTACAGCCTTATATAGGCCTTTTGATCTACCCTTGCATTCCACTTACCACAAAGCATACGTAAAAGCATAGGGTGGGAGACAGTGGCCAGTACAAATCGTACTGATAGATTTTAGACAGGTTTGGACGAAATCTACGACAACCACGAGGACTTGGATTAGGTGGTCTCGTTCCTACGCTCGAGTTTGGTTCGGAAGATGAAGTCCACGCCGCTGACATTCTACACCAACTCTGATGATTGCCCGTGAAGGAGGAGCCTTCACCTGCTGATGCACTACAACGACTCTGATGAAGACGCGTGTGTTTCCGCTAGAATACAATGTAATAGAAGTGTTAACCAGTGTTGTAAAGTCTTGTAACTTGTAATTATACGATGTATGACTATGATATCAGCTGATAATTGATAATGTGATGGATTGCTCTTGTGATCTACTACATTATAAATCGTATCTGTGGATTTTCCCTTCGAGGAAAATCGAGGTCGTTTCATTGCCACCAGCGGCGGCGGCGGCGGCTGGGGTGGAGAGGAAAGAGGAAAGCTAACCCTAGGCTGCTGATACCATGTTAGGGAAAGTGATTCAATTGATTTGGGCTAATCCTAGAGGGGTAGCTATATAGGTAACCATACATGGGCCTCATGGGCCTAGCCTCATGGGCCTAATACACACATATTCCAACAAACATGATTATTCAAAATGGTATGCAAGACAAAGATGTGGGTATTCATTCAGTGTATGGACATACTCCTTTTTACTATGCAGTAAATGCAATATATGGCCTTATGCAAAAAAAAAAAAACTGCTTATTTTTTTCATGGTTATATCTTATATTGGGTATGTAGATACACCCAAAGGTATTTGCACATACCGTGGGGTATGTACACATACCCAAAGTGGTTTTTTCAATGTGTAACTCGCATAAATTCTGTGTGTGCATAAAGATCAGCATGTAATGTTAGTTATATTACGATAACAGCCTGATCAGCAATCCACATCCACATTAGAAGTTGGTGGTGTGCAGGAACATACTCAAGCAATATAAGCGTACAAGTAAAAGAGTAAAACTAGTTGATATAAAAATGTAAAAAGCTAAACTTGCACAGCTTCTAAATAGATATCATCACAAAGCCGCAACAATTTGCACGATACCACAAAGTTAAGAAGTCTCAAGGAGTGGCTGTTGGCTCACCTTCTGGGTGGCTGTTAGATTTACCACCTACAGGTGCTCCAAACCTGCAGAAAAAAATAATAGTTACCACTAACCCAAAAATAAAATGGATCAAGCCAGTGTGTTAATACACAAAATGGTGCCAAAAGGTAAAATCATAGGCCAAAAATACGATAGAGAAAATATGACCTGAAGCTGTATGGATATAATACAATGATGCCTTCTAGTGTGCACATTTCAATAAGACAAACATACAGCTGCAACAATGGCATAAGAAATACGAAAAATCTAATACAAGGAAACTGTGATACATGCCTAAGAACAACAAATATTTTGGTTGAGGTGTCAAAGAAACAAGTTAATATTTGAAGTAAACATTGAGAAACTGAAAAGTGCAGATGCCAAACAAGATAAGGAAGAACAGTGAATGATCCAGATTATCACATACATATGCTGTCTGGAACACAAAAGGCTGACCTTCTAAGCTCATGCAAGAGAAGAGGAAGTGGGGTAGAATGGAGTAAGTGAACTAATGAAGGGCATACATCACTTAGACATACCCGTCAACCAAACTTGTTGACCGTGCAAGACCTCTCGCCTTTTCCCAGGATGTCCAGTAACGCTCCAGCCACTTCAAAATTGTGCCCCATGGTAGGAAAACTGCTCTTTCCGCAACCAAAAATAGGTTCATGCCAACAACTTCCCCATCAAAAGAAAAAACTGTTGCACCTTCCCAAGCCTAATAGCACAATAAAGGTGACAGGTAACGAGGGTTCCATTTGAACAAAATATAAATGGTATGGAACAAGAGTTAAATATAAAATAAAATTCATTTTTATTGCATATATGCATAAAATAAATTAAACAGAATAAAATGGCTTTATTGTCATGCGAGTGTACCTTTGAGGTTTTACTGTCAAGATCTTTATCATCCTTATGTACCCTTAAATCACCACCCAATTCCACACTCTTGGCTGTTAGGTCGCCAGAGACATCACGTCCAACTACACATGCCTCACCATGGGGCACAGATTTCAGCTTACGATGGAAAGTTCCAACATTAACATCACGGAAGCCCGAGACTTGGACAACAGCAAAGTTGTGAACTAAATCATATTCAGCCAAAAAACCCCTATATACTTCCTTGCCTTCACGGCGCACTTCAATCTACAAAACAATGATAAGGCAAGAAATGATTACATAACGACACCCCCCCCCCACCCCAGAAAAAAAAAGAGGAGTAATAAGCAGTGAATGTCGGCGCCAACCTTCAAGTCAAAATAGTGCTTGTTTGTTTTACCATCGAAAGCTCTAACCAAACTTGCAGAGGTTAGAAACCTTGTACTGCGGTGCCTATTGTGTCCTATAGCCATGCCCGAGCATGAAAATAAGGTTATGTCTCCTACAGAAGATTGCAATTCGCTCGGATCATTTAACTGGTAGTGTTTCAATATATATTTGCTGCAAAACTAAGAAGAGTGTAGCAGTATATATAATTACCATTGCATAAAGAAATTGAGACGACACTTTTACCCCAATCAGATAGCTTAGTGCAGACATCTTGACTAGAGTCCCCATCACGCAAGCGACCTAGTTGAAGAAAAGAAAACATTAAGGCAACTGTGAATGCTCCAATAAACTGTGGAAATGTGTGTGTGTGTGTGTGTGTGTGTGTGTGTGTGTGGTGGTGGTGGGGGGTGGTGAGGATAGCAAAAAGGAAGAACTAGCAGACCTGAGATCCACTCAGTCTTGCGAGCTTTTCTGTTCTTACAAGAGTTTCTAGTGAGATCTCCGCCGCCCCTCTTAGCTTTCCGCATCTTTCTCAAGGCTGAAGCAGAGTTGTTTTAGAAATATAACAAGGGGCAAAATATGGGGGGTAATAAGAAGTATAAAAAAAACAATGTAAAACTATAACCGTCTAACCAATTAACAGAATGCTAATAAAAGCCATTATGTCGGGACTGAAAGACCAACGTTGATAATTTTGGCATCTGTTTGTTTCTTCCTAGATCATATAAGCTTATGGTCCAATGGTAGTATTATAAACGACCACCCAAGATGCCAAAATAATCTGAAATAATCATCTCCTGGGCAGCTTATTTCAGATTATTTTGGCATCTAGGGTGCTCTTTTACTATGTTACGCTTGACTCATAAGCTAGATTATATAATCTAGGAGGGGAAACAAACAAGTCCTAAGCTCAACCATCAACTATAGCATGGAGTGCTAACGTGAAAATGCCTGCACAGTGCACACTCTACTCTATTACACCTGATGTATCTACCAGGTAGCCTATTCCTTGGGTTTTGTCCAACTGTATTTAAAGTATCGATGTGCTCCCTGAAAACATACATCAGTGGTATCTTGGAGCAAAGGGCATTACCGCAGACAACTGAAAGAAAAGAGCTCACTGAAGCCCATATTTGTTGGTGCAGGTTGTAGTATACCGGTGTTAAGGTAGTCAAGACTAGGCTTTACCTTCCATTGGACTATATGTAATATATGTTCTCTACTACTACTTAGTCTAGACCGAACATACAGAAGTACCATAGAAGCAGTCAAGCAGCTGCACAATTGAACAACAACTTTCTCACTTTTAAGATTTCTCCTATCTGCCTAGAAAGAGGTCATACAAACATGGACCATGGAGCTATTAAGAAAAAAAGATCATACCTCTTATTTGCAGCACTGAAATAAACTCCCAAAGGAATACTATCGAACTAATCTGAAACTGTATATCGATTATTTGATCGGATTTCTAAACAAAGGACTGTATACTTGAACACCAATATTGTACCACCCAATCAAGCGGATCTTGTTGAAAGAAGTCGGTCCGTTAAAGCCCAAAGTACCAATCAGATGGACACATGTAATCGGCTGGATGTGACTCGAACAAACACCGCTACACCCCGGTAGACACAAAACGTGGGGAAGAGGGGTGGGATTTCGGCGTGCCCCTCTGCCGCCACAAAATTTTTAGGGTCCGAACTAGGGTTTAGGTGCATGCGGGGAAAGGGACGAGGAGGGTCATGCGTACCTTAGAAGGCGCGGGGCAGCGCGGCACCCCTAGCACGATCGCCCGGTCCGTCGCTCGCCGGCAGGGTGGGGACGAGAGAGAGACTGAGAGCGAGCGAGCGAGAGCGGCGGCCGGCGGGGAGCTCGGCGCGGATTCTCTAACGTTGTTAAGTAGAGTCACCTGTGCCTTCTTGCCCCTATCCGATGCCATCCATTAGCTATGTCAATGCTAACCAAATCAGCCCAACTCCAGTTCACAGCCCAAATAAGGCCCAGCCTTTTGTCCTGGAATGTACGGCACATATTGATAATGTACTTTTTTTTATTTATCCTTTGGGCCTGTTTAGTTCCTGAAAATTTTTGGAAAACGCTACTGTATCAATTTCGTTGTTATTTGAAAAATATTATCCAATCATGGACTAACTAGGCTTAAAAGATTTGTCTCGTGAATTTCGTCTAAACTGTGTAATTAGTTTTATTTTTTATTTAGAGTAAAGTCTATTTCCGGTCCTTTGAACTTTCTACACGGTGTCATCCCGGTCCATAGACTTTCAAAGTGTGCCATTACCGTGCATAAACACTATTTGGGTCTCAATTTAGTCCATAACGGGCTTTGGCAGGCAACAGCGTGTCTTTAGAAATTAGCAAAGAACCCCGTGCTCTCTTTATCCCCTGTGCCTCCTTCGTTCCTGACCGTGAGAGCAGAGAGCTGCCGTTGCGAGTTTGTGGCAGAGGACCGCGCAGACATCGACGCCGAGGAGTAATGCCGCGAGCTGCCGGAGCCCACCGCCTCGCCTGCTCCGCCCTCTCCCCAGCACCTGGCCCAGGCCAAACACGTTCGAGGCCTCCGTGAGCACCTTGGCCACCGAGCGCCAAGGTCGCCTGTTCTACAAGTCTCCTGATCAAAGGGTTAGGATTTCGTGAAATCGATTTCATTTAGCCTTTCCCCGTCCAAAATTCGTTGGTTTGGAGTTCAATTTCGTGATCCATTGCAGGAAGATGGGAGCGGCTGCTCATACTGGGAGTGGGAAGCGGAATACTTGACGCGTTTGCAGATGTAACTGAAGACAACAAGAATGGATCAGAGGTGGAGAAGAAGAAGACTAGACAAGGAATCGACAACACTGATGTGATGCCCATTTTAGATGAATCAAAGTTTTGCTCAAGTGTATTCTGATTGTGTGTGTTTGGCTTGATGTGGAATGTGTGTGCTGACATTACAAAACGAAAACTGTCAGCAAAGTGTAATGTCATGGATGTGGTCAAGTAAAGAATGAATGCAGTGTACTTTAGATCTCTAATGGGCAATACCTCTTAGCAGGCACACATGATTCATTGTCAGCTATCACAGTTAGTCAGTTACATCTATTTATATGGTGATCTTGCTTGTTTCAGAGAAGACAAAGCAAGTGGCAAATCTGAAAGTAAATAAAAAACAGTAGTACAGGCTGCCTCATCAGGTTATGTCTGCATTCTCTGCAAATATTGTGTCAGTCTTACAGTAAATGATATTTGCAATTATCTGAATGTAAATAAAAAGCAAGTTTTAGTCTAACAGTAAATTTTGTATCCAGCTGAATCTGAAATTCTACGGCAATATGTCAAAGAAACCAGAACAAGATATACCACACAATTGAATTGATATCATTGGCAATATCCATATTGATGACAGTAGGCGCTACATGGGAGGTGCCCAAAAAATATTCAGCAGCAAACAGTAGGCGCTAAATCACAGAATAAATCACAAAAGAAATGTTGAGACTTTAGATCTCTGATGAGCAAACAACAGCACTCACAAAATGGACCTGCAGTCACAAAATGGACATAAAGACAGAATTTTAACCAGTAACATCCCAACTTCACAAAATGGCATCTACTTGCTGCACTACTTCATAGAGATAAATATCATCTTAACCCAATACTTAACAGCTGACACACATTGATAGAGGTAAATTCTGTACACAGTGCATACAAGTAGCAGTCACAGTGCATAGAAGTAGCACTTCACTGATGGACTCTAGCACTTCACTGATTACACAATATCAGGATCTCCTTCCTCTTCCACTTGTGATGGTCTTTTGGAGGATCTGGAGGTAGATGCATTTGTCTTCTTGGAAGATGTTTTCCCACTTGTGGATGCTTTCCTTTTCTTGGCTAATGCAGCCCTGCCTGCAGCTGTGCTTGTATTCAGTGGAGTTGGCCTTTGCACTGCCTGGTTAGACATGATGAAGGTTGGATCTGGTAGAGGCCCTTGTGGTTGTGACAGTGAGCTCTGTAGAGTTTCCTGTGTTAAAAATTGAGTTAGTGAAGGATTCATGTCATGAATAAGACAACAATGAATGTATGAATTAGAAATCTGACCCCCTTCGCGTTCCGTGCCCAAACTCCGATCCTAGGCGATCCTCGGCCACCGCGAGATCGCCGCCAGACGACTGTCGCGAGGAAGACGAGAAGGAGAACGAGGAGAACTGAAACGACGAAGGGAGACGGGGCCTAATCAGCCAATTGGACCCGTAATGGGCTAATTTGAGATCCAAATAGTGTTTATGCACGGTAATGACATACTTTGGAAGTCTATGGACCGAGATGACACAGCGTAGAAAGTTTAAGGACCGGAAATGGACTTTACTCTTTTATTTATATTTAATGCTTCATGCATGTGTCCAAAGATTCGATGTGACGGGGAATCTGAAAAATGTTATAAAATTTTTTGCAAACTAAACAGGGTCTTTGTTTCTTGCAATGCCATGAATAGTACGGCACAGCCTTTTGTCCTAGGAGCAAACTGTTTAACCTTAAATAGTAAAATTGGTACCAGTCCAATGATAACAGTATCTCTTCGTTGATCATCATTGCTATGTTTTTCACCGTAACGAAGTTTACGTGGAACATCTCTTTCTTTGTCCTAGCAAATATGCCCATATGTTACGACGGAAAAAAAAACTATTAAACATTCATGCAGGACGATAACGTGAATGGTACGTATCTTATGTTTTATGCTTTTATAATTTATTTTATGATGATCGTCACACCCATAATATAAAAGTTATTGCTGGCAATAAATAACAAGGTCCTATTAAACATGTATCGAATTAAAATACACCTTGGCATATTTTTCCTTCCGTTTCAAAGTTCATAATTATTTAGATATAAATATATCATAAATTTTATTTTTCGTCCTACCCATGTGTTTCTCTGACTCAATATCGACCTTTGTAGCTTTTTTAATGCATCATATCAACCTCCGTAACTTTTTTGTCGATGTGTCAAGAATTGGTCTGTCCACCAATGATTATGACAGGAGACCTCTCTTGATTTTTCACGCGGCATTCCTCGTCAGGAACTACATAAATACATTTGTTTAGATTTCATTAGATAATAATCTGCCTAAGGTTCCAGTTGATGAAATAATTAGTTGTACCATTAATTAATCCATATTTTAATAAAAAAAAGTTTTTTGGGAATTAATAAAAAAGCATAACCTAATAAGATTTATAACATCTATGGATAGATCACATTTTTTTTGAAGCTAACAAAACTGGTTTGATATTTTTTTTTGATTTTTTTTCTATGATTTTTTGCGAATTTTGCAAGATCTATGTTTTTATAGAAAAAGAGAAAAACGAAAGAAAACAAAAAAAGGCTTGCATGGGCTTGGTCCAGTCCACAGAAAGCCGACCCAACTTGATGGATTCAGTCCAGGTCGAAAATGAAGCCCACCAGGAGATGTCCACTTGGTTTTAAACATTTTGCATCAGGAACCCTAATATATTAAAAACTATTAATGTCCTTCCACCTTTTTTTCTCTGACATCTTTACATCTAGAACCCAGTATTTCTTTCTATTCTCTTTTTTACTCTAATCTCTGTTCGGTTAACGCAAATAGAAAATAAATTGGCATACTAGAGAGGACACGGGTGAGAGCGTGATCGAGCCGGATTTGGGCAGGCTGGCAGAAAAAAAACGCGGCAAAAATTTTGCCTTTTTAGTATTAGGTATATATACAGTCTATGTACCAAGAAAGAATTTATATTCTCCGTAGCAAGCTGTCTTCTGGCACTGGCTAATCATGTATTCTTTAGGGTGTCCTAGTCAAACACTCATAATAAGGGCATGTTTGGACCGCTCCACTAGTCAAAAAATGAATCTGGATATGAGATTCATCATGGAGCACCTCCACTAATGGATCTGAGATCCACCGTGAATCTACCAGGAACCGTTTGGCTATACTGTAGATTCAGATCCACGCAAGGACATTTTAATTGGAATTGCCAGATTTGCCCCTAGAATAGACCCACTTGTCAATGTCTTCAAAAAGCATGTTGTCTGTCTTCTTCCTCCTCCGAACGGAAGCCCGGTCTTCTTCCCGTTCCCCTGTTTCTCTAGGCTAGGAGTGCACTCCGCACGGCATGGCCACCTGCAGGCTTCGGCTGCTATGCTGCTGTTGCTATTCTGCTGTTGTAGGGTTGCGATGCGAGGTTACGCAGGCAGCAGGCGAGCGGAGCCCCGGCGGGGCGTGGCCACTGCGAGCAGATATTCGGTGACCGAGCATGGCCCCTGGCGGGCGCGGCCATGGCGCCGCACCGTCCGGCGGAGCTCACGGGCGTGGGTGCGTGGGAGGAAGTAGAACTTGACGAGCTCGAGCTTCTAGGTGGGTGAGGATAGGATCTGCTCCGCCGCTGACATGGGGGATTTGCTTCTCCGGTGGTGCGAGGCGCGGCACGCGGCGGCCGGCCATGGCGGCCTCTCTGGACGCGGCTGGGGCGGGCAGGCGCAGACTCGCCGGAGCTCACGGAAGGGGCTACAGTGGCCCTGCCAGGCAGGCGCGGGAGACGGAGCTCGGCGTCTCGTGCGGTGAATAACGAACGGCGGATGTCGGGGTCGCGTGCGGGGAGGAAACAAAAAAATAGAACGAACTGGTAAGTTGTGTAACCAGTGGCAGTGGTGGGTAATTTTTCCAACTCCATCAATTCCAGTTTGGTGGAGCACCCTTTGAGGAGATTCACCAAATTAGTGAATCTGGCCCTTGGATCTATCTTTTTGGTGAATCCATATTTGGTGGAGCTAGTGTGTTTGGGTAACTTTTTGTAGAGTGAGTCTGTTTTTGGTGGATCTGGAGCTGGTGGAATTGTCCCAAACAGGCTCTAATTAAGCATTGTTGTTAACTTCCCCTTTACAAAAATTTCCCATAGTTAGCATGTTCCAAAAGTCAATACTATTGCATATGCTTTCCTTCTTGGCTTTGTTTACCTTTGATACACAGTAATGAGAAAGTGGGCCTTATTTGATGTCTGTGTTTTTTACCGGTAGATACTTGGTTCTTAGGGAACCCCGTTTGGTGCAAAGATCAATCACCAAAAAAGACGAGATTTATACTAGTTCCGGCCCTCGTGATCGAGTAATACGTCCAGTGTGTTGTTCTTGTATTCTGTATTCGGCGAGTTGAAGATTACAATGTAGTTATTGCCTAACAGAGATTCGATATTGGATATTCCATGATTACAATAGAGGGATCGCTAGCTATTTATATCCGAGATCAACTTGCCCTACAAGCTAAGAAGTCGTATCCCAGTCAGAGTCTTGACGTAATCCTGAGATATCCTTCCTTGAATAGGCTTGTCGTTCCTAGTTGTGTATCTTTTGGTCTGGAGTTGGCTTTCGATGAATCCTTTAGTTGGGATACCCGGGGGTATGACATCGACATTAGCCCTCGAGCTTGTTTGCCATAAGGGCTTGTGTGTTCGGTCAGCGGTCCTTTTACACTTCCTTGCAATTTTAGAATTCAGAGAATTCTTTAATGCTTGTAGAAGTCAAGAAGGTGTGACTCAGTGTGGGGCACATGTATTTACAAGTGGAACAGTCAAAACATTCAAGTTTCTAATACTATACTAGGTGAGTGTTGCGTTACAACAGGAGCACAACATTAAACCAAGACAATACAACTGTTTCGTTGTTGGCAGAATTTGACATAGTTGATTGCAATAAAGATGATGTAAAATGGTTGTTTTCACTCCTAAACACAAATGAAAGCAGAAGTAACAATACAACGCACTAGGATAATTGGAGGCAACCCGTCTACGAGTTACAGCTCATGAGATGTGGAGTTACATAAGTGATTATTTACAAAGAGATAACTGAGGTAGCAGATTGATTGAATAGCATAGCACATGGTTAATGACCTCGAAGGCATCATCATGCTGACCACACCCAAAGAAAACTCGCATCTTGTTGCATTGATCTCTCAAATTAGCGAAGGCACTTGAAATACCCTGTAACACATAGTTCAATTAAACCAATCATACAATGATATTTTTCTACAAGCACTTAAACTAACAACTTATGAATCCTATGCGGATTATTTCAGCCTTTTGTGTTCCAGACCAAGGTAGAAGAAAGAGTAAGAGGCAAAAAGGACATTTTACCGTGCTTCTCTCTCCTCAAAAGCTAGAAATGAATATTTTATTAGGCGGAGTGTCTAGCAGCAAATTTGCCAAAAATCAGAGGGTGGTTACTTTTAGTGTCCAGCAACCATTTTTGCCTTTTTTTTATTTGGTTATATAGAAACATGTCGTGTTAGTGTGCGATGCGATGCAAGTTGAGTTGAGGGATCCAAATCCCTGACCTGCAGGTTGCAGCTAGCTAGCTAAGATTGAAGTGTTGGACTTTTGAGAGAAAGGCAGCATTATAGAATTGTATTAAACAAACCGTTCGTTACAAATAATGGCCCGGATAAACTCCAGAGGCTCATTAAACCAAACAAAACCATCATACTGATCAGAAAATTTCACAATAAGATGAGCTGCCTCATTACACCATCTACTAATATGGGTAAAAGATACAGAAGGGTTTCCATTGACTAAGTTTTTGACATCCTGGATGATAACATCAACTTGAGATCTATCTAGCACCTGAGAGTTTATCTTCTTGATAACACTTTGGCAATCAGAGGCTATGATCACCTGCTGGACATCGTGCTCTAAAGTAAAGGAGACTGCCCTTCTAATAGCAATTGCCTCAGCTAGCTCCGGGTCATCAAATCTCTGAATTAACTGACAGCATGCAGCTATGAAATCCCTCCTATGATCTTGGACCACAATTCCAACTCCCATTTGTGGTGGCTGTTTGAATGTTGCTGCATCTACATTGATCATAAGCCACCCATCCGGTGGTGGAATCCACTTTGGTATGGAATATTCGGATTCACACCTATGTGATGTAGGTGGTTTTAATAAGTACAGCAATACCATTTGCACATAATCTTTTGCCCGTTCTGCAATTACCTTAGGATGAACAGTATTTTCACCATTATGGACTGCATTTCTCGCCTCCCACGCGTGCCAAGCTATGATAGTAAAAATTGTTGCATCTTCATCGGAAGCATCATCTAAAAAATCAAAAAGCCATTGCTTCATTAAGACGTGATGTTTGATCTTACAATTGAGACCAAAAGATCTTTTGATTTCATGCCAAACTTCAGATGCATACCTGCATGTTAGAATAGCATGCTCCACAGTTTCTTCCCTGCCACAATAGTAGCACACATCAGGTGCAGGTATGTTTCGATGATGGAGTTTAGTTCCTGTTGGCATGCAGTCATGAGCCATCCTCCATAACAGAACCTTCATTTTGGGTGGTACCTGAATAGACCAAAAACGTTTCCACATTTTAGAAGTTTCTTTTGTATCTGAGTATTCTCCTCTTCCATTAGTGCTCATATAGCTGTGAAAACTTTCAGTTCTTAACAACGTGTATGCTGTTTTTCACAGTGTAATTACCTGATTTTGAATGTGGCCAAGATGGGAAATCATCACAAGGAGTGCTGCTCAATGGAAGCTGTAGGATCTTTTCTGCATCTCCTTTAGTGAAAAGTGACAGAATAATACCTTCATTCCAATTTCTTGTTTCTTCATCTATAAGGGAACTGACCCTTAGATCATCATGGAGAGAAACGGTAGGTTTTAATAAAGAAAAATCTGGGATCCAGTGATCTTTTGTTAGACGAATCCTTTTTCCATCTCCTACCCTCCACAATATACCTTTCTCTAAAAGTTTTTTTTCCCATGCATGAGGCTGCATCATGTAAAAGATGAACTTCTTGGTTGACGTGCATGCCAAAAATCACAATGAGGAAAGTAGCGACCTTTTAATACCTTTGCACAAAGAGAATTTGGGACTATGAGAATTCTCCAGCATTGTTTTCCTAACATTGCCAGCTCCATGTCCCGGAAGCCCGTACCGCCCAAGGCTTTAGGTGTAGTCAGCCACTCCCAGGAATGCCAATGCATTTTCTTCTTCCCATTTTCAATTCCCCACCAATGATTTGAAACAATGGTCTGCATCTTATCACATATTCCAGCTGGTTGTCGAAAACAACTCATAACATAAATAGGGATCACTTGTATGACTGATTTCAGCTTAACTTCCTTGCCAGCTCGAGAAAGGGGACGATCACTCCAGCCTCTTACAACTTTCCACATACGTTCTAATATGAAATTAAAGGTACTTTATGGTGATCTACCTACCCATGATGGCATTCCTAAATATTTTCCTTGTAAGATTTCGTTCTGCACATTAAGATATGACTTCACTCTGTGTTTGACATGCTCTGGGCAATGATCACCAAAGAAGACTGAGGATTTCTGAGTATTGATCCGCTGACCTGAACCTTGACTGTAAATCTATAAGACTTCAGATAGAGCTCGAAGATTCTTAATATCCCCTCTTGTGAAGAAAATGCTATCATCCGCAAAGAGAAGATGCGATATTGCTAGCCCTTTAACTCCATTATTAACCCCTTTTAAAGATCCCTCACTTTCTTTCTTCTTTAGGAGGCATGACAGCCCTTCTACGCATAGAAGAAATAAATATGAACTGATCAGATCACCTTGCCTTGAGCCTCTTGAAGGAATGAAAGTGTCTGAGAGTTCACCATTAACTCGGACAGTGTATCTAACGTTTGTTACACACCTCATAATTGCCTTTATCCATGAAATTGAAAAACCCATTTTGTTCATAACCCCTTCCAGATATTTCCATTCAACCCTATCATATGCCTTCATCATATCTATTTTCAGGGCAAAAAATGGAGATTTAGATTTCTGCCTTTTGATGGTGTGCATACATTCAAAAGCAATTAAAACATTATCTGTTATTAACTGGCCTGGTACAAAAGCGCTTTGCTCATGTGAAATGATATTTGGCAGAATATTTTTAATCTGTTGGCTAACACTTTTGAGGCAATTTTGTAAAGAACATTGCATAAGCTAATTGGCCGATAGTTAACCAACCTTTTAGGTTTTGAGAATTTAGGAATTAAAACAGTTGTAGTATCACAAAGACCATTAGGAATTTGATCACCTTGTAAGAAGCTCCTCACTGCAGAGCAGATATCTTCCTTAAAAAATCCCAATGTCGTTGATAAAAAAGAGCTGGAAATCCATTTGTGCCTGGAGCTTTTGTTGGACCCATTTGAAACAATGCCTTTTCGATCTCCTCATCAGTATATGGTTTGCGTAATTCTTCATTTATGTTTTGATCCACTTTGGTAGGAATTGCATCAAGGATGGCTTCAATATTAGCATTTGGTTCCAAAGAGAACAAATTTGAGTAGAAGTCTGTAGCCATACGTTTAATAGCTTCTTGATCTTCACATTTTGTACCATCTTCTTGTACTAAATATCTTATTTTGTTATTCCTTCTGCGGGCTGATGCTCTTGCATGAAAAAAAATTTTGTGTTCTGATCCCCCGCTTGGAGCCAGTCTGCTCTTGATCGCTGTCGAGCCATGATTTCCTCCCTTTCGAACAACTCATAGAGCCTTTGTTCGATATTTTTTCTTTCCTGTGAAAAATCTGTTGTGGTGCTTGATAGAGACAGTCTACAAGCGACTTTGAAGCTTCTAGATCTCCTTACGGACAGACCCAAAGGAATCTCTGCTCCATTGTTTCAGAGTGCAAGCCATTCTTTGCAAGTTATTCCATGTGGATTGAAGATTTATAGGACCATTATATCCTTCTTTCCAGAATTGTTCCACTGCATCCTTATAAACTGGGGCTCTAGACCAAGCATCCTCATATCTGAAATGTTCAACAACGTGTATGCTCCGTGATCCCTGACCATGTACCCCAAGTTCTATTTTAATTGCATAATGATCAGAGGAAGATGTTACCACATTTTCTACCTGGTATTTATCAAACAGTTGAATAAAGTGACCATTTGCTACTGCTCTATCCAAACAAACCCTTACATTATTAATCCCTGCTTGTCTATTGTTCCATGTAAACTTTGGCCCAATATATCCCAGATCAATCAATTCACAATCTTCTAAGCACTCGCGGAATAAGTTCATCTGAGTACCACGTCTGTCACATCTTCCCTTGTGTTCATGACCATTTAGCACTTCATTGAAATCTCCAGCACAAATCCAAGGACCCTCCCATTGAGCACGAAGAAATCTAATGCGATCCCAAAACACATGGCGCATTTCCAATTTTGGTTCACCATATACAGAAGTAGCTCTCCATGTAAGGCCATCTTCTTGTGTTATGGTCACATCAATAAAGTTTTTACAGGAACTTTTAAGTGATATCTTGCTGGAATCAGTCCAAAACAAAACCAAACCTCCACTTGTTCCTTCACAGTTAACTGGAAAACAACCTGAGAAGCCCAGCGACCATATAAATTTTCGCACACTATCATCCCTCATTTTGGCTTGTGAAAGAAATAGGAGGGAGGGACGGTATTGCTTCACCAACCAACGAAGCTCTCCAACTACTACTATAAAATAAATCGCAGGAGGTCAAGATGCATACATCCAACAGACGTGATTTAGCAGTTAGTCAGCATTTCATTTGTTCGTCGGGACGGATCGGAATAAAGTCAAGATTCAAATAACAACAATTATTATGTATACTGATCAACATATATAAAATATATAAATGCTTAATAAGCACGAATACTCCTGTATACTCCATCCGTTCAAAAAAAATATAATTATCATTTTTGGAAGAGTAAGTTTGACTAAATTTATACAAATATTTATTAATATTTAAGATACCGAATAAGTATCATCGTATTGATTATAAATATATCTTATTTGAAGACATAAAAATGACATTTTTGTATAAACTTGATCAAACTTATAAAAAATCTAGAATTATATTTTTTTAGATGGAGGGAGTATATGATGATGGATAGTGCAGCTGAAAAAGCAACCGATATTGTTAGCTTAATTAAAGTCACAAGACCCAACCGACGGACACCTGCACATGCATGGATGAGCTGTGTGCCAGTCTCGTAGCTGCCGGGCTGACGCGGACACGTCGGGCCCGTCCCGTACGTAGCCGTTGAAGGTGCGACTAGAATTCTGATTGCCTCCTAATAATCCCAGGACATTCCATCCTCCTTCCTGGCCGCCGCCGTCAGGTGCCAACCATATCCTCTGTTTAGCATAGCTCGTCATATTTTTATAGGAGCTCCAACTCCTCTCCACCCTTGTGAGGTTTTCAGGAACTCCTCAGGTGAAGCTATTTTATTTTTATCTCATTTGGTACAAAATAGCTCCTAAAGCTGGTAAAGTTATCCAAAACGATGCCTTATATGCTAGTCCACGCGCAATGCTCTGTGTCCCGTGTACGAAGATACTTCAACTTGTATTGATTGTGCATTGTATACTGAACACACTAGGGTTCAAGGTTTAAAATTACGAGCTATATCAAATAGCGACATTTTTCTCAAAGAGCTATAAAGCTATAGCAGAGCTATGATAGTAAAAAAAATACAAGTAATCGATTCACAAAAATATGACAATCATGAAATTTGATGGACACAAAAATGTTTCTAGGTTCTAGGAATCTTTTTTTTTGTGACAAAAGTTTTAGGAATCTAGGATATGTAATTTACTATGTCTTGGTCTCCAGGCCGGTAAAAATACCCCCTTTGTAGAGGTAAGAGTTTAAGTACTCGACCCATCCAGCCTACCCTATGTCTAAGGGCCGGATATGTCCTCCATGATGATATCTGGGAGGGGGGTCGGTATTGTCGTTAATGCCTCTGGTGAGTAACCTTCTGAGTATACATACAAGAGGAACAACTCTATCCGTGTTTAGTACTACAGGCGAGTGACTTTGATGTCACGCACAGGGAATTTGATGGCAGGTGTCTTACATCTAGTGAAAAAGATGCGTTGTATTGCTTGTGTAGTAAATGTTATGTTCGATGTCAAGTAGGGGAATGAAAGCTTGTACACGTGAGAGTGAGACCGGGGAAAGTAGCAAGAGGAGTAGGGTGACACACAGATGACCCTCGATTGCCAAAGGTATTGTTGAGTAACTATGTACAATTGCATCCGATTCACTAGAGCACTATTGGGATGACTTGTCGTAGTCGTAGTGAACACCTGCCACAGTCAGAATTGGGCGGATTGCAGGAGCATAATGCAAGCCATTCTGTTTTTGATATGAAGAGAAGCTGACATGATAAACTGCCGGTCTATGTATTACTAAAGGAGTAAACACATCTATACAAAAGTAAATACCAAATACTCTGTACCACCACCACCGAGAACCAACACACGACGTTAGCTGTGACACGAATGACCATGACAATCAAAGTTGCCCACCCACAAAACCAAAATCCATCCATTGACATGTTCCGGTTAGGCAGAGCAGTGTTGTATCAGTGTTGGGCATGGTGGCCCTGTACTAAATCCGTTGTATGGCGGCGGCATAGCCTATCTATGTCGTAGGATGTCTGGGTGAAATGTCAATAACTATTCATGAACTTAGTTTCTGTCACGTCACGTGCATCGGCTGTCCACGACATATATATAATAAGACATCTCGACGGGGTTTTGAGAGGGCTCCAAGAGCTCCCTACAATGCCTTATATATAGCACTACTAGGGGGTTGGGTTACACTTGGGTAATGACTCCCGATTGTCGTAGATACACTATTGCATAACTGTTTATCTAGGTCAGTCTTAGTGGAGGTTTCATGTCACTGTTTCTAACACATCTAGATATTAGAAACAGTGCAAAAGAGTTTCATTCCCATGAAACTCTCTGTACTCCCATAAAACTCTTATCATCTCTTTCTTCATTAATATGGTGGCACATCATCATAATTAATGCCTATAAAACTCTGATGAAACTCATTGAGCCTGGCCTTACAATCAGATCCTGACTCGAGTTAGGCTGTCGCGACGACGGGCTTCTTTTGTGGCAATGGCAGCCAACAAAGATGGACGAATTAGAGCGCCGGCGTGACGTACGGCGCGGATGAAGAAGCATGCCAGTCAGTGGTCAGTGCGTGGGTCAGTCACTCAAGTTGTTTTCTTTCTTTGTTTCTGATGAAATGAAAGAGAGAGACACGGAATTGCCCCTTGTTTAGTTTCTCCAATTCTCCCCCAAATTCCACTATGCAAAAAGAAGATTTCCCGTCACATCAAAATGTCGGCAAATGCATGGAGTACTAAATGTTGATGAAATCAAAAACTAATTACACAGTTTTGTTGTACTTTGCGAGACGAACATTTTAAGTCTAGTTAGTCAAAATTTGGATAATTTTTACCAAATACAAACGAAATGCTACAGGAATTCTGATACAGTGTTTTTCTCCCCAATTCACGGAACTAAACGAGGCCTTGAAGAACAAGTCGCTGAATGCAAGTGCAACGGGTCCGTCCGATCCGACAGGTAGACGGCGGACCCTGCTAACTGCAACTGCAACCGTCGTCGACGGAGTGAATGCGTGCGCTGCGTCGCGTAGCAGCAGCTGCTTTGACAAACCGGCACCTGTACGAGTAGAGTAGTAGCTGCTTTGGCATGGCCATGGCGTCAGAATCAAAACAGACGCGGTTTTACCAGCGACAGCGAGCAAAGACAACAAACAAGCTCCATCGGGGCAGGACTCGGTCCGCGGCTCGCGACCCTGACTGCGGCTGCATACATAGCGTCTGCGTGCGTGCGGTGCTCCGTGGACTGTTTGTTTCCACCGGCTACCATGCTATTGCTATATATATATACACACACACACACACACAAATCCTTCCTTCTGTGATTCATCCTCCGTCCTTCCCTTCCAAACTTCCTGCAGGCGACGAGCCCCACTACTAGTGGTAGCAGGGACCATCATCGTCTCATCAGCACTCTCAGCAGCGTCGTCGACGACATGCTCCCGCGGTCGCCCAAGCTGCTCAGGACCAACTCCTCCAAGAAGGTGCCGGCGGCCACCAACCTGGAGCGGGCGCTGCTCAGCTTCAAGTCCTGGGAGGCCATCCACAAGCCACCCGCCGGTGTCGCGGCCGCCGTTCCGGTTCCGCCGGCGTCGCCCGTGCTGCAGCGCCGCATCCACGGCGCCAGGCCGGGACGCCTGGCCCTCCACAGCCCGACCAGCGGCGGCGGCAGGCCGGCCATGGCTGCTGCCGACACCACCGTCGACGTCCTGCGCTCCCCGCTCCACGAGGCCGCCGCCACCCGGGTGCAGAAGATGTTCAAGGGCCACCGCACGCGCCGCACCCTGGCCGACTGCGCCATCGTCGTCGAGGAGCTGTGGTGGAAGCTCTGCGACTCCGCCTCGCTCGACCGCACCTCCATCTCCTTCTTCACCGCCACCGCCGGCGGGGGCAAGCAGGAGACGGCGGCGTCGCGGTGGGTCAGGGCCGGCAAGCGAATCGCCAAGGTCGGAAAGGGACTCTCCAAGGACGACAAGGCGCAGAAGCTCGCGCTCCGCCATTGGCTCGAAGCGGTACGCCCGTCCTTCTACCTTCTTCCCTCAGCACGTCGCCTAAATAAAATATATAATGCATGCAACGAACAATAATTGCAGATCGACCCGCGGCATCGGTACGGGCACAACCTGCACCTCTACTACGACATCTGGTTCCAGAGCTCCAGCACGGAGCCATTCTTCTACTGGCTGGACATCGGAGGCGGCAGGGAGATCCATCACCCCAGCTGCCCCAGGAGCAAGCTCAACTCGCAGCTCGTCATGTACCTTGGAATGGTGCGTCGTCGTCCTGGTTGCTGCCTACGAATTAATGAAGTTTCCTTCCCTTTCTTTGGTTTCGCCAGCCGCTGACTGACTGAAACGAATAATGGCATCCATTCTCTTCAGAACGAGCGGGCGGCGTACCAAGTGGTGGTTCAGGACGGGAGGCTGACGTACCTTCAGACCGGGCTGCCCGTCAACACCACCGACGACTCCAAGTGGATCTTCGTGCTCAGCACCACCAGGTCGCTCTACGTCGGGCAGAAGCGCAAGGGCCAGTTCCAGCACTCGAGCTTCCTCGCCGGCGGCGCCACGTCCGCCGCGGGCAGGCTCGTCGCCAAGGACGGCGTCCTCAAGGCCATCTGGCCCTACAGCGGCCACTACCTCCCCACCGAGGACAACTTCAACGAGTTCATCGCATTCCTGCAGGACAACAAGGTGGATCTCACCGACGTCAAGAGGTGCTCCGTGGACGACGACGACTACCCGTCGCTGAAGCGGAAGCAGCAGGAGGAGGAGGCCAAGCTGGAGGCGGAGACGGCAGCAGCAGGCGCCGTGGATGGCAACGAGACCGGCAGCCGTGCGGTGGTGGCCAAGTGGACGAGCGGCGCCGGCGCGCGCATCGGCTGCGTCCGGGACTACCCGGCGGAGCTGCAGAGCCGGGCGCTGGAGCAAGTGAACCTGTCGCCCAACCGGCCGGCACAGCCGTGGGCAGGAAAGGCGCCCATCCCGTCGCCGCGGGTGCAGTACATGGGCGTGCCCGCGGTGAGCCCGGCCGGCGTGCGCCCGCCGCCGCTCAAGCAGCAGTGCCTCGGCCTCGGCATCCGCCCACCCACGGTGCACCTCACGCTGCCCAGCAACAAGAACGGCAGCAAGGCCGGCACCTCGTCACCAGCCAATCACTGACATGACATCATTCAGATGCAAACACAGTTTTGTTCCTGTCCTCGGAAGTAGTGCTATAGCTAGCTAAGTGGCTAGCGAGTTTTAGCTTTTAATTAATTTCACTGATTCCTCCATTTCTTTGTAATGTTCGTCAGTTTGTTCATAGCCTGACCTCAAATCACTGCACAGGACAGACTGGATTTTTGTTCCTTGTCTGAAATGAAAGAAAGAAACCTCAAATCACTGAGGAATGTGAATTTCATTGATCGTCTGAACTGAAAGAAAGAAACTTCACATCAAATGACCTGGTCACCAGCCAATTACTGACAGATGCCGATGAGATTGGGATGGGCCTCACATCATTCAGAATTTCAGATGCAGCCGCAGTGTTGTTCTTGTCCTCGGAAGTAGTGCTCGCAGTAAATATAGCAAGAGTCTTTAGCTTTTTAATTACACTGATTCCTCCATTTCTTTGTAATGCTCGTTTGTTTGTTCAAAATTAACCTGACCTCAAATCACTGCACAGCACAGAGCCACAGACTGGATTTTGTTGATCGTCTGGACTGAAGTGAAAGAAAGAAAGAAACCTCAAATCAAATCACTGACGAATGTGAACTTTACGCGCAGACTGAATGAATTTCATTGATCGTCTGAACTGAAAGAAAGACAAAGAAAGGGTGTGTTCACTTCCCATGCCAACCCAAAATATTTCATCTTCCACCCATCACATCGAATCTTTTGACGCATGCATGGAGCATTAAATGTATGTAAAAAAGATAACTAATTGCATAGTTTGTCTGTAAATGTCGGGACGAATCTTTTGAGCCTAGTTAGTACATGATTGAACAAATTTTACCAAATAACAACGAAAAATGCTACAGTAACTTTTCACCTCCTTTTCGCGAAGTGAACACACCCAAAGAGTCATTTGTTATTTATTGTTCGCTGGTCAGCCGAGACTGGCAAGGACAGCACTGGTACGCCTCTTTGAACTGAACCAAAGAATGAACGAAACCGCAGGTGTAGCCTCGAATGGAATGAGACTGTTCATCTCCTTCTTCTCTCCGAGTGAAGGCACGCGCTGTCACGTTAGACCGTCTCAAATTGCCGACAACGCCAGGCGACTTGACAAAAGCTGAGCTTCTCTTTTGACCGACACCATGTGTACTCTACGTCAATGTTTTCAAATCGTCTGGTCAGACCTGGTCGACCTGGACCAACCAGGACGATTAATCACGATTAATCGGACGACTTGTATAGGTCGACAGTACCCCTGATCGGTCACCTGAGACCGACCAGGACGATTAATCTAATCGGACGACTTGAAAACAATGCTCTACGTCCCTTTAAAATGCAAGAAGTTCACAGAAATCACAAAACGGTTCATTTTAGAACTGTCCAACTGGCTTTGTGAGAACTGTTGAACCTGTTTTGAGTCCACACTTGGTGTTCGGAGTACTTATTATGCCTAGTTTTCATTTCAGCCAAAATTTTCTTTTATTATTGGTACATGATCCTATATAGTCGACAGTTTTTAATGGCAGGCAAACGACATCCCGCCGCCAGTGAGTCTTTTCGGCCGTACTTTTTTGACGAAGAAACAGTATTTTTCTCTCGCAACAAATCAGTGAATGGTAATTTTTAGCTTGTCGGGCTGTGTTACCTATCCAGGCTATTCTCAAGGCACGTGCCTCCGCGGTCAAGGGCTCTTAGATTTTTGGTTCTGCGCAAAACCTTTGAATCAGACAGGGACTTTGCTTCACTTTCTGTGACGGCACACGTAGCCGCTGCACTGCTAGTACTTGGTCTTCTTACCCAGGGCCAGGCCAGGCCTTGCCTTGCCTTTTCACCGCTTGCACTGGTTTGGTTTGGCTTCGGTCATTGCCAAACGCCAGCGCAGCATATTTCACCAGCAAATGACTAGTTAACCTCGAGGAAAGTACCTGGTTACTGCAATGGACAAACACATCACCAGACCACAACCAAACCATGTCAAAACGTGGACGAACGATCCCGTCAAAAACAAAAACATGCACGTCTTCATGCAGCATTCAGATCTGTCACGATCAGCTGTTCCAACCTGCGACGACATCGCACAATACTACGACAGGTGAACAGCAACGAGCTTCAGATCTGTCATGAGCACCATAACATCTCAGAGACATAGTCAAAAAAACATATATAGCAGTTGAGGAAACTGGAGTTACATGAGAGCAGGCGCGATAAACCTCTCCCAAATGTTCTACCAAAGCAGCACGCACATCACATCAAATGTAATCCCTCTCAAATAGACCATCATTCACGGGACACGGCACCCTACCGTCACGCGCAATCAAAGAAATGACAACCTGTACAACGGAGGCTACACATAGCCATTGACACAGTTTCTAAGAGCCGTCGCCCGGACTGCGCTCAGGCTCGCTCACCCAAACCTCTTATTATCCAGCCGTCCTCGGTACTTCCATCTTGGTGAGATCTTGACACATGGGAGCATCCTATGGGGGGGGGGGGGGGGGGGGGGGGGGGGGGCAGCACACCGACGATGCACCCTGTCAGGTCCCAAACAGATGAGATGCTAATAGTGAACCCTGTCATCGCCGTCGAAGTTTAGGCCCTGCATGCCCCTAATGGTAGACTCGTAGTTCTTCGGGTTAGATGAGTGGCGCCTGCCGGAAGACGAGCGCCTGCCGTCCGAGGAGTCAGGCATCTGCGGGCTCCAACGCGGGGCTCCAGACCTCTGGAATGCCCCTGGGCTTGCGTCAGTTGTGCGGCTACGTGCTTGCTCCGCTTCAGTGCTTGGCTCTCGGCTACTAGAGACAGCAGGCCGCCTTGACGATCCGCTTGAACGTCCCAAAAAAGTCGAACTGGAGAACTACATGTCATTTAAGGGTCAGATAATACATGACAACTAATATACACAAACACTCCAGAATCCCCCCGCTTCTTCCTATCACAAAGCAGCACCAAACAACGTGAAAATATCAAACAGCTCACCACAGCATCTTTGGATGTCGATGTCTCAGGCCGAACAGGGGACTTCTGCTTGGCTAGGCTGCCTGCATTTATAACTGGTGGTGGAGCCTGGCGTCGCGTTGGGTCCATATCTGACCACCCACTTCTCCTTCCCTCTTCAGTGCCTATTATACATTAATGTAGCAGGCAGTCAAGCAACTAAATAATCTAACCAACTGGCACATTGGCAACACTTAAACTACGTATAAACAAAACGGTCCCATAGATTCATAATAGAAAAGAATTGGCCAGCAAGAAAATTCATTCCATTACCAATTAATTGTTTTAAATATACAATGTGACTGATTTCAACCTTTCATTTCATTACAGTAATCTTGTAACTGAAACCCCTTTTAGAAGGCTGCTTCACAAAAAAAAAATATAAACATATCTAAGTTTCTCGAAGTATCTGATATTCAATCTGCCAGACTAATTCACTGCACGCTACTGCTACCAAAAAAACTGGCAAATTAATGAAACATTGCATGAGATTTATCTTTTCAAAAAAGAAACAAGCAGCAAGAAATCATTCAAACTCTAACTTGTGATGGGCATATAGCACTATGCATGGATGGTATCAACTGCTAAATGAAAATTCTTGAGCATCAGACCTGAATGTCTATTGTTGTTTGCCACAGGAGCCATCCCAGAGCTCTGTCCTACTGCTGGAGCCTAAATAAGAAGGCATGAGCATAGTCAGAAAAAAATATCCATGTGTGCGCCATTGAGGAAAGGTAGGAGGGTAATTTTATTCATTTTACTGACCATTGGACGTGGTGGAGCAGTGGTCATCTGTGCCTGTTGGTACTTTAGAATGGTCCAGTCAAAAACATAATCAAACTGAAAGCCTGCCCAATGGATAACATAATTCCGAGTTAGCATTTTGCTACATTGAGAATCAAAAACATGGTTTATCATTAAATGAAATATTGGGCATATTAAACCAACCTTCCCGAATAAAAAGGTCTCTGAACAATCTCTTCAGGTATTGATAGTCCGGTGCATCTTCAAAACGTAGTGAGCGACAGTAATGGAAGTAAGAAGCAAACTCCGTAGGATATCCACGACAGAGGGCCTACAATTGGGGAAACACAATAAGAACATATACACCAAAGAAGGAAACACAGTTAGTAGAGAACAATGTGTGACCTCAGTTGAAGTAGCAATTTTCCTTTCGCTGATCTTTTCATACTTTTGTTTCTTGTTCCCAGCTTTAAGGCCCTGCCATGGAAGGCTGACAGTAGGCAAACAATGTGTTAACCCAGACATATCAGAAAATCAGAGATGAAACAGCGAATCAGGTTACAGTAAACAACCTTCCTCTCAAGAAGTACATCAGTACATATCCAAGAGATTCCATGTCATCCCTCCGGCTTTGTTCTGCGCAAAGACATCAACTATGATATCAAAATGAAATGTCACGGAAAGGTAAGAGAATTTTTCAGAAATCCAGAAACTGCATGCCTGGAAACTAGCTACCACCCAATTGAATGAAACCTACCAATTCCAAGGTGGGTATTTACACTTGCATATCTTGCTGTTCCAGTCAAGTTCTTGTTCTCTCTGCAATTAAATGGACAAGACTGAAGGTTCAGATATTTTAAATTGAGGAAATTGAGGTGCTGTCTGAAATCACGCTAAGAGAAAGATTTTCCAGATATTTGAATTTCTAGTGGTACGTGGAACAATATCAAACATGAGCATAAAATAACTACGGACCTACTGTGGCAGCATAAGAAACTACAGCAGTAAAATATATAGTTGGTGATACTATGGAGCAAGTACAATTATTTTACGGTAAAAGTGAAAATAAATAAGATGTTGATCAGCAATTTCATGCAAATTTCTCATAGCATGCTTATCTGTATGGAATGTGCTGGTGTGTTGATGTATCTCTGTACTTCTTTGCAAGTCCAAAATCGATAACATAAACCTACAAAGAGATTAAAAGCAATTATTAATGTGTGCACCTACTATTAAACCCACAAGTAAAGGTAGATTGAGGGAATATAACTAATCACCTGGTTTGCCCTTTTCCCAAGACCCATGAGAAAATTGTCCGGCTTAATATCTCTATGCAAGAATGACTTCGAATGAACAAACTCAACTCGATTGATCTAGGAAAATAGAGGACATTAACATCATATACAATTAAATGAAAGCAGATGGGTTGAGCAGAAATATGCTTCATGGAAACTTGAACCTAAAATGAGAAAGTAAGCAAACAGAATAGTGAACTAGTCATGCTTCAATGATGCAGCATACCATTTGATCAGCAAGCATCAAAACAGTTTTGAGGGACAGCTTCCTGTTACAAAAGCTAAAAAGATCTTCAAGGCTTGGTCCCAGTAAGTCCATAACCAAAACATTGTAATCACCCTCAACGCCAAACCACTTAACATTTGGAATTCCAGCTGCAGATGAAGAGAAAAATGAGAGTCAACACAAATTTAAAAACAAACAGAGGGAATGAAGAGATAAAGAAGATAAAATAAGTGTGTGCATTACTTCCTCCTTGAAGTATTCTGTATAATTTTGACTCGTAAAGCAATTGAGGATGCTTCGTCTTAACATTTTCCTGGATAAAACATTAGGAACAAAAAGGTTGTTATCCATCCACGTAGGAATCCGGTAGATGGAAACAATACAGATTACCCAAAAACAATAACACAAATTTCAATGCATTTGTACCAGGTAAGTTCATAGTTGCAGTGCTGTTAAAAGCTGCACTTAGAAGTCAAACAATGAATTATACCTTGAATGGCGTAAATACATTCCATGTCTTCACAACAGGAATTTAAATGGGGCAGCTAAATAAAAGCTTCCCATGTAGCGTACTATAGAACACATTACCAAGCTGTTATTAAGTTATTATATTGACATATTGCAAACCTTGTGCTTTAGAAAAATGCATTAACAAGTGAGTTATGTGAGAAAGAGCTGCCAGTAAAACCAAAGCAATCAATTATTTTAACAAACAACAACAGAACATACAATTAGACCTGCGCAGCCTTAGATCCGTGCAGTCTGGCGATACTTATTTGCCGAGACAGCAGGGGCATCACCATAAATCGCAAAATTAGGAGAAAATACTGAGGAACTCACCAGTTTAATTGCGACCTCCTCGTTGGTCTGCACGTTGGTGCCTACACAATCACACAGACCCAGACAATAGCGGAAAGGGTAAAAAAAACTTCAGCAACTCGCCAAGATGGGAACTTTGGAACCAAAACAAGATCTTTTGGCATAATTGCGAACGAACCGAGGTAGATCTCCCCAAAGGAGCCGCTCCCCAGTTTGCGGCCGACGCGGAACCTGTTGCCGATGCGCGGCTCCATGGCTGTGGCGGCAGCTGTGGGCGCAGCCGCGTCGGTGGAGACGATCCCGGGAATTAGCAGAAGCAGACGGAGCCTGCCATGAGGGAATCGAATGGATTCAGTCTGATGCTCCGGGGAGATTCGGGGTTAGGGCTCGAGTGGATCGAAGTGGGGGCGATTGGGGATTTCTGCCCTCCTTTTTCCCCTTTCGTGCTGCTGGTGTCCTTATTTTCTCGAGCACGGCCCGGCTGCCTGGCTAAAAGGAGAAATTACTGAGAATTCGAGGTGGCGAACAGTAAGATGGCTAACGGAATGGCGTCGCGGTTTGGTGCCCCTCGTTTTCCTGTTCGTTTCGCTTCATCGACTGGAAAAAAAACCCCCCCCCCCTATGTTCCTTCCATTCCACTCTCATGTTCCCCGTACTAAATTGGGAAATCGTCACTCACAACAAACAATAAACTCAAATTACTCCCTGTATATACAATTTAGGGTCTATTTAAAACGCAAGAATTTTACAGGAATCGATTCAATTTCACAGGAAAAACACAGGAACATGAAATTTTTTTCCGTGTTCCAAATAAGCCTTTAGGGTTGTTAACCCGCAGCTCGTCATTTAAGGGGAATCACATGGCCCCTTCTTCCTCACCACCCATGTCCTCGCCACCACTCAGTCAGCCTACCTTGCAGGCCCTTCCCCTGCCACCATCGGCACACGGCGGTTCCATCACCTCATCGTCGCCCCGACTCCTGCTGCCACAGCCTCAACACCACCCATCCCTAACCACTCATGATGTAGATGCACATATCGCTTGTTGTCCTCTTGCCTTCAGCGATGATCTTGTCGCGTCGCTGGACCACGTCACACACAATGTCATGGTGACTTCCCCCAAACCTTCTTCTAAAGCCATGGATGACGGATTCCCCTCTAAACCCTGTAACCTAACCCCTAATCCGACGCCTGACTCTTCTTCTTCTTTGTTGCGCTGGGTGGGAGTTAGGGTTTCCCAAGCGTTTGATGGAGTTCATGACACAATTTTAGTAACTAGTAAGAAAACGAATTTTCGTTTCAAGAAGAAAATGGATACATCATGGAATAGAATATTTGTACTTACACTGTCCATCGAAGCTTCATGAAGACGACTACTATGACATCCCAAAGCATGTTTAAATCGGCGAGCAGTTTTGCCTTGATATGGCTCATCAATGGCCGAGATAAGTCACGAGAAAAGATGTAATAGGATAGTTCACCAAAACTACAGAGAGCGACGGTGTGGAGGTATGAACAACAAGCACATCTAGGAGTCTATGCTATTGTTGATAGAGATGATAAAGAACCTTAAGGTGCTAGCAATCATCTGTTAGGTTCTATTAACAGTGGGTCTAGGGAATTGCAGCAGATGACACATAATAACTATGAGTCTCCAAGTGGACAAACATTTATCGACATACAATACCACTCGTACCACAAATTCAAAAATGTTTCGTCATACTATCCGTAGCTTTAAACGCTCTTCTAGATTCCATATGTTTTCTAGTGTGGAATCATCATGTCACTTCAAGATAGTAACAATGACATGTTAGGTATTTAGAGCAGTATTAGGGGATCTCATGACAGGTAATACTTTTGGACCCCCAAGTGGCATAAGAACATACATGCAACAGTCATTTGTCGTTTTGTAGTTCCACTCACATCATAGTTGTAAAATGTTTCACTATACTATCTGTAGCTTTAAATAATATTCCATATTCCATAAGATCCTAAGAGTTACCATGGCACTTCGATGAAGACAACTTAGCTAAAATTGCTATTAAAAATGAGCTAGATAGCATGTAAGTAAAAAAACCTTTATATTAAACAAATAATATTTCCTTGCATATAAATGTGGTCTAAGTTGGCCCTAGCAAAATGAGAAACCAGATAAGAGAAAACGAGTGAAATTACATATATTCTATGTCACATGGTTTAGTATGGTCACAAGTAAGAGTTATATGTGTGGCAGAACCGCCTGAATTAAAACACTTTTAGAGGTGTTGTCTTCCACTAGACACTAAGCACCCCAAAAGTGAGCCAAGTCAAGCAGTTCTGTCGAGCACACCCAACGGGAGAACTCAAAGCGTTCCAAAATTTTACACCCGGGATCCAATAATGAGTACAAGCTTACAATACTTAATCTATTTCATACCACAAAGAGTCTCAAAAATTCTTTATTATAGTACCAAAGTTCAGACTGCGATAAATTAAACAGCGGAATAAAATAACATCTAGCGGAGCGGTATAAGGATCCGTCTGTGCCCACCAGAAGAATCCTCCACACAATAGCTAGCTTCTCAAGCAGCACCTGCAACAAGGGTAAATAAACCCTGAGTACACAATATACTCGCAAGACTTACCCAACTGGGAATATATTTCCCGACTCTCAAGGATTATGATAGACTTTATGACTTGTGGGTTCTTGTTTGCGGAAAGCAATACTAAGAGTGAGTCCTTATTTCATTAGGTTATTAGCAGCCATGTTAAATTTATTATCTAACCGGCTATGTAAGCACATGTTCTATCATCAAGCAAGGATTGAGCAATCAGAATCATTTTTCTATCTTTCATATGTCAGTTCTTACTACGGTGCCAGATCGTAGTCAAGCCGTACCGTCACGTAGAAACGGTGATTCGTGAATCAATGTGCCCAGCTGTAAGGTCCTAGATGGCTAGAGGGGGGGTGAATAGCCTATAAAAATTCTACAATAAACACTAAGCAAACTTGTTAGAATAACAAACGGCGTAAAGCGAGTTTTGCTTAGCCTACGGTTGTGATGCAAGCCTCTTAACCACAAGTCTAGTAGATTATGTTCTCTAGTTCACACAAGGGCTAAGTCACTAAACTTACACTAGAGAGCAAGCTAACAACTACTAGCAAAGGCTAACACTAGAGCTACACAAGATAACCGGTAAAAGTAAATGCGAGAGAGAGGATTGTGAATCTTATACCGACGGTGGAGTGAAGATGTTGTCAATCACCAAGATGATATACAATCAATCAATATTGATAACAACACAATATGAAGACCAATCACCGGGAGACAAGAGACATAATATTTTTGTTCACCCGGTGTTCACTTGTGCACCGACAAGCTACGTCACTGGTTGTGTCGACCAACACTTAGATGGTTCCTCGGTGTGACCCTCAAGTCACTTGCCCCTCAAGGCACGTCCCGCAAGGCACTGCAAGACACCACTCTCAAGTGAGGTAACTCAATGACACGCGCAATCCACTAGAGTTGCTTTTGGCGCTCCGCCGAGGAAAGCACAAGAACCTCTTACAATCAACCAGAGGTGGCCAAGAATAATCTCATTCTCTTGCCAACGTCTCCAACAATCTCCAAGCCCGCTAGGAGCGGTACTCTCCAAGAGTAACAAGAAATCCACCGGCTAAACCACCCACAAGTGCCACTAGATGTCCTCAAGCTATGCAATGCACTTTGGGATCACTCAATCTCACTTTTGATTTGCAATCAAGCAAGAGAGATGAGTGAGAAGGAGAAGCTCTAGCTCAAAGGATGCACAAGAGTGTTAGAAATCATGAGAGACCTCCCCAAGAGCCGGCCAACAAGTATTTATAAGCATCACAAACGAATAGAGCTGTTGTACCCCTTCACTGGATATTTTTCGGGATGACCGGACGTGCCGGTCGAAACTAACCGGACATGCTCAACCGCGTCCGATCCTCCAACGGTCACTGTGCCCCAACGGTCAAAAGCAACGACCGGACGCACCGCTCAACCGATCGGACGAGCCGATGACACAGTACCGCGCGCCCGTGAAGCATCGACCGGACACGCTCCAGGCAACGACCGGACGCGACAGTGCCAGCGTCCGGTTAGAGTCCAGTAAGCTCCCTCAACGACCGGACGTATCCGATCGCGTGTGATCGGACGCGCCGCGTGTCCGATCAGCTTTACGCCACGTGCTACACTTCTGGGTGCTCAACCGGACACGCCGGTCCCGCGAGTGACCGGACGCGCCGGTTGCAAACTCTAACACCCGCGCGCCTGACTGCTGCGTTGAACTGACCGGACGCGTCCGGTCAAACCGTGACCGCATCTGATGTAGCGTCCGGTCACCACTGTGACCTCCGTTCGCCTCCGTTTCTTTTTCGACTTCCGGCGTAGTGGAAAATAGGCATTTCAAGTTCTCAAAAATGCCTGAATCCCGCGCTCGCAAGCTCAGCGGGAGGGAGAGAAGGACCCAAACCCTCTCTACCGCTCAAACTTCATCGCCTTCGTAAATGTGCCAACACCAACAAGTGATTACCACCTTGTGCACGTGTGTTAGCATTTTCATAAACATTTTCGAAGGTTTTCCAGTTAGGTCACTAGACCCTACATGCAATGCACTTCATGAATTCACCTAGTGGCACCCGTGCGTCGAATAACCGATAAGACTTTCCCTCTTAATAGTTCGGCTATCGATCCTAAACCACTCACATCCTCTATGGTGTCTTGAGTGTAAAACAAAAATGGCTCTATGGTTATACCTTTGCCTTGAGCCCATTTTGTTTTTCCAAAGGATATGATCCACTTCATATCATCACATGACCGTCTCGATCCATCGACCTTGACTTCACTTGCTCTTCACCGTTGCATCGGTCCGTCGGCGCCAAGTCTTGCTCAAGCTTCACCATCGCATGGTCCTTCGCTTCGAAGCCTCGACTTGCCCTTCACCTTCATAACCGGTCCATCGAGCCAAGCATCATCTTGGTCTTCATCATCTTGGTCACATGAGTCAATGTCATGTCTCATATTCAATGACCACCTTTATCTAAATCATCCACTCAGATACAAAGGTTAGTCCTAGGTTTCATCAATTAGCCAAAACCAAACTAGGGACTTTCACCAGCTGGGTACCCGAAAAACACACACCTCGCTTGCACCCCAGGCACAAGCGAGACCAACCTGTTCCACTCCTGTCATGGGTTCTAGGTCCCCATCCAAACTTGGACTCCAAGCTCCCACACTTGAGGCCCGGCCTCAAAGTGGTGCTTAGACCTCCACATATCCCCGTCTCCAATCAGTCGGTCCGGAAAGAGCCGGAGCCCATGACAAGAGAGTAACAAGTCTTCCCGCTCCCATAAGCAAGTATGTGTTTAGGATAATAAATCTGTGACTTGACCAGGGTCCATGCAACGGACGGTCCTTAATCGACACAGACAGGGAAATAGTGCAACCAAGCTATGCCCCGTGGCCGCGGGACACAACCTGTTACACCCACTAATACCCATACCATATCCCTGCCTGGTCACCATTTCCTTTTCCATCATTTCATCATGAATGTAATAATAATAACCATCTATTGTGAGTAACGACATGTTACTCACGCTACCGATAAACCTAAGCAAAGCAGCTACACGATCCTGTACTAGTAAGACTCATGGGTAAATATATATATATATATATATATATATATATATATATATATATATACATATATATATATATATATATATATATATATATATATATATATATATATATATATATGCATGTGGATATCATAAAACTCCTGCAACGTAAATGCACAACATATATATATATATAATGATTTGCAAAATAAGGGTTATGCACCAGGGCTTGCCTTAGGCAGGCGCAGTGTCAGCAAGGTCAGTCAGTAGTGGCTCCTGGACCTCCTCCAGTACGAGGATCTCCTCCTCGTATTCCTCGATGATCTCCTCGTACTCCTGATCACCGACAGTCATGATCTCTGTCAATTCGTTCACTATATGTATGCAATGATAATGCAACAATTCAGAAATCAGGCAACAACAACTCTTAAAATAAGAACATGCTTATCATGCTATCAAACTAGCTCTACTGATCACACACCAACTGAATATCATTTCATTAACAAGAATAGTTTCGCAACTAAATTCTTAAATAATTTAATATGCTTTCCATCAGGGTGTGTTAACTACCTTAATAAATTAGCTATTCAGATGCTACAAAGTTACAGAGAGCATCTAATGTTACCATGAGCCTACTGTATAATTTTTAGGGCTAGCACTTCTACCAATACATCACAAAAAGTCATTCTCTAAATAACCATAACAATAATAAGCATTTCAATATAATAAATTAGCCCTAAAGGTATCACTGAACTGCATGAACTAAATACACTAACAGATAGATCATGAATTTAGGAACCTAATAAAATGTATTTCATGATAAATACATAAATTCAAATGAGCTCTAGAGATGAAGAAAATGGTATGGATGGGTACAGCGCGATTCAAGATGAATTAGGAAGGAGGATCAATGGAATTGGAGTTCGTATGCGGGAGATATGGATTTTCTAAAGTGGACTGCTAATAATTAGCGAATGACAATAATTTGTCATTTGACTTTGTGGCTATGGAGCTCTCACGTGAAGATACATGACGTGCTTGAAGGGCTACTTAGACTTCATGAAATTTTGTTGGACGTAATGACTGAGTAGACCCTAGTAAATGCTATGTGGTACATTAGCATGGGTCTGAAAATAATGGATGAGACCACAGGTCAAGAAAATAATGCAGAGGGAATGAAGGAATTCTTGCAAGCTAGTTACTAGAGCTCAGAGCAAGTGGCGCTGCCAGGGAGAAATAGAGAAAATACTAGAGAGAATCACGGGATACTCACCGCAGTCGACTTATGCTTCGGAGAGGGGGGTTGGCTGCACGGTCGGGTTCTACAGGAGAACGGAGAAAGCTTGCTTAACTCTGAGAGGAAGAAGGTGGGCAACGAAGTGGTGGCTTGGTGAGCTTGCAACTATGATGGAGGTTGCACAGCATGTCCTTTAAAGGCAGGAGACGCGGGATGGAGGTGGAGCTCGCACTGAAAAAGATGACTGCGTGCGTGACACACTTTAGCGGAGGCAGCGCGACGTGCACAAATCAACCTTGCACCGTGTAGAAGGCAGACTTTCTTCGGGTGAACAGTGCTCCACCACAGTGTTTCTATGTGCTACAGTATTTTCTTCACGCTACAGTATTTCCTGCGCGCTGCAGTGCTTAGCTGCCTTGTTTCTGGTTTCCTTATCCGGTGCAGTACTTAGCGCGACGTGTGGGCAGGGCGGTAATGATTTTTGCAGAGCGCGGTGGCTAATTATGTAGTAGCTGACATGTATGCTGTGCATGGTGTCTGCTGTTGCGGTGGTCGGTCGTCGTCGTGCGCGTGCAACACGCTAGTTGCCAAACTTGCTATGCACGGTGGAGTAAAAGCACTGCGTCTTGCCAATGAGATGTACTGAAGCGTTCTTCGCGACTTGTGAGTGCCGAGTACTTGCTTGGAGAATTAAGGAGGAGAAGAATAGCGAGAGCTGGAGTTGGATCAGGATGAATGAAAGTGATTCGGACTGCGGGAGAATACTTAGACAAGGAATAATTTAGAGCTCAATTTGAGAATTAGTGCAACAAAAATTTAATTTCTCAAAAATCACTTCGCGAACTTGGTGTTGTCGAACTGTTATTGGACTTGAGAATCATCTTGTCTTTTAAGTTGCATTTGCTCCAAGTTGCATTTCTAGGCTATTAGAAATATTAGTCTGTGATATCAAATCTCAAAAGCAAACCTTTCATGGTCATCTACGAAGTTCGTACTTCAAACTTTATTAAGGCGCTAACATTATGTTCTATAGCATTTTCGTTCAGTAAAATTGGTTTATACCTCTACTTGATATAAAATGCAATATCGTATGCTTTTCATTTTTGACATTTCATTGATTGCCTTAAGTTGCAAGACCTTATTTACACAGGTGATTACATGCAATAATACATAACATGATGCTCATGAAATGTTTAGTGACTTGTTTGACGCGGTAACACCGAGGGTGTTACAATATGCTTTTTCTGCCATTTCATTGTAGATGCCTTCAATATGTCTAATGATAGGACATCATCTGTCAAAAAATGCCTACATGAGTGCGCCAAGTGGACTCGAGCTATGGTCTTCAACCCGATACAACCACTAGGTTGTGCTATGATATTTGACCCAAATCTCAACTCAAATCGAAAAAACAAGTCAACAATGTTGTCGTGTGAGCTCGAGATATGATGTTAGGCTTAGGCCCACAAAAAGATAAACTGATTCGGTGACCCAACCGACTCTAAGCATGGTGATGTTTAATAAAGTATAGCCTCCACAATACAAACATATTGCCCAAACGTGCATAGATTGAGAGTTAAGATAGGTAACTGTTGGATTGGGGGTTTTTCCATCATGCCAAGAATAAGATTGGGGTGGTTTTACTAAACCGTTGGAGATGTTCTAATAGTAACTATCAGTTTAAAATGAATGATCTATAGCTAATAAAAAGTTATTAATAGACTTCTCAAAGCTAAATACTACTAACTATTAGAAGAAATCAAACGGGCTCAAATCATAGATTTGCTAGTTGCCCTGCTACTGTAAAACTATTAATTGGCTTGTCTCTGTAGCTACTACTCCATCCATTCCAAATTATAAGTCATTCCAAGAATCTTGGGGAGTCAAAGTATCTCAAGTTTAACCAAAATTATAGAGAAAAGTATAAAGATTTGTGACATTAAATAGGTATACTATGAAAAATATAATTAATAAAGAATCTAATGATACTTAGTTGGAATCATAAATATGTTAGAATTTATATGAATAGTTTCCCTAAATTCATATGAAGAAATTCTAATAAATCTCAAATGCCCAATATATGTGTTCCCTAATGGCTTTAATGTTTAAGCCCACGAGTAGAGGTGGGAGGTACAACATCAATTAGTACCATATTACTAGTTAATCTAGAGATAAGGGGTTTTCCTCATATATATGTACCTATCCTCCTAGAAAAAGACACAATAAAAACTACTATTGAGAATTCCAATTGGAAAAATCCTAAGGTAGCCAAATAGTATTTTCCTCTTCTCGCTACTGCGCTGCTGAAAGGTCTTGATGGCTAGAGGGGGGTGAATAGCCTTTTTAAAAATTCTACAAAGACAAGCTAAACAAGTTTATCAATATAACAAATAGCGAGATGCGAGTTTTGCTTAGCCTACGGGGTGTTTGCAAGCCACTTATTCAATTCACAATTCTAGTATATTTGCACTCAACCGCACAAGTCAAACCGAGAAGAAAATTACAACTACAACTAGCAAGCTACACAAAAGAGCTACTCTAGCAAAACTAACTAGCTAGCAAAGGTAACTAAGAAGGTAATGCGGAGTTGAGTTAGGATAGTTTCACCGAGAGGCGAAGTATTAAGCCAATTAATATGATCAACAATGAATACCAAGATAACCGAACACCGGGATCAATCAATCACAATATGAAAGTGATGACACGAAGATTTATCCCGAGGTTCATGTGCTTGCCGGCACGCTAGTCTCCTTGTGTCCCTCTTCACCACGTGGTTCAGTGGCTAATCGGTCTCACACCGAGCCTCTCAAAAGGCGCCACAAGAACTTACCAAATGGCAAAAGATTACAAATGACACGAGCAATCCACTAACGTTGCCTTTATCGCTTCGCCGAGGTAGGCACAAACCCCTCACAATCACCGGAGGTGGCCAAGAACAAACACCAACTCTTGCCAACGCCTCCAAGCTGCTCCAAGCCGTCTAGGTGGCGGCAACCACCAAGAGAAACAAGAATCTCGCAGCAAATCAACCACCAAGTGCCAACTAGATGCAATCTCACAATGCAAATGCACTTGGATCACTCAATCTCACTTCGAATATGCAAAGAAGCAAGATAGATGAGTGAGAGGGGAGTTGCTTAGCTTAAAATGCTCACAAGTATGTCAAAGAGTGCAAGAGAGTGAGCCTTGAGCCGGTCAACGAGTATTTATAGACGTACCCCTTCGAATAGAGGCGTTAGACACTCGAAACAGCTGAAGTCGCGCTGACCGGACGCGCTGGTCGCGCGGACCAAACGGGCTGATCGCACCGCGTAGCTCGACCAGACACGCCGATCACACAGCGCCCGCGCTCGCGAACCACCGACTTGACGCGCTCCACGCAACGACCGGACGCGCTGGTCCCATAACGGACCGGACACGCTGGTTAAGTCTGAACAGCTCTTCAACGAAACAGTGACTGGACGCACTTCAAGTCGCACCGGACGCCATAGAGCCCGTATCCGGTTGGAGTCCAGTAAGCTCCCTCAACGACCGGACGCGTCCGGTCGGTTGTGACCGGACGCACTGCGTGTCCGATCAAAAAGCTGAGACACGCGCAAACGCTGAACACTGACTGGACGCGTCTGGTCAAACAGAGACCGCGTCCAGTTCAGCGTCCGGTCACCTCTGTTCGCTTCTGTTTAATTCACCCTTTCACATATGAGCTAGACTAAGTGTGTGTGTCACTTTAGCACATGTTTTAGCTCGTGAAACAACATGTGACAACGCCTCCAAAACTCCACATTTGCGTAAAGGAAAATAGGCGTTTCAAGTGATCATGTCATCGCAAACTCCAAAACCCTCTCTACCGCTCAAACTCCAACGCCATCGCAAAAGTGCTAACACCACCAAGTGATCATGTCATGTGCGAGTGTGTTAGCATTTTCACAATTATTTTTCAAGGCGTTATTAGTTCTATCTAAATACATATGATTATAAAATGCACATCTAGAGACACTTAGGAGTTTAATAGCCGCGTCATTCCCCTCTTTATAGTACGGCTATCTATCCTATAATGTAACCACACCCACTAGGTGTCTTGGTTACTAAAACACAACTCTTAAGCATATACATTTGCCTTGATCACATAGGGTTGCATCCAAATCCAAGTGTGGCCATCATGATCACCATGTCCATCTTGCCACCAACCTTGAAATGTACTTATAACACCTCTGGGTGTTAAGCATGCATTAGTATTTCAAAGCATAAAGCATTAAGCATCATTTCATGACTAGCATTGCATGAAATATAGCTCTTTTAAATGTAAACTTGAAAAGCAAATAATTAGAACCCTAACTTTGATGTAAGTGCCAAAAAGGTAGTATACTTTTGGGTATTAGCAATTTTAAATAATCTAGAATAAATTAACATGATTTTTGGAGCAATTCTTGAATTCAAGTTTTTCTCAAATTTTGTTTTAAAAATATTCTAAACAAATAATTTTTTGATTAACAATTTAGCTTTAAATCCCAAATTCAAAATCTATTTAGAATTTTGAAAAGTGCCCTATATGAAAGTTGTAGAGAATTAAATTTTGAACAACTTTTATTTTGGGCAAAAGTTCTGAAAATCTCTTTTTCATCTTCAAATTCAAATTTGAAACAAATATAGAAATCAGAAATTTTTATTTATAAAAGAAAAATCGGGTTTTTCACTTTAGTGGGCCGCGGCCTCCCTTTCAGCCCAGCAGCGCTGGCAGCCCGGCCCGCGCCCCGCGCCAGCTTCCTCCCGCGCGCGACGCCGTGGCGCCGCGGCAGGACTCGGCCGCCACGTGGCCGAGCGACGGCGACGCCGCGCGACACGCGCCCCGGTGGCCCCCGCATCCCCCGCGCCCGCTTACCCCCCTCCACGCGCTCGTCCGCCTCGGCTGCTCCCTCCATTCCCTTCTCTCGCCCCGCCAGCAGCAGCAGCAGCGCACCGCCGCGCCATCATCGGCTCCCGGAGCTCTGCCACTACCGTTCGCGCTCGTGGCTGCTTCTCCGGCCGATTCCTCCCGGCCTCAGCTCCGCCCCGCTTCCCTCCACCGCGTGCGCGCCTCCACTCCGCCGCTCAAGCTCAGGTGAGGGCCAATTGGCCGCCCCCCTCCTCCACTGCCGCCATGGCCGCCGTTGGCCGGCGCGCATGGCGGGAGCTCCCTGGCCCTTTATGCCTCCTCCGGTCTCGAGCATCCGCTTCCCCTTCGCTTAGCGGTGCTCGCGCTCGCCTTCTCGGCCGCCCCCGTGGCCTGCATTGGCCGGCCGACGAGCTCCAGCGCCGCCGTGCCGCCATCTCCACCGGCGAGCCTCCTCCGGAGCTCCCGCGCCGCTCGGAGTTGGTGCGCTGGGTGCGTCTCGGTGCGGGGAGCACGTTGGTGGCCTCCCTGTCGCCGGAGACCTCACCGGCGGCGAGTTCGCCACCGGTCAGCGCCTCCCTCGCGCTGCTCTGGCTGGCCGGTGGGTCCGTTGACCCATGGGTCCCGCGTGTCAGCGCGTGTGGGTGCACTGCACCGGGTGTATTCAGCGTTTTCACCGGCGAATTTTTTAAAAGAATTAAGGAAAATGATTTCTCAGAATTATGAAACAGCTTTGAAAAATCATATCTCCAGATTTATAGCTCCAAAAATTATGAAACAAATTTTATAATGTTCCTCTTGAATAGATATACAATTTAAAAATATCTCATATTATTTTTATAACACTTTACTGTGAAAATCTATTTAATTGCTATAAATGCTGATATCTTAGAAAATATGTAGTAAATAAAATAATGAAGGAAAAAATGTGATTCTTGTTGCATTAGTCTTTCTTAGTGATGTACTTTCCAGAAAAAATATTAGTGAAGCATGTTCTATGAGAAATTTTTAAGGTGTAGTACAAATGCTTTTAATTGATAATCTTTGTTATTTTTAGTACAAAGCTAAATTTGTATAGAACATACATGTGATAATTTTTGTAGTGTGTTAGTTTACTGTTAGTAACATAGAAAAAATGTGAAATATATTGTTTGATACTTTTTCTAGTACAAAATAATTTTATGCTCATTATTATGCTATAACTTGTTTATTTTGTATAGATAGTTTTACATAGGCAATTCTCATGAAAATTTAGTAGTAGGTTAGTTAGGGTAAGAGTAATCTACTGTAATTTTTGTAGATTTTTATCTACACCATAAATAGGTGTTGCTGTGTAACCCTAGTTAAATAGGGAATAAAAGATTATTCTTTATGAGAAATTAAGAGAAATAAAATATGTTTGGTGTATCTTTGAAGCATCATTATGCCTTGCTGATGTTGTGATTGAGTTAGGTTGGTAAGCTTTGGTAGGTTAGGTTCACTTGTATGTGTAGATGATAGGCTAACTAATAGAAGAATAAGGTGCATGTTTTAGGGTATATGTTCTTGGATGACGTGGACTACCTTGTAGAAGAAATAGTTATATTCAAACTGCTCATTCCATATGCTCATCTGCATCTCATGTCATCAAAGCACTCCACCATAATCCGATGCATCATTCACATGTTTACTTATGCACTTGCATCATACAGGATCGCAGGAAGAGTCGCAGGTAACAGTACAGGAGGAGCAGGCTTGGACGGATCAGCAGGAGCCCCAGGCACAGGAAGTGCCCGAGGAGGAAGAGTCAGGCGAGGAGCTGCCAGAGTACGTCGACCACCATCCTAGCCCGTTCGAAAGAGGCAAGCCCCGGAGCATTTTAAGTCTCCTATTTTATAAAAGTTGTTCCTTACTACATGAACTATAGTTATATATATAGTTGCATTAAGTTATAGGAGTTGAGTGAAACCGTTGTTACATTATTACCTTGGCCACCGAATTATCTTTCACCCTGTTAGGTCAGGATCGAGTAAATTGCTTAGCCATGCTTAGACCGGTAGAAGTCGGGTGATTTCCTGTCACCTGCGAGTTATAGGTGGATACCGGGTTATGGTTAGCTGTAAATGTGATCATAAAAAGTAACCAAGTGTTGATGGATAAACGAATACCGGGCGGAGTCTTATAGGGTTTTGGACTATAGTGATTCCGTCTGTGTCGATTAAGGATCGATCGTTGCTCGTCCCTCTTGTCATGTTGAACGCATGCCTCACATTTAGCTGGCCGAATAAAGTACCTTTCGACCGCGAAGCTAGTGACACTTTTCGAGCCGGGATAAACTCGGGTTGGCAGACTGGTGTTGAAGGGGGTGTAACGGGGACGCGAAGAGTGAGCCCAAGGTGCGTCCTGGCAGTCGGGCGATCCCTGGGTAGTGCGATCCATGATTGTTATCCCGCGGCTTCTTGGAAAGTGTCATTGGTGATCTAGGCGACCCTGACAGGGGAAGCAGGGTTTGTGTGAGGAATAAATCTTCAGCTGGATAGGAATTCAATTCGAATCGCCGTCGCTTCCGGTTAGTGAGCACTTGACTCGAGCTATGGCATCGTAGTAACATTAATGGAACACTGATGGTTAAGTGAATGATGTTGGAAATGCTAAACCTGATATGGTAATCTAGATTGTTAATGATGAATCAAGTGATTGTTTTAGCAATAGGTGCTTACCTAGCTTGAATAGGTTACACTAAAAGTGATGCAAAAAGTACTGGTATAGTTTTTCATAACAACTTATGCTTTTCGCAAATGAGTCAAGCCAGTCCAATCTATAAAGCCTTGCATGATCCTTGGTGTCCTTTATTTCTGGTTTATGACGGGTAAGTCTAGCTGAGTACATTCTCGTACTCAGGGCGTTGTTTCCATTGTTGTTGCAGATGGTCAGATATACTATGGGTACTGCTCCAACTGTCTGTATCCGGCGATGGGCGGCAACTAGGACCTTGGGCAAGGGTCACTCTGTTCGTCTTATCTAATACTTTTGTGGACCATGACTATCTACTGGCACTGTATTTGAACTAAGTGTGTGTGTAAAACTACTTGCTTCCGCTATGTTATTTTGAACTATGTTGTAATAACTTTTATTCCGAACTCCAATGTACTCTACTTTTATTGTGAACTCTATGTATCATGTGAACTGTGGCTGCTAAATCAGTACGATCTTGGTTGTATGTTGCTTGGTTTGAAATCCCTTGTGATTTCACGGAATCTCAGGTTATACGGGTTTAAGTTTGATAAATTAACCGCCTCGGTGGAAGATTTTCTTACTTAATCTCATATAATTACGTTGATCCGTTACAGCTGGTATCGGAGCATGGTTTAGCATGTTACTGTTCACATGGGTATTTAAAAACAAAACTGTGTTTTCAACTAAGCTTTTAAATTTAAGAGTGTGCCAGTGGTCATATCCTTTATGCCCAATCAGGACTTTAGGTGGATTAATTAAGTGCTAACTTGGGGGTTTGCATCATATTTTAAATTTCGTCGCTCATATGGCGTGCTATTGTATGAGTGCCATTCAATTGAGTGGTAATATATGGATCAATTCCCTCTACGCCCTGGTAAGTGAGAGTTGTGAGAGCATGGTCGGATACACTGCCGATCTAGGGGAGTGCTTATGTGATACCGAAATACTTACGTGCCATGCGCATGTTCGTATGAGGATATTTAAATGGTGGGGACTTCTGTCATGCGGTGACGATGCCGTCAATAGGATGATGATTCGGGTAGTTGTTACCGTTATACTCGTATCTGGGGATGCATGTAGAGCGAGTAACTTACGTTACTGCTTTCTTGCATATTTTCATACTATGAGGTTTGGGCTGAAGTGACTTTCTGCAGGTACATAACAACGCTTTCGAGTAGTACGTATTAGTTACGTTGCAAGAGATTGTTGTATGCCACCGTTTATTCCGTTAGTAGTTATTAGTTTTCTAAGTTTGTGAGGATGTACGGAACATACATGTATCATGTTGTGCATTTCATTCATGGCATTGTTCCTCCCCTTATAAGTTGATTATCTCATTTTGATAAAAATGCCAACTTAAAAATCTGTTCTCACCACGGTAATAAAATTTTGCTACAGATGGCACGTACCAAGCAGACAGCCCGCAAGTCCACCGGCAGAGCTCCCCGTCATCAGCTTGCTCCACGCACTCGTCAGCGCCACACTTTTCTTAGAGAGTTTGGGATGCCTACGCTCTTGTGGAGAGTACTCAGCTATGTAGGCTATTCTGATGGGATGGAGCCCCGCTACTTTTGGTCGAATGAGCGGTTGGGGGAAGGACTTTTGGTGACTATGGAAGCAGTAGTTCATCCCCGAGGTGATGGTTCTGAGTGGACCGGTTGGCATTTTGAGTCAACTGGCAGGACCCCTGAAGAAGCCGCTGAGAGGGCAACCTTTGGGATCCTGAGGGATATCATGGATCGCTTTCCTCAGGAGTTGGCAGCAGCTATAGTTGGAGTCTTTCCGAGGGGCAACCCCTTCACTGACTCGTGGCAGCAGGCAAGAGGAAGATCTCTGAAGATTAGCGCCGTAGAAGCACAGAACAGTGACAACCCCGCTATGAGTGCCATGTTCGCAGTGATGAGGGCCTTTGATGGAGTGGAAGGTAGCCTGAGATGTGTGTCTAGTGCTCTTGGTCAGGCTCGTGATGATCGCCGTCAGCTTCAGAGAGATCACGACGCCGAGATTGAGAGGCTCAACACAGAGATGGCTCGGTTGACTCGTCAGAGAGATCAGTCTACCCAGAGGACTGTGGCTTTCGAGGGAGATGTACGTGCCCTGAGAGAGCAGGTTGGGCGACTGACCACCGCCAACAGGAACGCTGAGCGCATGTTGACTCATGTGCTCCATCAGAGGAATGAAGCCTAGTCCGCAGAGAATGTGTTGAGGGCTAGACAGTTTGAGCTAGAGCAACAGCTGGCATATGCAGAGGAATATAATGACAATCTGCATGAGGAGGTTCATCGGCTGAACAATCAACTCAACCCCTATGTTCCTCCTGGTGCGGCAGAGATGGATTTGGACGAAGACGAAGATCCTGAAGAGCCCGAAGCACCAGTTGGGGAGCACCACGACGCTGCTAATGGCGACAACGCCAACGTCTCGGACTTAGACAGCGACCACGATGAGTAGGCTAGTAGTTGTTGCGCTAGCTACTAGGTTCCATCTACATGATCTTTTGCTTTGTTGGCACGTTGGGCATGTAATAATGAGTAGAAAGACTAAGGCTTTGATGTAATGTTGGAAAGCTTGGATGTGTTTGTGGCGGTATCCGAACGTCAAAAAGTCCAGTGTATGTATGCTGGCAACTTGGTTGTAATGGACGCGATGTGTGCGCTTTAAGTAATCTAATTAGTGATGTTGTGTTAATTGGAATGACTTATTTTGCTCCTGTTTTATTGTATGAAATTATTCTCTCCAGTAAATTCAGTTCGGCATGATTTTTTCATTCGGTCGCAATTCCTACAACATCACCTAATAATTACTGTTGCTGAAACATGCAGATGCCGAACACTCGTCGTACCGTGTATGGTGCCGCTGAGGCTGGTGGCAGTGCAGCTGCTAGTGATAACCGTGATCCACCACCGCCTCCTCCACCCTACACTGCGGAACAGTTTTTCACACAATTTCTTGGAAGCCAACGTAATATGGAGAGCATACAACAGAATATGGAAGCTGCGTTGCGCAATATCACAGATAACACCCGTCGGGGGATAAACCCAGGTGGGCACAAAGCAAATCAGTACAGCAGTTTCAAGGACTTCATGGATACTCGTCCACCGATCTTCAAGGAAGCCGCAGAACCCTTGGATGCAGAAGAGTGGATTAATACTTTGGAAGACAAGTTCCGTGTCTTGAGAATGACTGAAGTGTTGAAGACTGAGTATGCAGCTCATCAGCTTCAAGGTCCGGCAGGAATGTGGTCGAAACATCACCGCACTACTTTTCCTCCCCACACTCACATCACTTGGAGGGAGTTCACTGAAGCCTTCCGTGGAACGTACATTCCACCTGGTCTAACCGAGATGAAGCTTGGGGAATTCCTGGCACTGAATCAAGGCACGAAGACTGTAACTCAATATCTACATGCATTCAATAACCTGAGCCGTTATGCTCCTGATATGGTGAATACTGAGGCCAAGAAGATCGCTAGCTTCAAGAGAGGCCTGAATCCCAAGATGATGAAACATGTGGGTACAAATATGAGGACTAGTTTCAACGATTTTGTTAGTGACTGTCTAAAGCAAGATAAGAACAACAATGTTTATGCTGCTTCCAAGATCCGTAAGAGAGCTTTCGAGTCGGGTCCGTCCCAGTCCAGAGCCCCAGTGGCCAACCGTCCAGCTTATCGGTCGCCTGCTGAAAGTCCTATGTTTGGTGTTGGTAATTAGTGACAATGCCTAAGTACTAATCCTATGCCTAAGTTGTATGTAGCATATGAGGATTAGTACATTCCAAGGTTGGTGGCAAGATGGACATGGTGATCATGATGGCCACACTTAGATTTGGGCGCAACCCTACGTGATCAAGGCAAAGGTATATGCTTAAGGGTTGTGTTTTAGTAACCAAGACACCTAGTGGGTGTGGTTACATTATAGGATAGATAGCCATACTATAAAGAGGGGAATGACGTGGCTATTAAACTCCTAAGTGCCTCTAGGTGTGCATTTCATGATCATATGCATTTGGAAAGAACTAATATCGCCTCAAAAATGATTGTGAAAATGCTAACACACTCACACATGACGAAGATCACTTGGTGGTGTTAGCACGTTTGCGAAGGCGGTGGAGTTTGAGCGGTAGAGAGGGTTTGGGATCCTCTCTCCCTCCCGCCGAGCTTGCGAGACGGGATTCAGGCATTTTCGAGGAGTTGAAACGACTATTTTTCCACTACGCCGGAAGTCCAAAAAAGAAACGAAGGCGAACGAAGGTCACAGAGGTGACCGGACGCTGAACCGGACGCGGTCCTTGCATGACCGGACGCGTCCGGTCAGTGTTCAGTGTCTGCGCGTTTTTCTGTTCGATGATCGGACGCGAGGCGCGTCCGGTCACTGATGATCGGACGCGTCCGGTCGTTCAGGGAGCTTACTGGACTATAACCGGACGCTGGCACTGTCGCGTCCGGTCATGTTTCTTCAGCGCGTCTGGTCGTTGTTTCTTCACCAAGAAGATTGGGAAAGACTTGTTTGTGTTGCAAATATATGTTGATGATATCATATTCAGTTCAACCAATCAAGATTATTGTGATAAGTTTGGGAAAATGATGGCAAAGGAATTTGAAATGTCAATGATTGGTGAACTTAGTTTCTTTCTTGGACTTCAAATCAAACAAATGAAGGAAGGAACATTTGTGAGCCAAACTAAGTACATCAAAGATATGCTCAAGAAGTTTGGTATGGAAGATGCAAAGAGTATTACAACTCCAATGGGCACTAGTGGAAGTTTGGATAGTGACAAGAGTGGCAACATGGTGGATCAAAAGCTATATAGATCAATGATTGGTAGCCTACTCTATGTGACGGCATCAAGGCCCGATGTGATGTTTAGTGTATGCATGTGTGCAAGATTTCAAGCCTCACCAAGAGAAAGTCATTTGAAGGCAACAAAGAGAATATTGAGGTACTTAAAGCATACACAAGATGTTGGATTATGGTATCCCAAAGGTGCAAGCTTTGAGCTAGTTGGATATTCGGATTCCGACTATGCCGGTGACAAAGTGGAGAGAAAGAGCACTTCTGGGACTTGTCAATTGTTGGGAAGATCACTTGTCTCATGGTCATCCAAGAAGCAAAATAGTATTACATTATCTACCGCCGAGGCCGAATACATCGCCGCGGGTAGTTGTTGTGCATAAATCTTGTGGATGAAGGCAACATTGAAGGATTTTGGAATCACTTTCAAGAATGTGCCATTGCTATGTGACAATGAAAGTGCCGTGAAGCTAACCAACAATCCGGTTCAACATCAAAGAACAAAGTATATTGATGTTCGCCATCACTTTATTAGAGATTATCAACAAAAGGGTGACATTGCTATTGAGAGTGTAGGCACTGAAGACCAATTAGCCGATCTATTCACCAAGCCACTTGATGAGAAGAGATTTCACAAGCTAAAGAATGAGTTGAACATACTTGACTTCTCCAACATGAGTTGATGCACCTCCATGATGTGACATGCCTCTCCTTCGAGCCCCAAGGTACAATTGGTTGACATGTCATACATTCTATGCTAAGGACTTGTTTAGTGCATCTAGTCATAATTTACATGTTCTAGGCTCATTCATGGAAATCAAATGAATTTGAAGTTTATATGGTGCCACTATTGTTTTCATGACTTGTATGATCTAGTGGTAGCATATAACTTGTTTAAGTAGCTTGTGATCCTAAGTGTTTAATCTAGAAAACTTGTCTAAATATTTGCTTCAACATGGTGCATGATAACCCTTCTAGTGAGGTGTGAAGAAGCTTGCCCTTGGATCAAACCGAAGTATTTTATTTATGCAAGCAATCTAGGTTGAATCACAAACTTGATCCTCACCCCATATTTCAACATGATAATCTATCTAAAGTTTGCTCCTTGTGGTCAATTGGTGCCAAAGGGGGAGAAAATGTTGTTCACAAAGATAGAACTCAAAGGGGGAGAAGCACAAAGGGAAGAATTAATAAAAGAAGGGGATCAACTAAAATTTTGAGCACACAAGTAGGGGGAGCAAGCTCTTAAGCATGAATGTTGCATTTCCATGTGCACTTCATATGTATGATGCATAGTTATGCATTTCGTTTTCTCCGATACATTGCTTGTGTGGTGACTTGCTAGTATAATTTGAATGATGCATTGAGGTACTAGCATGAATAGGAAGTCGTTAGATTTTTCTTGCTTCATGTTTTTCAAAGTGGTACTAGAGCCTTGCTTATAATGTTGATCTCATGAGGTTTCTAGTTATGTTTGTGTTTTTACAAGTGGTGTCTAACTACACAAGGTGCTAAGATGGTGTTTATCGCTACTCCGATGGTATCATGCTTCAAAGGTCTATAATCTTAAACACTTAGCACCTATTGGTAGTCAATGCTCCTAATCTTTCCTATCTAACATGTATGCTTCCAAAATCCAAACATATGGCATACATGTAGGGGGAGCCATTGCTATCAATTTGAATTCATGATCACATGTCCATAATTCTTACACATGGTAATATACTTGGACAATGTGACATGGGTTCAATCAAAATTTTATCATAACATCTTTGTGAAAGGTTTGTCACCAATTACCAACAAGGGGGAGATTGAAAGTCCTATGTTTGGTGTTGGTAATTAGTGACAATGCCTAAGTACTAATCCTATGCCTAAGTTGTATGTAGCATATGAGGATTAGTACATTCCAAGGTTGGTGGCAAGATGGACATGGTGATCATGATGGCCACACTTGGATTTGGGCGCAACCCTACGTGATCAAGGCAAAGGTATATGCTTAAGGGTTGTGTTTTAGTAACCAAGACACCTAGTGGGTGTGGTTACATTATAGGATAGATAGCCGTACTATAAAGAGGGGAATGACGCGGCTATTGAACTCCTAAGTGCCTCTAGGTGTGCATTTCATGATCATATGCATTTGGATAGAACTAATATCGCCTCAAAAATGATTGTGAAAATGCTAACACACTCACACATGACGAAGATCACTTGGAGGTGTTAGCACGTTTGCGAAGGCGGTGGAGTTTGAGCGGTAGAGAGGGTTTGCGATCCTCTCTCCCTCCCGCTGAGCTTGCGAGGCGAGATTCAGGTATTTTCGAGGAGTTGAAACGACTATTTTTCCACTACGCCGAAAGTCCGAAAAAGAAACGGAGGCGAACGGAGGTCATAGAGGTGACCGGACGCGGTCCTTGCATGACCGGACGCGTCCGGTCAGTGTTCAGTGTCTGCGTGTTTTTCTGTTCGATGATCGGACGCGAGGCGCGACCGGTCACTGATGATCGGACGCGTCCGGTCGTTCAGGGAGCTTACTGGACTGTAACCGGACGCTGGCACTGTCGTGTCCGGTCATGTTTCTTCAGCGCGTCCAGTCGTTGTTTCGTTGAGCGCTGCTCAGGCGACCAGCGCGTCCGGTCATTCTCGGGACCAGCGCGTCCGGTCGTTTCCAGCGCGTCCGGTCTGCGCGATGAGCGCGTCCGGTCGTTGCTTCACAGTTACCCGTTGGCCGACCGGCGCGTCCGGTCAGTTGGACCAGCGTGTCCGGTCAGTACTTCACGAGTTAGCCGTTGTGCGACCAGCGCGTCCGGTCAGTTGGACCAGCGCGTCCGGTCAGCGCGATTTCGGCTGTTTAAGTTTCTAACGACTCTATTCGAAGGGGTACGTCTATAATTACTCGTTGGCCGGCTCAAGGCTCTCTCTCTCTCGAACATTTGACATAGTTGTGAGCACTTTGAGCTAAGCAACTCCCCTCCCACTCATCTCTCTTGCTTCTTTGCATATTCGAAGTGAGATTGAGTGATCCAAGTGCATTTGCATTGTGAGATTGCATCTAGTTGGCACTTGGTGGTTGATTTGCTGTAGGATTCTTGTTTCTCTTAGTGGTTGCCGCCACCTAGACGGCTTGGAGCAGCTTGGAGGCGTTGGCAAGAGTTGGTGTTTGTTCTTGGCCACCTCCGGTGATTGTGAGGGGTTTGTGCCTACCTCGGCGAAGCACCAAAGGCAACATTAGTAAATTGCTTCGTGTCATTGCAACCTTTTGCCATTTGGTAGGTTCTTGTGGCGCCTTTTGAGAGGCTCGGTGTGTGACCGATTAGCCACCGAACCACGTGGTGAAGAGGGACACAACGGGGACTAGCGTGCCGGCAAGCACATGAACCTCGGGATAAATCTTCGTGTCATCACTTTCATATTGTGATTGATTGATCCCGGTGTTCGGTTATCTTGGTATTCATCTCTTGATCATATTGATTGGTTGGCTCAATTCTTCGCCCCTCGGTGATACCCTCCAAACTCTCTCTTGTATTAATTTCTTAGTTATCTTTGCTAGCTAGTTAGCTTTGCTAGAGTAGCTTCTTTGTGTAGCTTGCTAGTTGTAGTTTCCTTCTAGGTTTGACTTGTGCGGTTGAGTGCAAATACACTAGAATTGTGAATTGGTTAGGTGGCTTGCAAACACCCTGTAGGCTAAGCAAAACTCGCATCTCGCTATTTGTTTTATTGATAAACTTGTTTAGCTTGTCTTTGTAGAAAATTTTAATAGGCTATTCACCCCCCTCTAGCCATCAAGACCTTTCAAGTGGTATCAGAGCCGTGGTCACCGTTTGTAAGGCTTAACAACCTCGGTGTAATTGGCTCAAGTTATGTTCAATCATGTAAATGACAAGCCTCCATTCTTTGATGGTGTCTCTTCCTTTAATCATTGGAAAAGGAAGATGAAGCAATATCTAGACAATATACATGAGAAGGTTTGGGATGTGACCAAAGAAGGATACAACATTCTTGATGAGGAAAACCTCACTCCCAATGACCGCATCAACAAACAATGCAATATGGCGGCACTTGACACAATCTATCGTGCCATTGATGATAAAGTATTTGAGCAAATTAAAGATCTTGAAAAGGCAAATGAGCTTTGGATAAGGCTTGAAGAAACAAATGAAGGCACTTCAATGGTAAAAAGTGCCAAACTATATATGCTCAAGGACAAGTTCTCCACATTCAAGATAAAGAATGATGAATCCATCCTGGAGATGTTCTATAGGCTCTAAGTCATTGTCAATGATCTCAAGGGGCTTGGGGAGAAGGTTGAGGACAAGGACTTCTCACACAAGTTCTTAATGTGCTTACCCAAGAAGTTTGCCACCTTGAGAAGAATGATCTTTAGAGAGGGATTGGACAAGGTCAAACCAACCGATGTGCTTGGAGATATAATAACCGATGCCCAATACAATGATGATGAAGATGAGGTAAAAGAGAAGAAGGAGACCAAGGTCAAGCAAGAGAAGCCCATTGCATTCAAGGCTTCATCCTCTAAGGGCAAGAGCAAGGTGGAGAGTGATGATGATGATCCATTCGATGATGAGACCATGGCCCTCCTTGTGCATAAGATGGGAAGGTTCATGAAGAAGAAAGGATATGGGGCAAGAAAGAGGAGAGACATTATAAAGGCAAAGACCCTTTGCTATAATTGCCATAGCCCCGATCACATAGTGGCGGATTGCCCCTATGAAGATAAGAGATTTCATAATAGGGACTTGAAGCTTAATAAGGACAAGAAGGATAAGAAAGAGAATGAGAAGAAAGCAAAGAAGAGCTTCACATTCAACAAGAAGAAGGGTGGTGGTTATGTAGTCACTTGGGATAGTGACAACTCCGATAGTGATGATGATGCAAGCTCTAGTGATGATGAGAGGACCACTCGGTGAGCCATTGCAAACATCGCCCTCTCCAACAAGCCATCCATCTTTGACACTACATTAACATGCCTTATGGCCAAGCCTACCAAGGTAAAATATGATAGTGATGATAATTCTTGTGCTAGTGATGATTGTAGGAGTGATGATGAGGAGGATGAGGACTACTCCAAGGATGATCTATTGGGCATAATAGATCAAATGAGCAAGGGCTACAAGAGGACAACCAAGAAATACAAAATCTTGGAACAAGAGCTCATTGCCAAGAGCAATGAAAATGATGCATTGATGGAGGAGCTTATTGCTCTCAAAAAGAGTAAGGAGTGCAAAGGAATTGAACAAGAGCTCAAAGCTCTTAGGAAATCTTTTGATGAGCTAGAGGCTTCTCGTGAGTGTCTAAAGGAAGACCACGAGGATCTTGAAATTGCTCACACTAGGCTTAAGGAAGCCCACTCCACTCTACTTGAGCTCATCAAGGAAAAGGACCTCAAGTTGGAGAAGCTCATGAAGGAAGCTAAGGAGGAGCAAGTGATTGTCACTTGTGATATTGGACTAACATGTGATATTATTGATGATTCTTTATGTGTTGGTCCTACTAATGCTTCATGTAGCTCATCATCATCCACCACAACCAACTCTATCTCTACTACTAGTGATTCATCACTTGTGGTTGAGAATAAGACTCTCAAGAGAGAGGTGGATGATCTCACCCGCGCATTAGGCAATGCCTATGGTGGGGATGCCCGCTTGCTAAAATGCTTGGGTAGCTAAAGGTTCTCTCTTAACAAAGAGGGTTTGGGCTATACTCCCAAGAAGGGCAAGGCGGCCTTTGCTACTCCAAAGCCTCGCTTTGTGAAGGGTAATGGTCGTTATTGCAATAGATGCAAGCAAGTTGGGCATCTAGAGATTAATTACAATAAAATGAACAAGAACAAGAAAAATGCTAATGTACCTTACATTCCTTTTGATTCTTGTTATGTGCTTACTAAGGGTGAGAAAGGTGTGCATGCTAGGTTTGTTGGTACACCAATTGTGGGCCCAAAGAAGAAGGCCATTTGGGTACCAAAGAGCTTAGTGACTAACCTCTAAGGACCCAAACAAGTATGGGTACCTAAGAAACATTAAATTGTTTTGTAGGCAAATTACAACACCGGAGGAAGGCATTGGGTGCTTGATAGTGGGTGCTCTCAATATATGACCGGTGATTCAAAAATGTTCAACTCTCTCAAATCCAATGATAGTGGCATTGATAGTATCACATTTGGTGACAATAGCAAGGGTGATGTAAAGGCTCTTGGAAGGATTGCAATCTCAAATGATCATAGCATTTCCAATGTGCTCTTAGTTGAAAAGTTGAACTTCAATCTTCTCTCGGTTGCTCAATTGTGTGATCTTGGTTTCAAGTGCATATTTGGTGTTGATGATGTGGAGATAGTTAGTGTTGATGGCTCTAACTTGATCTTCAAAGGCTTTAGATATGAGAATCTATACTTGGTTGATTTTAATGCTAGTGACACTCAACTTTCAACATGCTTGCTCACCAAATCAAGTATGGGTTGGTTATGGCATAGAAGACTTGGTCATGTTGGCATAAAGCAATTGAACAAGTTAGTGAAGCATGACTTAGTTAGAGGCTTGAAGGATGTCATATTTGAGAAAGATAAGCTATGTAGTGCATGTCAAGCCGGAAAGCAAGTAGGCAACACTCATCCATTCAAAAGCATCATGAGTACTTCTAAGGCATTTGAGTTGTTGCACATGGATCTATTTGGGCCAACTACATACACAAGCATTGGTGGCAACAAGTATGGTTTTGTGATTGTGGATGATTTCACTAGATACACATGGGTATTCTTTCTTATGGACAAGAGTGATGTATTTGACATATTTAAGAAGTTCATCAAGAGAGTACAAAATGAGTTTGAGACCACAATCAAGAAAGTAAGAAGTGAGAATGGAAGTGAGTTTAGAAACACAAGAGTTGATGAGCTATGTGAGGAGCTTGGAATCAAACATCAACTCTCGGCCAAGTATACACCTCAATCAAATGGCTTAGTTGAGAGGAAGAATAGAACCTTAATTGATATGGCAAGATCAATGTTGAATGAGTATAATGTGAGTCATTCATTTTGGGCCGAAGCAATCAACACGGCTTGCTTCTATAGCAACCGCCTCTATTGCCACAAGTTCTTAGAGAAGACACCATATGAAATCTTAAATGGAAGAAAGCCCAACATTGTATACTTTTGGGTATTTGGTTGTAAATGCTACATCTTGAAGAAGGGCACTAGATTGAGCAAGTTTGAGAAGAAATGTGATGAAGGCTTCCTACTTGGTTACTCAACTACTAGCAAAGCTTATAGAGTTTGGAATTTGGCTAGTGGTCAACTTGAAGAAGTTCATGATATTGAATTTGATGAAACAAATGGCTCTCAAGATGAAGAAGATAACTTGGATGATGTGAGAGGAACTCAATTGACCAATGCTATGAAAGAAATGGATATTGATGATATTAGGCCAAAGCAAGTGATTGATGTGGATGACAAAGATCAAGTGCTCCAAAGTCCAATTACACAAGCTAGTGGTTCTCTAATGCAAAATCAAGCTAGTACATCATCTCAAGTGCAACAAGATCAACAAGTGGCTAGTTCATCATCTCCAACTCATGATCAACATCAACATCCAAGCAATCAAGTCCAAGTGCTTCAACCAACTAACATTGCAAGAGACCATCCATTGGATTCCATCATTAGTGACATACAAAGGGGACTTCAAACTAGATCAAGCTTGGCATCATTTTGTGCTCACTCTTTTTTTGTGTCAATGGAAGAACCCAAGGACATTGATAGAGCATTGAGAGATCCGGATTGGGTAAATGCAATGCATGAAGAGCTCAACAACTTTAAGAGAAATAAAGTATGGGAACTAGTTGAGAGGCCTAAGGATCACAATGTCATTGGAACAAGATGGGTCTTTCGCAACAAGCAAGATCAAGATGGGATAGTAGTAAGGAACAAAGCAAGACTAGTGGCTCAAGGTTACACACAAATAGAGGGTCTTGACTTTGGTGAAACTTATGCCCCAGTTGCAAGATTGGAAGCAATTAGGATCTTAATTGCCTATGCTTGTGCTCAAAATATCAAGTTATATCAAATGGATGTGAAGAGTGCATTTCTCAATGGGTACATTCAAGAAGAGGTGTATGTGGAGCAACCTCCCGGTTTTGAAGATGACAAGAAACCCAATCATGTATACAAGTTAAGAAAAGCTTTGTATGGATTAAAGCAAGCACCTAGAGCATGGTATGAAAGATTGAGGGACTTCTTGCTATCCAAAGGTTTTGTCATGGGCAAAGTTGATACATCACTATTCACCAAGAAGATTGGGAAAGACTTGTTTGTGTTGCAAATATATGTTGATGATATCATATTCGGTTCAACCAATCAAGATTATTGTGATAAGTTTGGGAAAATGATGGCAAAGGAATTTGAAATGTCAATGATTGGTGAACTTAGTTTCTTTCTTGGACTTCAAATCAAACAAATGAAGGAAGGAACATTTGTGAGCCAAACTAAGTACATCAAAGATATGCTCAAGAAGTTTGGCATGGAAGATGCAAAGAGTATTACAACTCCAATGGGCACTAGTGGAAGTTTGGATAGTGACAAGAGTGGCAACATGGTGGATCAAAAGCTATATAGATCAATGATTGGTAGCCTACTCTATGTGACGGCATCAAGGCCCGATGTGATGTTTAGTGTATGCATGTGTGCAAGATTTCAAGCCTCACCAAGAGAAAGTCATTTGAAGGCAACAAAGAGAATATTGAGGTACTTAAAGCATACACAAGATGTTGGATTATGGTATCCCAAAGGTGCAAGCTTTGAGCTAGTTGGATATTCGGATTCCGACTATGCCGGTGACAAAGTGGAGAGAAAGAGCACTTCTGGGACTTGTCAATTGTTGGGAAGATCACTTGTCTCATGGTCATCCAAGAAGCAAAATAGTATTACATTATCTACCGCCGAGGCCGAATACATCGCCGCGGGTAGTTGTTGTGCATAAATCTTGTGGATGAAGGCAACATTGAAGGATTTTGGAATCACTTTCAAGAATGTGCCATTGCTATGTGACAATGAAAGTGCCGTGAAGCTAACCAACAATCCGGTTCAACATCAAAGAACAAAGTATATTGATGTTCGCCATCACTTTATTAGAGATTATCAATAAAAGGGTGACATTGCTATTGAGAGTGTAGGCACTGAAGACCAATTAGCCGATCTATTCACCAAGCCACTTGATGAGAAGAGATTTCACAAGCTAAAGAATGAGTTGAACATACTTGACTTCCCCAACATGAGTTGATGCACCTCCATGATGTGACATGCCTCTCCTTCGAGCCCCAAGGTACAATTGGTTGACATGTCATACATTCTATGCTAAGGACTTGTTTAGTGCATCTAGTCATAATTTACATGTTCTAGGCTCATTCATGGAAATCAAATGAATTTGAAGTTTATATGGTGCCACTATTGTTTTCATGACTTGTATGATCTAGTGGTAGCATATAACTTGTTTAAGTAGCTTGTGATCCTAAGTGTTTAATCTAGAAAACTTGTCTAAATATTTGCTTCAACATGGTGCATGATAACCCTTCTAGGGAGGTGTGAAGAAGCTTGCCCTTGGATCAAACCGAAGTATTTTATTTATGCAAGCAATCTAGGTTGAATCACAAACTTGATCCTCACCCCATATTTCAACATGATAATCTATCTAAAGTTTGCTCCTTGTGGTCAATTGGTGCCAAAGGTGGAGAAAATGTTGTTCACAAAGATAGAACTCAAAGGGGGAGAAGCACAAAGGGAAGAATTGATAAAAGAAGGGGATCAACTAAAATTTTGAGCACACAAGTAGGGGGAGCAAGCTCTTAAGCATGAATGTTGCATTTCCATGTGCACTTCATATGTATGATGCATAGTTATGCATTTCGTTTTCTCCGATACATTGCTTGTGTGGTGACTTGCTAGTATAATTTGAATGATGCATTGAGGTACTAGCATGAATAGGAAGTCGTTAGATTTTTCTTGCTTCATGTTTTTCAAAGTGGTACTAGAGCCTTGCTTATAATGTTGATCTCATGAGGTTTCTAGTTATGTTTGTGTTTTTACAAGTGGTGTCTAACTACACAAGGTGCTAAGATGGTGTTTATCGCTACTCCGATGGTATCACGCTTCAAAGGTCTATAATCTTAAACACTTAGCACCTATTGATAGTCAATGCTCCTAATCTTTCCTATCTAACATGTATGCTTCCAAAATCCAAACATATGGCATACATGTAGGGGGAGCCATTGCTATCAATTTGAATTCATGATCACATGTCCATAATTCTTACACATGGTAATATACTTGGACAATGTGACATGGGTTCAATCAAAATTTTATCATAACATCTTTGTAAAAGGTTTGTCACCAATTACCAACAAGGGGAAGATTGAAAGTCCTATGTTTGGTGTTGGTAATTAGTGATAATGCCTAAGTACTAATCCTATGCCTAAGTTGTATGTAGCATATGAGGATTAGTACATTCCAAGGTTGGTGGCAAGATGGACATGGTGATCATGATGGCCACACTTGGATTTGGGCGTAACCCTACATGATCAATGCAAAGGTATATGCTTAAGGGTTGTGTTTTAGTAACCAAGACACCTAGTGGGTGTGGTTACATTATAGGATAGATAGCCGTACTATAAAGAGGGGAATGACGCGGCTATTGAACTCCTAAGTGCCTCTAGGTGTGCATTTCATGATCATATGCATTTGGATAGAACTAATATCGCCTCAAAAATGATTGTGAAAATGCTAACACACTCACACATGACGAAGATCACTTGGTGGTGTTAGCACGTTTGCGAAGGCGGTGGAGTTTGAGCGGTAGAGAGGATTTGCGATCCTCTCTCCCTCCCGCCGAGCTTGCGAGGCGAGATTCAGGTATTTTCGAGGAGTTGAAACGACTATTTTTCCACTACGCCGAAAGTCCGAAAAAGAAACGGAGGCGAACGGAGGTCATAGAGGTGACCGGACGCGGTCCTTGCATGACCGGACGCGTCCGGTCAGTGTTCAGTGTCTGCGTGTTTTTCTGTTCGATGATCGGACACGAGGCGCGACCGGTCACTGATGATCGGACACGTCCGGTCGTTCAGGGAGCTTACTGGACTGTGACCGGACGCTGGCACTGTCGTGTCCGGTCATGTTTCTTCAGCGCGTCCAGTCGTTGTTTCGTTGAGCGCTGCTCAGGCGACCAGCGCGTCCGGTCATTCTCGGGACCAGCGCGTCCGGTCGTTTCCAGCGCGTCCGGTCTGCGCGATGAGCGCGTCCGGTCGTTGCTTCGCAGTTAGCCGTTGGGCGACCGGCGCGTCCGGTCAGTTGGACCAGCGCGTCCGGTCAGTACTTCATGAGTTAGCCGTTGTGCGACCAGCGCGTCCGGTCAGTTGGACCAGCGCGTCCGGTCAGCGCGATTTCGGCTGTTTAAGTTTCTAACGACTCTATTCGAAGGGGTACGTCTATAATTACTCGTTGGCCGGCTCAAGGCTCTCTCTCTCGAACATTTGACATACTTGTGAGCACTTTGAGCTAAGCAACTCCCCTCCCACTCATCTCTCTTGCTTCTTTGCATATTCGAAGTGAGATTGAGTGATCCAAGTGCATTTGCATTGTGAGATTGCATCTAGTTGGCACTTGGTGGTTGATTTGCTGCGGGATTCTTGTTTCTCTTAGTGGTTGCCGCCACCTAGACGGCTTGGAGCAGCTTGGAGGCGTTGGCAAGAGTTGGTGTTTGTTCTTGGCCACCTCCGGTGATTGTGAGAGGTTTGTGCCTACCTCGGCGAAGCACCAAAGGCAACATTAGTAAATTGCTTCGTGTCATTGCAACCTGTTGCCATTTGGTAGGTTCTTGTGGCGCCTTTTGAGAGGCTCGGTGTCTGACCGATTAGCCACCGAACCACGTGGTGAAGAGGGACACAACGGGGACTAGCGTGCCGGCAAGCACATGAACCTCGGGATAAATCTTCGTGTCATCACTTTCATATTGTGATTGATTGATCCCGGTGTTCGGTTATCTTGGTATTCATCTCTTGATCATATTGATTGGTTGGCTCAATTCTTCGCCCCTCAGTGATACCCTCCTAACTCTCTCTTGTATTAATTTCTTAGTTATCTTTGCTAGCTAGTTAGCTTTGCTAGAGTAGCTTCTTTGTGTAGCTTGCTAGTTGTAGTTTCCTTCTAGGTTTGACTTGTGCGATTGAGTGCAAATACACTAGAATTGTGAATTGGTTAGGTGGCTTGCAAACACCCTGTAGGCTAAGCAAAACTCACATCTCGCTATTTGTTTTATTGATAAACTTGTTTAGCTTGTCTTTGTAGAAAATTTTAATAGGCTATTCACCCCCCCTCTAGCCATCAAGACCTTTCAAGTGGTATCAGAGCCATGGTCACTGTTTGTAAGGCTTAATAACCTCGGTGTAAATGGCTCAAGTTATGTTCAATCATGTAAATGGCAAGCCTCCATTCTTTGATGGTATCTCTTCCTTTGATCATTGGAAAAGGAAGATGAAGCAATATCTAGGCAATATACATGAGAAGGTTTGGGATGTGACCAAAGAAGGATACATCATTCTTGATGAGGAAAACCTCACTCCCAATGACCGCATCAACAAACAATGCAATATGGCGGCACTTGACACAATCTATCGTGCCATTGATGATAAAGTATTTGAGCAAATTAAAGATCTTGAAAAGGCAAATGAGCTTTGGATAAGGCTTGAAGAAACATATGAAGGCACTTCAACGGTAAAAAGTGCCAAACTATATATGCTCAAGGACAAGTTCTCCACATTCAAGATGAAGAATGATGAATCCATCCTGGAGATGTTCTATAGGCTCCAAGTCATTGTCAATGATCTCAAGGGGCTTGGGGAGAAGGTTGAGGACAAGGACTTCTCACACAAGTTTTTTATGTGCTTACCCAAGAAGTTTGCCACCTTGAGAAGAATGATCTTTAGAGAGGGATTGGACAAGGTCAAACCAACCGATGTGCTTGGAGATATAATGACCGATGCCCAATACAATGATGATGAAGATGAGGTAAAAGAGAAGAAGGAGACCAAGGTCAAGCAAGAGAAGCCCATTGCATTCAAGGCTTCATCCTCTAAGGGCAAGAGCAAGGTGGAAAGTGATAATGATGATCCATTCGATGATGAGACCATGGCCCTCCTTGTGCATAAGATGGGAAGGTTCATGAAGAAGAAAGGATATGGGGCAAGGAAGAGGAGAGACATTATAAAGGCAAAGACCCTTTGCTACAATTGCCATAGCCCCGATCACATTGTGGCGGATTGCCCCTATGAAGATAAGAGATTTCATAATAGGGACTTGAAGCTCAAGAAGGACAAGAAGGATAAGAAAGAGAATTAGAAGAAAGCAAAGAAGAGCTTCACATTCAACAAGAAGAAGAAGGGTGGTGGTTATGTAGTCACTTGGGATAGTGACAACTCCGATAGTGATGATGATGCAAGCTCTAGTGATGATGAGAGGACCACTCGGTGAGCCATTGCAAACATCGCCCTCTCCAACAAGCCATCCATCTTTGACACTACATTAACATGCCTTATGGCCAAGCCTACCAAGGTAAAATATGATAGTGATAATAATTCTTGTGCTAGTGATGATTGTAGGAGTGATGATGAGGAGGATGAGGACTACTTCAAGGATGATCTATTGGGCATAATAGATCAAATGAGCAAGGGCTACAAGAGGACAACCAAGAAATATAAAATCTTGAAACAAGAGCTCATTGCCAAGAGCAATGAAAATGATGCATTGATGGAGGAGCTTATTGCTCTCAAAAAGAGTAAGGAGTGCAAAGGAATTGAACAAGAGCTCAAAGCTCTTAGGAAATCTTTTGATGAGCTAGAGGCTTCTCGTGAGTGTCTAAAGGAAGACCACGAGGATCTTGAAATTGCTCACACTAGGCTTAAGGAAGCCCACTCCACTCTACTTGAGCTCATCAAGGAAAAGGACTTCAAGTTGGAGAAGCTCATGAAGGAAGCTAAGGAGGAGCAAGTGATTGTCACTTGTGATATTGGACTAACATGTGATATTATTGATGATTCTTTATGTGTTGGTCCTACTAATGCTTCATGTAGCTCATCATCATCCACCACAACCAACTCTATCTCTACTACTAGTGATTCATCACTTGTGGTTGAGAATAAGACTCTCAAGAGAGAGGTGGATGATCTCACCCGCGCATTAGGCAATGCCTATGGTGGGGATGCCCGCTTGCTAAAATGCTTGGGTAGCCAAAGGTTCTCTCTTAACAAAGAGGATTTGGGCTATACTCCCAAGAAGGGCAAGGCGGCCTTTGCTACTTCAAAGCCTCGCTTTGTGAAGGGTAATGGTCGTTATTGCAATAGATGCAAGCAAGTTGGGCATCTAGAGATTAATTGCAATAAAATAAACAAGAACAAGAAAAATGCTAATGTACCTTACATTCCTTTTGATTCTTGTTATGTGCTTACTAAGGGTGAGAAAGGTGTGCATGCTAGGTTTGTTGGTACACCAATTATGGGCCCAAAGAAGAAGGCCATTTGGGTACCAAAGAGCTTAGTGACTAACCTCCAAGGACCCAAATAAGTATGGGTACCTAAGAAACATTAAATTGTTTTGTAGGTAAATTACAAGACCGGAGGAAGGCATTGGGTGCTTGATAGTGGGTGCTCTCAATATATGACCGGTGATTCAAGAATGTTCAACTCTCTCAAATCCAATGATAGTGGCATTGATAGTATCACATTTGGTGACAATAGCAAGGGTGATGTAAAGGCTCTTGGAAGGATTGCAATCTCAAATGATCATAGCATTTCCAATGTGCTCTTAGTTGAAAAGTTGAACTTCAATCTTCTCTCGGTTGCTCAATTGTGTGATCTTGGTTTCAAGTGCATATTTGGTGTTGATGATGTGGAGATAGTTAGTGTTGATGGCTCTAACTTGATCTTCAAAGGCTTTAGATATGAGAATCTATACTTGGTTGATTTTAATGCTAGTGACACTCAACTTTTAACATGCTTGCTCACCAAATCAAGTATGGGTTGGTTATGGCATAGAAGACTTGGTCATGTTGGCATAAAGCAATTGAACAAGTTAGTGAACATTGACTTAGTTAGAGGCTTGAAGGATGTCATATTTGAGAAAGATAAGCTATGTAGTGCATGTCAAGCCGGAAAGCAAGTAGGCAACACTCATCCATTGAAAAGCATCATGAGTACTTCTAAGGCATTTGAGTTGTTGCACATGAATCTATTTGGGCCAACTACATACACAAGCATTGGTGGCAACAAGTATGGTTTTGTGATTGTGGATGATTTCACTAGATACACATGGGTATTCTTTCTTATGGACAAGAGTGATGTATTTGACATATTTAAGAAGTTCATCAAGAGAGTACAAAATGAGTTTGAGACCACAATCAAGAAAGTAAGAAGTGAGAATAGAAGTGAGTTTAGAAACACAAGAGTTGATGAGCTATGTGAGGAGCTTGGAATCAAACATCAACTCTCGGCCAAGTATACACCTCAATCAAATGGCTTAGTTGAGAGGAAGAATAGAACCTTAATTGATATGACAAGATCAATGTTGAATGAGTATAATGTGAGTCATTCATTTTGGGCCGAAGCAATCAACACGGCTTGCTTCTATAGCAACCGCCTCTATTGCCACAAGTTCTTAGAGAAGACACCATATGAAATCTTAAATGGAAGAAAGCCCAACATTGTATACTTTCGGGTATTTGGTTGCAAATGCTACATCTTGAAGAAGGGCACTAGATTGAGCAAGTTTGAGAAGAAATGTGATAAAGGCTTCCTACTTGGTTACTCAACTACTAGCAAAGCTTATAGAGTTTGAAATTTGGCTAGTGGTCAACTTGAAGAAGTTCATGATGTTGAATTTGATGAAACAAATGGCTCTCAAGATGAAGAAGATAACTTGGATGATGTGAGAGGAACTCAATTGACCAATGCTATGAAAGAAATGGATATTGGTGATATTAGGCCAAAGCAAGTGATTGATGTGGATGACAAAGATCAAGTGCTCCAAAGTCCAATTACACAAGCTAGTGGTTCTCTAATGCAAAATCAAGCTAGTACATCATCTCAAGTGCAACAAGATCAACAAGTGGCTAGTTCATCATCTCCAACTCATGATCAACATCAACATCCAAGCAATCAAGTCCAAGTGCTTCAACCAACTAACATTGCAAGAGACCATCCATTGGATTCCATCATTAGTGACATACAAAGGGGAGTTCAAACTAGATCAAGCTTGGCATCATTTTGTGCTCACTCTTCTTTTGTGTCAATGGAAGAACCCAAGGACATTGATAGAGCATTGAGAGATCCGGATTGGGTAAATGCAATGCATGAAGAGCTCAACAACTTTAAGAGAAATGAAGTATGGGAACTAGTTGAGAGGCCTAAGGATCACAATGTCATTGGAACAAGATGGGTCTTTCGCAACAAGCAAGATCAAGATGGGATAGTAGTAAGGAACAAAGCAAGACTAGTGGCTCAAGGTTACACACAAATAGAGGGTCTTGACTTTGGTGAAACTTATGCCCCAGTTGCAAGATTGGAAGCAATTAGGATCTTAATTGCCTATGCTTGTGCTCAAAATATTAAGTTATATCAAATGGATGTGAAGAGTGCATTTCTCAATAGGTACATTCAAGAAGAGGTGTATGTGGAGCAACCTCCCGGTTTTGAAGATGACAAGAAACCCAATCATGTATACAAGTTAAGAAAAGCTTTGTATGGATTGAAGCAAGCACCTAGAGCATGGTATGAAAGATTGAGGGACTTCTTGCTATCCAAAGGTTTTGTCATGGGCAAAGTTGATACATCACTATTCACCAAGAAGATTGGGAAAGACTTGTTTGTGTTGCAAATATATGTTGATGATATCATATTCGGTTCAACCAATCAAGATTATTGTGATAAGTTTGGGAAAATGATGGCAAAGAAATTTGAAATGTCAATGATTGGTGAACTTAGTTTCTTTCTTGGACTTCAAATCAAACAAATAAAGGAAGGAACATTTGTGAGCCAAACTAAGTACATCAAAGATATGCTCAAGAAGTTTGGCATGGAAGATGCAAAGAGTATTACAACTCCAATGGGCACTAGTGGAAGTTTGGATAGTGACAAGAGTGGCAACATGGTGGATCAAAAGCTATATAGATCAATGATTGGTAGCCTACTCTATGTGACGGCATCAAGGCCCGATGTGATGTTTAGTGTATGCATGTGTGCAAGATTTCAAGCCTCACCAAGAGAAAGTCATTTGAAGGCAACAAAGAGAATATTGAGGTACTTAAAGCATACACAAGATGTTGGATTATGGTATCCCAAAGGTGCAAGCTTTGAGCTAGTTGGATATTCGGATTCCGACTATGCCGGTGACAAAGTGGAGAGAAAGAGCACTTCTAGGACTTGTCAATTGTTGGGAAGATCACTTGTCTTATGGTCATCCAAGAAGCAAAATAGTATTGCACTATCTACCGCCGAGGCCGAATACATCGCCGCGGGTAGTTATTGTGCATAAATCTTGTGGATGAAGGCAACATTGAAAGATTTTGGAATCACTTTCAAGAATGTGCCATTGCTATGTGACAATGAAAGTGCCGTGAAGCTAACCAACAATCCGGTTCAACATCAAAGAACAAAGCATATTGATGTTCGCCATTACTTTATTAGAGATTATCAACAAAAGGGTGACATTGCTATTGAGAGTGTGGGCACCGAAGACCAATTAGCCGATCTATTCACCAAGCCACTTGATGAGAAGAGATTTCACAAGCTAAAGAATGAGTTAAACATACTTGACTTCTCTAACATGAGTTGATGCACCTCCATGATATGACATGCCTCTCCTTCGAGCCCCAAGGTACAATTGGTTGACATGTCATACATTCTATGCTAAGGACTTGTTTAGTGCATCTAGTCATAATTTACATGTTCTAGGCTCATTCATGGAAATCAAATGAATTTGAAGTTTATATGGTGCCACTATTGTTTTCATGACTTGTATGATCTAGTGGTAGCATATAACTTGTTTAAGTAGCTTGTGATCCTAAGTGTTTAATCTAGAAAACTTGTCTAAATATTTGCTTCAACATGGTGCATGATAACCCTTCTAGTGAGGTGTGAAGAAGCTTGCCCTTGGATCAAACCGAAGTATTTTATTTATGCAAGCAATCTAGGTTGAATCACAAACTTGATCCTCACCCCATATTTCAACATGATAATCTATCTAAAGTTTGCTCCTTGTGGTCAATTGGTGCCAAAGGGGGAGAAAATGTTGTTCACAAAGATAGAACTCAAAGGGGGGAGAAGCACAAAGGGAAGAATTGATAAAAGAAGGGGATCAACTAAAATTTTGAGCACACAAGTAGGGGGAGCAAGCTCTTAAGCATGAATGTTGCATTTCCATGTGCACTTTATATGTATGATGCATAGTTATGCATTTCGTTTTCTCCGATACATTGCTTGTGTGGTGACTTGCTAGTATAATTTGAATGATGCATTGAGGTACTAGCATGAATAGGAAGTCGTTAGATTTTTCTTGCTTCATTTTTTCAAAGTGGTACTAGAGCCTTGCTTATAATGTTGATCTCATGAGGTTTCTAGTTATGTTTGTGTTTTTATAAGTGGTATCTAACTACACAAGGTGCTAAGATGGTGTTTATCGCTACTCCGATGGTATCACGCTTCAAAGGTCTATAATCTTAAACACTTAGCACCTATTGGTAGTCAATGCTCCTAATCTTTCCTATCTAACATGTATGCTTCCAAAATCCAAACATATGGCATACATGTAGGGGGAGCCATTGCTATCAATTTGAATTCATGATCACATGTCCATAATTCTTACACATGGTAATATACTTGGACAATGTGACATGGGTTCAATCAAAATTTTATCATAACATCTTTGTGAAAGGTTTGTCACCAATTACCAACAAGGGAGAGATTGAAAGTCCTATGTTTGGTGTTGGTAATTAGTGACAATGCCTAAGTACTAATCCTATGCCTAAGTTGTATGTAGCATATGAGGATTAGTACATTCCAAGGTTGGTGGCAAGATGGACATGGTGATCATGATGGCCACACTTGGATTTGGGCGCAACCCTACATGATCAATGCAAAGGTATATGCTTAAGGGTTGTGTTTTAGTAACCAAGACACCTAGTGGGTGTGGTTACATTATAGGATAGATAGCCGTACTATAAAGAGGGGAATGACGCGGCTATTGAACTCCTAAGTGCCTCTAGGTGTGCATTTCATGATCATATGCATTTGGATAGAACTAATATCGCCTCAAAAATGATTGTGAAAATGCTAACACACTCACACATGACGAAGATCACTTGGTGGTGTTAGCACGTTTGCAAAGGCGGTGGAGTTTGAGCGGTAGAGAGGGTTTGCGATCCTCTCTCCCTCCCGCTGAGCTTGCGAGGCGAGATTCAGGTATTTTCGAGGAGTTGAAACGACTATTTTTCCACTACGCCGAAAGTCCGAAAAAGAAACAGAGGTGAACGGAGGTCACAGAGGTGACCGGACGCGGTCCTTGCATGACCGGACGTGTCCGGTCAGTGTTTAGTGTCTGCGCGTTTTTCTGTTCGATGATCGGACGCGAGGCGCGACCGGTCACTGATGATCGGACGCGTCCGGTCGTTCAGGGAGCTTACTGGACTGTAACCAGACGCTGGCACTGTCGCGTCCGGTCATGTTTCTTCAGCGCGTCCAGTCGTTGTTTCGTTGAGCGCTGCTCAGGCGACCAGCGCGTCCGGTCATTCTCGGGACCAGCGCGTCCGGTCGTTTCCAGCGCGTCCGGTCTGTGCGATGAGCGCGTCCGGTCGTTGCTTCGCAGTTAGCCGTTGGGCGACCGGCGTGTCCGGTCAGTTGGACCAGTGCGTCCGGTCAGTACTTCACGAGTTAGCCGTTGTGCGACCAGCGCGTCCGGTCAGTTGGACCAGCGCGTCCGGTCAGCGCGATTTTGGATGTTTAAGTTTCTAACGACTCTATTCGATGGGGTACGTCTATAATTACTCGTTGGCCGGCTCAAGGCTCTCTCTCTCGAACATTTGACATACTTGTGAGCACTTTGAGCTAAGCAACTCCCCTCCCACTCATCTCTCTTGCTTCTTTGCATATTCGAAGTGAGATTGAGTGATCCAAGTGCATTTGCATTATGAGATTGCATCTAGTTGGCACTTGGTGGTTGATTTGCTGCGGGATTCTTGTTTCTCTTAGTGGTTGCCGCCACCTAGACGGCTTGGAGCAGCTTGGAGGCATTGGCAAGAGTTGGTGTTTGTTCTTGGCCACCTCCGGTGATTGTGAGGGGTTTGTGCCTACCTCGGCGAAGCACCAAAGGCAACATTAGTAAATTGCTTCGTGTCATTGCAACCTTTTGCTATTTGGTAGGTTCTTGTGGCGCCTTTTGAGAGGCTCGGTGTGTGACCGATTAGCCACCGAACCACGTGGTGAAGAGGGACACAACGGGGACTAGCGTGCCGGCAAGCACATGAACCTCGGGATAAATCTTCGTGTCATCACTTTCATATTGTGATTGATTGATCCCGGTGTTCGGTTATCTTGGTATTCATCTCTTGATCATATTGATTGGTTGGCTCAATTCTTCACCCTCGGTGATACCCTCCTAACTCTCTCTTGTATTAATTTCTTAGTTATCTTTGCTAGCTAGTTAGCTTTGCTAGAGTAGCTTCTTTGTGTAGCTTGCTAGTTATAGTTTCCTTCTAGGTTTGACTTGTGCGGTTGAGTGCAAATACACTAGAATTGTGAATTGGTTAGGTGGCTTGCAAACACCCCGTAGGCTAAGCAAAACTCGTATCTCGCTATTTGTTTTATTGATAAACTTGTTTAGCTTGTCTTTGTAGAAAATTTTAATAGGCTATTCACCCCTCCTCTAGCCATCAAGACCTTTCACCTGCCCCAGGTGCAAGGTTTAGGCCACCGCAAAGGAAGAATCAGAATGCTCAGCAACCCCAGAGGAACCAGAAACCATTCAAGATGGCATTGCCTCAGGCGAAGACAGGACAAGGCAGTTCATCTGGAACTGTGGCTCAAGTGAAGGGACCGTGCTTTAACTGCAACCAACCCGGACACTTTGCAAAGTTTTGTCCCTACCCTAAGAAACAGCAGACGCAGTATCAAGCTCGTGTGCATCACACCACCGTGGATGACATCCCAGAAGGAGAACCGGTAACAGCTGGTATGTTTTCTATCAACAATCATCCTGCAGTGGTCTTGTTTGATTCTGGATCATCTCATTCCTTTGTAAGTCAAGCATTTGTTAAGAGGCATGATCAAAGGATAGTCGAATTGGAATGTGCATATAAAATCAGTTTAGCTGGGGCTGATCTGTTGACTAATCAGATAGTTCAGGGAGTAACCCTAAACATATCAAACCAACAATATAAGCTTAATCTGATAGTCATGCCAGGGTTAGTTTTGGATGTGATCATGGGTATGAATTGGATGAATAAGATGGGGGTAGTAATCGATATTGGAGGAAGGAGTATCTCTCTTAAGGAACCAAGTGGAGAAGGCACTTTTCGAGTGGTCCTACCTCGGAAAGTAGACCTAGCTAGCACGACTTGTGCGGTCCAAACTACTCTACTAGCCCAGATTCCAGTGGTCTGTGAGTTTCTAGATGTGTTTCCGGATGAGTTACCTGGACTTCCACCAGACCGAGATGTTGAGTTTGCCATTGAGTTAATTCCGGGAACAGCACCGATCTCGAGAAGGCCCTATCGGATGCCTCCCAATGAGTTAGCCGAATTGAAGAAGCAACTCTAGGACTTACTAAAGAAAGGTTTGATTCATCCCAGCTCGTCTGAATGGGGATGCCCCGCTCTATTTGTGAAAAAGAAGAAGAATAACTCCTTACACATGTGCGTGGATTATCGACCACTGAATGCAGTGACAATTAAAAACAAGTATCCTCTTCCTCGGATTGATATCTTGTTTGACCAATTGTCTAACGCCAAAGTGTTCTCTAATATAGATTTGAGATCAGGATACCATCAGATAAAGATTAGGCCGCAAGATGTGCCTAATATGGCTTGTACGAGTATCTTGTCATGTCCTTCGGATTGACAAACGCTCCTGCATACTTTATGTATCTGATGAATTCTGTTTTCATGCCAGAGTTGGACAAGTTTGTGATTGTGTTCATTGATGACATCCTAATATATTCAGAGGATGAAGAAGATCACGTAGAGCACCTCAGGATTGTCTTGACTAGACTCAGAGAACATCGACTGTATGCGAAGTTCAGCAAGTATGAGTTCTGGCTTAAGATAGTTCCTTTTCTCGGCCACGTGTTATCTGAAAATGGCATTTCTGTAGACCCTAGTAAGGTGCAAGAGGTTATGGACTGGAAGTCACCAACCTCAGTGCATGAAGTTCGCAGTTTTCTTGGTTTAGCCGGTTACTATCGTCGCTTCATACCGGATTTCTTGAAGATTGCCAAACCAATGACAAGCCAATTACAGAAGGATCATAAGTTTGTATGGACAGAGGAGTGCGAGGCAGCTTTCTGCACCTTACGAAAGTTGTTGACCACTGCTCCTGTTCTGGCCCAACCGGATATAGAAAAGTCATTTGATGTGTTCTGTGACGCATCTAAGAATGGGTTAGGATGTGTACTAATACAAAATGGAAGGGTCATTGCCTATGCCTCACGTCAATTGAGGAAGCATGAAGTTAACTATCCTACATATGATTTGGAGCTTGCAGCAGTAGTGCATGCTCTAAAGATTTGGAGACACTACCTGCTGGGTAATGTGTGTAATCTCTTTACAGATCATAAGAGTCTTAAATACATTTTTACCCAATCTGAGTTGAACATGCGACAGAGAAGATGGTTAGAGCTGATAAAGGGCTATAATCTAAACGTGCATTATCATCCCGGGAAGGCTAATGTAGTAGCAGATGCACTGAGCAGAAAATCACATGCTATTAATGTGCAACCGTTGTTTGAAGAAGGGTTCAAATTGTTACATCCTGCTGTGCTGCATAATATTCAGATCAGTTGTACTCTGGAAAACCAGATCATTGAAGGTCAGAAGATAGATAAGGAAATCTTTCATATTAAGGAGAAGATGAAGAGGGAACCCACCAAACACTTTCGATTGGATGACCAAGGAGTGTTATGGTTTAAGGATCACCTGGTGGTACCTAAGGATAGAGAGCTTAAGAACAAGTTGATGAATGAGACCCATCATTCCAAGCTATCTATTCACCCCGGAAGTAGTAAGATGTACCAAGATTTGCAACCCCGTTATTGGTGGACTAAGATGAAAAAAGAAATTGCAGCATACGTTGCTCGTTGCGACATGTGTTGTAGAGTTAAAGCTCTTCACATGAGACCTGCAGGACTTCTGCAACCCTTGTCTGTACCCGATTAGAAATGGGATGATATAAGTATGGATTTCATCACTGGTCTTCCCACCACACAGAAGGGACATGATTCTATTTGGGTAATAGTAGATCGTCTTACCAAGACAGCTCACTTTCTGCCAGTTAAGACAACATTCCGACCACCTCAATATGCAGAAAAGTACATTGCTGAGATTGTCCGATTACATGGTATACCAAAAACGATCGTGTCTGATCGTGGTTCACAGTTTACCTCTCATTTTTGGAAACATCTTCATAAAGGTTTGGGTACTAGTTTGATTCGTAGTACGGCTTACCATCCACAGACAGACGGGCAGACAGAACGAGTTAATGCTGTACTTGAAGATATGCTTAGAGCTTGTGTACTATTATCCAGAGGCTCATGGGAATCCTGGTTACCATTGGCGGAATTCGCTTACAACAACAGTTACCAAGAGAGTATCAAGATGGCACCTTTTGAAGCTTTATATGGCAGGAAGTGCAGGACATCGTTAAATTGGGTAGAGCCTGGAGAAAGAAGGTTTTATGGAATTGATTTTGTAGATGAGGCAGAGAAGAAGGTCCGTATTATCCGGCAAAACATGCAAGCTGCACAGTCCCGTCAGAAGAGTTATGCAGATAAGAGAAGGAGGCCATTGGATTTCCAAGTGGGTGACTATGTCTATTTGAAGGTTACCCCTATGAAGAAGAAATGGTTTGGAATCAAGCAGAAACTGTCTGCTAGATATATCAGACCATACCAGATCATAGAGAAAAAGGGCCCCGTGGCGTACAAGTTGCGATTGCCAGAAGGGATGAGTTCGATCTTTCCCGTCTTTCACGTATCCCAGTTGAAGAAATGTCTGCGTGTTCCGGAAGAGAGAATAGAACCGCAGGGTATTCGGATCAAGGCGGACTTGGAATATCGTGAACAACCGGTTCAAGTTCTAGATACTAAAGACCGAGTCACTCGGAATAGAGTGGTAACAACCTACAAGATTCAGTGGAGCCATCATGATGAGAGTGATGCTTCATGGGAAACGGGAGAATATCTTCAAACCGCGTATAAAGATTTTTACGATAAATGGTTCGTAACTCGAAATCTTGGGACGAGATTCTTATAAGGGGGAGGGTTGTAACACCCCTGGGTGTTAAGCATGCATTAGCATTTCAAAGCATAAAGCATTCAGCATCATTTCATGACTAGCATTGCATGAAATATAGCTCTTTTAAATTTAAACTTGAAAAGCAAATAATTAGAACCCTAACTTTGATGTAAGTGCCAAAAAGATAGTATACTTTTGGGTATTAGCAATTTTAAATAATCTAGAATAAATTAACATGATTTTTGGAGCAATTCTTGAATTCAAGTTTTTCTCAAATTTTGTTTTAAAAATATTCTAAACAAATAATTTTTTGATTAACAATTTAGCTTTAAATCCCAAATTCAAAATCTATTTAGAATTTTGAAAAGTGCCCTATATGAAAGTTGTAGAGAATTAAATTTTGAACAACTTTTATTTTGGGCAAAAGTTCTGAAAACCTCTTTTTCATCTTCAAATTCAAATTTGAAACAAATATAGAAATCGAAAAATTTTATTTATAAAAGAAAAATCGGTTTTTTCACTTTAGTGGGCCGCGGCCTCCCTTTCGGCCTAGCAGCGCTGGCAGCCCGGCCCGCGCCCCGCGCCGGCTTCCTCCCGCGCGCGCGCCCGCGCGCGACGCCGTGGCGCCGCGGCAGGACTCGGCCGCTGCGTGGCCGAGCGACGGCGACGCCGCGCGACACGCGCCCCGGTGGCCCCCGCGTCCCCCGCGCCCGCTTACCCCCCTCCACGCGCTCGTCCGCCTCGGCTGCTCCCTCCATTCCCTCCTCTCGCCCCGCCAGCAGCAGCAGCGCACCGCCGCGCCATCATCGGCTCCCGGAGCTCCGCCACTACCGTTCGCGCTCGTGGCTGCTTCTCCGGCCGATTCCTCTCGGCCTCAGCTCCGCCCCGCTTCCCTCCACCGCGTGCGCGCCTCCACTCCGCCGCTCGAGCTCAGGTGAGGGCCAATTGGCCGCCCCCCTCCTCCACTGCCGCCATGGCCGCTGTTGGCCGGCGCGCATGGCCGGAGCTCCCTGGCCCTTCATGCCTCCTCCGGTCTCGAGCATCCGCTTCCCCTTCGCTTAGCGGTGCTCGCGCTCGCCTTCTCGGCCGCCCCCGTGGCCTGCATTGGCCGGCCGACGAGCTCCAGCGCCGCCGTGCCGCCATCTCCGCCGACGAGCCTCCTCCGGAGCTCCCGCGCCGCTCGGAGTTGGTGCGCTGGGTGCGTCTCGGTGCGGGGAGCACGTTGGTGGCCTCCCCGTCGCCGGAGACCTCACCGGCGGCGAGTTCGCCACCGGTCAGCGCCTCCCTCGCGCTGCTCTGGCTGGCCGGTGGGTCCGTTGACCCGTGGGTCCCGCGTGTCAGCGCGTGTGGGTGCACTGCACCGGGTGTATTCAGCGTTTTCACCGGCGAATTTTTTAAAAGAATTAAGGAAAATGATTTCTCAGAATTATGAAACAGCTTTGAAAAATCATATCTCCAGATTTATAGCTCCAAAAATTATGAAACAAATTTTATAATGTTCCTCTTGAATAGATCTACAATTTAAAAATATCTCATATTATTTTTATAACACTTTACTGTGAAAATCTATTTAATTGCTATAAATGCTAATATCTTAGAAAATATGTAGTAAATAAAATAATAAAGGGAAAAATGTGATTCTTGTTGCATTAGTCTTTCTTAGTGATGTACTTTCTAGGAAAAATATTAGTGAAGCATGTTCTGTGAGAAATTTTTAAGGTGTAGTACAAATGCTTTTAATTGATAATCTTTGTTATTTTTAGTAGAAAGCTAAATTTGTATAGAACATACATGTGATAATTTTTGTAGTGTGTTAGTTTACTGTTAGTAACATAGGAAAAATGTGAAATCTGTTGTTTGATACTTTTTCTAGTACAAAATAATTTTATGCTTATTATTATGCTATAACTTGTTTATTTTGTATAGATAGTTTTACATAGGTAATTCTCATGAAAATTTAGTAGTAGGTTAGTTAGGGTAAGAGTAATCTACTGTAATTTTTGTAGATTTTTATCTACACCATAAATAGGTGTTGTTGTGTAACCCTAGTTAAATAGGGAATAAAAGATTATTCTTTATGAGAAATTAAGAGAAATAAAATATGTTTGGTGTATCTTTGAAGCATCATTATGCCTTGCTGATGTTGTGGTTGAGTTAGGTTGGTAAGCTTTGGTAGCTTAGGTTCACTTGTATGTGTAGATGATAGGCTAACTAATAGAAGAATAAGGTGCATATTTTAGGGTATATGTTCTTGGATGACGTGGACTACCTTGTAGAAGAAATAGTTATATTCAAACTGCTCATTCCATGTGCTCATCTGCATCTCATGTCATCAAAGCACTCCATCACAATCCGATGTATCATTCGCATGTTTACTTATGCACTTGCATCATACAGGATCGCAGGAAGAGTCGCAGGTAGCAGTACAGGAGGAGCAGGCTTAGACGGATCAGCAGGAGCCCCAGGCACAGGAAGTGCCCGAGGAGGAAGAGTCAGGCGAGGAGCTGCCAGAGTGCGTCGACCACCATCCTAGCTCGTTCGAAAGAGGCAAGCCCCGGAGCAATTTAAGTCTTCTATTTTATAAAAGTTGTTCCTTACTACATGAACTATAGTTATATATATATATATATATTTGCATTAAGTTATAGGAGTTGAGTGAAACCGTTGTTGCATTATTACCTTGGCCACCGGATTATCTTTCACCCTGTTAGGTCAGGATCGAGTAAATTGCTTAGCCATGCTTAGACCGGTAGAAGTCGGGTGATTTCCTGTCACATGCGAGTTATAGGTGGATACCGGGTTATGGTTAGCTGTAAATGTGATCATAAAAAGTAACCAAGTGTTGATGGATAAACGAAGATCGGGCGGAGTCTTATAGGGTTTTGGACTATAGTGATTCTGTCTGTGTCGATTAAGGACCGATCGTTGCTTGTCCCTCTTGTCATGTTGAACGCATGCCTCACATTTAGCTGGCCGAATAAAGTATATTTCGACCGCGAAGCTAGTGACACTTTTCGAGCCGGAAAAAACTCGGGTTGGCAGACTGGTGTTGAAGGGGGTGTAACGGGGACGCGAAGAGTGAGCCCAAGGTACGTCCTGGCAGTCGGGCGGTCCCTGGGTAGTGCGATCCATGATTGTTATCCCGCGGCTTCTTGGAAAGTGTCATTGGTGATCTACGCGACCCTGACGGGGGAAGCAGGGTTTGTGTGAGGAATAAATCTCCAGTTGGATAGGAATTCGATTTGAATCGCCGTCGCTCCCGGTTAGCGAGCACTTAACTTGAGCTATGGCATCGTAGTAACATTAATGGAACACTGATGGTTAAGTGAATGATGTTGGAAATGCTAAACCTGATATGGTAATCTAGATTGTTAATGATGAATCAAGTGATTGTTTTAGCAATAGGTGCTTACCTAGCTTGAATAGGTTATACTAAAAGTGATGCAAAAAGTACTGGTATAGTTTTTCATAATAACTTATGCTTTTCGCAAATGATTCAAGTCAGTCCAATCTATAAAGCCTTGCATGATCCTTGGTGTCCTTTATTTCTGGTTTATGACGGGTAAGTCTAGCTGAGTACATTCTCGTACTCAGGGCGTTGTTCCCATTGTTGTTGCAGATGGTCAGATGTACTATGGGTACTGCTCCAACTGTCTGTATCCGGCGATGGGCGACAACTAGGACCTTGGGCAAGGGTCACTCTGTTCGTCTTATCTAATGCTTTTGTGGACCATGACTATCTACTGGCACTGTATTTGAACTAAGTGTGTGTGTAAAACTACTTGCTTCCGCTATGTTATTTTGAACTATGTTGTAATAACTTTTATTCCGAACTCCGATGTACTCCACTTTTATTGTGAACTCTATGTATCATGTGAACTGTGGCTGCTAAATCAGTACGATCTTGGTTGTATGTTGGTTGGTTTGAAATCCCTCGTGATTTCACGGAATCTCAGGTTATACGGGTTTAAGTTTGATAAATTAACCGCCTCGGTGGAAGATTTTCTTACTTAATCTCGTATAATTACGTTGATCCGTTACAGTACTAATCCTCATATGCTATATACAACTTAGACATAGGATTAGTACTTAGGCATTGTCACTAATTTCCAACACCAAACATAGGATTTTCAGCTGTCGCCGTAGTCTCTCCATCCCAATCTTCTGCGTGCACCGGTGTTTGGGAGAGCAGGTCTCCAAACCCCCCATCTTTGTGATCCTGCACTGGGAGAAGGTGGATAAGATTTTTGGGAAGCGTTCTTCGTGCGACTGCTCCCAAAATCTCCACGACGACTCGTTTTCCGAAGGCTGCATCGGCACGCCGTCTTTGTCGTCGCCAGGCTCGCGGGATTGTCAATGGGAACACTCCACCGCCGCTCATCGATGACATCAACTTCGCTCCATCGTCAGCACCATCTGCATCTGCATCTCCACCACTATCAATTACATCTACAGTCGTCAGGTATTATTCTCGTGATCTAATCTTGTCATTCATAATGTCTCATCTATCAAGTGTATGTGCTATGCTTACAATCATAATCATGTTTATGCTTATGTTATGCAATATGCTGATCTGTCATGCTAGTACTCTATACATGCATAATCTAGTTTATCAATTTATCATGATTTATATTCTATTTTTAATCTGGAAATTGTCTAATTATTCAACAAAATATTATTATCTTATCAGATAAATTTGGTCAAACTTGAGATGCTTTGACTCTCCAAGATTCTTGGAATGACTTATAATTTGGGATGGTGGAAGTAACTATTAGCACTATTTCATTTGTGTTTTTGTGGAAACATATATGACATACTATCCACCCAGCACTCGAGCTGATGGCCACCACGTATGAATAGGAAAAGAAATATTCAAGCAAGTGGCCAGTGTTTCACTGGTCTGTACGCCGACATACTCAATGCGAAAAAACAAACCAGCTTGGGAACCACTTTCTGATGGCTATCTTAAAATTAATGTTGGCTATGTTTGATGTTGTTTCTGGCCATGCAGGCATCAGTGTCGTTATATGAGACTAGATCGAAGAGTGAGTCTAATAGCTTGGAGGGTCGTCTTCCATGTGTGGGACGCTGAGGAGGTCGAAGCTATGGCGTGCCGAGAGGGCTTACAACTGGGGGCGAAGTGGTGCCGGAGAAAGTGCATACTTAAATCAATACTTAAATCAGACTATTTAAGTATGGCCAGGCTTCTTCAACAACCATTTATTCAAAGATCGAGCCTACATCCAATCAGAGAGGCAACATAAGCCGGAGGTGTCTTCCAGGAACTCATTGTGAAGCATACGAGAAGAGAACAAAATGGCGTCCCCCATGAACATGCGCAGCTTGCAAAGCGAATTGTTCATGTTGCAATGTGACGCGACATGGGGATGGCAATGGGTACCCGCGACCTGAAACCCGATGGGTTTTTACCCCATCAGGGTATAAGTGTGGGTTAATTTATGTACCCATGATTTGTTAATAGGCAAAAATCCATACCTATTTGGTTTGTGGGTACGGCTATGGTTATGTTATACCTGAACTCATAAACCCATAAGTATATATATATATATATATATATATATATATATATATATATATATATATATATATATATATATATATATATATATATATATATATATATATATATATATACATACTCGATATACATCTATAATTGAAAGCTATCTCTGAATCTAATGTACTCCAAAACACGGTCCAACTAGCATATCTAGTGTCATATAGGAAGTAGCGTGCGAGCGCGTGTGTGTATATATAATTTTTTTCTATTATATTTGTTACATATTTGTTGTTCTATTATTATAGTCAAGTTTAATACATGTGTTACATTTCTTCTCGGACATGGGTAACCAGTAGATACCCGCTACCGCATGAGTATGGGTATGGGCACAAAATTGCACCCGCACTTGGGCATGGGCTTCTTCATGGGATATAAAAAATTCTGATGGGTACAAATACGGTTGGGTGATAATGATACCTATTGGATATACAAAACTAGTGTGTAAAGCATTTAATTGCTCATGAATGTAATGGGCCTGTTCGGCTGAACTTAAAGCCAACCATTTGGGTTGTTGCCGTTGCCAGGTTGCGATACAAAATTACTATAGCTACAGTGCTTTACAGTAGCTGCAGTGCTGCCGAGAAGTGAGCCGAGGCCCAATATTTTTTTCTGAGTAATGCTATAGCTCTTTAAAGAAAGCAGATATCTGGTGAATATATGGAATAAAAGATAGCACAAGCATCGGTCTGCCAAAACTCAGTTGAGTTTCCTCTTCACCCCTCTACCAAATTTAGCTTAAAAACAGGAAGGCCTTGCCATGTCAGACACAAAGCAAATTGGTACATGTCCGACTTATCATATTGTAGCAATTTGGAAACACAAGGTGACATCCTTTGGGAACCATACTTACATCAAGGATTAAAATTAGCAATGCATTATACGTACTCCTCCTATCTCCTAATAATAATAATATTTTTTTATATTGCTTGGAGCGCAACCAAATCTGTTGGTTCCAATCTATGGAGCCTTCGATGCTCCAACACCGCGTGTGGGCTCCACTGCCAACCAAAGCAAAATGGTGGGCCAGGAGATGCTTCCTGATGACGTGGTCTTATCAGGGCCCTTCGATATTATCATTTTACCCATGAACTGCTAGAGAGAAAGCTCATCAAAAGTGCTATGTGGGTCCAGCTCGAAAACGAGTGAAACCTTGCATTTTATTACCAATAACACTATGTAAAATGCAACACGTCCCCGGTCACACCTAACAGCAACAGCAGTATTCTTTTCTAGTACCCACAAGTGTGTTACATGTTTTCGTTTACATTACATAATAGAATAACCCATCAAAACTCTCTCGTGCTTTGTTAGTGAATACCATGATATTAAGAGTTAATTGCATGAGCGGCCTCTTGATTTGTCAAAGGATGTCACTTAGTTCCATAAGCTTTAAAAATTCATTTCTGGCCCCTAAACCTATTAATTCGTGCACCACAAGTCCTAAGTAGCCTGAGGTGATACAAGAAACGACTATCCATTAGAAACGACTATCTATTTTCTTTCTTGTGGCAGCTACTCAGGGCGTCCTGTGTCCTCTTTCTTTATTTTTCGTAAACTTTCATCTACATGGTTGTCCCACCATGCTAACTTGTCTCCATTGCCAGTCCTTCCATCCTCAGAGGACTTGGCGCATGTTTGGTTCTCCGTCACGCCACATCGCAACAAAGTTGAGGCTGCGACATCCGCTGACATTTTTTGGGTTGCAAATAAAGTTGGGCACGTCGTAATTTTTTTTGCATTGATCTACAACATAAAATTTCGCCATAGATGTGGCGGATGTCTTTGGCACCGCAAGTGTGCCGACGCCACAATGATGCATGGCGAGTTTGGGCTGGGAACTTGACAGGCCCTTAAAGAAGAAGAATAACCGGAGAAGAACATTATGAAACCCTATTGAATTTGGTCTTGTTTTTCTAAGCTCAGATTCTTCTTCTTCTTCTGTATAAAAAGGTTAACGCCCATGCAAGGGAAAATTTTACTGCAGGAAATGTAAAATGATACCGAGTTATTGGTGAATACAGAAGAAAACACTCTGACTTCAAGCTAACTTGATTACATAAAGTGCCTTTATTAGAATAACATTTCTACGACATGGAGGAGAGAGAAAGGTCACTGTTTGAGCAACTTAGAGGTTGAATCATGACTTGGTCCAAAAATAACATTTGTTGTACGTACACATTCTAATCCTCAACTTTGCTTAAAGGTCAAACCTCATATCTTGAATATAATCTGCAGTTCCACTTTGGTCAAAGCAGCATCACGATAAAACTTAAAACTAGGGTTTTAGGCCAATTGAGACATTCTCTTGATATTTGCTCAACATGAACCCTTCCTGACTTTTGTTGTAGAGTTCATCTAGAGTCATTTGGGCAAAAGGTTGCAAGGTTTGATTGACTTCATAAGCTCTCATTCACTTAATAAAGCCATTCAAGCAAAAACGTGACTCATTATTTCATATGACTTTTTATCCTTTCCTGTCTTAGCCTGAAAACTACTACTTTAATTGTGTCAGTGTCTGTTAGCAAATTTGCTCTAAGACATTTCTTTATTTTATGCCAAATTAGCTTGATATTATTTTACGCGTGCTATAAATTCCGTCTGTTAGCAAATTTGTTCTGAAGCCTTTTTGCGTGTCATGAACCGCTCGATATCATTTTACATGTGCTATAAAATTCTGTTTGTTGGCAAATTTGTTCTAAAGCCTTTTTTGTGTCATGAACTGCTCGATATCATTTTTACACGCGCTATAAAATTTTGTCCATTATCAAATTTGCTCTAAAGCCTTTTTTGCGTGTCATGAACCACGCTATATCATTTTACATGTGGTACAAAATTCAAATACAGAAAATACTACTTTAATTGTGCCGCGTATACTAGCAATTTGCTCTAAGCCTAGCTTTTTTTCCATTCCATGAACCTCCCTATGTCATTTTACTTGTGCTATAAAGGTCTGTTTTATCCATCCAACTAAAATTTAGCTCGCTAAAATTTTAAGGCTAAATCTTAGCTAGCTAAAAGTTCAACCAACTAAATTTTAGATGAGGTGTTTGGATCCTACAGCTAATAGACTCAGCTAAACTGGCCCTATTTGGTTCCAGGTGGTTTTGGCCCCTTTTAGTCACTGAATTGCCAAACAAGATGACTAAAAGGTGACTAAACTGATTTAGTCTTCTAGTCAAGGGGTGACTAAAGGGGACTAAAGGGCCAAAAAGACCACCCTGCCCCTCATCAATGCACTCGCCCGCCAAGTAGTCCACGCATGCCTAGGAGGCCACGATGACCGCGACTGCACCACCGACCGTGAAGGCGGCGCTTGCCCATCCAACCATGCCCGCGCTTGCCCAGCCCGCCCCGCCCGACACCAAGCAGTGTGTTGGGAACGGATGCGGCTGGGAGGCATGGTGACCGGACCACCGCACAGCGGAGGAACGGCGGTGGGAGCAGCCCATTGGTGGAGAGGAAGCAAAGGGGCTCCTCAGGAGGCGGAGTGTAGCAGAACCTCCTAAATTATATGGCCCACATGCATCTGTCATTGTCCCTAAGACCTCTGACAGCGATACATGCACACCAAATAACCTAAGAAGATCTGTCGGGTGCCCTCACAGGACCCCGATTAAACTACATTTAACAACTCATACCAGGATCAACAAAGGAGTAACTACAACATTACAACATTTGTACAAAACGTTACATCAGAGTGCGGAAGAATAATAATAATAAATTTACAAATCATGATTAAGTTAACTTTTTACAAACTTAACTTGTATTGCGGAAGTCGAGTAGAACTACAGAAGACAACTTAGGTAGAATACCTAAGTTAGGAGAGGACAATCAAATCATGTCAAGCCCACTGACATGACCTAATTAGCAGCACCAGTTAGCACCTGCAACAGGGGTTAACAAACTCTGAGTACGAGAGTACTCAACAAGACTTACCCGACTAAGACAAAGACTCCAAGGGCATGCTAGCTTTAGGAAATCAAGGTACGGGTATTCCAGAATCAAATTTTCTTTTGCAGAAAAGCTTACTAAGGTAAGTCCTTATCTTCAATATTTTACTTTTACCATTGATGGTTCATTAACCAATTCTAGGTGATCCTAATACAGATCAAAGTAATTATCATCAAAACATTTCTCATTCTTTCTTTCAATTCCAGTTCTTAACTACGATGCAAGTCAGGTGATCAAGTCTCCATAACCGAGGAGCAACGATGATTCGAACCGATTATACCCAGCTGGGGATCTCTAACCTCACGACATATGTAGAATCAAATCTTGCATATGCCAACCCTCATTTAGATCTCCCAAAACCAGAACGTGTCCATCGCCACCCGAGAGTACAGTACTCCTCGAACCCAGCCTGATTCTAGCCCCGAGGGTACACGCTACTCCCGCCATCTCTCCACTCCCAGTGCGAGGTTAGACGTTCTCGTAATGGAATCACTAACATTTTAGGCTTACCCAAGGTATGAGGCTAGTTGCAAAGTCTTGAACACAACAGGCTTACAACGAACGGACCTTAACCGACAAGGCGGAAACACTACATTGAGACTCCATTCCCAATGCATGTTAGCAGTGGCCAAACCACCCGCCCGATCTTTCAAGTTCATTCTCATATTTTAATATTCATTAAGTATGCCGTCATGGCTATGTAAACATTTCATTTAAAAGCTTAACTTCTAAGCATAGCGAAGTATACTACGCAGTTTCAGTAAAACAGGTATCAAGGTTGATATCACAATAATCAAGGATGATAATGCAACAATTAGGTTATCACTTAACTCCTAATTACTTAATGCAATAAACCATAGTATAAAATAATAAAGATTTATAAGTATCAAGGTAGGGTTTAAATGCACCGGGGCTTGCCTTCGTTGCAGCGGTGGTTAGTTCTTGTAGAAGTCAAGTTTGACACCAACACCTCGAGTGTATCACCTTCTCCGAAGCTTGATCGACATGATCCAAAACACTCTCGTATGCACTACACGTTGAAAGGATCAAGATGCCCAAGAGGGGGGGTGAATTGGGCTTTTCTAAAAATTAATTGCAAGAATTAAATCCTACAAGCCGGAATTCACCCCTAATGTCTACTAGTGTTCCTAGAGAGTCTACCGATACAAAGTTTTGCACCCTAGTTTCCAATCCTAGTCTAGCATGGCATATCTAGGAATGTAAATCAAGCAATGAAAGTATGTACGAGAAAGTAAATGCTTGAATGTAAAGGGGCAAGGAACACGGCGACGTTTTGCCGAGGTATCGGAGAGTCGCCACTCCCCACTAGTCCTCGTTGGAGCACCCGCGCAAGGGTGTAGCTCCCCCTTGATCCGCGCAAGGATCAAGTGCTCTCTACGGGTTGATTCTTCGACACTCCGTCGCGGCGAATCACCCAAAACCGCTCACAAGATGAGTTGGGTCATCCACAAGTTCCACCGGATGATCACCGAACTCCCAATCACCACCACGCCGTCTAGGTGATGGCGATCACCAAGAGTAACAAGCTAGAACTCTCACTTGACCACTACGAGCCCAAATGAGAAGGTGGATGCACACTTGCTACTCTCTCTAATCGCTAGTGAGGTGCTCTCAAGCTTCGATTCTCAAATCTCTATCCTCACTAGAGCTCTTGCACTACCTTGCACTTCAAAGGTGTTTATCAGCTGAACAAATGAGCAAGAGACCTCTAAAAGAGGTGGAGGGGTTGTATTTATACACCCCTCAGAGAAAACAAACCGTTACTTTCTGGCACGGGGTCACCGGACGCGCCGGTGCAACACACCGGACGCGCCGGTCCCCCGTAACGGTCAAAACGCGATTTCGAAATCGAAACACCGGACGCACTGGTCAGGTAGCACCGGACGCGTCCGACGTGCAAGGGTGCTTACTGGACTTACACCGGACGCGAGGCCGCGTCCGATGCCTGAAGACCGGACGCGTCCGGTCCTCTCTGGACCTTACTGGACTCGCACCGGACGCGCCGATCAAGTCCAGGTCGCGTCCGACGGGCGTTTTCTCTCGGTGACACGTGTCGGTCGTTGACCACCGCGTCCGGTCCTCGCGAGGACCGCGTCCGGTGGTCGAGGCCGAAACCTAGTCGCGGTAACGTATACACCGGACGCGTCCGGTGTTCCCGAAGACCGCGTCCGGTGCCTAGAAAACAGCCCGAAACGCGTCGCAACTTCAACCAAGTTGCTTCTAACTGAACCTTGAGCCAATCTAGGGTTGCCTAGCGCCAAGTTTAACAAGTGTGCACCACACCTAAACATAGGACTCGCCTAGGTCAAGCTACCCATTCATGCCCCCCTTTATAGTACGGCCAAAAGAGAAAAACGAAGATCCTAACGACTATTCCGAATGTGTCTCAACACTTCGTCATCCGGAACTAACCGTCCTTAATCTTGACGTCACTCTTTTGAAAACCGAAACGATTTCCATCAAGGGACACGAAGCCACAGTGCTCAAAGCAGTTATCACCTCCATGACCTAACTTACCAATGTTTCTGCAAAACACACGTTAGTCATGGTAATAAAGTGTTGTCATTAATTACCGAAACCAAACCTTGGGGCCTAGATGCTTTCAATCTCCCCCTTTTTGGTGATTGATGACAACACTAAGTTTCAATGGATTAGAGTGAAGGTTTTCAAGCATGCTTGGTTCACATAAGCAAAATACAATAAGCACAAGGGGTTAGGAATTGCTTATGTGCCCCAAGCCAAAAGAGTGTACTTCATAAGATAAGACAAAAAGCGTTAGTACACATAAGGATAGCTCATAAGTAATCGGAGTAAGGCACGGAAGCACAACCTTAGAGCTATAGCTAAAATGGTGACAAATATTAATCACTGAGACGAATAACACATTAAGATTTAAGGTTTACGACTCGACGACAATGTCACACGAATGCAATGCTGAAAATAAACAAGATATGCATGAAGAAGCACACGAAAAAAACAAAAACCCACTAACAAACTCCCCCTGAAACTACTCTCTCTCCCCCTTTGGCATCAAGCGCCAAAAAACTAATCTAATCTGACGGGGGGACAGACGGAGTCGTGTCGGGTGCCGAGGTGCGCGGAGTGATCACAAAGTGAAGCGAATCCTCGGAGTCTGAGCTATCTGGCTGACCCTCTGAAGAAGCACGTGGCTGTGGAGCGGTCTGGGTCTGAGCAGGAACAGGCACTGACTGTGTAGCAACAAGTGGATCTGTCTGAGTAACCTGAGCCTGAAGTGCGCCAGTAGCTGGGGGATCTGTCGAGGCAACTGAAGAAGGGATGGTCTCAGTAGTCCCGGTCCCTGTCACTGGTGGAACGACTGCCTCGGAAGCTGACAACCCTGACGAAGTGTGAAACGTAGTCGTATGCGAGGGTGTCGGCTGACCAGTCAACTCGCTGTAGGTGGCACTGTAATCACCAAGAGGTGTGCCTGTCAGAAGATGCGGGCGAGGCTGGTCTGACGGTGTAAACCCCGTATGTATAGGAGTGAAGCTCGGGGACTGAAAAGACTGGGGAACCTGCTGCTGTGGAGATGTAAACTGAAAGCTCGGCTGTCCCTGACTCGACGGACCACTGGAATGCAAAGCCTGAGTCATGACAGAAGCTGGCGGAGGAACCCCAACTGTGATAAGATGGCGCAGGAGATCCATGTACTGCTGCTGACTCTGTCGCTGCATCTCAACCTGCTGCCTCTGGATCTCAAGCTGCTGTCTCTGAAACTCGTCCTGACGAGCCTGAATCTGTGCTAGTGCTGCAGCTGTATCCTGTGCCTGGCGCTGTATCTGCTGCTGCTGCTGCTCCTGAGCCTGGGTCAACCTCTCAAGGATAGCCACCATGGCTGGGTCTGAGCGGGAGGCTGAGCCAGATCCACCGGCCTCGTGGTCGTGAGACCGAGGAGACCGGTACCTGGGGATGGGCTGATAGTCTTCATCAGTGCTGTCTGAAGTGACATCCTCAGGTATCCCAGCAGGCTGAGTGTCAAGGTCTGCGAGCTCTGCCTCGGCAAGCTCGTCAACTCTAGCGTCCTGCTCAGCTGCTGTCTCAGGAATCTCTGGGCGCTCACGCTGTCCTGGTGCTGGAGCCTGCTCTCTAGTGATAGAAGCCCAAAGCTGTCGAATATCATAATCAGGGAATGATGTAGTGGTGTTGGCAATCTCTGCCCTGATCTCTGGTGGCATCTGGATAGCTGATCTGATGATGAAACAAATCCAGTGGGCATAGGGAAGCTGACGGTTGCCCTTGAAGCCCTCAGCAATGGTGTCCTCCATCTCACTCAGGATAAGATCCCAGATATCAAACTGTCGCTGTGTCATGAGGTGGTGAACAACCCAAAGCTGCATCCTCGTCAGTCCCTCTCTGTAGCCAAGTCTAGGAAGTAAAGTGCGTCTGAGAATGGCATCCAAGACTCGGGCAAGAGGCGTCAGGCTGGCAGGAGTACGACGTGACCCTTCGCCAAAAGGCTCGCGAAAGCAGGGTCGAACCAGGTCGGTGGGTGGCACTGAACCGCCGTGAGGGCGTCTGGGAGGTGGAGTCTGACCATAGCACAACTGATGGATCCTCGTGTCAGAAGCTGGTAGTCTGAGGATCTCTCGAGCTCTGGAGCTGTACAATCTGTGATCGCGGCCTCTGAAAGCAAAGTGTATGAACTCATGGGCAGGATCAATCCAAAGAGAAGCATAGAACTCCCTGACCCATGTGCCGCAGTAAGCACCTGTCCGTCCAAGAAGATCTGATAAGCCAGGCAGATAGAACAGGTGCGGACGGAGCTGCTCTCCCACAACATCAACCAATGCCTCTAGTCGACATACCCTCTGAGGTCTGAAAGCAATGCCACTGTCAACTAGGGCCCTGTAGAAGTCCTCCTGAAGTGGGGTATAGAAACCCTCTGAAGCACTGGCATCTCTGACAGGTGGAAACCATCGGCTGACCTCCACAAACCTCAAGCTCTTCACCTGACGTGAAGAAGCACCCCTCAGGTCTAAGTGCACAACCGGGGGTGACCCTCTAACTCTGGGAGGAGGTCGTGCACCACGACGCGGGCCCTCTGGCCTAGGTGTCACCTGAGTACGAGCTCGTGTGGAGCGACGACGTGGTGGAGACTGAGCTGCCTGCTCCTCTATATCCTCAGTGGCCTGTGGAGCCTCAGTAGCCTGGGTAGCCTCTGTCTGCTCTGTGGGTGGATCCACTGACATCTGCTCTGAAGGTGCTGTAGCCTCGGTGTCCTCAGTGGCCTCAGTGCCGAGCTGTCGACCTTCAAGATGAAAGCGACGCTCGCCTATGTGTAACCCACTGCGTCTGCCACCTCTCTCTGCCTGCTCTGCGGCGTCTGCCACGGCCTGAGCAACCTCTGCATCTGAAAGTGTCCTCCTCTTCTTCCTGGCTGCAATCTTGATGCGCTTACCGCGCGCAATCTCATCACGACGGGGAGGACTGTTGTCCCCGTCGCCAGGAGCTCCTCCGGCGTTCTTGCAACGCACCATGCTGACTGACTGCCTGAGAACCTCTTGTGAGATGATGAACTGACACTCGAGAGGCTTGGCCTCAATCCGTATCCGCAGGCTTGGCCTCGGATTAAGCAAACAGATCTGACCCGGCACACCGACTGACTCGCTGCACGTATGGAATAGAGAGATATACAATAAGCATATATATATCTAAAGATACGAAACCCTAGATAGCAAGCACGTGAGATACGAAGTGAAACGACGCTAAGCTACCTCGGATCGACGAGACGACGGTGAAGGGACGAGGTGACCTAGTTCGCGAGAACCCCCGAGATCGGCGATCGAGCACTGAAACGACCAATCTAGATAGCAATGAAAGGTTATGGTCAACGGCAAGCCCTAACGAGAGAATTGAAAGGACTTGAATCGAAAACGGAATCGAGACGAGCCGTTACCTCGACAAGCCCTAGGGTTGAAGGAAACCCTAAGCTAGGGTTTAGGGGTAAACCCTAGGTTCAAGTCTCGGCCGAAGGAAGCGAGGGCACGGGAGCACAGGGGTGAGCTGCGGCGCTGGGGGATACCACAGTGGTGGCAGGTGGCCGGCTCTTGGCGGGTGGTGGCTCGCCGGCGGTGATTTTTGGCGGCGGCGCGATGTGGCGAGCAGCGGGCGCGAACGCGGGCGAGCTGAGCGGTGCAGCGCGATGGGAGCCGCCGGAGAGAAGGAAGGAGGCAGGTGAGTGGCGGCTCCGGCGGATTTGTCACGGCGGGTTGGCGAGACAAGGCGGCGGCGGCGGATTCCGTTCGGATGAAGCAAAAACGGACAAGTCAAAAAACGGACAAGACGGAACGGTTTTATGAGGGCTGAGATCCGCTCGATTCGGAAGCACCGGACGCGGTGGTGAAAATCACCGGACGCGGTGGAGCAGCGTCCGGTGACACTCCAGTAAGCGCCTGGAGTCACCGGGCGCGTCCGGTGAGGACAGACCGGACGCGGTCAGAGTCCGATGGCTGAGTGCTCGGGAATTCATCGCGGAGCACCGGACGCGGTGGTGGTAGCCGGGACCGGACGCGGTGGTGGTCAGAGGCGCGTCCGGTGCAGCGTCCGGTGCCTAGATCTGGACTTTGTCTTCTGGAAAACCGGACGCGCTGGTGGACGCCGGGACCGGACGCGGTGGTGCAGCAACACTGCGTCCGGTGCAGCGTCCGGTCGCTGTTTTTCGCCAATCTTCGTTCCGAACTGCGACGCGACTTCTCCCAATCAAGTTCCAATTCAAAGAGACTCAAATAAACACCAATTGGAACCTGATATGAGTGACCTCACTCAAACCCTCAAATTTTTCAAAATAGTTTGCCTTAGGCTAGTATAATTTTTACGAAAATAGGCAATAAACACCCAAGGAGCAACGTATGGCCATGCAATAGAGTTTTTGGACCTTTAGGAGCGTCAAATGCTCTCTCTATTCATGGACGAACACAGAGGTTGCTCAAAGCTAAACCGAAAAGAAACGACAAACAAACAACCATGCATATGCAATGCAATACAAGAGAGTAAAGCTAGGTTGCTTGTCAAGTTTGATCCACGGTTAGGCTTCTTCACTCCTCCAAAGGAGGGTTATCGTAACCGTGTTAGCCAAGCCCTAAATGCATTGCGATAAGGTAAACATGACATATGATACAATGCAATGCAAGGGACAACACGCGCTCATTTTTTAAAGTTACTTGAATCAAGCACATTAAGTTCACTTCTTAGCCTACAAAAGGTAGCCTCGTCCAAAGGTTTAGTGAAGATATCCGCTAATTGATTTTCACTTCGTACACCTTCTAGTGATATGTCATTTTTAGCAACGTGATCTCTTAGAAAGTGATGGCGGATATCAATGTGCTTGGTGCGAGAGTGTTGTACCGGATTATTAGCAATTTTAACGGCACTTTCATTGTCACATAAAAGTGGCACCTTTTCAAGAACAACTCCATAGTCTAGGAGGGTTTGTTTCATATATAAGATTTGTGCACAACAAGCCCCCGCGGCAATGTATTCCGCCTCGGCGGTGGACAAAGCCACACTATTTTGCTTTTTAGATGACCAAGATACTAGTGATCTCCCAAGCAAATGGCACCCTCCGGATGTGCTTTTTCTATCAATTTTGCAACCGGCATAATCCGAATCGGAATAGCCAACTAGTTGGAATCTAGCTCCTTTGGGATACCATAAACCAATACTTGGGGTGTGCTTAAGATATCTTAGGATTCTTTTTACGGCACTTAAGTGAGGTTCTTTAGGGCACGCTTGAAAGCGAGCACACATGCACACACTAAACATGATATCGGGCCTAGATGCGGTAAGGTACAACAAGCTACCAATCATAGAACGGTAGAGAGTTTGATCGACCGGTTTACCTCCCTCATCTAGGTCGAGATGTCCATTTGATGGCATTGGGGTCTTGATTGGCTTGCATTCTTCCATCTTGAATCTTTTGAGAAGATCCTTGGTATACTTTTCTTGAGAGATGAAAATCCCTTCTCTCATTTGCTTGACTTGAAAACCAAGGAAGAATGTGAGCTCACCAATCATTGACATCTCGAACTCCTTCGACATCAATTCACCAAATTCCTTGCAATAATCTTCATTTGTTGACCCGAAGATGATATCATCAACATATACTTGACAAATGAAGATCTCCCCATTAAGCTTCTTGGTGAATAGTGTGGTGTCGACCTTCCCAATGGTGAAGCCCTTCTCAATGAGGAAGTCCCGGAGGCGCTCATACCACGCTCTAGGGGCTTGCTTGAGCCCATATAGCGCCTTAGACAACCTATAAACATGATTAGGATATCTAGGGTCTTCAAACCCGGGAGGTTGATTGACATAGACTAGTTCATTAATAAAGCCATTTAAGAATGCACTTTTCACATCCATTTGATATAGTTTCATATCATGATGTGATGCATAAGCAAGGAGGATACGAATGGCTTCAAGTCTTGCAACGGGTGCAAAGGTTTCTCCAAAATCAAGACCTTCAACTTGAGAGAACCCCTTTGCAACTAGTCTTGCCTTGTTCCTCACCACTATGCCTTGGTCATCTTGCTTGTTTCGGAACACCCACTTGGTTCCAATGACTCTTGCACCTTTAGGATGCTCTTCAAGTGTCCAAACTTGGTTGCGGGTGAAGTTGTTCAATTCTTCATGCATGGCATTCACCCAATCCGGATCTTGAAGAGCTTCTTCTACATTCTTAGGTTCAACACAAGAGACAAAAGAGTGATGTTCAACGAAAGAAGCTAGCTTTTGAGATCGAGTCATTACTCCCTTTGTAGGACTCCCTATGATTAGTTCTTGTGGATGAGCTTGAAGTAGAGGTGAGTTCCTTCTATCAACCACTTGAGGAGGTGGATTGGGAGCATCAACATCTTGTGCTTGTGCCTCGGCTTGTTCATGAGAGACATAAGTATCTTCATTTTCAACTCTCTCATTCTTGTCATCATCTTGAGGCACACGTGATGAAGATGGTGGATCAATGATTTGCACATCGTCTTCATCATCTTTTGGCTTGATGTCTCCCACCGGCATGTTCTTCATGGCCTCCCTCAAGGGTTCATCACCTACATCATCACAATTCTCAATTGCTCCTTGGGAGCCGTTAGATTCATCAAATTCCACATCATATGTTTCTTCAACCAAACCGGTGGCATGGTTAAATACTCTATATGCTTTGGACTTTGATGAGTAACCAACAAGAAAACCAATATCACAACGTCTTTGAAACTTCCCTAGGTGTTGACGCTTCTTGTAGATGTAGCATTTGCAACCAAACACCCGGAAGAATGAGACGTCCGGCTTCTTCCCATTAAGCAACTCATAGGGGGTCTTGCCAAGAAACTTTTGGAGGAAGAGGCGATTTGAAGCATAGCATGCGGTGTTGATTGCCTCGGCCCAAAACTTCTCCGGAGTGTTGTACTCATCTAGCATTGTTCTTGCAAGGGTGATCAAAGTCCGGTTCTTTCTCTCAACTACACCATTTTGTTGAGGAGTGTAGGTTGAAGAAACTTCATGCTTGATTCCAATTTCATCACAATAAGCTTCAATGTTGGTGTTGTCAAACTCTTTCCCATTGTCACTTCTAATCTTCTTTATCTTGACTTCGAATTCATTTTGAGCTCTCTTTGCAAACTTCTTGAAGCAACTTGCTACTTCGGATTTGTCATGAAGGAAGAAGGTCCATGTATACCTTGAGTAGTCATCCACTATTACAAGACAATAGAGATTACCACCCAAGCTCTTGTATGTTGTAGGCCCAAACAAATCCATATGAAGAAGTTCTAGCACTCTTGAGGTTGACATGAAAGCCTTGGTTGGATGAGTGTTTGCAACTTGTTTGCCCGCTTGACATGCACTACAAGGTTTGTCCTTTTCAAACTTCACATCCTTCAATCCTCTTACTAGTTCTTTCTTCAATAGCTTGTTGAGAGTGCTCATTCCAACATGTGCAAGCCTCCTATGCCAAAGCCAACCAAGTGAGGTCTTGGTGAACAAACATGTCATCAAATTTGCATCTTCGGAGGTGAAGTCAACAAGATAAAGATTGTTGTATCTAAAGCCTTTGAATATCACTTGCTTGTCATCTATCTTTGAAACTTCAACTTCATTTGGTGTGAACAAGCATTGGAAGCCAAGGTCACAAAGTTGCCCAACGGATAACAAGTTGAAACTCAATGAAGCAACATAGAGCACATTTGAGAGTGAGTGATCATTTGATATTGCAATCTTGCCTATACCCTTGACTTTGCTCTTTGAATTATCTCCAAATGTGATCTTCTCTTGACATATCCCATTCTCTTCAATGGAGGTGAACATACGAGGATTACCGGTCATATGTTGAGTGCAACCACTATCAATAACCCAATGAGATCCACCGGTCTTGTAGTTCACCTACACACAAGAGATCAAGCTTTTCGTTTAGGGACCCAAACTTGAGAGGGGCCCTTGACTTTCTCAACTAGTGACTTGGCAACCCATATTTTCTTTGGCCTATTCTTGTTTGGGGGACCCAAAAACATGACTTTCATCTTTCCATTTGAATCTTTTCTTAGCATGTAATGAGCATTGAATGCAAAGGGTCTAGCATGCTTGGGCAAGGGTTGTGGTGGTGGAGTTTTGCATTCATGAGCAAAGTGACCTTCTTGACCACACTCAACACATCTCTTTGGCTTGGGCTTTGATTTGCTTTGTTGTTGAGCTTTTGCTTTCTTCTCTTGATTTGCCAAGTATCCAATACCACTTCTATCCATCTTCATTACGGTGTTCATGAGGAGCTCACTTTGCAAATATTGGCCTCTTGTGAACTTGCTTAGGCCGGTCTTGAGATGCTCTTTTTCTTGCTTGAGCTTCTTGTTTTCTTCAATAAGTGACTCATTTGTTGGTTGCTTCTCAAGAGCCATCAAACCTTTAAGCTTCTTGTTCTCATTTGCAAGCTTCTCATTCTCACACTTGAGCTTGGCATAATCATCATGGTTGCATGACTCAACCACACTCTTGCCTTTGCTACTAGAACCTTGCTCAATGCTTTCAATGATCAAATCATCACATGATGTAGCTATATCACACTTAACAACATTGTTAGTAGCATCATGTGTCTCAAGAGCAAGTTCATTAGCAACCACAAGACTATCATAGTCAATTTTTAATGTGGTGTACTTGTCTTTTAGAGAGCTATGTCTAGTGATGAGCTCATCATGCTTCCTCTCAAGTTTATCATGTTGATCTTTAAGCTCTTTATTAGAGGTTTTGAGCTCTTTGAGAGTGGAAGACATAACTTCATTTTGATCTCTAAGCTTATCCCTATCATCATGTGCACCTTTTAGTTTGGATGTGAGTGTTTCATTTTCATGTTGAAGCTCATCATTTCCATTTCTAGTCCTTCTTATGATTCTAGAATATTTGTTTAACAATTTTACTAATTCATCATAAGAAGGTGTATCATCATCACTATCACTATCATCATCATCATCACTATTACTATCATAGTTTTGTACCTTTCGTTCACCCTTGGCCATAAGGCATAGGTGAGTAGTGGACGATGATGGTGAAGAAGGCGGTGAAGGTGGTGACGAAGATATCGGTGAAGATGATGGCCCCATCACAAATGCGGCAACCTTCTCTCTCTCATCATCGCTCTCATCTTCGGAGGACTCACAAGATGATTCAATGTCGGTGAGCCAATCACCAACAATATAAGCCTTGCCTCCCTTCTTCTTCTTGTAGAATCCTTTTTTCTTGCCATCTTTCTTCTTGTATGGCTTATTTTTCTTCTTCTCTTCTTCTTCATCACTTGAATCATTTTTCTTGCCCTTGTTCTTGTTCTTGTACTTGTCTTTTGGTGGTCTAGGGCATCGATGAGCTAGGTGGCCAAGTTCACCACAATTGTAGCAATCCATCTCCGAGATTGACTTCCTCTTGCTACTTGTGAAGAATTTCTTCTTCTCGCTATCGAACTTGATACCACTCTTGTTGAGCTTCTTTAGCATCTTGGTGGTCTTTCTCACCATGAGTGCAAGTGATTCATCATCGACATCACTTTCACTTGAGCTTTCTTGCACAATCATGGCTTGGCCCTTCTTCTTCTTATTGTCATGACTAGCTTTGAAGGCCAAGTCCTTCTTCTTGAAAGATGATGAACCTTCTTCCGGGGTGATGTGCATGTACATCTCATGTGCATTGATCTTTCCCAATACTTGAGTCGGTGTTGCGGCGGAGAGATCACTTTGGTGAAGTACGGTGACAATATGTCCATACTTCTCAACGGGAAGCACACTCAAGATCTTCCTTGCAACATCCGATTGGCTCATTTTAGTGAGCCCAAGAGCATTGAGGTCTTCTACAAGAACATTCAAGCGAGTGTACATGTCATTAGCACTTTCTTTGGGAAGCATATCAAAAGAATTAATTTTCTTTAGAGCTATATGATAGCGTTCCTCACGCTCACTCTTAGTTCCCTCATGGAGAGCACAAAGATTCTCCCACAATTCATGGGCGTTCTTTGCATTACGCACACGATTGAAGATATCTTTGCCTAAGCCCCGGTAGAGTGCATTTTTGGCTTTTGCATTCCACCGGTCGTACTTCTCCTCGTCACCACTTGGGTTAGCGGGATCCCTTATGGGGGGAAGCCCTTCGGTTGCGGCTCTAAGACACCCAACATCTATGGCTTCGAGGTACGCCTCCATACGAATTTTCCAATATGGAAAATCGTCTCCCTCAAAAGTGGGAGGAGGTCCTTCCCCATTAGACATCTTGCTCTAGGCGGTAAAGCCTAAAAGAAGAGCAACACGGCTCCGATACCAATTGAAAGGATCAAGATGCCCAAGAGGGGGGGTGAATTGGGCTTTTCTAAAAATTAATTGCAAGAATTAAATCCTACAAGCCGGAATTCACCCCTAATGTCTACTAGTGTTCCTAGAGAGTCTACCGATACAAAGTTTTGCACCCTAGTTTCCAATCCTAGTCTAGCATGGCATATCTAGGAATGTAAATCAAGCAATGAAAGTATGTACGAGAAAGTAAATGCTTGAATGTAAAGGGGCAAGGAACACGGCGACGTTTTGCCGAGGTATCGGAGAGTCGCCACTCCCCACTAGTCCTCGTTGGAGCACCCGCGCAAGGGTGTAGCTCCCCCTTGATCCGCGCAAGGATTAAGTGCTCTCTACGGGTTGATTCTTCGACACTCCGTCGCGGCGAATCACCCAAAACCGCTCACAAGATGAGTTGGGTCATCCACAAGTTCCACCGGATGATCACCGAACTCCCAATCACCACCACGCCGTCTAGGTGATGGCGATCACCAAGAGTAACAAGCTAGAACTCTCACTTGACCACTACGAGCCCAAATGAGAAGGTGGATGCACACTTGCTACTCTCTCTAATCGCTAGTGAGGTGCTCTCAAGCTTCGATTCTCAAATCTCTATCCTCACTAGAGCTCTTGCACTACCTTGCACTTCAAAGGTGTTTATCAGCTGAACAAATGAGCAAGAGACCTCTAAAAGAGGTGGAGGGGTTGTATTTATATACCCCTCAGAGAAAACGAACCGTTACTTTCTGGCACGGGGTCACCGGACGCGCCGGTGCAACACACCGGACGCGCCGGTCCCCCGTAACGGTCAAAACGCGATTTCGAAATCGAAACACCGGACGCACTGGTCAGGTAGCACCGGACGCGTCCGACGTGCAAGGGTGCTTACTGGACTTACACCGGACGCGAGGCCGCGTCCGATGCCTGAAGACCGGACGCGTCCGGTCCTCTCTGGACCTTACTGGACTCGCACCGGACGCGCCGATCAAGTCCAGGTCGCGTCCGACGGGCGTTTTCTCTCGGTGACACGTGTCGGTCGTTGACCACCGCGTCCGGTCCTCGCGAGGACCGCGTCCGGTGGTCGAGGCCGAAACCTAGTCGCGGTAACGTATACACCGGACGCGTCCGGTGTTCCCGAAGACCGCGTCCGGTGCCTAGAAAACAGCCCGAAACGCGTCGCAACTTCAACCAAGTTGCTTCTAACTGAACCTTGAGCCAATCTAGGGTTGCCTAGCGCCAAGTTTAACAAGTGTGCACCACACCTAAACATAGGACTCGCCTAGGTCAAGCTACCCATTCATGCCCCCCTTTATAGTACGGCCAAAAGAGAAAAACGAAGATCCTAACGACTATTCCGAATGTGTCTCAACACTTCGTCATCCGGAACTAACCGTCCTTAATCTTGACGTCACTCTTTTGAAAACCGAAACGATTTCCATCAAGGGACACGAAGCCACAGTGCTCAAAGCAGTTATCACCTCCATGACCTAACTTACCAATGTTTCTGCAAAACACACGTTAGTCATGGTAATAAAGTGTTGTCATTAATTACCGAAACCAAACCTTGGGGCCTAGATGCTTTCACACGTAATAAAAATGATGCGATGCTTAATATGATGAAATGCATGCCATGATGCATGACGCATGATGATGAATAAGGCATAGCATACAAGAGACATTTAGAAAGGATAAACATCAGTTATCTACTTGAGTACAACTTTCCTTCGCGGTACAATTGCAAGCTAACAAAGTTAATTTAAAGGTTAACTAACCATAACTTTGTTTTTACCCAAGAGGTTGCATCTAATAACAAGTAATCTTACCACAAGACCACTAAATAGTAACATAAATAAGTTATTAACTACTAAAGACCTAAGTTAATGACACTAACTATCATTAACAAATCCTAGTTAACAAGTCAATTATAACTTAAGCAATTAATTAAAGTGCCAAGGGTCATTACATGTTAATGACCTAAGGTCATCACTCAATCCCAAAAGAGCACACAACACTTAAAGTTATTGATTTAACATTTAATTACTATTTAATTAATTAGGGCATAATTAATAGTTGATCAAACTTTACCTAAACAAGCTCAAACTTTTTCTATATATTAAGAATGACTTAAAACAGTGTCACAATAAATTTAATTATTTTTGGATTAATAAATTAATTATTAAAATTTATGGAAGTTGCATTTAATCTTTATTGGAACTAATTAAATCTACTGCACAAAGTATTCAAATTCATGATTTAACATTTTTCCTAGATAGTTTATACATTGAGAAGCTTACACAAAAATTTTCATGAATTTTGGAACTCTACACAATTTTTAGTGAAATAAACAAATAATAACACTATTTATTTATTTGAAAAAGGAAAAACAAAAACGAAAATCAAACCGGGCTGCTTCCCTCCGGTCCGGCCTAGCTAGACGGCCCGCGTTCGCGCCCGCGCTCGCGCGCTCGGCCCAGCCGCGCGGCCCAACAGGCGGCCTGCCTCGCGCGCGCGCCGGCTCTCCCTCTCTCTCTCGCTGACACCGCGGACCCACTTGTCATCTTCCTCCTCCTGCTCGCCCGCTCGCTCCCGCGTGCCCACGCGCTCGCCCGCGGTGACCGGCCGGTGACCGAAGCCTCGGTCGACCAACCGAGCGATCCGACAGCCTCTACGCGACCCAGCGAACCCGTTTTGCTAACTTGTAGCTCGTCTCGAGCTCCGGTGCTACCTCACCGACGACGGTGGCGGTCCGACAACCACGGTGACCGGCGACTCGACAACACAACGGTGTAACGATCAAGACGAGTGGTCAGGGAGCATCAGGGGCGTACCACGATCACGAAGGAGTGATCGGTTGAAGCTGAGAGGCCCTGGAGGCGGCTGGCCACGGTGGCGGGGCTCGACGGGAACGGCGGCGACCCGAGGTAGAAGACGACGGCTCCCTGGCGATCCTGAGCAGTAGCGTCTACACAAGAAGGCGCAATAGATTCGCCAGGTGATGGCGGAGCGATTGGCGAGATGGAGATGGCTGTGGTGGAGTAGGGAGGGTGAATTTAGCTGGCGAAAGGAGGACGGTGGCGGCGGCGATGGTGAAACCGACGGCGATAGTGGCGGTGACGGTCTTTTTATAGAGCTGTGAAGCTAAAGAAGCAGCTGGAGAGCGCGAGGCGGTCACTGTGGTCACGGTGGCAAGCTGAAAGATCGTGGAAGCGGCCAGCGCGACGTCGGCGGCTCGCCAGCGCCCATGCCGCGCGCTGCCGGTGTGTGATTCGCCGGTGCACTGTAGCTGCCCCCCCCCAAATTTAAATTTTCGAACTGTTTTCTCAAATTACTCTCAAATTCATGTGGAAACTTGAAAAACTTCCAATATATGAAATCTTCAGAATTTCAAGCTCTACAAGTTTTGTATTGAACACTTTTTCAAATTCTAACTGGATTTTGAAATTTGAGTTTAAATTCAAAAGGGGACATATTTTTCAGATTTGGTAATTTAGAAATTACTTTTGATTTTATATTGAAACTTCAAAATCTCCAAACATCAAAGTTGTATATCTTGACCAGACCTACAACTTTGCTGTTCAAAACTTTTTCAAATTCTGCCTCCATTTTGAAATCTTAGTTTGGGGACAAAAAAATGAATTAAAACTGAAATTTGTTTATTTTCAAAATTGCTCCACATTTTACGCTAAAACTTTGAAAACTCAAAACACCAAAGTTGTAGCCCTTGAAAAGTTCTACAAACTTGGTTTTAAACTTTTTCCCAAATTTTGCTTAGATTTTGAATTATTTCAAAAGGGGTAAAACAGGGTTTTGAATTCATTTGATTACTTTTTTTTAACTAAAACATGATTAATTATTTAACACTAATAACACATGTAACATATGCAACATATGCAACCTGACTAAAGTAACATGTGCAAATGAATGCATTTATGGCATGTCATTTGATGTTTATGCTTGATGATGCTTCATAATCAAGTTTTAATTGTTTCTTAACATCTAGGATGTTACACGGAGGGAGTCACGGAGGAGCAGTAGCGACGTCGAGCGGAGCACGGGGTTCATGGCGAGGAGCAGGAACGAGCTTGAGGCGCTTGGTCGTGCGCCCGAGCACCTCGGTGGTGGGTGGATCCGGCGGGGGAGAGAGCCAAGCAGGGGCTCAGTGGGTGGATCCGGCGGGTAAGAGAGCTGAGCAGGGGTGTTTTAGTCTTTGTTCATCACCTTTAGTGTGCATTAGTCCCTAGATCCAAATAGCTAGGGCCTGAACTAAAGTTTAGTCCAGGAACTAAATGGAACCAAACAGGCCCTTACATTGGTTGAAATAGCTAAACTTAGCTAAACTTTAGCCGATCTTTTTGCCGGACCATTTGGATTCCTATTAGTTAATTTTAGCCGGCTAAAGTTTAGTCGATGGATCTAAACATTGTTTGCCCAAAATTCAGATACAGATCGCTATACATGCATGCATTTAGTCCCAGGGGCAGATCCAAGGCGTGGGCTGGGGGGCTGCAGCCGCTCTCTTGAGCCTCATTTCTTCACTAAATCACAGTTGCTTAGTCTCAAATCACAGTTAATCTTTAGCTCTAGCCCTAAATCTTCACTATTTAGTCCCCACTTTGTCCCTATCCTGGATCCGCCCCGGTTTACTCTTGCTATTTGAATTTGAACCCCTGTCAGCTAACGTGAATGGGACCGTAGAAGTAAGGCCATGGTTAGTTCCCAAAAATTTTCAAGATTCTCCGTCACATTGAATGTTTGGACACATGCATGGAGCATTAAATGTAGACAAAAAAAACTAATTATACAGTTTGGTAGAAAACCACGAGACGAATCTTTTGAGCCTAATTAGTCCATGATTGGACATTAATTAACAAATACAAACGAAAGTGCTGCAGTAGCCGACGCCAAAATTTTTCGCGAACTAAACACACCCTACAAGACAGAATAGAATCTGGGGTGCACGGCGAGGGCGCGACGGAGCCGTGTAAAACAAATCCGCGGTGTCTCGCTTTTTTTTTTTTTCAACACGGTGTCTCGCTTTCAGGAGTGGATGAGGATCCCATCCCATGTGGCAACCGCACCTTCACGTTCACATCCACACACCACGCCAAGAGAAGAGAAATCAGCACTAGAAGAAGCAAAAAGTGCCCCCAAAAATCTCCCAAAGGGCAAACCGCACCTCCCTCCCTCGCCACAGCGCCGCCTTCGCCGCCGTCGTCTCCGTCTCGTCCGCCTCCTTTCCCCTCGCATCCCCTCTTCCCCTCCCCCCTTGAGTCGCCGCGGCAGGGGTCTGCGGCAGCTGCGCGGGTCTGTGATCGCTCGCTCAGATATTTCTCCGCTTTTTTCTGCCTGCCCCGATTTTCCTCGGCGCCGGTCCCCTCCGATTCCAGCCCCCTCCTCCTGTCTCGCCGGCCGCTCTCTGCTCCCCCGCTACTCGCGCGGAGATCGGTCGGATTTTCCCACCGCAAACCACGCCGATTCCACTCCGCAGACCTCTTCCTCAGGGACGGGATTAGATTGGATTGGATTGGATTGGATTGGATTGGATTGGATTGGATTGGATTGGATTGGATTGGATTGGATTGGATTGGATTGGTGGTGGATCTTCTCCTCAGGGGACGCACAAGACCATCGTCGTCGCCTAAACTTGGCCATGCCCATGCCAGCTCCCGCTCCTGCTCCCGCGCTGCTGCTCCACCTCCGCTGCTACTAGACCAGAGGCCACCCCCACCCCACCACCCTCACCCCCACGGAGGACGACGAGGCGCCATGAGGCGGGGAGGCGCCAAGGACGACGACGCCGCGCCCGACAAGGTCATGGGCCCTCTCTTCCCCCGCCTCCACGTCAACGACACCCTCAAGGGCGGACCCCGCGCGCCGCCCAGGAACAAGATGGCGCTCTACGAGCAGTTCAGCGTCCCCTCTCACCGCTACAGCGCCGCCGCCGCCACACCGCCCGCCCCTTCCCCGGCGCCCCCTTGGCGCGCGCAACGACCCGCCTCCGCCGTCCCGTCCACGTCCGCCAGACAGGTGAGGTGGTTCTTGGATTAATCCATCCATGTTGGTCCATGGGTTTACTTGATTATTATGACTGAGGGTATGCATGATGTCGATGAATTTTAGGGAGCAAGAGAGTAGGCTGGGTATGATATGTTTGGCAGAGCGCCGACACAACAATAGAAAATTTTACCTTCTACCCTTCTGCTCCACGTCCCACAAATGAAATTAATCAAGGTTTATATTGCTACTGCAAAATCGTATTTATTTACGCTGTAGAGCTGCCTAGGCACCCAATCTTTTTCTTTAATTATTAGCCAAGTAAGTCAAGATTTGGCATACGCCATAGTTGGATACTTTGTTCAGGCTGTAAGCAGTTACAGTTACAAAATGTGATTGGAGTAAAACATAAATTTATAAGACCATTGGACCAATAAATACAAAGTAATTATTTACATACTTTCTTAGTTATTTTCGATGCTAAATTTTAAAAATATCGATTCCCCTTCATAAAAAGGGGACCATGAAATGGATTGAGGATGCTCCAGTTCTTGTCCACAGCTTTTCCTTTAAAGGCCTTCTTTCTTTCTGTGTGCTCGCACGCCCTTGGTATATAGGACTAGAAGGTGACAGGAACAAGATACACCTTACCTAATAACAGTGTTTAGCTCCCCCATCCTTTGATCTTCTGATGATTAACAGTGTTAGGCTCCCCCCCTCCCCAACACCCATCCTCTTTTTTCTTTTTTTTTTATCCTTTGATGATTAATGATGCTTGCATCGAGGGGGTCCTTGTCGCATATGGCTTGATTTATCTGTACTCAATTCATACTATGGCATGCTCACCTGAACCTTTGCTTCTAGGTTGGCGGCAGCGATAGACCTCTCTTCCCATCGTTTTGTGTGCCTTCAACTGAACCCGTTCGTTCATCAGATCAGATGAATGCCAACTCCAATGGGCGGGCTGCCAATGGTACAAGAGCTGAATCTGGGAGGCAGTCTGCACATCTTAAGAGCAAGGATACCAATGCTGCTGGACCAACGGCAGAGTGTAGTTCAAGACAGAGAGAAAGTGCCAATAAGAATTCTTCAGGGAAGAAATTGGCTAATGATGATGATTTTACAGTTCCCTCCGTCTTATATTCTGGAGTGCCTCCACATTCCAGCCAAGAAAAGCTCATCCTGTTCCCTACCACAAGTCCATGTAAGAGTGTGCCTGCAAAATATTCTACCAATGGCAAGAGACATTTGGAAGGAATGGATGTTTCTGATGTGAAATCAAAGGGGCCCTCAGGTATTAAGGATACAGAGCCAGTACAAGTGAGGATAGACTTGGAAGACGAAGAGACAACTCCATCGTTTCAAATATTGAAAGACAAGATGGGGAGACCAGACCCAAAGGTGTCTTCATACATGGGCAGGTTGAACAAATATAATGTTGCTGATAAGCAATATTCTGAAGCTGAGAGTTATCAGATGAGGACCAGGAATGAGGATGCTGCTAAGACCCAGAACCCTCCAAAAAATGGAACAATGCTGTTGTCTAAGCCATATGCTGATAGGGAACAGAATGGTGATTCTGATATATTGAAACATGGCTTAAGAGATACAGGTGAGAAGAGGAAAAGATCACATCATGGTGTCGAACGAAACAATGATTTGTCTCATTCCTCAGTGGAATCTCTACCTGGAATGGAGATTTTTCCAGATGATGTTGTTGGTGCTATTGGTCCCAAGCATTTTTGGAAAGCCAGACGAGCTATTGTCAAGTAAGTATCCAAAACTCTAGTTCATGTTGTTGCTGTTTTACATATTACTGAATGCCCTGTGTGAGCACATACCACCTTGGTGACCCCTGTATCAGTTAGTGTTTGGCTGACTAGGCCAAACAGTTTATGTCCATCATATCTCTCTAGACTCTGCATCTGCTGCTATCAAACCATTTATCACTGTTTTCAAGCTTTGTTCTTGCTAACCACAAATGAACCTGTATAGATTAGACATCTCCCTCTCCCAAATCCTGTTTCATTTCAAATTCACTCTCAGCACATGCATTTATGAACTAGGAGCATAACAGAGGTAGAAAAGAAAAGGATGATGCCGATTAGTGTACTTTGTGTGGTGGCATATATTGAATGTCTTTCTTCCTCTTTGTCGGAAATGTGTTTGGAATATTATCTCCCTTTATAAATTTCCTTTTCTTGTCGTTTACACTTGCTTTTCTTAAACTTCCATACAGTCAGCAGAGGGTTTTTGCTGTTCAAGTATTCGAGCTGCATAGGTTGATCAAAGTGAGTCTGCGGCAAATAAATAACTTCTTCGGGCTCATGCTTATGGGCAGGTCAACTTACGGGTGGTTTTAATTTGAAGTTTGATTTAACCATTGTTGATGTTGACTTGCAAGCAGGTGCAGAAGTTGATCGCTGCATCTCCACATCTACTTATCGAGGGGGATCCTTGCCTTGGCAAATCCTTGGCGGCAAGTAAGAAAAAACTGGCTGGAGATGTGGAAAAACAGCTTCAATCAGCTAAAAACAATGATGAGGTGCAACCAACGCAGCAGCAGCTAGAGCACTCAAAAGAGAACACTGAAGCGAACCATCCTTCACCATCTCAAGGTGATGCAGCTGAAGTCCAACATAACAATCAAGCTGCAACAAATGGTGCCGTTAGCAGTAATCCTCCCTCGATGCCTACCCCTTCTGACAACAAACAGAACAGCTGGTGCATTCCTCCACCTCCGAGTCAGTGGCTGGTTCCTGTTATGTCCCCGTCTGAAGGCCTTGTCTACAAACCTTATACTGGGCACTGCCCTCCGGCGGGGAGTTTCATGGCGCCCCCGTTTTTTGCCAGCTGTGGTCCTGTAAGCCTCCCGTCCACAGCTGGGGATTTCATGAATTCGACATATGGCGTTGCTATGCCTCACCAGCCCCAGCACATGGGTGTTCCTGGTCCTCCACCCATGCCACCGATGTACTTCCCACCTTTTAGCATGCCGGTGATGAACCCTGCTGTGTCAGCCTCTGCAGTTGAGCAAGTGAGCCATGTTGCAGCGTCACAGCGTAAGGGGCACATAGAGCAGCATACACGGAACTCGTGTAACGCATCTCACTTGAGGAGCGAAGCGGTATCAGCCGGCGTTTGGAGAGTCCATGCGTCAAGGGACAGCGAGCTGCAAGGCAGTAGCGCTAGCGGTCCTTTTGACAGGCAGCAAGGTGAAGGGAGGGGTCCTGCGCCACCCTTTCCGGCATCTTCAGTTGGAAACGGGCAAGCTCAAGCTCAACCCTCCTCTGGAAGCAGGGAGAATCCGAGCAGAGTCATTAGGGTTGTTCCCCACACTGCACGCACTGCTTCGGAGTCAGCAGCGCGGATTTTCCAGTCAATACAGATGGAGAGGAAACAAAACGACCCGTGACTCGCAATCGCACGCTGTATGTTACTTGACCCGTAGAGTTACTATAATTGTTTAGCTGAGAGCCTAGACAAATAGTGCTAGGTACTGTATTATTTTTGACCGATAATAGCTGTTATATATGATTGCCGTAAATTGGCTGACCTGATGTTTTGTTCAGTGTAAATATGCGGGGATTCAGGTGTCTGTCAGAATGATGGCCTTGTAATACATCTGTAGCTATGTTGGTTATGATGCTGTATACAGGAACTGGAATTTGTAACCTTGAAGGAATTTTCTACTTCTCTGTTAAGGAAAAACTGGGGTTTGTCTTGACCTGCAAAGGTTCTGTTGTAGGAATGCTAAGAAATTCAAACCTGTGTGTTATTATGTATATAATATATGCTGATGTGCAATGTATATTGTATATGTGCCGATGACGTTGCCAGGATAATAATGTCATGGTTCGTACCTGTGCCATCTGACTAATTCGAAGGTAGAGAACTCTGCTGCCATCGTATGTTGACGGATGATGACGGAGAAGCGTTGTGATGTTGATTTTGGAGACAAGAAGGTTCTGCCCTGCTCTGTTTCATCGTTTCTGTGTCGGGGGCTTTCAGTTACATACAAGAGAATAAAATTACAAAACAGTTACTGTACAAGAGAACCTGCCTGTGCTAACGATATAGGAGCATACACTTTTATACAGTGATGGCACAAGAAGTGTATAATAAGTACTAACAAACGTGTACCCACAATCTTTGGTGCGACATTTGGTACCCACAATCTTTAGTACGTATATAAAAAAGGTAGGGGGAAGAAAGACAAGGCGACGGCCGGTCAGTCGGAACGGGCGACGGCGGCGCAGGCCTGGGATGCCACCTTGGCCATGGCGTCCTCCCCGACGCGGGCGTTGGCGTTGCAGATGTTGGCGAAGGCGCGCATGTGCTTCATCCCGTACTGCGCGAGCGGGCCGCAGTGGCGCTCGTACGCGCGCACCATGGACTTGAGGCAGTCCCAGTCGTCGGCCAGGGGCTGCCCCGCCGGCCGCACGGCGCCGAGCACCCTGGGCCCTTCCTCCGACCCGAACAGGAGGCCGCCGATGAGCTCCATGCTGCTGTCCAGGCGGGACCGGCGGGACATCACCTGCAGCAGCCGCCTCCGGGCCTCCGCCTTCTCGGGCGTGCCCTCCGCCGCCCTGCGGTACCTCTGCCAGAAGTAGACCAGGTCGGCGTCGCGCTGGTTCACTGCCGCGCCGCCCGAGGATCGCCGCAGCAGCGAGTCGTCGTCGTTGGCGGGGTCGGTGCCCATGAAGGTGTAGAGGCTCTGCGCGGCGAGGCCCTGCACGTCGCCGTACTCCATGACGTGGGAGCCGAGGTTGTAGGTGCCGTGCGCCGACGTCCGGTCCTTCACCGTCTCGTACTGCTGCCTCAGCGACTCGGCGCGGCGGTTGTGCGTGTCGCTGTCCTCCATCCACGCGACGCTGTAGAGGTCCCCGAGGCAGGTGTCGAACTCGGGCGGCGGGCCCGGGTCGTCGCCGGGGCAGTAGGTGCCCCAGCTGCTCTCCTCCGCGTTCGCCGCCGTGGTGGCGTACACGGAGATGTTCTTCGGCAGGAGGCCCTGGAAGATGCTCCCGGACTCGCACGCCTCCAGGTAGAACGCCAGGCTCCGGTAGCCCCCCGCGGCGTGCTTCTTCTTGAGCGCGTCCACCAGGTCCTTGGCGTACAGGTAGTCGTCGGACGGCATGCCGAGCACCCCGGGCCCGCCGTGGTCGCTGTAGTAGACGAAGACGTGGTCGTCCGGCCCGCTGGCGACCACCTTGCCGCTGCCGCCGCCGGTGACTGCGGACTTGTTGCCGAGCAGGACGGCGAGGAAGTTGTTCACGTTCACGTTCTTGCCCGTGTAGTCCTTGGGGACCCCCGCGTACACGTCGCCGCCGTCTGGGTGGTTGATGATGACGCCCGGCCTCGGGTTGTCGGGGCTGTCGGCGATGTCGTCGTACATGAAGACAATGATGTTCTCGTCCTTGAGCCCGCCCTTCTTCATGATCTGGTACGCGTGGCACACGTCCGCCTGTCCATGGATGCATCAGGATCAGCTCGAGATGGCCAACACAAGCAACACGTACGAATCGCCACATGCAGAGTTTTTTTTTAATAGGAATTCAGAATTCCATTACTCAACCGAGTCCGCTAAATCGCTGGACACTGAGTACAATATACAATCCGGCACTCCGGCCATAGCAACTGAGGGTGATTGCAAGCAAGCATGTGCATAATTAATGATCATGTAATGGATGGAGGTTAATTAAACAAAAGAAATTACTATACTATAGTAGTGTGCATGGCATGATTATTTACTGTACTTGTTATAGGACTATAGGAGTGATTATTAGTTACTAATTGAATTGATTGATTCTTTGACAATGCAACCCCGATGGATAGGAATTGGGGACTGGGAATAGAAAAAGATGTGCCAACCAGATTTCAGTTGGCAGCAGCGAATCACCAAAACTGACTTCATTTGATCTGATTGCGTATATAATAACCAGAATTGAGTAGTATTAATTGTTTAGTACAAGTATATGATACTAGATACTTTGAGTGCACATAATAGCAACAGAATCAATCCTTTAACTCGCACCAAATTCAAGCCCAGTTACTGATCGATTCGTCTTGTTTGTAAATATATCACAATTTGCAAAGCAGGCCATGATCATCGTTCTTTGTTTTAGAAAGAAATTAAAGGGCAAATAAAATATAGTAGAAGAAGAAGAGATGGAATTGTTTCAAGCAACGTAAGGATGAATCCAAATCAATCCAATCTTGGCCGTGGGCAATACAAGAAGAAGAATAAGAAGCACCAAACACGCCATGTCGTCTTCCATTGATCCAGTAATTGATAGTAATTTTACCTGATGGCGGTAGTTGTAGTAGCCATTGGAGCCGGCAATGAGGACGGCCCACCTTGTCCCCACCGCCGCGGCATCGTCGTCCTCCGACGCCGACTCCGACGGCAGGCGGAGGAAGTCCTGCCACCGTGTGCCGGCCACTGCGGCGACCAGCACGAGGAGCTGCACGCCAAAGAGGAGCAGGCGACTACTCGCCATGGCTCGCTAGCTAGGTGCAGGTCAGAACCAAACAGAAAGACGGCAATGGAGGCAAACTGCCGGGTCGCGTGGGCGGTTGCGTCGACTTGAAGACTAGGGAGGGAGACGGCCCGCGGCCGATGCAAGTACTCTCTGCTCCTACCCTACTCGTGTAGGGTGGGGAGTCCTCCTCTGGTACAAGTTACAACGCCACAACTCCTCCTCTCCTGTCTCCTCCCTCATATATACCGTGCCATGTCTGCCGCTGTTGTCTTAGTGCTCCACCTACCCTACCCCTACCCCTCTCCTCCTATCATGTATCCAAGTCCATCTATCTATATTTATGAATCATGATATATTCTAATCCGTTTTGAAATGGCGGTGCTAGCGCCCGGAAGTCCGGACGCCGGCGCCTGCACTACGTCTCCCAGCGCACCTGAATCCCGTGCCCCACCCCGCGGAGCCTGTACCGTCCGGATCCACCCGTGCCACCCTGACTGTACGTGAGGAGTCCCCGCTCGCACCCTCTCCGCTGCTCACGCGCTTGCACATGGCCATCAGCTGTAGCAGGTGGCTACACTAGCATCGAGAGGAGGGGAGAGGGTGGTGGGTGCCCGGCGACAAGAGAAGGAGGAGGCACCGAGGCGAAGGGGAGGCAACGGAAAGCAAGGACAAAGATGCAACTCTCGATCTACTTTTTAAACATCCGAATGCAATACTTGCAGCATACATCTTAAGGCAGATGAAATACATGAAACATGTATCTGAAACACTAGCAAAAACATCTGAAAAACACTTGAAAACCATTACAAAACATACGCATATCCAGATAAAACACTTACAACATATGTGTGAAACATATGCAACATACAGATAAACACACTTGCAAAATGCGCCTGCAAAAAAAACAGATAAAACACTTACAACATATGTGTAAAACGTATGCAACATACAGATAAACACACTTGCAACATGCGTTTGCAAAAAAACAGATGAAACATGGGGGAAACAAAAGTTTACAACATATGTGTACAACCATTGCAGCATATGCAGCATCTCGATCTACTTTTACAACATCCATATGAAACAATTGCAACATACCTATAAAACATTTGAAACAAACGCTTGCAACATGCACTTTCAAGCGCAACATCTACTTACTGCTCGGATGAATGGCCAGTACGATTCCACCGCCCGCCGGCTCTAATCCACAGTTGCTGCCCCCTGTAGGAGGAGAATCGAACCCACCATGGTCGCGACCGGATCGGAGGGCGGGATTTAGGATAGGGAGCGGGTGGAATGCGTGGACCGGGGCAACGCCGCGCACCCGCGCGGGGGGCGCCACCGTGCCGGAGCAGGGCCGTGCGCCCACCCCGGATCTGCGCCTGCGCCAAGGCCGCCGTCGGGGCGTGCCTGTCCCCACACCGGAGTTGAGGCCGGGGGTGTCCGGCCGGAGAAGAGAAAGGGGGTCACCGAGGGTGGCCACGTGGATCAGAGCTTGAGCTCGTGCTCGCGCCGAGGATGCTGCCGCACCGGAGTAGGAGGAGGGAGAGGAAGGCAGCGGGGCGCGCGGCTCGGGCGACGCGCGTGGGGACGGGGGTGTGGCTCGGCAGATGAGCATCACGACGTGGGTGCGGCGATGCCACGGTGGGGGAAGGGCGGGAGGAATGAGCGGGTGCGAGAATGAGCGGAGGAAGGCGTCTGTCTGTCCGGACGTCTTAATTATGTCATTATCGGTTTCGAAATCAAACTATGTGCTATTCTAACTCATTGGAGCATGTGTTGTGAGTTTGGGTCACTAGCGGGGCAATAATCCAATTAGAGGACTCTAATCTCTAATTTATCATGGTCGTGGGTTCGGGTCATGGAACAATATATCTAATTCATCATGTACTATTACTCTTTGTAAAACCGGTTATGACTCTTATTCTCCTGAGTGGAGAGACATAAGAATAGTTGAAGAGGATACGATGGACGAAAAAATGGGAGAATATAGATTCCGACTCCAACTCCTTTAGCTTTGGTTAATCATCAAGCCAAGATGAAAAAAAACTACTCGCAGAATATAAAGTTGGTGTTAAAGTACACTTTTCAATATATATAATTATAATTATTTAGAATTGGTTTTTGCTCGTGTTCATAATGCTTATTTTTTTTCCTCATAGGCATGCAAATTATTTAGTCAAAAAACAAATAAGATACAAATCTCTAAAGAGAACTGGTACTAGTTTTTAAACTTTTCTGATCTAAAACAAATTAATTACAATAAAGTTTTAGAAATCAATTTATTTGGTTGTTGCGTGCAGCTACCGTGAATGGTTTGGCGTGCTGCGTAATCTCAAGTGACAGTGAGTGCCATGACCCATGAGTCGTTAACATTGCGCATGCTTGCTTAGACGCAAGCAAACGATCGCTACTTGTTCGTAGCAAAATCAAGTAAATCACATGCGTACCATGGATGTAATAATGGTGTCAGTGGGAATCGTTGCATTCGAATTTAATCCAACACTTCTATAAAAAAAAGAGAGAAGCTAAGCGCCACTCACCACAATTCTGGTAAGCCTTCACTTCACTTTTTTCGCCTTCTCTTCACCCTTCACAGAAGCAAAGAATCTCCCTCTTCCTAAGGCTCAAGGTATCCCATCCTTGTTACAGGCTGCATTTTTCTGAAATATTGGGCACAGCACAAACCATACAACCCACTGCAGCAAAATATACAGTAATAACAAAGAAAGATAGAGCAAGCAGAAGCTGATGCTTCCAATTCCAATTAGGATGGCCTGGTCTGCACCAACACAGGCAGTTACGTTACAGCAGCGATGCATCACCAACACCAGAAGCAGATTTCCAAACAAGATAGGCAGGGGCTAATCGTCAGCCTACACTACTTTATTTGCTTCCATCGTCAGATCATGTGCTCCACAGACCATCAAATGTTTTTTTTTAATGACGCGGGGTGCCTCAGCACAGTCCTTCCTTCTACCGCCTCTCTACTGTGAGTGAAGTGTGATGTGGCGCACAACCACATGATACATCATCACCTATCACCATGCTCCTAGTGATAGGCCACACTAAGCATTTCCCAATGCTATTATGGCATGGCCACAAAAAGCAAGTGGTGAACATGCAGCAACACCTAGCTACCAAGTATTCCTCACCTCCTCCTCAGCCGGGAAGCAGCCCCACACCCAGCTACGGCATTCTCATTAACTGAGAAGCTCAGCGCCTCATTGATCCTGCTGAAAACAACTCGGAGCGGGATGCACGCGATAGTTGCGCCTGCCACTTTCCCCACCGCCGACTTCCTGTCATCGCCGTCTCTCTGGCCTGAAGCAAAAGAGGAAAGCCTCCGCATCTTTCTCGACGAGGACGCTGGCTTTTTGGTATGCGGCTGCCATAACTTGTCCACTTCTTTCTCAGATGGCCTTCTGCTGCGGCTTTTGGGTTTTGGCCGGGATGTCTGTGTTGATGATGGCACAACATGCTGCAAACCCTCAGTTTCATCCTTCTTCAATACTATTCCCTTCACACTGTGCTGGACATCTTTCCTTGATAGAGGACGGTCAAACACATCATCACTGACCTCCACGGAGACTGGATACCCCACGACGGGTTTACGATTCCACCTACTCATCAGAGAAACAAGGGGCACACGGCGCCCCGAGTTGCTGCTCCCCAGCACACTCAACTCCACATCATAAAGGGTGGGATTCAAATGCAGTGTCTTGATTGGCTTCACTGCATGACATCTTTCATGACCCAGCGGTTTCTTTTCGGGCGGCAATACCTGCAGTGGCTTCTCAAACACCAGAGATGATATGGAACCACTCTCACAGTTTGAATGGTTGCTTAAGGTTTCTAATGACTCTTCAGGATCACACTTGCTTTTACAGTGTCGCTGCTGAACTCCACCAACACAATCCATACCACTAGGAACTACGGCAATATGCATTTTAGTATCATGTTCAGCGGGCTTGTTCGAAGAACGCTTCTCCAGCCTTTTCTCCAAAAGGACAACCTCATCTCTTGCTGCTTTGTGCTTTCCTGTCTTTGTTTTGTGGTGGTCACGATCATTAGAATCTCTTGTCCTGTTCTTGCCCTCCTGATCAACAGAACTTATGGTTCTCATCTTAATATTTTTGCGTGCATGTTTCTCAGCTTTGCGGACGCCATTAGCTTGCTTATGGGGTTTCCAGGTAGGATTCTTTGTCAATCCACAAGATCTATGCAAATGATCTGGTGAAAATCACTTGGTCAGTAGAGCACCCTTTAGAGGTTCAGAAACAGGAAGAAAACATCACATATGCCAGGAAGTCAAAAGATAATATGTCAAATTACCACAGTGCATCTAAGCTAAGATCCAACCTAAATCAGTTTTGTATACTGACCAATAAATCTACCATTCCATAAAAAAGTCATTTCAGTTGCATAAATAAACTTATGTGGAATTCTAAAATAAAATAATAAAACCTCAGTAATTCCCAACAGAGATATATATATAAATGTTCACAAAAAAAAGAGATATACATAAAAAAAACTACAACCAGCAGAGAGCAGTATGATCAAGGTGATCAATCAATCAACATTAAAAAGGGCAACTGCAGGCAGGCCTGATGGTCTCCCTGATTTCAGCAGTATGATCAAGGTGATCAATCAATCAACATTAAAAAGGGCAACTGCAGGCAGGCCTGATGGTCTCCCTGATTTCTCTGTACCGAGCTGTGGATTTTTTTTTATTTTTTTTGAGTTTCCAAGCTGTGGAATTTTGGACACACGAAAATCGCCATATTGTCACCATGACCCCTTAATAAAACAAACAGGCTGGAGGTAGAAGCAACAGAGATAGCAAAACTAGCAGTGTAACTATCTAAGTATAAAATGCTGTGCATCTTCCAGAATCTGTTGAAGTTAAACATAAACACGTGGTGACCAACGCTCATGCATCTAGCTAGCCAACATGAATGATGATTGCCATTGTTAGAAGACACAGTACTGCTAGCAAAGAAATCACTACCCGAAAATACAAAGTAGCAGAGCAGGTTTACCTGGTTCCAGGATATTTTGTACAGCAGGAGTTTCGACAAAATCATTCCCATGCCGGGAATCATCACTGATTAGCCTTGTCATGCAGGATATTTCTGTGCGTTTTGCTTGATGTGTTTTGAATGCTGCGCTGCGATGACAGCTATTCGTGTCCAATGGAGTATCCAAGGTTGAAGTGCCAGAGGAACTGCTTGAACATGTAGCCACACCCAACAAATGTTCATCGACCTTCTGGCCATTTGGTCTGGAACCATTCCACATGTCTCCATTGCAGAGCTCCGCGAGCGGGCGAGACCTGTCCTTCTTCCTGGGGATCCCGCAAGGTTGGTCCTGATGCACAGCAGCATGCTTCCGCTTTGTGGTAGCCTGAGAGTGCACAATTCTTTTGACCTCTCCACCATTAGGCAGATCATCATACTTGGGAGTGGAGATTGTGGCAGAATGGGGCAAGTCCATTGGGTGGACCGTCTTGGATCCGATGTCCCTGAGATCCCTCATGCGGCGGGACCCTTTGGGCGCATCGTCCTCGGAGTCATAGGGCGTCTTGCGCTTCCTCTTGGGCGGCGGCGGCGGCAGGAGGGGGAGCGGCAACGGTGGCGGCGGCAGCAGGGGCAGCGGCGGTGACGGCTGAATGGCTGGAGAAGCATCCTTTGCTGCAGCTTCTTTGACTTGCCCGTTGGACATTTCAATTTTGGCCCTGGGCGAGCAGCTGGCAGCATGGAGGTAGGCCTTGGTTGCCGGGCCGAGAGCGCCCTCCTTCTCTATGTCGAGGGCCTGGAGAATGGCGTCCTCCATGCGGGCGTACCTGCCCTTGTTGTAGCTCCAGGTGGACCTGTTGCCGGTGGCGGCAAGGGTGAGGGCGTTGGTGATGCGCTGCTCGAAGTCGAGCTCCCCGCAGCGGAAGGGCTTGACGCGCTTGCACCTGGCGAGGTTACACCAGTCGCTGTGGCAAGCGAAAGCAAGTGTTCGTTAGACTTTGAGTAGCTGGCTGCCCCAATTCTATGGATTGAGGATTGAGCAGGAGATTGGCTGACTCAACTGACTGATATGGTGTGACATCTTGCCAGCAATAGTAAGTGTAAGTAATAGTACGGAAGAAAGGAGCAGCATACACGTAGGTTGGTCCGTCGGGGCGGCGGCCGAGGAGCATGATGGGTGTGGCGGGGCAGCGCGGCGGCGGGGGGCAGCCTTCGGGGACGTCTTGCGGCGAGATGACGATGCTGGGCCACCAGGAGCCGTTGGGGCGGCGCAGCCAGACCAGGGTCCCCTCCACGGAGACGGAGACATCCACCGCCGGTGCCCCCTCCTTGGGCAGACCCCCCATCTGTGGTGGCGCTGGCGCTCCAATTCCAATTCCAATTCCAATTCCTCCTCCTCCTCTCCGGCAATCTGATCTCCCCGCCTGGGCAGGGGGAGGGCACAGGCCGCGGGCTCCGCTCCCCCCGTGGTGGCGTGAGGCGAGGCGGAGCAGTGGGGCAGTCGGGGTAGGGGAAGAAGGGGAGAAGAGAAGAAGAAGAGGAGGAGGAGGACCACAACGGAAGGGTCATGGGCTGTCTTCAATTGGCCTTTAAAGCCCACGTAGGTGGGGGCCCATCAGAACCGACCGAGGCGATCGGGGCCTTGGGTGTTAGTAGTATATATATAAGGCAATAGATGAAGTGCGATGTGTCGTCTTCAAAGGAAACCCTAGTCCCCCGCCGCAGCCGGTACCCAACCCTATCCTGTCCGCCGCCGCCCGTCGCCTCCGCCTCCTCCCCCACCCCAAAACCCAGAACCTCTAATCCTAATAATTCTTTCTGTGCAGTCGCCGCCCTCAATCCCCAACCTACTTCACCCGCTCCGCTCCACAGATCCATACATGTGAGTAGTAGATTCTCCTTTTCTTCCCCCTTTGTGCTGGGTGCGTGCGAATCGCGAGATCTGGGCTTCTAGGGTTTGCGGTGTTGACGGTTTCCGTTCCGCTTCTTCTGCGCAGGATGGGAGAGGCCAAGGAGAACGACGTCTACGAAGAGGAGCTCCTGGACTACGAGGAGGACGATGACAAGACGGTCGATGCCTCCGCCGCTAAGCCCACCGGAGAGGTCGCGAAGAAGTAAGCCTTCTTCCCCTACTGTTTGATTTCTCTAACCTCTCTCTCTCTCTCTGCTACTTGGATTCGATCTGATTCCCAACTATGCTAACACGTTAATTGCAGGGGCTACGTCGGGATCCACAGTTCCGGTTTCAGAGACTTCCTGCTCAAGCCAGAGCTGCTTCGTGCTATCCAGGATTGCGGTTTTGAACATCCTTCCGAAGGCAAGCTTCTCCTTTCCATCTATTCTTTTCACCGTTGACTCTGTGCGCCTGCTAGTGGATACTGCAAAGTGATTGCGAACTCATGATTCATTATCATCCCTAATTGTCAACAAGATAAGCTCTCTGCTGAGGCAGTGGATTTTTAGTTTTTGATAAGATTAATTACTGAAATTCTATAAATATGCAATAAAATAGTAGTAAACCAGCATATTATACCGTGGCTACAGGTTTCCTTCCTAGAACCAAGGTGCACAATCTAAATAGATAGCAGTCAATTAGTTCTTCCATCATTTGTCATGATGTTAGGAGGCTCAATCCATGTGGACGAACAGTTTTGATTCTGAGTGTCTGTAAATCGTGGATTTAGTATCTTAGCCATAGTTCAGACATCTGAATAGCAAGCAATGCTGTATTTTAGTCATATGAGGAGGCGACTTCTAGTTTTTGGACGCTTCTGGTATTTTCGCTGTTATGGTTTTGCTCTGCACTGTGGAATCTTGGTAGACAAATATTTCGAATTCCAGTGTGATCATTGCTGTTACATAACCAAAAAGGGTTCTTGCAACTAAGCCAAAGTAAAAAAAGGAAGTACTTTTGAAAGGTTCGAAGCCAAACTAATAAATGTCAGCAATATTTATTGTCCAGTTGACTCATTCCAATCATGATGTACCTGTACATCGATGTCCAAGTAATTTAACATAGCTGCTTTGTTAACTAGGTATATATTACTATAAAAACTAATGGCCAAAGATGTGTTTTGAAAGCTCTCTAAAAGTATACTTAAAAGTGGTATCTCGTGCCAGGCACTTTTAGCAGATTGCTGTAACGCTTGTCCTAGTGCTCTGCTGAGCTTCAGTGTTTGTTATCGTTCGTTTTCACCTAGTAGTTTGTAACATTCTTGTCTTGTTGGTGTGCAGGTACACTTTCTTCTTTGGAGCAGAACATGGTAACACTTTCCATTAACACGGATCCAGAAGGTTAAACTTTTACTCACTGGGGTGCTGCTCCAATTTCTTTTGGTTCCACATCAGTGCAACACGAGTGCATCCCTCAAGCCATTCTTGGAATGGATGTCATCTGTCAAGCTAAATCTGGGATGGGGAAAACTGCTGTTTTTGTCCTTTCATCCCTCCAACAAATTGACCCTGTTGCGGGTCAGGTAGCGGCACTTGTACTGTGCCACACTAGGGAACTGGCTTACCAGGTTGGTACTTGCAGAATATGTTTCCATCAGTTTTCTTGATGAATCTGTGTCAGATTTTGATTAGTTGCTCCACTTATCTTTCTGTAGATATGTCATGAATTTGAGAGGTTCAGCAAATATCTCCCTGAAGTTAAAGTTGCTGTCTTCTATGGAGGTGTTCACATCAGGAAGCATAAAGATTTGTTGAAGAATGAATGCCCTCATATTGTGGTCGGCACGCCTGGAAGGATACTTGCTCTTGCCAGGGATAAGGATCTCTCCTTGAAGAATGTGAGGCACTTCATTCTTGATGAATGTGACAAGATGCTCGAATCACTTGGTAATACTCTTATCTCCTATTTTGTCAACATGTTTTAAGTATACAGTATAAAAAGTATAATTGGTGTCCTTTTTCCTGATGGTGTCCTTGACAAATATATGTATCACATGCAGACATGCGGAGAGACGTTCAGGAGATCTTCAAAATGACTCCTCATGATAAACAAGTCATGATGTTTTCAGCAACGCTCAGCAAGGAGATCCGTCCTGTATGCAAGAAATTTATGCAAGATGTAATGTCCTGCAGCCTTCTCCAGCTCTCCTTTCCAAAGTCGTCATATTTAATTCCTCATGTGGTGGTCCTCCTGTAGCTGTTAGTCATTTACCAGCATTGGAGTTGTAGTTTAGTCGTCTGCTCTCTCTAGGCGAAAGGATTCTATTCCTCCGTGTCTCCATTTGTAGTACATATTCCAGTCATGTCCTTTCCTTTTTCATTGTCCACCCCTGTACAGTAGAAGGTGGAGAGGGAGGGGTGTCTGTCCAAATGGTGAATTATTGGCAATGTGTTGGCAACTGGGGGCAGATAAAGGGTTGCCTTCTGTCTTGAAGATGCAGTCTCGAGCTCCTGGTCGACATCTCCAGTTTGCTGTACACCCAATGTTCACTTGGTTTCACTTAATTGGACTTCACTGATGCTGGCTATCGAACTATCTTGTGCTGGTGGAAAAAGAATTCTTTTGCTGGAGTTGTATTTGGAAGCACTGTTGCAAAACCTAAGCAAATTTGGAGAGATTCTAGTGTCCAACAGTGCATAATTGAACTTCTATATGGAGGCTGCATGTACACTGACAGAGGGGTTTATATACCATTCTTTTGGTATATATCTGCAAGATTGACGCTGGAATGCTAATTTCTTTAATCTATCATTTGTTCCCTTACAGCCGATGGAAATATATGTTGATGATGAGGCAAAGTTGACTCTCCATGGTCTTGTACAGGTAACACAGGAATTCTCTTCTCTTGAGTCATGGCACATCTTTTTTTATTGGTTTTATCTGAATAATTGGAATCATATGTTTTGCAGCACTATATAAAACTTAGCGAGGCTGAGAAGAACCGGAAACTGAATGATCTCTTGGACGCTCTTGATTTCAACCAAGTTGTGATATTTGTGAAGAGTGTTAGCAGAGCTGCCGAACTGAATAAGTTGCTTTGTGAGTGCAACTTCCCATCAATCTGCATTCATTCTGGAATGACGCAGGAAGAAAGGTAATCGCTCGAACTCATGCTGTGGTTCAATTCTTGCTTAGTTGTGTGTGTGTTTGCCTGAGGAAATGAAGTTGAATGGGTATTAATGTTCCATTCTTCTGGTGTTTGGTTTTGTAACCAAATCCTTCATGGCAGGCTTTGTAATTGTTGGTGTACTACGTACTTATTTATGGGTGTTGCTTGGCTGGTTGCATTTGCTCCCTCCATTGCAGGCGTTGTTATCCAATTTCCTAAGTTTCCTTTATTGGTGTACTATGTATATGTACTATATATATATAGTACTATTACCCTACAACTGGCTACAAAATAACTTATTATGTAGCCACTTTGAGTTACGATAATTGCTATGGTAATTTACGAGATTATAGTGACAAAAGGGTGCCGAAGAAGTTGAAAGGTAAGTTCTATAGGACGGCGATTTGTCCGGCGATGTTATACGGTGCTGAGTGTTGGCCTACAAAAAGGCGACATGTCCAGCAATTGAGTGTAGCAGAGATGCGTATGTTGCGTTGGTGTTGTGAGCACACAAGGAGGGATAGAGTCCGGAACGACGATATTCGGGATAGGGTTGGGGTGGCACCAATTGAGGAGAAATTGATTCAACAACGGTTGAGATGGTTTGGACATGTCCAACGGAGGCCTCCTGAGGTGCCGGTGCGTAGTGGAGTTCTAAAGCGGGCCGATAATGTAAAGAGAGGTTGAGGTCGACCTAAACTAACTTAGAACGAGTCCGTTAAGAGAGATCTTAAGGAGTGGAATATCTCTAAGGATTTAGCTATGGATAGGAGCGCTTGGAGATTGGCAATCAACGTGCCTGAACCGTGACCTTTTTTTTTTTGTCTTGTGCCCTTTATATCCCTTTATGTGTCTCCCTGTTTCTCGTCTCTTTTGGGTTTCATCTCTAGCCTACCCCAACTTGCTTGGGACAAAAAGGCTATGTTGTTGTTGTTGTATAGTAACTCCTTACTATGTGATTTACTATAACATTACGGTAAATATCCCCATGTGTTATAGTAATTCAACTATCGTAAATATATACTGACATTGTCGTAAATTAGTATATAAAGTTATCGTAAATAGAGGTGGCTACAAAATAAGTTATTTTGTAGTTAGCTATAGAGTATACTCTCCCTATAAAGGCGTTGCTTGGCTGCTTGCACTCGCTGGTTGATGATTGATTGTGCCTCTTTAGATAATAATTATGCAATTTTGATGATGGCATGTATTGTATTGTTGTGGTTTTGTTTTTTGTACTATTTAAGTGAATTAATTATAGTGTATAAAAATAGCTTGTGTTGTTTTCCAGCTCATGCATTATGTCTGCCATGTACTTATTTGTGAATTGATGTTTTTGGTTGGCAGGCTAACCAGATATAAGAACTTTAAGGAAGGCCACAAGAGAATTCTTGTGGCTACAGATTTAGTTGGCAGGGGCATTGACATTGAGCGTGTCAACATTGTGATAAACTATGACATGCCAGACTCAGCTGATACTTATTTGCACAGGGTAACTTTCATGTGCCCTGCTATTAACTTTAGTGAGGTCGAAATATTTTGTGTATGCTGATGGTAGTGCTCCTAATGCTCCTTGCAGGTTGGAAGGGCTGGTCGTTTTGGCACGAAGGGACTTGCAATTACCTTTGTTTCCTCTGCTTCAGATTCTGACGTTCTTAACCAAGTAAGTTTCTGTGTGCTCAAACTTTTTTTTTCCGTCCATTGCAATAACTTGGCCTAACAATGGTATACAACCTTTGGAAGGTGCAAGAAAGGTTTGAGGTAGACATAAAGGAACTGCCTGAGCAAATTGACACTTCCACCTACAGTAAGTTGTGCTGCTTTGTCTTGATTGAGGGATATATCTCCGCAGTTATCTTTGTGTTTTGTAATGTGGCCTTACATGCTTCTTGTATTGTGATTGTCAGTGCCATCGTAAGTGAAAGACTCGCCATTGCTGCAATGCATTCTCACTGTGCTTCAACCGAGAAGAATAGAGCAGGATAGTGAGTCCGCTGTCTGGAGATGGTTACTTTTGGAACTATGCGATCTGGAGGATTTGTTTTGCTTCCTTTGTACCTTAAAAAAGGCAGTCAGGATGATGATCTGTATTTTGAGACAATGCTGTCTTTTTGGTCCTGTAGGCCTAACTAAATTGTGCTGTTCTGTTATGTTAGGATTTTGCTTTGTCAAAAATTAATTCACTTATTGTACCAGTGAGCTGCATATTTGTTGTTTTTTTATCCGGGCAATGTATTAGGTGGAAACCGGATCACCTGGATAAACTTAGAAACTTTGAATTAAGACCACAGGATGTTGATCCAAGGGGCGCAGGAGGATTGGGTAATTTTGCGTTTAACCGTCCGTTTCTAATCACACTTTTGCAAATCTCCCTTCACTCTCCTGTGTGTCCTCTTGGATTAATGTGGTCTAGATTAAAAGTTTCTAAGTTTGCATGGATGGTCTGGTTTTCTCCTAATACGTTGCCTTTCATCTGTGTTCCGCGGTGGTTAACTTAGTATTTGCTGGGTTAAATGATGTGTGGAGACCCTATTTGCTGGGGTCTTTCTGTCATTCGGCTGCAGGTCTGTTTGTCTGTGTGGTCATCTACACTACAAAGCATTAACATGTTAGGTTTTGAATTATGCTATTCACAGCATGGGTACTATTTTGTAATCCAGAGTGTTTGTAACGTGTTGATGTACCCAGCTATCATATAATATAATTCTTTCGTCGTAAAAAAATACAGCTTAAAGTTAATGAGTCTGTTTACCTGGCTTATAATCCGTCTTTTTCAGCTTGTTTTTTCAGCTGGAACAGTATTTTTCTCTCACCACAGATCAGCTAACAGTGTTTTTCAGAATATGTACCCCCAGTCGTATCTTGGGGTGGCAGTACTGCAATTTACTCCTCTAAACTATGGTACAGATTGTAAAAAAATTCAGTGGCACATTGTCATGGGGTTGGGCCATTTCTTAAAAAAAATGAAGTCAGAACTTGCCATTTACTCGTCTAAACTAGCGTACAGAAGGTAAAAAATTTCAGTGGTAGTCATGCGATTGGGCCCTGAGACCTTCATGGCATGTGTCAATCAAGAACTCGAACGTAAATGACGGGCAGTCGTATATGACGCAGTCTAAGCATGTTAATACGGAATCTATGAATGGGGAAGCATGTTATAGTTTTTTCGCTGTTATCTTTCGTTTCAGGTGTATTTGTTGTTGGTCTTTCATTTCAATCTAAAATCGTCTCGGTTTGACAGACCAGAACAAGCTGTGGCTAGGAATTTCCATGAAGTAATCCTCATTTCAACCGAGATCGCCTCCTTGAATTTATTTCTCTGTTCATATGTAGAGGCATGGTATTTGTGTGTATGTTACAATATGATGAAGGGGGCATAATGCCATTATCACCGCACCTAAACTTGGTTTCTTATACAAAAGGGCATGCGGCTGCCTGCTTCTGATCTGATACAAAACGGCAAAGTTCCAGTATAACTCTATAGGATAATCAGTTGCTGCTAACTAACCAGCATATATTGTTAACATTATACAAGCAGCCTTATACTCTTATTCCTACCCTCTCTAGTCCTCTGGAAGGAAGCAGATACATTCATACAAGCATATATTATGTAACATGTGTATTAACTGTTTTGTCAACTCATCCAAACTCAGGCAAAAATCTTCTCCGCAAATATATCAAGGAGGGAGAGTGCCTGCATGCAGCCACATGAGAAATTTTTCTGGATTAGCCTTTGCACTTGCACAGTAGCTTAGCTAGCAGTAGCAGTAGCAAGTATTCAAGCTCACCTCAGGGACACTGAGCTCCAGCCTGAACTTGGGGCCGTCATAGTGGTGGAGGATGGGGCGGAACGCGTCCTCCTCCAGCGGGTCACAGATCTTGCGCGTTGCAACTCTCACCTATTGGTCAAGATTGGCAAGCAAAACAGGGATAAGATCAGATATTACTAGACCGAATCAAAACATTATTAGACCGGATCAACACGGAAATCAGTTGAAACAGATGGAGACGGGCGACTCAAGGCACTGCGACAGTATGTGTTTGGCTTTTGTGTGTGCATGACATCAACATATTGACATGACTAGGCCAACAAGGCAAAAGCTTGACAAGGCCACATTCACCCAACCAAAGTTTGACAACTTGATCCATTGATAAGGTCGGCCAACCACCTTGACTTAGACAACTACAAGCATTCAGTCCTACCACCACTACTTTTCTCTGCATGCAAGTAAAGCAAGCATTTTTCTTTTCTTTTGACGATTAGGCCAGCTTCATTGATGTGCAGGATCACATGAACCAAGTAATCTAGCTAATTGTCCCTATCTTTTTTTTTTGTTTCTTTAATTACCATTTTATTTCACACAAACTAATTATGTGGTAATATGATTTGAGTACTCTTTCCTCATCACAGAGAGCGAGGAGGTTGAGCCTCCTCTGTAGAATTGTTCAGGATAATATCAGATCAGATGCCTACCTGAGCAGGGAAGCGGGACTCGCCGGGGCACTTCTTGTCCTCCCAAGCTTTTGGATCGATGTTGGATCCTCCGAAGCTTGCAGCCTGCGTGCGTGCCATAGATGAGAAATTTTCTTTCTTTTTTCAGTATGAAATTAAAGACATACATGAATGAAAGATAATATGTTGAAATAATGAGTACATATGTATCATCTGATCGATGTGATGAGTAATAATAACAAATATAAAGAGTAGGTATTGATTTGGACCTCAAAGATGCCGTGGAGCTGGTGGGTGGAGTAGTTGTAGAGGAAGAGGGGCAGGCCCGGCCTGATGGCCCTCACCGAATCCCTGTACCTGGACGGCAGCCCTGCAGCGCAGGCAATCGATCAAGAGAATGATTCAGTATTCCGATTGGATGGAATTGGAAGAATAAAAAACAAAACTTGGGAGTTGGTCTTGATTCGATTCGGTATATATCCGGCGCTGGAATATGTATGTAGGGTATAATCGATCCAATTCCAATGAATGAATGAATGAATGAATGGGAAATGAAGACGGACGATGCAGCTAGCATACCGAAGAGCTGCCTCTTGAGGTTCTCCTCCATGGTGTCGTTGTTGCAGACGAAGATGTACCCGCCGATGGCCTCGCCCCTGGGCAGCGCCTCCGACGCTGGCAGGCTCTTGAACCTCTTGTCGACGCCGGCGCCGTTTCCGTTTCCCGAGTTCTTGTGCTTCTTGTCGTGGTGGGCGGCGGCGGCGGAGTTCTTCTTGCCGCCGCCGACGACTACGGTGTTGTTGTTGTTAACCGGCCTGCCGACGGACTTGTTGAAGTAGCTCTTGACGGCGTCGTTGTTGGCGTAGGCGTTCTTGTTGAGGTAGTAGTAGTCGGCCACGTCCATGGTCTTGCCGGCGGCGGGGATGGCGTTCTTGTTGAGGTAGTAGTCGGTCACGCTCATGGTCTTGCTGGCGGCGGCGTTGGTGTTGGTGCTCTTGTTGAGGTAGTAGTCGCTCACGCTCATGGTGTTGCTGGCGGCGGCGTTGGCGTTGTAGCGGTCGGCGCTGGTGGTTGTGGCGTTGCCGAAGGCGAGCTTGGCGGATCCGATGAGGCCCGGGGAGTTGGTGTTGCCGCTGGGGTTGCCGGAGGAGGGATCCGGTGGCGAGGTGGTGGAGGACCAGATGGAGTCGGCGATGGAGAGGTTGGAGAAGTTGTTGTGCAGGCGCAGCTGGTCGCTGAAGTTCCAGAACTCGCGGTCGTAGGAGGCGTCCATGGCGGATGGATGGTGGATCGGGATCTTGGCTCCGGCCTGTGGCGGTCGGGTCGTCCCCTCCTCGCTACCTCTCCTCAACTGGTGATGCGATGGGGGATGGAGGCCGGATGGGAGGGGTTGGAGAAGTAGACGAGACGACGGGATATTTAAATATTTGCCCTCCTTAGGTTGCCTCCTCTCCGGTTGCCTCCTTTAGGACTGCAATTCAAGATTTGCCCTCACAATTTCTCTAGTGTTAAAGTTTTGCCCGTTTTGGCTCAGTGACAGTTCACCTCAGCATGCCACGGTGGATTGACATGACGAAAAGACATCCCTGCCCCTTGGGCTGTTATTTTCCTGCCTGGACGGCCAGCCCCCTTCCTCTCTTCCACCGTGTTGATTGTGTACATTTTTTTTGTCAAACCATGTACACGATAGCAGCCATTGTATAGTAAAAATTTGACATAGGCCCCGTTCACTTCCCAAAATATTTTCTCTGTCACCCGTCACATCGAATCTTTGTACCCATGCATGGAACATTAAATGTAGGTAAAAAAATAACTAATTGTACAGTTTGTCTATAAAGGTCGAGATGAATCTTTTGAGCCTAATTAATTCATGGTTGGATAAATTTTGTCAAATAACAACGAAAGTGCTACAGGAATATTTCTCCCAAATATTTTGGAACTGAACACAGCCATAATAAATGCTTGAATAGTCATGGCCGCAAATGTACAAAAATTCGACATCATATATCATATAAAAAAATTATAGAACCTGTTTAATGACTGTATGGTTGCCATGACCAAACTTAGACATCAATGGTCTCTTTAGCTAATGATGTGCATGTTACATTTCATATATATATATATATATATATATATATATATATATATATATATATATATATATATATATATATATATATATATATATATATATATATATATATATATATATATATATATATATATATGCCATGACTATTCAAGCATTTATCATGTCAAATTTTTACTATACAATGGCTACCATCCTGTACATGGTTTGACAAAAAAAATATACACAATCAGCACGGTGGAAGAGAGGAAGGGGCCTGACCGTCTAGGCAGGCAGCCCAAGAGGCAAGGATGTCTTTTCGCCATGCCGATCCACCGTGGCATGTTGAGGTGGACTGCCACTGAGCCAAAACGGACAAAACTTTAGCACTAAAGAGATTCTGAGGGCAAATCTTTAATTGCCATCCTAAAGGAGCAACTGAAGAGGAGGCAATGGTAAGGAGGGCAAATATTTAAATATCCCCGAGACGACAGGGAAATCCAATCAATCAACAAGGGAGGAGGAACGATGAAGTGGATCTCTGGGAGCTTCCTTTTACTTCCACTATCATTTACTCCTATTTATTATTCAGTTTCCTTTCGCTCATGTTCCCACTTACAATTTGTATAGGAAAAATCTACATCACCCCCTGAAGTATAGGATGGTGTCTAATTTACCCCATCAAGTATGAAATGGTCTAATTTATCCCCTGAACTTTTCAAAACCGTCTACTTTACCCCGGGGCAGTTTTGGACGGCGGTTCGCTACAGTAACCATGGTTTTGCTACAGTAACCGAATCTTTAAAAAATCATAGTAAATCACAGAAAAATCGTAAAATGAAAAATCCAATTTTGTTAGACTCCACATGAGTAGATCTACACAATGAACATATAATATGGTATGCTTTAGTACAAAATTTTTGCTATAGCTTTAAATTTATTAGGATTTTCCAATAAATTTAAAGCTACAGCAAAAATTTTGTACTAAAGCACACCATATTATATGTTCATTGTATAGATCTACTCACGTGGAGTCCAACAAAATTAGATTTTCCATTTTACGATTTTTCTGTGATTTACTATGATTTTTTAAAGATTCGGTTACTGTAGCAAAACCATGGTTACTGTAGTAAACCGCTGTCCAAAACTGCCCCAGGGGTAAAGTAGACGGTTTTAGAAAGTTCAGGTGGTAAATTAGACCGTTTCATACTTGAGGGGGTAAATTAGACACCACCCCATACTTCAGGGGGTGATGTAGACTTTTTCCAATTTGTATATATACCATAGTTTTATATGTCACACAAATTCGTATATATAATATAATAATTTTGAAGTATATACTTTTGTACGTATAATTTTATAATTTTTGTATGTGGTCGCGTATTGTATATATTTTAGTCCTGCATAAAGATTTTTGGTAATCAATCGCAGTAGATCAAAGAGATTACACACGGTTATACTGCTTGGTGTATACAAGAAATGTCCAATCTCTACCATATGTGGAGAGTATGTTTGTGCATCGTATGTAGGGTTGTTTGCAGAGAGGGGGGAGTTGATGACATGTGTTTTGTTGTATCGGGATATCTATCCCCATATCTCCGTATATAGTCCAGATGGCATGGTTATTATAGATAGAAATCATAGCTTGATAAGTCGTTTCGTTGGTTTTCTAGTCAGTTGCAAAGAGCTTCGGATTAATCGAATTGTATCAAGTCTCGAACTGCACCCTAAATATTCTTTGCCCACCAAGTCGATGAAGTATTTAGGTTTGTGTCATCCTTGACTGTCGGCCTAGCCCATCTCTTCAGGTAGTCGACATTAATTTGGAAGTATAAATTCGTATGTAAGTTTATGTCATATTAATTTCTATAAATAACTTGAAAATAGTAATAATATATCAAGCTATTTTTCGATGATGAACTTTTTTAAGAAAAACACCATGCTAAAAGTTATCATGACTATTTTTGTCTACAAAATTATGTTAAAACTATATTGAGAAGGTTTTGTGCGACAAAGTATGATATATAAAAATTGTGACCATGATTTTGTAGCTTCTGAAAAATAAAAAATTGTGGAAACGAATGTTTCAATAAAAAGAATCACAGGGGACGCCCGGAGGGACACGCGCCCACACCCACTGATCGTGATTTGACGGTCTCTAATAAGAAATAATCTTATTATTAATCTCCCTGTTCCGTTCCATTCCGTGCCGTTCTGTTGAGGAAATTTCCTGCTTCCGTTTCCGCGTTGCTGCAGACAACTCGACCAAGAAGGAAGAAAAGCATCTAGAAGCGCTTTGTTTACACCAACTATTGGTGTAGTACGGCTCACATCTAGCCATACATTTAAGGCATCTTTAGTAGGAGTTTTATGTGTATTTCAATATGATTTTAATACAAAATTGATGTCACATAGATATTTTGATGACATGGTACCATTTTTTCTTAGATAAATTAGAAAGTGATAAAGTTATTGTTTTTTTACTTTACCGACTCCTACATTCTATGCACTGCAGCAAGGAGCAGAAATTGCTTGGAGCTGACGAAGTCTACGTCAATTTGATACATTTTAGAGCTTCCTACACTCAGCTCGTACTCAAATCTTCGCAACAGTCATCGTTCCATCAGCTCTGCTCTGTCTTGCTTGGCGGACCTTTTGTCTTCCTAACACCTAGGATGAAAACGGATCGGATACGAACGGATATCACTCATATTATATTTGTTTTCATATTTCTGTTCGGATTCGGATTCGGACACGGATAGCGTTCGGATACATATACGAATACGGATTGACTCGGTTACGGATACGAATAATGAGTATCGAATACGGTATGAATCGGATTCGGAGAAGGTCGGATACAAATATCTATTCGGATATTGAGTAAAAGCAGTATATATATATATATATATATATATATATATATATATATATATATATATATATATATATATATATATATATATATATATATAAGATTGTCCATAATCCATCTAGATTAAGCCGAAAGACTAAAGAGTACAGCAACAAATAAGATAAAGATACAGATTGTCTCAAACGTTTGAACACCAAGTTTGTTCAGCTCATCAAGATTTACGATCCTTATATAGGCTATTTTTTCATTTGAGAAAGTTTGAACAAAATGTAGTTCAAATTTCACAAGTGTGTGACATAGTTTTAGAAAGTCTATATGAGATTCAAGAATTTGTGACTAGTGTTTTATAAAACTTTCTCAAATGGGAAAATGAGCTATGTAAAAATTGTAGATCTTGCTGAGATGATCAAACTTGGTATTCAGAGTTTTTTCATCTGAGGTCATTTAGTGTCTCATTTGAGCAAGTTTGACCAAGTCAAATTTGGTCAAATGAAAAAACAACACTTTGACTCTAGTATTATGAACTCTAAATGACTTCAAATTGAAAAGTTTTGAATACAAAGTTTGTTCAAGTCATCAAGATCTACAATTGTTGTTTTGGTCAACTTTCCATTTGAGATAGTTTGGATGGTTTAAATTTATGGTTTTTAAATTTCGATGCCTACAAACTAGTTTTCGGAACCCTAGATTGTCTTAAATTGAAAAGTTTTGAATACCAAGTTTGTTCAGATCGTCAAGATCTACAATACTTATATAGGCCATTTTTTCATTTGAGAAAGTTTGAACAAAATGTAGTTCAAATTTCACAAGTGTGTGACATAGTTTTAGAAAGTCTATGTGAGATTCAGGAATTTGTGACTAGTGTTTGATAAAACTTTCTCAAATGGGAAAATGAGCTATGTAACAATTGTAGATCTTGCTGAGATGATCAAACTTGGTATTCAGAGTTTTTTCATCTAAGGTCATTTAGTTTCTCATTTGAGCAAGTTTGACCAAGACAAATTTGGTCAAATAAAAAAATAATACTTTGACTCTAGTATTATGAACTCTAAATGACTTCAAATTGAAAAGTTTTGAATACAAAGTTTGTTCAACCCATCAATACCTACAATTGTTGTTTTGGTCAACTTTCCATTTGGGATAGTTTGGATGGTTCAAATTTATGATTTTTAAATTTCGATGCCTACAAACTAGTTTTCGGAACCCTAGATTGTCTTAAATTGAAAAGTTTTGAATACCAAGTTTGTTCAGCTCGTCAAGATCTACAATCCTTATATAGGCCATTTTTTCATTTGAGAAAGTTTGAACAAAATGTAGTTCAAATTTCACAAGTGTGTGACATAGTTTTAGAAAGTCTATATGAGATTCAAGAATTTGTGACTAGTGTTTGATAAAACTTTCTCAAATGGGAAAATGAGATATGTAACAATTGTAGATCTTGCTGAGATGATCAAACTTGGTATTCAGAGTTTTTTCATCTGAGGTCATTTAGTGTCTCATTTGAGCAAGTTTGACCAAGTCAAATTTGGTCAAATGAAAAACAACACTTTGACTCTAGTATTATGAACTCTAAATGACTTCAAATTGAAAAGTTTTGAATACCAAGTTTGTTCAACTCATCAAGATCTACAATTGTTGTTTTGGTCAACTTTCCATTTGAGATAGTTTGGACGGTTCAAATTTGTGATTTTTAAATTTCTCCATCCAAGATCGTTTGAATAATATCCGGATAATATCCGTTTCAATAATATCCGGATATATCCGATACTTAACCGGATTATCCGATATCCGCCGGATATCGATGATATTACATCCGTATTTGATATCCGCCTAAGATATCCGTTTTATTATCCGTATCCGAAAAAAAATACGGATATCCGAGTAACTATCCAGATAAGTGTTCATATTTGTTCGGTCGAACGGACGGTCGAATAAATATCCGTATCATTTTCATCCCTGCTAACACCAAATAACTATCGTTCTGATAAATAATACTACAGATGTATATGTTCATACATGCATAACACCACTGTACATGTGCGAACACACCTATGCACGTCTCCGAGAGATTGGATCGACATATCATGAGATTGACAAACTTATCATATTAGACTACCAGTGTTGACGAGCACATCATCATCTTTCACTAGATCACTAGCCATGTGAGTTAAACCTAGTGTTTGGACATACCATTCATGACGAATAGTAACAGTTAAACCAAGAATTTCGCTTAGGGACCATAATATCCGTGTCCCAAATCTCAACCAGGATGTTGCATCCGCTGGCCACTGCGTTTGTAATAATTCCTCTGTCCCAAAAAAACTTGGTGATTTAGGATTTTTATGATAGATTAGGTCAGTCTCAATGGATGTTTCATGTTTTTATTTCCAAGACTCCTTTCATCCTACGAAACTTTTACCGTTTCACTATTTATTTATACCATGTCATGTCAGTTTATTTAATGTCCATAAAACTCGCATTGAGATTGTACTTTGTTCTTAGAATTACCCATGTATAGAGTAGCTCTATTTATTGAGTGACTCTTGCTAATTAAGAAATAAGTCGCTAGTTAAAAGCAGTGCATAAAGGCATGGAGACCTGTCAAGTTGATATGGGCCCAATCTAGTTTCAAGAGCTAAAGCATCAAGTTTTTTTTTTTGACAAATTTTGAATCATAAAACATCAACTTTTCTAGGGGGGGTGAGAGAGAGAGAGAGAGTACTTGCTATCATGTGCGTGCTAATTGTACTGGCACAGTGGCACTCTTGCTAACACCAATCAAGGTACACACTTAAGCTGGCTCTAATTTGTGGTGGAACCGGAGGTTCCTAAACCATGATGGCTACGGCAGCAACTTGGCTGGTGAACTTTATAAAAGAAAACTTGGTAGATGACACCTGTCGTGTGTTGATGCATTGCAAATAAGACAAGGTCACTTTATGCTAATAAACCTTTTTTACATTGCTTAGTGGGGAAGATTAGGTTTCGCATAAGACACTAGCTAGGGCGAGGCGATGGATGGATCTGATGCCGACCCTTCACCAACTATAGGCTAGCTCACAAGTCACAACCATATGACAACACTTCTAATGATACTTTTCTCACATTGCTTTACTAATTATTCAAATAAATGTTGTTTACACAAACAATAACAATGGAAGTTATCAGTTATTTTAAAATAAGGCTAATAATGATTATGAGAAAACGAGCCGAGAATAAATAATAAGATTTGGTATAAAAAACAACTTCTGAAGGCTGAACTGTCGGTGAAGTTTTTTTTTCTCCCAACGAGGGTGACCTACTCCACTGTCGTTTCGTTTCAGTTTATTTACTTGTCTGTGTTCTTTCTGGTTAAGGCATGCAGACAGACCGTGCAAAAAAGCATGCATAAAACGGGACAGAACTTGTGACCACTGAGAGTGTCTTATCCTAGGGCAGGTATACACTTTCATTTGTGGCAAATAAAAAAATGCACTAATAAGGTTTTTTTTTGCGAAAAATAAGATTTTTTTAGACACGCGTACTCATATAATGTATTAGAGTAGATTGAAGTAAAAAATTTAACTAGTTTTTCTATCTCGATACATGGAAATTGAGATGGATTTGAGTGCAGCCAGTGGCGGATGCAGGCTATAGCTGTGGGGCCACCTGGCCCCACAGGATTTGATGAAACTAGTAGAATTTTACTGTAGCTTATATGGCTTGGCCCTACAGTGTCTACTAGCTGGCCCCACATGGTTTGACTGCTGGATCCGCCACTGAGTGCAGCCAAATAATACAAAGGGTCGAAGAAAAACAAATATTTTAGTCTGCACCGAAGAACTATGACACGGTGTTTTATAGCTTTTGAGTGAATTTTTAGGATCCATATTTATTTTTCTTATAAGAGTGTCTGCACATACACCTGTCGTTCATTTCAGTTTCTTTCTTTGTCTATGTTCTTTCTGGACGAGGCACCCGAGCGCAGACAGACCGTGCAAAAAGGCATGCATAAGACAAGACAGAATCTGTGACGATGAGTGTCCTGGCAAAATATACAGTGCAATGCAAACCCAAAGAAGTGTAAACATGCAAACATTTTTATTTTGTGGCAAATGAAAAATACATTAATAAGGGTCTTTTAGATAAGCACACCCACTTTTATGAATGCATGCACACAACCTTATTTGTAGCACGCACACACGCACACACCTTATTTGTAGCTCAGATGTTCATAGGGGTGAAGAAAAACAAATATCTTAGTCTGCACAAAAAAACTACGATAATGCGTTTTATAGCTTCTGTGTGAATTCTTATGATGTACATTTCTTTTTCCTGGAGTGCCTGGCAAGGATTAACATAAAAGCACCATTAAAAGGCCAGTTGGAAATAGTAAGATATATCACAGATTTACAGGAGACGATTTCAACAGCTCAACCGAATTCTAGTTGCATTGCTTGCCTATTATCTCTGCTCAAGTGCTAACAAATCCACATAACACCACCTTGGTTGGAACTTGGAAGAACAAAACAACAGTAATGTACACTTGTCTCAAGCAATATCTATATAATATACGACGTACGTTTTCAGCTATAGTCTTTGTATGTACTTACATATTGTCTCGCCTGATTGCTTTCTGCTTTCACACATTAGCTGCACAGCATCTTCCCGCAGTCTACATACTTTAGTCAGAACTTCACAGGGCTCCTCCAGTGCTCCATGCAAAATTGTGCAAACCAAAGTCCATGCTATTCATTGAGAAACTACTGTCAGCTCTGGCACTCTAAATCCTCCATGGCTTGCTTGCTACACCCAGCTGATGATGGACATCATCGTTGCTTCCATCTGGCATCAGCAACATATTGTTAAGATTATTTAGAAAATGTCAACCAATTATGGTTCAAATTGTTGAGACTAGAAATCCATACTTCCACGCTGTCTCAAAACAAAAAAGCATATGGCAATGACAATGTAGCAAAACAGAAGCAGCAGTCCCTTCAGATAATGCGATGATCCGTCCTGCAAAACACGTAAACGAGTAGTCACTCTCTAGTGCTAATACCACAATATTGACAGCACTCCTATGGCCAGTAATAACACATCAATGGGCTTTACTCCTAGAGAAAATTAAATTTTGCTGCACCCTAGAAATAAGGATACAGCCCAACCGTACCAAGTGGACATTTCTTTTCTTCATAAATAAAATAAGCACATACAACTAACCAACCAAGATTTATGAATGTTCTACTAATGAAAGATCCATGCTATCAATCATGTTTAAGATGCATCAAGGAGGGTGCAAAAGAAAAAGGAAAGAAAATACCTGGAGCGTGAAGGCCGTTACTAATACTGCAAGAAACAAAGAACCAGTCTCAAGCAAGTTGAAATCAAGATCCATCGGGACTCCCATGATCCAGGCTACAAGGACACTCAATGGCACCTAGCACGTTTTTGGTTCCACCATTAAAGTTTACTGATGCAAAAAAGCACATGGAACTATCTCTACAGGTTTAGTTAACACCCACCACAAACATGGAAATTTGTGTAGCAGAACCCAAAGATACTCCGAGGGTGATGTCCTGTTTCAACCAACAATGTTCTGTTAGTAGATGCTACCACAACATTGCAATGAGTGTGCAAGAGCTCCTCAAGTTCCCTACCAGCTTGTTTTTAAAAGCAAATATGACTGCACCGGCATGCTCTGCTGCATTACCAACTATTGGAATCAAGATGATGCTAATGAAGCTGACAGATAGTTCCCATGATTTTGATGCTGCCTGTTAACATGACTCTCTGTCAGAAAATAACTAGCTGCACTACAACCTACTACAGTGTATGCGTTGACTGAAATGGGCAAAATAAACATGGCATTGTACTGCATGATGCATACCTCAATTGTACTCACAACAAACTCTGATAGGACTGCTGTCATCAGAGTCATGACCCCCAGCCAAATCATCGCACTGGAAAATCCCAGTACTGCCTCGTCTTGAGAGACCGAATCATCATCATCATCTTCAACCTACAAAATCATTTGATCGGACCATATAGTTATATTAACCAACTGGTTCAATTTTAGCAGCTCCTGGTGGTTACAATCAGCAACATATTACAAACACACCTCTTGGGGCTCAAAGAGTTGGCGGTGGGTTTTCAGTTGGAAGAAAAGGTAGGCTACATAGGCAAGGAGCATGACAATGCTACATGCTCGGGACAGCTCCAGTTCTGAATCCCAAGAGGATACCGCGTGCTCCCCAGAGCTCACAGCATACCTCAGCATCAGTGGCAGAGAGTGGCATAGCACGCCAAGAATCAGAAGTCCTGTGCTGACATCTACTTGCATCTGTACACAACAAAACCATATACTCATTTTAGTAAGACAAAAAACTTCTTTTGGTGTTTTCAAGGACAGCTTAATAATAGGTGAGAAATAGCTGAGTTGGTTACTCTGTCGTATAGTTGCTCAGTTCCAAGGTTAGCCAGGCCACCAAGGAAAAGGGAGGTTCCAAGCACAAGCAACAAGTTGGACAAGACTGAGCCGAGTAGGGAGCATTTCACCACCACTACCTTGCCTTCATACAGCGCAAAGATTGCAATGATGACCTCTGTTACGTTTCCAAATGTTGCATTCAACAGTCCACCCACTGCAATTTACTCGGGCAGGTTAGGATACATTGTAAAGGTTGTGGCCTGGATAAGAAGACTGAATCTGACAGTATTTATTTTTTTTATTACCAGTAGGCCCTGTGTAAAACGCAACCTGCCTGTAACATTAACATATATTAATATAGCGGAAAGATATTAATCAACAGGAGGTATCAAGAACATGGTATGATAATGAGCAGAACAAACTTACTCAGTCAGAAAGCTAAGTCGCTCAGCAAGAGGAACGAGGCCGATCAAGCTAAGCACAAAGACCCATTCCTGTTGAGTTTCAAGAAGAAAGCATGCATTAAGAAAAAGGAAGGGGAGATATGTGCATGATCATACATTGGCTACAAAGCATCACTTGTTTTGATCAGTTTTAGTTCCATTGGAATCCAATACTGAGATGGAGTCCTATATTTAGTTGTATCTTGTTGAAGTTAAGAAAACGATGGTGAGGTGGCAATGGAACAAAAGAAGCGAGGCTCATTCAGCGTCTAGCGAGGTCATGTTTGTGGCAATCCAATGTGTCCTTTTGTTTGTGTATATCATGTACTCATGTTTTTGGACGAGGACAGAGAAGAACATTGTACATGTGCAAGCTAGTTCACATGCCCAGCAGGACCACGGTGAAAGACAAAGTAGAAGTTTGTCCTGATGCAAAATTCATATCTCATGGTAGGAAGAGGAACTACACATCATTAATATCTCATGGAAGGAATTACATATCACTTTCCGCTGTTATGCCTAGTGAAAGTCTAAATCAACCTGCTGAGCTGGAGCTAAAACCTGAAGCCAACTTGTCGGTGTTGTCAACTGTGCCATTTGTGGATGCTCATAGTGACCTCAAAACTGAAGGGGTCGAAGGAAGGAGAACATTGGGCGACGGATGAAGAATAATAAATCAGGTTCTGGTGAGTAGATGGGCAAGCAGAGCAGGACCGACAAGGTGTAAGATAGGACGTACATGCTCATGCATGTGATTGGCGGATTAGTTTAGTTGTGGTGCAATTTCTTCATTCCATGATTCCATCTGTGTCAGATCGAACAGAATTTGGCAGGAACAGGCCAGCTTAGCCCACATGGTCACATGTATGTATGCAAAATTACAAATACTTTGCAATTCTAGCCATCACCAGAGAGCGCGAGTCTGTTTCTCTGTTCACGCGTAGTGTTGTATTTTCTTTGACTTGGATGGGTAGTTTGTGCAACATAGCGCTATATATATCTGCAGTTGCAGGGTTGTTTATTGTTTGGGACAAGGGCAATGTGCTTGGGAAGTGGCGGCACATGAAGCGGATGCAATCTTGCCTCCTGAGCCTGGCTGGCCTCTGGTGTGATAAAAATGCTCTTTTTTATGCACGTATAAAAAAACAATCTATATCTGTCTCCCGGTCTGACTGTGCGCGTTGAATGATGCAGAGAATATCAATCGAAAAACATGCCCAAATTTTGATCGAACTGGAGTACTAAAAACGAATATACGAGCGAGAAATTAATGGGAAAAAAGATGCAATGACAGTAGGAGGAGGAGTTGCCTGGCCGAATTGGAAGATTCGCGCGGCGAGCGCGAGGAGGACGGCGGGGAAGAGGAGGGCGAGCTTGGTGGCGAGCAGGACCTCCTGGAAGTTGTCGAGGAGGCGGCGGAGCGTGGCGCAGGGGACCTTGCGGAGGAGCGCGAGGTCGGACTTCTTGCGGAGCGAGGAGGAGGACATGTAGTGGGCGGTGCGGTGGGCGAGGTGTCGGGCGGGCATCTCCTTGGCGTTGCCGTTGGCGGCGGCGGCGGAGTCGAGGAGAGCGGCGGTGGCGGAGTCCATGCCGATGCGCCACCTCTGCTCCTCTGCGCCAACAGCGGCGCCGCCCCAGTAGGGAAGCGGGGGGCCGAGGGCTGCCGCGCTGGGGCTGCCGCTGCGGCTGGACCTGGTCCTCGTGTGTGGAGCTGGAGCCGCGCCTGCAGGCATCGCCTATTTGCCTTTGCCTTGTGATGTGGCTTGGCTGGCTGGCTGCCGTTCACCTACGGTGGGTGGGCCTCGCTCGTCAGTCACCCAGCTCCTGCTCCTTGCTCTTCACCGTCGCCGTGGCTACAGAAATCAGATCACCATCACTGAAATGCAATTGGGCTGCTGCTGCTGCTTGCTGGAGAAAGAAGAAGGGCCTCTCCGCTGGGAGTGGAGGCAAAGGCAACCCAACGATGCAGGATGCGAATGCGATCGATCTATCACATGGACGTCCGTCCACATGTATTGTACTACGTAGTATATACTGCTAGTAGACAGCAGACAGGTGACATCGTGCTGGAGAGACAGGGAGAGCCGGAGAATTGGAATTGGAATGGGAATGGGAATGAGATTGAGAATGGATCATTCTCAATTTCTCATGGACCCGCAGGGATGTGGACGTAGGACTGACGCTTGTTGTAATGTACTACGAAAGAACAAATTCACATTTTGAGAGCGATGGCTTAGTTTAGTCATTAGTTGTGCGGATGAACTAGTCATGGCCGTCTAGGCACACCATAGATCAACTAGTAGTAGAGTGACAGTGATGTAGTACTACTTAAATAGTTCATGATCAGCTAGCTATACGTTTATTTTGATCCAAAATAAACTGATTTATGCTTAATTCATGTAGTTCTACTTTGGGACAGCTTGTGAGTTATTTGCCACTATAGATTTCGTAATCCCAAATTTGCTATCGAAATCTCACTAACACATGCATTGCCCCAAAAGGCCCATCAGCATTGGAAACCATGCATGGGATTTTTTATCGAAATCGTGATGGCAAGGGTAGTAAAGATTTTGGGTGTAATACCCTAATTGGCAGGGATCCAAATTCTCACGCAAATGTTTTAGATTTGGATTCTCTCAAGAAACGTTTTTAGAACGAATCAAAATCACTATGTGAGCAAATGAGGTTGAATTCTGGTTCCTCAAACGTATGTTTTTTCAATAAAAAATCTTAGTAAACGACAGACGAAGTCCACGAGGTCAGAACAAAAATATGTCGGTAGCATATTCAACCATGTAGTGCAAAAAGAAGAATCATTTCTCTTGGTTTCTGGAGCTAGAACCACATTTTAGCATACATATTCAACCATGTAGTGCAAAAAGATGAATCGTTTCTCTCTGTTTCTGGAGCTGGAACTCTATCATTCAAATCGTTTAGTACCAATTCTGGCGTTCCATGTCTGAATCAGAAATGTTCAGAGATACCAAATACATCCTTAGGTCCTCTTTGTCAGGGCTTCGGTTTTCTCCAAAACGGTGAAGCCAAAAAGGCGCATTTTATGGCTTCAGGTTCTAGACAAAAGCAACTTCGGTTTTTTTCTTCTTCTTGATTTTGGCTTCACAAGCCGTTTTCGCTTGTGCACCTTTGGCGCATGAAGAGGGTGAAAAAAATAAAGACACGAGAGCACTTTTTTGCCGCCTCAGAAACTTCGCTTATTCACATATCATATGAGCTATCAAACTAAGGCTGTGTTTGGAACAATATAGATAGTAGCTATCTGCTAATAATTATCTTTTTTTCTAAAGAGCTGCAGCTAATAAAATAGCTAATTATTAGCTTGACCTCTAGATAAATAACTATCTCACTAGTTAGACCCAATAAGATAGTAGTAGCATTTTTTATTAGTTGTGCATCCAACACCTCTTAGTATGTACTCCTTCCGTCCCAAATTATAAGTCATTCTAACTTTCTTGGAGAGCCAAAGTGTCTCAAGTTTGACCAAATTTGTATAATAAGATAATAATATTTATGATACCAACTAAGTATCATTAGATTCTTCATTAATTATATTTTCATAGTATACATATTTGATGTCATAAATCTTTATAATTCTTTCTATAATTTTGATCAAACTTGAGATGCTTCGACTCTCTGAGATTTTTGAAATGACTTATAATTTGTAACAGAGAGAGTAGGAGCTAATAATTAGCTAGCTAATATTAAATATGAGCTATTAGCCAGTAAATAGTGAATCCAAACAGGCCTAAGCTAATTCATTGTTTCATCACCAAAATTTTGTAATCAATACATACTCCATCGTTTCGTACTGAAAATTGGAGATTTAAGAAGATACATACATGTACATCTAGGTGAGGTGGACCTGCATGCTCATCCGTCGGTTTCGGATCGGACGGTCGAGAATAGATGGACCGGATCACCTGCTGGTGTTGGAGAAGATGGCCTCGAGATCGTTGTAGAGGCTCTTGGACTTGGACTTCCACTCCCCACTCCTCGCCTTGCTGCCGCTGGTCGACGCCTCCTCCCCCCCGCCGCCGGCAGGGACCGCATTGCCTTCCTTGCTGAAGCTAGCCTTCGCCACCTCCCGCAGCTGCCGAAGCCACCACCGCTCGTTGTTGGAGCCCCTCGAGCCCCGGGAACCCTCGCTCCCGCTCCCGCCCCTGCCCCCGTTGGCCGCCGTCGACGCCGACACGCTCTCCCCGGCTCCACCGCCGTCTGGAGGTGGAGGGTCCTGGTGGTGCCTCACCGCCACCAGCTCGCCGAGGACGGACGACGGCAGCACCAACAGCAGCAGGCCCAGGCACGCTGTCTTGGCGCCGTCCAGGAAGGAGCTCTGGTCGGCGCTCAGCAGGCGCGCCTGCCGGTACAGCGCGTTCCACTCGTTGCACACCTGCGCCGCGAACCCCAGCACGAAGGCGCCCAGCATCGCCAGCCCCACGCCGCGCGCCTCGCCGTCGGGCAGCCACCCGCCGCCGCCGCTCGCCGCCGACGTCCTGTCGATCAGCGCCAGGCACGCCGCGAACACGGCCACCTCGCTGGCCACCGACAGGATCTCCACCAGCTGCACCCGCTTCTTGATGAAGGGCTTCTTGAGCAGCATGAATAAGAGCTGGAACGAGGTGACGGACAGCACCGCCACGGCGTGCGCGCGGGACGACCGCCCCGACGACGCGTGCGCGCCGGCCACGATGCCCACCGCCACGCGCTTCACCGATTCCAGCAGTGTGAAGTAGACCCGGAACACGCCGAAGAGCTTCTGGATGAAGGGCGCCTCCGAGTCATCGTTCTCGTCCTCCGACGCAATCATCGGCTCTGGTCCACCGCCTGCAAGGCGGCGCTTGCCGCCTCCGCCGCCGCGCGTGGCGATCTGCGTCAGCATGTGCTTGGGCGGGCCGCGCAGGTCCTCGAAGAGCGGGCCGAGCTTGAGCAGGCAGGCGGCGCGGCGCGGGTCCTTCCACGTCCACTGCCCGCGCTTGCCAGGGCCCAGCGTGCGGCGGACCAGCTCCTGGTACCAGTGGTCGTACTCCTGCCCCTCCTGGTGCACCTCCTTGTACTGCAGCAGCCTGCCCATGGTGATGCCCAGCGACAGGAACAGCAGCAGGCCCACCAGGAACGACGTCAGGACGGCGGTGAGCACGATCCCTACCACCAGGCCGTACCTGGTCCCGCCCCAGATGAGCGCCGCCGCCGCTTGGGCGACGCACGGCATCGCCAGGACGACGACCATGATCTCCAGCCTGGGGAGAACCAGTGCACCGTAGCAATGCTGCTGCTGCTCCCTGTCTCTGTACCTCAGCTTGAAGTAGAGGAGGGTGAGGAGGTGCAGGAGGATGAGGCCGCCGCCGATGACACCCAGCCAGAACATGTTCCTGCCGAAGTACTTCCACCTGCATGTAATGGGCACACAAGAACACATGCTCAGCTCATCAGTCCACTTTCTTCATGCTACGCCATTGCACAAGCAAGCATCGTCAACAATGCAGCATACCCATCCAAATCTTGTAGCTTCATGATGATCTGTGCCTCAGGCTTCATGTCTGGGTTCTGCAATGTTTTAAACTTTGCTTGTTCATTATATATTCAGACTTCATCAGAACTTAAGCAATGCAAGCAGTAAGTAGAACAACTGACCTCGAAGAAAGAACGGTACTCCATTGCAGTCAGCGGCATCCCGTCCAGCGGCAACGGGGTCTGCACTGGCATCACCGGCGTGGCGTCTCTGGGAGTTTGCATCGGCGGTGTGGGTTTCCGATCTTCAGGGATCTCCGTTGGGAATACCGGGTCTGACGGGATGATCTGCGTCGGCACCATCGGCTGACCTTGTGCTCGAGGATAGGAGATGTTTGCAGTACCGACGGCACTCCTGTCGAGCAGCTCCGAGTATGCAATTGCGGGCATTGTGGAGTATCCCAGGAACGGATCTGCAGCTAGGCCTTCCCATGGAAGACGCATGTAGGGGATGCTCCATTCTACCCCCTTTGCAAACTCGTAGTACTCAATTGGCAGGTTCACTGACAGCCATCTTGACAGAGCAAAGATTTGGATGTGGCACGCCATCCTCTGAATAAAACTCACAAGATCAATCACCAAATGGCCTATACACTATCAGCTATCCATCTTGTGATGTAATGTAACCATGCATGAAGAATTGAAGATGCGATATCATCTACGGTGCGGCGTACGTACCAGTACATTTCTTGATGGCTCTGAGATCATGTAGGAAGAGGGCCTCGAGGTAGCTCCGGAAGCGACGAGAGACGTTGTCGAAACGGTGAGGAGTGTGGCAACGGCAGCAGTTGTCAGAAATATGACAGTGGTGATTGCCGCGATCCAAGACGATGACGCAGGCACAGAATCTGCAGATACATACAGTACATCAAGTGCCCTGCTGCCTGCCTAATGAGTGTCTGTAACTAGTATGAATGTCTGAAGCAAAGAAGATGGTCATACAGTGCCTGACTTGAAGACGGTCTGATGCTAGGTTGGGGTTCCCAGCCACGTCCTGCGCTGCGTTCTCAGCGACCTGAACCGACACCAGCTTGTCGACCGCCTGTATCTGCACCGTGTATATGCTCTTACTGGCTTCATGGAATCTGAAAGAACAATGACCCATGAGATGCTAATAACAGCCTTAATTAGTTATCTTCTCCTAGGCGAATACATTAGGAGATGAGTCACTTTGTTTAAGATTGTATTTATTATTGTTTAATAATATATAATCTTGCCTCAACACATTGCCCCCAGACACCTGCACTGCCGAGGAGCTAAAGTTGAACACAGGCTTTGCAAACTTGATCAGGACCGAGATGTCAAGAGAGCTGGTCCTCCAAGTCGATGTGCCGAGTTTAACCCAAGGTCTCTGTGTATCTACCACAAGGTTACCGAGCAGAAGGAAGAAAAGAAAAACAAAGAAACGAGTAAGTTTAAACAGCATCTGAAAATGCTAATCAGATGAGTAGTGACAGAGTAGCAGTGAATTGAATTAGAAATTGGGTGGAGTAGAAGCAGAGGGTGGTGTGGTTCTCTGTACTAACCATAAAGAAAGGTGAATGGCTCTGCTGAAACAACCGGAGTCCCTTGCCTGCTGATGATAGAGCTTGTGTCGCAGGCAATGGTCACAACGGCGGTGTCGGACATCTTGTCCACCTAGTTAGTTAGCAAGATCATAAAAGTATGCAATCAGTGAGTCGAACAAACCAAGGACATGCATGAGCGATCGAATTTGAATCAACAGGCAGGCAGCTAGTCGTGCCTGAACTGAACTGAAAGAATACAGCATGTATGTAGCTGCAAGCTGCTAGCTACTACTTACAACATAGCCGAAGCGGCGATTGCCGAGGGTGCTTCTGTTGGTGGGCGTCAGCACGGCGTTGGTCGCCGTAAGGGCACTCAGGATCTGCTCCGACGAGTTGAGCACCGGCTGAGCGAAGGAGAGGTACATCCTTAAGTTGTTGTCATCGTTGGTGGCCTGAACCAGCCTGGTGACGCCCTGTATCTGCAGCATCTTCTCGGGAACGGTGGCAGTGATGTTCATGGAGTCACTCCTTCGATCTGAAACGAAACGATTTTTCAACACGCAGCGTAGCGATTCGTTGAGAGCGAGCATGTCATCGTGTTTCAGTTCAGTGTACCGAAGTGCAGGGTGAATGTGGAGTTGGGCGTCCTGGTGAACGGGTGTCCGGCGGCGTCCGTGCAGAAGCCCCTGGCCATGACGAGGATGAGGCGGCCGTACCGCGCGTCCGGCGAGATGGTGACGGCGACGGAGTAGCGCAGGCCAGGGCTGAGCACCTGTAGTGTCGACGGGTCCACGCTGCCGGAGCCGTACACGATGAGCTGCAATGCAATGCAAACAATATGATATGATGCATGCAGTGAAAACGCACGTCCGTTTTTGGCTGCGCGTGCGTGCGTGCAGACAGAGGCAATTCAGTGCGGTGCAGTACATTGCAGTAGGTGGCGTTGCAGACGAATCCACCGCGGCCAGGGCAGGGCTCGGAGAAGGAGACGAGCGCCGACACGGCGGAGGCCGCGCTCGTGAACGCCGGCCCCGCAGACACGGACGCCGTCGGGGGGACAGTGTCTGCACGGTGCAGCTCGCGTGATTCACAGTCGTCACAGCAGGCTCACAGTTACAGCGGAGAAGACAAAGAGAGGGGATGTTTGTTACTCAACCAACATCCCAAGCGTAGGTGGCGCAGGTGGGGCTGAAGCTGGACGATGAATTCGAAGATGACGTGGTGCTCGCGCACGCCGTGAAGGTGTGGTTCCCGTCCTTGAGCCCCGTGTAGCTCGCCGCCGTCGTCCCGTTGTTCCCGCCGCAGGGCGACGCCGGCTCGCCGTCCAACTGCATGGATGTACATGGCATGCAAACACAAGCAAGCATCGATCCTTTAGTGTGTGTTCCTACATCAAATTCAATAATCCACCTAGCATGCCATTGATAGCACAAGGAGAAGGAGCGGGAACAGGAGCCAGGAGGAGGGGGAGGAACAAAACAAGAAATCAGCAAGCAGCAGCCACATGCATGGTCAGCGCTCATCTGCACCGTGCTGAATGCAGGCAGGCAGCAATGCCGTGCGTGCATTTGGTATGGTACCTGGCAGGTGACGAGGCAGTCGGCGCAAGGCCCGCCGGCAGCGCGCATGACCCGGAAGGCGAAGGCGGCAGACGTGGACCCGGATACGCGGCGCGGGGTGGCTGAGAAGCTGAGGGCAACGTCGCCGGCGCCGGAGCAGAGCGGCGCCGCGGCAGCGAGAAGCAGCAGAGTAATGCGCAGCGGCGGCGGCGCAGCGCCCGAGCTCTTCCACACCATGCCGTCCTGGTCCTGGCGCTGGCTGCTCTGCCCGGAACGGAAGCAGAGGACGAGTGCTGCACTACTCCTAGAGCAATGGTGCAGCAGGCCCGGCCCGGCCGGCCGGTTAAATGTACTGCTGCACGGCGCGGCCGATTGGTGCTTGCTCTGCCTCTGCGACTGGAATCGTATCGTATCGTATCGTATCGTGTGGGTATGTATTCGGTGTGGTAGCTCGCAGCAGCTACTGAACTGAATGCGCTGGCCTGGGAGCTGGGAGCTGGGAGTGGGATTGGAGTGAATGCGCTGTCTGTGCTGGCTGCCTGGCTACCAGAGGCAGAGTGGTGGTAAAAAACTAAAAATGGAGGCTAGAAGAGTACTCCAGTAGGTAAGGTAGCTGAGGTGGACCGCGGACGGAGGAGGAAGAAGACGATGGGCGATGGGGGAGGGGTATATGCGAGAGATGGCAAAATTGGGGGGCATCCACCATCCATCCATCCATCCATCCATGTGAACGTGATTCCAGCCGATGCCTGTGGAGAACCGGAGAACGAAGCTGGAGACATTGGAGGCCGGAGGGAGATGATGATCAGATGATGCGCCAAACTGTCTCTTTGTCCTGATCCGCTGCCTGGCCTGCTTCTCTGGTCTCGTCTTGCTCACTCTCACTCTCACTCTCGTTCTGCTTTCTTTCACCGTGAAAGGAGCAGCGGATCCAGTCCAGATGGACCATGCATTTTCTTTGGGATCTGTTCCGGCACATGATTCAGGCAGGATGATGCCCCTATCTACTACGAGTATGGTGCTCCTCCTAGCAAGCAGTAAGATGCCTGATGGATGGGCGATCAGATCCGGCTGTACATACTTCCTAGCATAAAGGCACATAACGAAGTCATGATGCACGCCCTGCCCTTGCCATAGAGTCACAGGCACAGGACAGGTACATAATCCATCGAGAAAAATTCACCGGCGGTTCCTTGACAGCTGGTGTCACTTAGGTCCCCGAACTTTAAACAATGTATTTCTGGGTCCCTGAACTTGGTTTCAGGTGTCATCTAGGTCCCTGAACTTGACTTTGGGTGTCACTTAGGTCCTCGAACTTTGAACAGTGTATTTTTGGGTCCCTGAACTTGGCTTCGGGTGTCATCTAGGTCCCTGAACTTGGCTTCGGGTGTCATCTATGTCCCAATGCTAACGTGGCGCGGTCCTACATGTGGGGCCCACATGTCAGTCGGTTATATTTCTATTTCGGGGTACTGTAGCTATAATTTCTAAAATATTCAAAAAATTGTATCTTTTTCATATGATCTCGGATGAAGATGATTTTTATATGAAAAATGTAGCTCTCGACGAGATCTACAACTTTCTAGTTTTGAGTTTTTAAATTTGAGATCATTAAAGTGCTTAAAAAATTAAACAAATTTTCAGCAGTATATTAATCGCGTACAAACGCTTGTCACCTTGGAAAAATCATATCTTTTTTATATGCTGTCAAATGGAGATGATTTCTATATGAAATTTGTAGCTCTCGATGAGATCTACGACTTTCTACTTTTGAGTTTTTTTAATTTGAGGTCGCTAAAATGCTCAAAAAAAATTAAACAAATTTTCAACAGTATATTAATTCCTGAAAAATTATTTAATTTTTTTTAGCATTTTAGCGACCTCAAATTAAAAAACTCAAAACTAGAAAGTCGCAGATCTCATCGAGAGCTGCAACTTTCATATAGAAATCATCTCCATTTGACAGCATATAAAAAAGATATGATTTTTCCAAGACGACAAGCGCTTGTACGCGATTAATATACTGCTGAAAATTTGTTTAATTTTTTAAGCATTTTAATGATCTCAAATTAAAAAACTTAAAACTAGAAAGTTGTAGATCTCGTCGAGAGCTACATTTTTCATATAAACATAATCTTCATCCGAGATCATATAAAAAAGATATAATTTTGGAATATTTTAGAAATTATAGCTACAGTACCCCGAAATAGAAATATAACTGACTGACATGTAGGCCCCACATGTAAGACCTCGTCACGTCAGCATTGGGACCTAGATGACACCCGAAGCCAAGTTCAGGGACCCAGATGACACCCGAAGCCAAGTTCATGGACCCAGAAATACACTGTTCAAAGTTCGTGGACCTAAATGACACCCAAAGCCAAGTTCAGGGACCTAGATGACACCTGAAGGCAAGTTCAGGGACCTAGAAATACACTGTTCAAAGTTCGGAGACCTAAGTGACACCAGCTGCCAAGTTCAGGACCGCCGGTGAATTTTTCTCTAATCCATCCCTGTCGTTGTGTCGGTGCCATGCATGCAACTTGAGCATCTCATCTTCTTTAATGGAAGAGAATGCCCGTGTATGAGGACTGAGAGGAATCATTGGCCTATTTTATTTACCCGTTTGTTCATTCATTCAAAAAGAAGAATGGCCTAGTTACCCAGTCAAACAAACCACATCACAGCTATTACTACTAGTAAATGCATGCAGAATGGCGCCCAGATCCAAACAACACAGGCCTGAATGCCTGCTGCTCTGCTGGTCCCTTATGATTCTGCAAAGTGGACCATGCCCGTAAGATCAAAGGTGTAAGCCTGTAATAAGGAATGAATTAAGCAGCAGTGCAAGTGAGCCACAGATTCTGTAATTTCACTCACCAGCACCAGTCCAGCCCACCACATCCCTCTAGTTAGTATATGCTTTTTTTTTTAATAAAAACAATTCTGTGTTGTGACTGGAGCAGATCTCTGTGGCTGGCTGGCTGCCTCAATGAGATGAATGCACATGCAGAGGCAAGAAGCAGAAGCCGCCACAACGTTGCAGGTGAGGTCAGGTGACCTAATTTCCGTTTTTGTATTATTCACTCACTGCAGCAGCGCCAGCAACCAGCGAGAGTATCTTGTTTCGGATCCATGCCATGATGCAATGCAACAAGACTGCCAACATTTATACTGCCACTGTGGCACTGTATCACCAAAACATGACAGGATAAAATTTATTTCTACTCTATAGCAGTAGGGAAGACAAGTGGCACGCGGAGGTGGTGCAATGCAGACTGCAGTTGTGCAAATGCCTTCGATAAAGAACAAAAAAACAAAGCTGCAGGCCTGATTCAAATCTTGCGTGAACCATGATGGTAAGATTCATGTATTGCCAAAACCATGTAATTTCATACTCACATGGTTGGCCTCAGTTTGTACTGGATTCATGTATGCCCATGGGAAGAAAACAAAGAAAAAGGAATCATCAGAGAGGTCACCATCTTTCTTTCAGAAAGAGAGAGGTCACCAACTCACCATCAGACACTACACTAAACAAAAATATTCATGGTTATGTAGAATGGAGAGGGGGAGGGATGAAGAACAGCGTGCTGGTTCGCAGCACACATTGGACGACCATCTCAAACTCAGAAAAACAGAGAAATGCATTTAGGATACGCTACGTGTAGTGCACCACTAATTTCCAGAACCAATGTTTTGGCAACTAGTAACAGTTTATCCAGTTCCTCCCCCGACCTAAAATGTCTATATTTCTCTCTCCAGAATTTGATTCACCTAACCACAATTTGGTACTTGCATAACCACAATTATCTATATTACATTAGGCCAAATTGACGGGTCATAAAGGCAGGCACGCCATATTTCTAGTATTTCCTAGAACTAAACAACTACCAGACAACAACAATCTACACCAGCTGGATACACAGTATTGTGTAATGCAAGTTATCAAATGATGATCCATCTCCATACTGCTTAATCAGGACAATGAGAATGCACACTAGTCAACATTTTACTTCCTGATGAAAACCGATCATCTGCATCTGCTAAATTACCTCCTCAAGATTCCATTCTTTCGTAGTAATTGCTAGAAACAAAGTTCATTATACCTTTGTAGCGTCAATCAGAGTTGTCAGTTGCTTCCAGATCGCATCAACGACTGTGAAAATGATGCAGGCGGTGGAGGCCGCCGAACTTCAGCACTTCCTTCCATCATCTGAACCACACTCTTCATGCTAGGCCGGGTCACTGGCTGATTCTGCGTGCACCAAATGCCCACCCTCACCATCCTTTCCAGCTCCACCTCGTCGACACATTCCCCAGCCGCCACATTCTTCAAGTCACCGGATATCACGTACTCGTAAGCCCACTCAGAAATATTGCATTCTTCACCAGCCAGCTTCAATTCCATGCTCTTCTTGCAGCTTATCATCTCAAGAAGCATGACGCCGTAGCTGTAAATGTCCGCCTTCACGCTGATTGCCATGTTCTTGCTCCATTCTGGTGCAAGATACCCACGTGTGCCTCGCACGCCGGTGAAAGTCTGTGTCTGGTTCCCCATTAGTAGCTTTGACAGGCCAAAGTCTGCTATCTTTGCCATTCCCCTGTTGTCAATGAGTATGTTCTCTGGCTTAATATCACAGTGAATTATAGGGACCTCTATCTCCTCATGAAGGTACTGTAACCCCCTTGCAACATCTAGCGCAATTGCAACCCTGCTGCTCCAACTAGGCACTGCATCTGCCTTGAACAGGAGGTCCGCAAGGGACCCCTTGGGCAAATACTCATACACAAGTAAGCGGTGCATGCCTTCGTTGCAGAATCCCAGCAAGCGCACAAGGTTACGGTGGTGTGTTCGTGCAATTGCACGCACTTCCCGCTGGAACTCTCTCTCCCCATTTTCTGCCATCCTCTCGAGCCTCTTCACTGCAATGTCCTTGTTACTGTTGGTCAAGACACCTTTGAACACCGTACCATAAGCGCCCCTTCCTAACTCGTTAGAAAATCCATCCGTGGACATCTCCAGATCCTGGAAAGAATAGGATCGAATAGCTATGCTGCCATCATCAAATTCTGAGTCTAGCAGTTGTGGAGCCCTTGTGTACCGTGATGACAGCCGATGCTTGTAGAGTAGCATGAATGCTGAGGCCGCAATCAGTGAGAAAATGGCCAATGCAACGCCTGATACCAACATGGCAATTGAGCCAGTGCTCCTAGTCTTTCTGATAGCACTATTGGGTTCATAGGTGTAGACCTTCACAAATAGCGTGGTATTGCTACGACTTAAACTCCTGCCATATCTCATTGGAAGCATCTGCTTTGAGCAGTAGGAATCGAACATTGCAACCTCACAGGAACAGTCAGAAAGACAGAGAGCTTTGCAGGCTTCAATTCCTGTAGTCTGTGGTGGAACAGCATATGATCTATCTGACCATGTAGTATTCTTCACCTCAACCATCGTAGCTACCAGTCTGATGCCATCATTAGAGCTATTCCCTGTGCAGCCACCAGTCCGCACCCTCCAGCAACCTTGCATGCTTTGGTTAGAACCTAAGAATTCAAAACCAGGGAGGCAAGAGCAGCTAGTATTTCCATTAGGACTCACATTACAGAAGCTATTTGGACCACAAACGCCTTTCACATCACACCGATCACTGCTAGGCTTTTGCCATTTGATTTCTGTCATGGGAGCTCCCCCCTGCCTAAAGAACACATGGGAGTAGAGTCGCAATATACCGTCCGCGTCCAATGTCAGGTGGAAGTAGACATCTGCTTTAGAAGATTGGTTTGTGAGGAACAACACATTTGTATATGCTGTTTGTTGGTCGAACATCCATAGTGTGCCATTGGGATCCAAAGCAACTGTGAGGAGGTAGCCATTGCCATAGGTGCCAGTATTCCAGTATGAGCTATCAGGGTCGACTGCATCAACAGGATACAACACAAGATTGCCATCTAGCTGGTTGGAAAGCCGATACTCCCCTGTGGCATGGTTAGTCTCAGATACACTTGAGAACAGCTGGCTACCAGGAAGTAGGTTCTGTCCTGGTAATAAGGTATCCGTCGGAGAACCAAAGGTGGACAAAAGGACCTGTTTTTGGCTATTGTACAACACAAAGTTGCCAGTGTCCGTCATCGCAGCAGAGGCAGGCTGAGTAGAGGTGGCGAATATGAACTTCCCTTGGCTGCCAGCGTTAGCTGGAATCCATTGAAGACCACCATAAGTTAACTGAACTGAGCCACCAGAAACAGGAGGATCATCCCGGTTGGCAGTCCACACAATCCTTCTGGATTCACCGATGATAAGCCAGACTCCGATGGAGAAGCCCTCATCATCAGGATAGAAGCCAAAAGCAAAGCGCCCCGAAGGTGAGACCCAACTTTGCACACCGCCTGCATTGATTGTGGCCCCCAAAGGAATTTCAGTCTCGTTGGCCTGAGCAGCCATGGCAGGAATAGCTTGGTTGATGAACAGAATCAGAGATAGACAGAGAATATAAGTGGCCATTGTTTTGGGGGGAGAGGTGTATTGTTGCTTGGGCACTGCGAAATGAAGTGCCTGATTCTCAAAGAAGAAGCTGCAGGGCACTCAAGAGTGTCAGGCACATAAAAGGAAGTAGGTGGACCTGGTCCTGGTAAATTTAGTCAGCAAAAAAAGGGAAAGCAAGAACAAATGTCCAATTTTCTGGAGCCTTATTAAATTTTACCATCAGCATCTGGCGTCTCGTCCACGACAGTGGGGTTGGGTGAGGACAACTCAATATGAAAGACAAGTAGGCTATTTGAATAGAGAATTCTCCTATGTCCACTGCAGTCGGGCCAATCTTAGTGATGAATAATCATAAAACAACGTTCTCAACAAATCATTTAAAAAAAAACTCTTACCTCGAGTGTGGAGTAGGTAACACAACTATAACAAAAGCAAAACCATAATTAAGTCTAAAGGCTAAAACCAAGTCATGTGACTTTGTCATGTACAAGGAGGCTGCAGGCCAAACATGCTTGTTTACATAAAATAAAAAGGCCCAGTCAACCCACACATGGTTAAAAAAAAAAGAAATCTAGAAAAAGAGAAGTCATGTTAACGCACATGGATCAATATAGATAGATGTTGCCTGATATTTGCGTGACCTATGCGCACAAGATATTGACCTGGAGGACGTCCCAGAAACAGAGTTAAGTGCTGCATAAGAAGAAAATAGCAAAAATGAAAAGGGCGTGATGTATACAATAATAATAGAAAAAACTATGCTTGCAGCAAATGCAGAGCTTAAATAAGTTGTTGGATAACTGGAGCAGTACCGGGTACCTTTGAAGTAAACATGGTATATACTACCATATACAAATGCTGGAATCTGAGTGATGTATTGCCGAGTTGATTTGTTCTGAACTTGGTATGAGGATGATTGGATGAAGGGAAGACAATTAACACCTTGGACGGTAAGATGACATAAGTACGCAGCTGAGTAATACTAGTATTACGTGAAAGTAGGATGGATTCTGGATGTTTGCACCTGGCTGGAGTGGAATCTATCACGGGTGGGTGGACGAGGTCGATGCGCAGTGCTGCTGTCGACAGCTACGGTGTCGCTGTATCGTCCGAATCCAGTGACCTGCAATAGAAAGGGGCTGAAGAGACAGAAACTAGGCAGTAACCGTGTTGGCCGCGCCTCCGTCCGCTCTAGCATTTTGCACGGTGGCGCGTGGAGACAGAAGGGAAAAGAGGTGAGGGGACACAGCACAGGGGGTTGGAGCAGGAGCAGTGTGGTGTCGAAGTGGGCGCGGAGGGAAAAGGAAGGCACGCGCCGGCTGAGGAACTGGGGAACGAACTCGCCGGCGGCCGGCGCCGCCGCCGAGTCCGCACCTTTGCCAGGGAGAGCGGTCTAAGGACGGACGGGCCGAGCTCGTAAATGCGGCTGCGGCCCACTACGTGGGAGGCATACGCGGGCTAGGCCCTGTGATGGGCCAATAGGGCAGGGAGCTTTCCAGTCCAATGGCCAGCTGCTCTTGAAGCAGGGTTTTTTTTTATTATTTTTTTATGAAAGCTCTTGAAGCAGTTGAGCCAGCTTGTAGAGAGATGAGATGATGTGGAGCGAAAACTAGGCAGCTGTTTCTTCTTTTTGTTATTTTTTTTGTATTCGTATATAAATGAAAGCAAGTATGTAAGTATGGATACAAGATTGAGTCGATTTTGACTGTACTCTTGTCGCTCATATATACATAAACAGAGAAAAAAACAAGAAAAGAAAAGAAAAGGGCCTCCTCTCCCTCTCCTCCATTATATATGTAGGTGGGTATTTTGACTTTCTTGTAGTAGTAGGAAACGTGCATACTCCACTAGCTAGAATAATTAATCATAGCACACATCCATATAATAAGAATACGAGATGGAGTACGAGATAGTATATAGGCAGCTGGGTGGCACTGGCTGACTGAGGTTAATGGAAAACAGAGCTGAGCATTTTTTATACAGTATTACTAGTAGAGAAGTAACCGATTGAATGATTTGAATCAGATCCTTGTCTTCTCCTTCTCCTATTTCTACTGCAACTAGAAACACTGGCGCGGCTTTTGCCGCGCCCTCCTTGGATGGACCTGTGGATGAATTGAAATTTGGTACAATGACACCCTATGTCCGTTATTCAATTTGTTTGATGCAGCAACGGTTTGATCTATGAATCACTATGAATGTGCACTGCAATAATTAAGTATGCAACAATACACCTGGTAGTGAAGGTTCAGAATACCGGCAACAATAACCAATTATATACTGTTTCTTTGTAAATATAAGTGTCTAGATTGGTACAGGGCATCAGTAAGTACTCCAGAAGGAACCAGCAGTTTTGCGAGTTCTGGATCTGGGTGTTTGTACTTTGAGTGTGGGTCACCACGGAGGTCTACAGCATTTAGCATTTGAGTGGTAACAATGGAATCCTCTGATTACATGCCATAAGAGTGCCATCAGCAGTAACAAACTGAAACTCTGAACAGGACTGAATTTTGCTTTGAAACTGTGCAGGCAACTGAGTACTAATGGAAGACAATAATTCATGAAAGACCCCACACTTCCTGAATCCACCAAAATTAATGCCTCTAGTTCCCTACTAAATAACCTAGGCCTTGTTCTCTTCCCTTCCAAATTTCAAGTTTTTTCACTCTCTCTCCATCACATCAATTTTTGGACGCATGCATGGAGCATTAAATATTGGTAAAATAAATGACTAATTGCACAGATTAGTTGTAAATCATGAGACAAATCTTTTAAGTCTAGTTAGCCCATGATTAGACAATATTTGTCAAATACAAACGAAAGTGCTACAATAGCTAGAGTTGAAAAAATTTGCAAAGAGCCCTAAAAAGATGCCAGAACACCTTTAGAGGAACAGAGCAGCGTTAATAAGACAAAGTACATGAAGAGAGCTCTGAGTCGACAGTGATAACATTGAAGACACCTCTAAGTGATTTCAGATCATATTTGAAAGATATAGAAGGGGAAATGTAAAGTATGAACTTCTAGTTTAGCAGATAACATTAAGGCCGATTTCTTCAAGCGCCTCTTGCCAACCAGTATCGTACAATTGGGGGCCTTCTATAGCATAGAAAATGGAATCAGTATGAACATGGACATTATTATTAACGGGAAAGACGCAAGCATAGTAATTCATGCCACTGACAGACTTCAAATATTTAAGCAAGCGTACCATGTAATTGACAATTTGAGCTCAAAAGATCCCCAAAAGCATGAAACCCTATTATGGAATAGAAAACTACATGAAAGAGGCGTTTGCACTGCAAGAACTGATGCAGAACACAGCAGGTATGACAAAAGAAAGGGAATCAGACTCCCTGATGAACAAAAACGACTCATTGAAAATAGGTCAGATTCAGTGAAATAGAGAACAAACAGAAATGAGCATGAGATTTAGAGAAAAGAAGATGACCCCGGATTCAGATGCAGCGCCGTCCACGTAAAGCTTGATGACAGTGATCAAGTGTCATGGCAGCAATTGACCATTGGTAGGCGATGAATAGAATCTCTAGTGACCTAGCAAGAGCAACTGGAGCACTGATAGGATATGAAACTGCGCCTACGGTTGGCCCCTTTTATAACGAAACTAAAACAGCACTGCAATGTAACCATTATATTATTTTATGCAGTGGTATTCTAAAACATAAATGAAAGAGGAGTCTATTTTTGGAGCTTTGCATAGCTGGATACCATTACTTTGAATTCAACTCATAAAGATGAAAAATGGACAATCGAGTCAGATATTATTTTCGTTCTTGAAGACTCTTCTCAAACATTTGTATACTGTAATGAAGTTTCACCATAATATGCTAAGATATGTCAGATACTCATGTCAAACTTACATTTGCCTCTATAAAGACAATAAATGTGATAACGAATGGCACCTAAGCAAATGCAACTCAATGTATCTCAGCAACATTGGTCTAAACAATACACAATATATAGGCTTTATATTTTAGGCAACATAATATTTACAGGTTGAGTTTATCACCTGCATGTAATACAAAAATGTATCCTATGGGTAAGGTTCCTTGCCAAGCAGTTCTTCCCTATCAGCATACCTAGATTTGGAGCGGAGTTATTACATACGTTTATCTAAAAACAGAATTTCTTAAAGACCAACCTTCCAAATTTTGGGGAATGGAAATATCCATGTGTCAGGGGCATTTCATCGAACATACAGTGCCATTCCTGCCATGGGGCTTCAGCTGCATTTGGCAACGGAGGAAATGAGTAATCATAGACTGTTTAAATTTACCTCCCAATGCAATAATCAGAGGCAGGCAAAGAGACGTGGACTTGGAGGTGGAGGGACACTGCTGCTTGGCTCTGAGGCTGATGGCGTGCCGACTATCCCCTACAGGCTGGAGTGCTGGAGGACCCCTCACCATGGCGCGGATCCGAGGTCCAAGTACAGCACCCTCACCGGCGATGGGATAGCGGAGGAGAACGAGCGCACCCCGTGCAGCTCGCTAGATTCCGAGCTCTGAAAAAGTCTAAATCACCCCTTAAATTAGGGACCCTGGAGCACGTAACTCCTGAACTATGAAACAGTCTAATTTACCCCTGAACTATCCAAAACCGTCTATTTTACTCTTTGGACGGTTTTCGACGGCGGTTTTGCTACAGTAACAGTGAGTTGCTACAGTAACAGCGGTTTTATCTTTTTTTATTTATTTTCGCTGAATATTTAAAAAATCATAGTAAATCACAGAAAATCATAATAATAGAAAATCTAATTTTGTTGGACTCCACATGAGTAGATCTATACAGTGAACATATAATACGGTACGCTTCCAATTTAGACTAAAGCTACAACAAAAACTCTGTACTAAAACGTACCGTATTATATGTTCACTGTGTAGATCTACTTAGGTGGAGTCCAACAAAATTAGATTTTCTTTTTTATTATTTTTCTATGATTTACTATGATTTTTCAAATATTCAGCGAAAATAAATGAAAAAGATAAAAAGCGCTATTACTGTAGCTGTTACGGTAACAAAACCGCCGTCGAAAAACCGTCCAGAGGGTAAAATAGACGGTTTTGGATAGTTCAGGGGTAAATTAGACCGTTTCATAGTTCAGGGGTTATGTGCTACAGGGTCCATAGTTTAGGGGATGATTTAGACTTTTTCTGAGCTCCAACGACGCATGGATCCTAGCCGGCGGAGCCCGCCACCGAGATGGTCGCGGCCATGGCTCGTCTGCGGCGGGGCCGCTGCACTCGTGTGCTATGGTGCTGGGGACCGCTCATGCCCGCGCCGGCACGTCAGGGGCTGCCTGCACCCGGGCCGCCGTGACGGGAGCCTTGGTCGTCGTTGACCTGCGGCGCCGGGGGCCGACCGTGCTGGTGGGCTGCCGCAAGGGGGGTCTCGCACGCTGATGCGCCAGGGCCTTGCCGGCTGCTGCTGATTGAGATAGAGGAAGAGAGATGGAGGAGCTGCGCCCGCCGTCATCCGCTACGGCCGGCCGCCATAGGTCATACAGATCTGAGAGAGCGGCGACGCATGGAGAGAAGGCCCTAAAGGGAGAGGCGTCGCGCCGCCGCCTCGCGACACCCTGAAAGCCCAAGTTTGGTTTTGGTAATTAATGGCATCAAGTTGCTAATGTCACGTGTTAAGTGTTTTGAGTTAGGCATAAGCAACACATGTGATGAAGGTGTATGTGGCAAGGAGTGGTGGCCACAAGATCACAAAGAGATAGTGCATGAACATGAAATGATGATTATGGTGGAGATGCAAATAAAAGGAAGGACATGATGATGAAGTGGAAGAGAAGGATCTAAGAGCGCAAGGCAAAGGTATAATCATAGGGTTTTTCTTTTGTCGGTCTAAGATGAGTAGAGAAGTGATTGACCGGGTTTAGGATACATAGCCGACTATCAAGAGGGGCAATCACGGTTAGCTCGGAAATCAAGTGCCACTAGATCAATGTCTTGAGCATATGCATTAGGATCTAGTAAAAAGCTAACATAACGCCTTGAGAAATGATTATAAAATGCTAACACACGTGCACATTGTGATTTACACATGGTGGTGTTAGCACGTTTGAGAAGGCGGTGGAGTTTGAGCGGTAGAGAGGGGTTTGGGTTCCTCTCTCCCTCCCGCCGAGCTTGCGAGGCGGGATTCGGCGCTTTTTGGAGAAGTGAAACGCCTATTTTCTACTGCGCCAGAAGTCGGAAAAGAAACGGAGGCGAACGGAGGTCACAGAGTTGACCGGACGTTGGACCGGACGCGGTCTCTGTATGACCGGACGCGTCCGGTCAGTGTTCAGCGTCTGTGCGTCTTTCAGTTTAAAGATCGGACGCGCAGCGCGTCCGGTCATCCAGGGAGCTTATTGGACTCTAATCGGACGCTGGCACTGTGGCGTCCGGTCAGTTCAACAGCACGTCTGGTTAGTTCTCCTGAGCGAATCAGAGCGCGCGACCGGCGCGTCCGGTCCCTCACGTAGCCGGAGCGTCCGGTCAGGCGTCCAGAGGGGCAGAGCGAAGCGGAGTGACGATCGGACGCGCGGCGCGTCCGGTCACGTGCGATCGGATGCGTCCGGTCTCAACGGGAGCATACTGGAACGTGACCGGACGCGGGCACTGTCGCGTCCGGTCAATCGGTTCAGCGCGTCCGATCACGGCAACGGCTAGTTCTGACTCGCACTGTTTCTTGCTGTCGTGTAGTGACCGGACGCGTCCGGTCACCCTGACCGGAGCGTCCGGTCAGCGCGTTTTTCGCTGCGTCGTCTGTAACGGCTAGCTGCGTACCCCTTCGTTATAAATAGACGTTGGCCGGGGTTTAAGGGTAACTCTTGCACATTTTGAGAACTAGAGACATACTTTGAGCTAGAGAACAACCCCTCCACTCATCTCTTTGCATAGTTGCACATCTTGAGTGAGATTGAGTGAGATTCAAGTGCATTGCTTGAGAGTTGCATTCTAGAGGCACTTGATCTTCGAGTAGCTGCGGATTTCTGGTTACTCTTCCGTGTTTCCCGACACGGTAGACGGCTTGGAGCAGCGAAGGTGATTGAGCTCACAATTAGAGATTGTTGGAGCCTTCACCAAGTGTTGTAAGGGGTTCTTGATCCTTCCCCGTGGGAGTTCGTGAATTGGATACTCTAGTGGAGCTCGTGGCTTGGAGGATCCCCATCTTGTGTGCGGTTGTGCGGCGCCCGCCGAGGGCTCGACTCTTGATAGTCGATTAGCTCGTGAACCGACAAGTGGGTGTATCGCCACAACGGGGAGTAGCTTGCCGGGAAGCAAGTGAACCTCGGGATAAATTCTTGTGTCATTCTCTTTCCGAGGATTTCTCTTGTGTGATTGATTGATTGGTACTTCTCATCTCTACACGGCGGTATAATCACTCAAAGCTCTTGTCTTGTATTACTTCTTGTTTCTAGCTTGTAGTTGTTGTTGTGTTTAGTGAATAGCTTTGTTATAGACTTGTGTAGGTGGCTTGCTTAATTAGTTAGAGCTAGTGCATTTGCTTCGCCACCTTTCGTACTAACGTGTAGTTAAGTAATTCTTGTAGAAGTTTTTATTAGGCTATTCACCCCCCTCTAGCCTATTTGGACCTTACACACCCGGCAGGAGCGCCGTTGCCACCGCGGCCTGCGCGCGCTTCTCACGCCACCGCCCATGCTGCTCCTCGCGCCGTGCCTCGCGCCATTGCCTAGCGCTGCTCCTTGCACTGCCGCTAGGGTTAGGCTTTTGGGGCACGGGTGTCGGCCTGTCGGGCGGTGAGGATGGAGTGTAGGAGACTGGGTAGGCGAAGGGAGGAGCGACCGAGCGAGGGAAGAGCAGGATGAGGGAGATGTGCGCCGCAGCAGGAGGCAGCTCGGCGGAGAAATCGGAAGAGACGAATGGGTTCTCGACGATTCGTGACCACCCATGCGTGGGGCTCGATGGGCGAGACCCGAATCGATCCGCAATCGGACGGTTCGTATCTTTAGTTGGCTTGATCCAACGGTTCGCGAGTTAACGGGCGACGTGGCCCGCTCCACCGCCCAAGAATCCCAGCGGATTTCGTCTTATAGAGATAACAACATAGCCTTTTGTCCCAAACAAGTTGGGGTAGGCTAGAGATGAAACCCAAAAGAGACGAGAAATAGAGAGACACCGTCTTATAGAGATAAGTAATAATAAATTTAACTCTATAGAATGTGAGGGGTTCTCGACCAGAAACACCGTCCACGTCACCTCAAATGTTCTTCTCCGTTCGATCTCGCCATCCAACGGCCTAGATCGCTTCGATCCGATTCCGTCTAGAGTGGCTTCTCCTGCTTCTTGTGCGCTTCTCCGGCTTCTTATCAGCTTCCTTGGTTTCGTGTTTGAATCCAGACCACCAAATATATATCACAGCTTCTGCTTCTCCTTAGTAAAAAAACACAGCTCTCCCGTTCCCCCTCTCTTCGGTCTCCGCTTCCTCTCTCCTGCTCCCGACGCCAGGGGCGACGACGACGGTGCCAGGCGCAAGCGGCGCGCCGCAGCCGCCCTCCTCCTCCTCCTCCGCCTCTTCCTCCTCCTCCGCCTCCTCCTCTCCCCCTTCCCTCCCACGGCAGCAGCGGGCGCGAGGCGACGGCACAGACTGCAGGCGGCGCGGTGGCGCGGGTGGGGCCCGGCGGCCCCTCCCTCTCCCCCATCCTCCGTGCGGTCTCCTCGATGCCTCCTCCCGCCGCACTATGCCAGAAATCCAGATTAGTGACGCATCCAAACATTAATTAGTGATGCGGAAAACACGCATCACTTATGTTGCGTCTCTGATGTGGGCACATTAGTGACACGTAAACACGTGTCACTGATTTGAGTTATCAGCGACGCGTCTAGCTAAAACGCGTCACTAATGTGAGTTACAGGTGACGCGTGTAGCCAAAAACGCGTCACTGATGTGAGTTACAGGCGACGCGTGTAGCCAAAAACGCGTCACTGATATGGGTCTCATCAGCGACGTGTATACCCAAGACGCGTCACTGATAATAATTCAGAAAAACAAAAAAAAAACCCTACTTGGGTCCTCTTGGGTCCTATATACATATGTAATGTTTCATCTGTTTCAGCAATCAAATTCAGTACATTACTAAGCTTGGCAGTGAGCTACTCCAAGAACATAACACCTACATAATCTACTCACACAGAAATGTCATTGTGAAACTCTTATGTATACACACAAGACCATTCATAGCTATCAATACTTTGGAATGATAAACAACAGCAATGACAACAGCTGTGACACCAGCTAGCACTCTTCATGCAGCTCTGACACCTTGTAGACTTTCTTGCTCAAACGACTCAGGGAACTGAATAGGAAATGATCTAGCCTCACCACGACGAATCCCAATTAATGAACCAAGAAATCCAGGAACAAGGTTATTATTTTCCTCAGTGTCCAAGTGGAAACCTGAAAATGATAGTAGGTATAATATAGCACTGTGATTTCAAAAAACCAGAAATGCAAGGCAGTTGTCTCAGTTAGCATACTAACTGGTGCACAAAGAAACTCAGCAGACAAATATATTTAAGAGCCACTCACATCACTACATCAAATTACAGGGAAATAAATGCACCAAACATAACAAGGGTGGCATGAGAGCATTTCTTTTAGGCGCAATAGTTTCTATATACAGCATCAGAATACCATTTTTTCTAATAAAGGATAACTCATAATAAATTGTAAAGGCAAAGTTATGAAAATAACATGCAAGTCAGATGCGTGAAAAATTGACAAACCTGTACTCTTGGCCGATGAAATTTTTTCACCTTCAGAGCCATCACTGTTAATGCTTTCTGCAAATATGTCTAGTACCACCAGATCGCCAATCTGCATATATCCAAGAAAATGAATGCAGTTAGATAACACAATATTGGGTTGATGCTAACCATCAAAGTATATATTTAATTAAATATTCCACCTTTGTTGAAGCTAGTAGCTTTTTAAAAAATAAAGCTTGTTGCTTACAAGGAAACATTTGAAGGGGAAAGGGAACAAAGAACTCTAGACTACAGTTGCATCTTGCACAGATAAATGTTACAACCATTTGTTGAGCAAATGGATTTATGCCATAAAACAAGTACTGACGCCAATACCAGATCAGGACTGTACTGTAACAAAGCAAATTTGACTGTTGATAGAAATAATTCAATGGAAAATTGCTAGGAACCGGAAGTATCTGTTTCTCAGAGGCAGAACAACCAGGGCTATCTATCACTTCAGTTGAGAGTTAGCCAGTCACAGGTCCTACCAGTCAAATAAACTACTACTGACACTATGTGGTGTAAGATGGAGATACTTTCTCCTCCACGACAAGAGTTCACTGACCTGCAATTTCGCAATAGTGATCAATGAAAGTAGCCTTCTTAACCAACCACCAAATAAATCTAGATCCATAAAGAGAATTTCATCCCCAAGAAGTGAAAACTGAGACTGACCAATTAGCAGTCATCAAACAAGAATTGTGTAAACAATTTTGTATGTCCAGTTCTTATTTCATATATTGTATTATTGTGCAATCTTTACTTCATAAATTTCATAAATATTTCATTAGCATTCAGTCATTAACAGAAATAACATCAAGCAACAAGTGTTTGAGTAAACCAATTTTCATACCTCAAATTTTCTAGCTCTGAACACACCAGGTCAAGGAGATGTCCAGTTTCTGTGCCAGTGATAGCAGAAATGGCAGAGGAGAAAACCTAGCAGGAACCAACAGAAAGATGAGCTGAGCAGCTTGGCTGACTGTTGGGCAGTAAAAGAAAAGGCAAACCATAAAAAAAAAGATGTCCTTGTTAATATATTTTATTGCTTTAAAATCACAGCACAAGTAGAGAATTGCATACAACAAGCATTGTAACTTAAAGCAATAAGCATTGTAATTTAACCATCATCTTTGCCATATAATGAGTTGCCCGTTCAAGTATGCATTTAGTGCTTTTTCAAAGCTTATAATCAGCATGTTGTAAAAAAAAAAAGCTTATAATCAGCAAGGCACAATAGTGATATCCAAACATGTAAGATATATGGGAAATGTGGGCAACAGCTCTAAAGCCAAATACAAATATTTGGTAACAAATTCCATTGCAGAGAGAGAGAGAGAGAGAGAGAGAGAGAGAGAGAGCAGGAATTCATCGCAGATTTCCTGGAATGCACGATACCAGAGGTTATCAACCAGCTGCCCTAACCTACTACTACAGAGCAACTAGTGAGCAACAAGTGAGAGCAGCTCTACCAAATGAAATCATCATCCAACCAAACACAAAGAAAATGCAACCACAACAACCATTACTTTTCTACCAGCCATGTAAATTCACTATACAACAACAACAACAACATAGCCTTTTGTCCCAAGCAAGTTGGGGTAGGCTAGAGATGAAACCCAAAAGAGACGAAAAACAGGGAGACACATAAAGGGACATAAAGGGCACAAGACAAAAGAGGTCACGGTTCAGGCACATTGATTGCCAATCTCCAAGCGCTCCTGTCCATAGCTAAATCCTTGTAGATATTCCACTCCTTAAGATCTCTCTTAACGGACTCGTCCCAAGTTAGTTTAGGTCGACCTCTACCGCACTTTACATTATCGGCCCGCTTTAGAACTCCACTACGCACCGGAGCCTCAGGAGGCCTCCGTTGGACATGTCCAAACCATCTCAACCGATGTTGAATCAATTTCTCCTCAATTGGTGCCACCCCAACCCTATCCCGAATATCGTCGTTCCGGACTCTATCCCTTCTTGTGTGCCCACAATACCAACGCAACATACGCATCTCTGCTACACTCAATTGTGGACATGTCGTCTTTTTGTAGGCCAACACTCAGCACCGTATAACATCGCCGGACGAATCGCCGTCCTATAGAACTTACCTTTCAGCTTCTGAGGCACTCTTTTGTCACAGAGAACGCCAGAAGCTTGACGCCATTTCAACCAGCCGGCTGAAATTCTATGCCTAACATCTTCATCAATGTCTCCATCCTTTTGTAGCATCGACCCTAAATACCGAAAAGTATCCTTCTTGGCCACCACTTGCCCATCGAGGCTAACGTCTTCCTCCTCGTGCCTAGTCGTGCTGAAATCGCACCTCATGTACTCGGTCTTAGTCCTACTAAGTCTGAACCCTTTCGACTCTAACGTGTGCCTCCATAGTTCTAACTTCCTATTAACCCCCGCCCTACTGTCGTCAACTAACACCACATCATCAGCAAAGAGCATACACCAAGGGATATCACTTTGTATGTCCCTTGTGACCTCATCCATCACCAAAGCAAATAAATAAGGGCTCAAAGCTGACCCCTAATGCAGTCCTATTTTAATTGGAAAGTCACTGGTGTCGCCATCACATGTTCGGACAAACGTCACCACATCCCTGTACATATCCTTGATGAGGGTAACGTACTTAGTTGGGACTTTGTGCTTTTCCAAGGCCCACCACATGACATTTCTCGGTACTTTGTCATATGCCTTCTCGAGGTCAATAAAGACCATGTGCAAGTCCTTCTTCTGCTCCCTATATCTCTCAATCAATTGTTGTAATAAGAAAATCGCCTCCATGGTCAACCTACCAGGCATGAACCCAAACTGATTTTAGGTCACATGTGTAACTCTCCTTAGGCGATGCTCGATAACCCTCTCCCAGAGCTTCATCGTATGGCTCATCAACTTAATCCCACGGTAGTTAGTACAACTTTGAACATCTCCCTTGTTCTTGAAGATAGGTACTAATATACTTCTCCATTCTTCAGGCATCTTGTTAGACCGAAAAATAAGGTTAAAAAGCTTAGTTAACCATACTGTCGCTCTGGCGCCTATGTATCTCCACACCTCAATGGGGATACCATCAGGGCCCATCGCTTTACCTCCCTTCATCCTTTTCAAAGCCTCTCCGATCTCTGCCTCCTGAATTCTCCTCACAAAGCGTCTGTTGGTATCGTCAAATGAGTCATCCAACTCAAGGGCAGGACCCTCATTCTCCCCATTAAATAGCTTGTCGAAGTACTCTCTCCATCTGTCCTTGATCTCCTCATCCTTCACCAGAAGTCGATCTGTCCCATCCTTGATGCATTTTATTTGGTTGATGTCCCTTGTCTTCCTCTCGTGAATTCTAGCCATCCTATAAATGTCCTTCTCCCCTTCCTTCATGTCTAGCCGCTGATAAAGGCCATCATACGCCTGACCTTTTGCTACACTCACAGCTCGCTTTGCAACCCTCTTCGCTATTTTATAGCCCTCGATGTTGGCTACACTCTTATCATGGTGGAGACGCTTGAAACACTTCTTCTCCCTAATAGCCCTTTGCACCTCGTCATTCCACCACCATGTGTCTTTCGCTTCCCGTTTGCCTCTCCTACTCACGCCAAACACTTCTGAAGCCACCTTCCGGACACATGTTGCCATCTTTAGCCACATGTCGTCGGCATCTTCTCCTTCTTCCCAAGGCCCCTCGTCTAGCATCCTCTCCTTAAACGTTTGCGCTGCTTTCCCTCTAAGCTTCCACCACTTCGTTCTCGCAATCTTGGCCCGTTTGGAGAGCTATATAATAATTGTTTAAAATGAAGGAAAGATACAACTACTTTTAGATCAACAGTTAGCTACCACATCCAAAGGAAGAGACCCTGGTTGAGTTTTATTTTCAACTTGAGCACGAGCTGACTCAGCTAAACAAAACAAAGAGACAAAGAAAAAAGTTTACCTGTCAACCAGGATATCTTCTTTAATAATCTTTGACATCTCAGCCTCCCAGGTGTGTATTCAGAGTGGTCAAGAAAGCTCCTGATACACACATAAAGTTAGTGAAGCAAAAAGAAGCTATTTGAACTGATGACCGTGGCCCTGCACCACATCCTAGCAGTATCAATGAGTTTATACTTCTGCAGCATATTTTGAGGTAGTTTGTTTATTATTAAAAAACAGCACCAAGTCAAGGAATCATAGTATTAGGTAGTTTTGGTATTATATCTTAGATTTGTACAGAGAAACTAAAACTAAATGGGTCAGCTCCAACCTCTCACAAGAACTTAACAATGTCAGTTAAGCCATCATCAACTGCCCCCGTTAAAATAATTGGGACCAAATATCTTTCGACGAACAAAAGTAGTCAGTCACAACACAATACATGGCACATGAAAAATAATTGGGACTAAATTGCCAGCTAACAAAGGCATAATAAAAAAAGGCTTCCTGGTGATTGTAAGTCACATGGATTCGGGATACAGCTACCCAATGTTCATCCAAGAAATGTATCAGCACTTCACTCACTCAAATTATTGTACATCTATAGTTTCACATATCAGTTTTATAATAAACATAAAAAGATAAAAGGATAGAGTACTCACAGCCATCAAATTACTTGCAAGAAGACTTAACATGGTACTTGCCCATCTGCAATTATCAATAGGACAAATAATCTAAATTAAGACCACTCCAATTTTAGATACAGGAGGCAGGCCACCATTAATCCTAGAGAGGAGCCTAAACATCCTTGAAATATCTTCAACCTACAGTAACGAATATATCATAAACATTTCAGTAAGATTATACCCCCATCAACTCTTGGCGTATATAGGCATGTGATTCTATCTATCAAACTTTTTCATCACAAAAACACTTAGCATACAGAGTTCTGTTTCTTCAGAATTTGGTCTATATACGTAGCTAGCAATTCTCCTTGCACATCATGTAATGACAATAAAAAGTGAGATAAATTAAAAAAATGGCCTGATACAAACCTCCATCAAACTCGGTTCAGTATTAGCATGAATGCTCAAGACCTCTCTTATCTGGAAAAGCAGTATATTTAATACTAAGGCCTAGGTTTAGTTAATTGTTATGATTAGTCACGGGTTAATGCATTTTATGCCTAAATTAATGCTTAATGTTCTACATTACGCCAAGTTCATGCCTTAATCGGCCCCTGTTGATGATGTCTTATGCTTAAACGGTGCATATTAAGCTACTAGGGTTCGGATTAGCATGTAGGAGGAGAATTTGCAAATCACGGCCAAACTGAAACTTTCCCCCAAATTCCCGAAACCCTAGATCATGATTTTCGCCCTTTTACCCCAAATTTCAAAATGGAAACCCTAATTTCTACTAAGTTTGGGCCTTGGGACCGCTTACCTTAGCTTGGCGTCATCACTGTCATCATGCTTTGGCACAGCGGCGCCACTGACGTGCCCTCACCCCGACACCACCGCCACGCATCAGGCCCCGTCGTGCCACCGCCGCGGATGGAGAACACCGCTCGCTGCAACGCCCGTTGTGGACCACGCCACCTCGCCGGATGGCATGGAGGAGGCCGCCGAGGTGACGTCCACGATTCGCCGCCGCCGCCTCTGCGGAAGCAGCCTCACCGAGATTGATCTGTGAGGAAGAGGGTAAGGTGAGGGAGAGTTAGGAAGAGGGAGAGAGGGTCCGCCAGCCACTCACCTAGGAGACGAAGCTCTACCTTCAGAGCCGCGGCTATGGGCGGATCTAGGCCGTCATCGAGCAAGGAGAGGAGATCCGGAAGCCAGAGATCTGGAGCGCCATTGTTGTGGACGGGGGAGGAGCTGCAGGGGCAGCGGTCTTCGCGCATGGTTGACGAGGTCATGAACAGGGGAGCAAACCACGAGCGCGACGGGCGTCGCGACGGGGGAGGAGGTGGCCGCGGGTGGCGCGAGATTGCGCGACGGGGGAGGAGGTGGCCGTGGGCTTCTCGCGAGAGAGGGAACGGGGGCAGCTGATGGGACGGGAGGAGAGATGCTGGGTCCGGACTTGACTTGTTTAATAACTGGGCCCTTGTTTGGATTGAAGAAAATTTCAACCCGATAAATAGTACCATTTTCGTCTTATTTGGCAAATATTGTCCAATCATGGACCAACTAGGCTTAAAAGATTCATCTCGTGATTTCCAACTAAACTGTGTAATTAGTTATTTTTTTACCTATATTTAATACTCCATGCAAACGGTTAAAAATTGATGTGATAGAGAGAGTGAAAAAACTTGGAACTTTGAGGCAAACTAAACAAGGCGTGGGTTTAATAAATTTTTTGGGTCCGGGGTGATGGTAGACATACTTAATACCAATGACGCGTCTATTTAAGAAGAGTCACTGTTAACTTGTTACAGTGACGCGTTTTGTTTACCAGCCATGTGCCACAACTAATTTAGTGACGCGTGCTGATTATCCGCGTCACTAATCTAACATTAGTGACGCGTTTTAATTTCGAGTCACAAATTAAGGTGTCTCCTTTGTCCTATTTTGGCATAGTGCCGGGCGCCTGCGCTCCTCTTGTCGGCGAAACTCTAGGTACGATGCCGGATGGGCCAAACCCTAAACTCCGGCGTGCGCTCTCTCCCGTTCTCCCTCCCCTTCCCTAAACTCTCTCTCCTCACTGCAGGGATCTTGGCCCTCCTCCCCTCTTCGCTGCAGCGAGCAAGCTCGCCAGTGTCCATCGTGTCTTGTTGTTCTCTTTGTGTGCAATACTGATATTCTTCCATGTATAGTGATTATAAATTGTTACATTCATCTTCTCTACTAAGGCTTGGGGATGGTGCAATGATGATATTTTTAGGACTGAGACAATGAAGTTGTGCAGTGATGAGTATATAGTTATTTCATTCTTCGATGAATCTTGTGACAGTGTCGTTCTATTAGTTGCACATTTTATCCATTTGTTAGTCAGCATACATCCATTGTCAATGATGTCTTCGCTTCATACAATTTATCGGTTCTTGTATTACTGACCACAGCCCATTGCCGATCATGTATTTGCGATTGCCCTTGCTAGAAAGGTAATTTGTTACTTACTGAACGTCAATATCAGGCTTACTCTTCTCTTTAACTTTCCAAAACTATGCCTATTATTTATGCATTGTACCTTTGCTTACCTCATATTACTTTTCATGGTTTCTGTTAAGTGTTTACACTAATAGTGTTCAGGCAGCACGTTGGAAATATTGTGTACAAACAATTTTTACTCATCTTGCATTGGTTCGTAGTTGGGAGCAATTTTAATAAAAGGAGATTGCCTGCATAGTCAGTCATCATTGGTAAGTGATGGAATATAATTAAGTTACCTTGTGTGCTGTCGTACTATAGCTATCTTGGTTGATGACATGCATCCTAATACTAATCCTATATGAAACTGAGCTATCTTGGAAGGTGTCTCTTCCACCAGGTAATCCTAAAATTATTTGAACTTTCTTTTTATAATTCGTCTTAGTACCATTGTGATCATACAGATTACATATAATCATGTAGTTAACTGTCCATTCATATATACAACAAATTGGTCCTCACTTGCTTATTGCGACACTGCCTTTAATTGATAGAAACCATGGTTATGGCAGCAGGTTAAACACCAGCATCTGCATGTAGTAGTTATATGCAGACATTGGGGAAAGGAAGGTGTTGGCAGTTCTATGTACAGAATATAATATATTAATTTATAATGTAGTGTTCAAGGCTACCTGATCGGTAACCCCCAACAATAGACCCCAAATTTTCCTGCCATTACAATTAGTGTAGAGAATTGATGGTTATGCCATTACAATTGATTGGCTGGTTGCAGTCAAGAACGGTAGGGTGGTCTTTACTTATATGTTCAGGTACTATACCGTGTGTGACCTGTGTATTTTTTCCTGAATCGGTGGCCTAATTATTGCTGCTGGTAACGAGTTGCTGCCTAGCCTCGCTCGCGTCGACGAGAACAGGTGGGTTTGGGTTTATCTTTTTCAAATTCTTGCATGGCCGCGGTGATTTGTTTCTGGTGAACTATTGTTTGATTTCTTCATTGTAGGCAAAAGGGGGGAACCGAGCAGTGTACACGCGAACGCGGCCTTTTGGGTGAACGAATTCGGTACACCGGATCAGTTAGTGATTGCAAACGAATCCGGTCCATCGTGTTCTAAAATATATGCCTGCTCACGACTACTTTCTCAATGGTAAGATATTGAGTCCATGTAATTTTAAGGCCACATATTCAATTTCAGTATTAATCTCATATGGCATTAACCAAGTACTTTGTGTACTCATTCATTGCGTAGCTTCCTGGTTCTCGTAGCGTGTATCCTCTGAACCTGCTTAGTTTTGAATGTCATCCACTTTACATATTTTAGTCAGTATCGATTAGTCTCCTGTCTATCCAGTTTCCTTTCTTTGTGCTTTTTTGTTTGCCCAAACATGTGGCCGTATGCTGCTAGGCTATGTAGCTTCAATTTAATTCATAGTATTTCACCGAGCCATTTTACTTTTTATATGACTGCAGTCAAATCATGATAGTTATTGGGTTTGCTATGCACTTCTCGGAAACCAATCTACAGCCTCACAGGCTATGTGAGTGACTACCAACTATTAACCGATTTGTTGCTGCTTATTGACATGACATGTTTAGATCATATAAATGTGTTTGCCTTATTGTCAGCACTGGTGATTATAGCTACAAATATATACATTATATATATTGCTCTACACATCGATGTACCGTATATATATATTAGTCGTTTCTTTTATAAAATGAAATTTCAGTATTACGATCCATTCAATATTATAAGGCCCTTCAAAAGAAAAGATGGTTGACAGGTTGATACTTTTTTGCCTTTCTCCCGTTTTCTCTTAAGAATTCTCCTTTTCTATCAGATGTATTATTGTTAAACATTTAACCACCCTATTCCTTTAGTTGAATTTTTCTTTTCAAACTCTGCCCATTTATTTTTGGGGGTGTCCGCCACAGGTTCCTTTATTTATACAGCCACGCCGAAAATACGTGCCAGTTTTCCTTATCTTATTCTCAAGGCTCTTGGCATCTTCTTAGCAATACTTTGGTTCTTTTACCAACATTAGGATGCTCCCAGATTGAGTGATACAATTTCCTGTTCCAATATAGTTACCAGCACAGCTCATGTGCCCAAACATTTAGCATTTCCTAATAAAAAATGTCCCTCTTAGGCAGCTGCTATGCTTTACCCATTCAGTTCTCTATGCAAAGCCCATTTCTCAAATTCTTTAATCTGTACACCTTTCTAACAGCACTAGGATAGCTGTCCAGGTCATTCTGTACTACAAAGAGAGAGCAACTATTGTTTAGACAATTACAGTGCCCCTCTTGACTTTTGTTAGGTGAGTGTATCGTTGTTTGTTTCGGAGTTTCAAGGTCAGATATGATGCCTCATACCATGTTCTTGGAGTTCCAGGATCAGCTATGATGCTTCATATCATGTTTTTACAACAATATGCACAAATATTAGATTATGTGACTGTTACGAGCACACGATCGCTACCAATTGGGTGGAGGGAATTAGTAGGCCCAGATCAGTTAGTGTTGGCTAGGGAATTCCTTTATCATACTGTCATATTAGGTGGGTCGTGTCATATATCTAAACAATAAATTATCCATGCGCTAGAATACTACACAAATAAAGGATCCTCCTTCATTTTTATTGGTTCTTGTATCGTTACCCTTTTAGAGGTCCACTATCAGAGATATAGCACCTCATATCATGTTCAGGTAATATTATGTTGTGCAAAAATAGATTTTTTGTGACCCTTAGGGACCATGTTCTCAGGATATGCTAAATATAAGACCATGTGATTTTAGGTAATTGCCTGTAATTTTGGATTACAGCATGACGTATTTGGTCTTTTAGCAGGAGCAAAATTGACTAGGTTGTTCCTAGCTTTCGGCACCGGACAAGCTTCAGTTGATGCTGTCACATGAAAGCGTACGTACGGGACATGGATGGCACACTTATTTTGCTCAAGTCACTTCTTGATGGCTCATATGCTGGGGTTTTCCATGTCCTCGAGGATTGTGACAAAAGTACTAAACTCTGTGATCAATACTTCTTTTACTAGTATAATGCCCGTGCTAACGCTACGGTTGTTTTTCTAGGGAAAGTTGTATAATAATCAACCATTTTGTTTTTGCAGAGTTTAACCTTTGCACAACTGTATTTGAGTCTGTAGACAATATTGGAGTCACCACTGCATATAAGTAGAAATATTTACATATTCTCTAACTTCTTAATCAAATATTGAATGTCTTTGGGGATGTTATCATAAGATTCGTTTGCATGACTTGTCAAAATGTCAGCCAAGAACTCCGTCCTCGGTGATGTTGATAGATGTGCATGGTAGATAGTGTAATGTATTTATTTATTTATTTATTTATTTATTTATTTATTTGTGTATTGTACAAAATATGGTTGGAGACTGAATATGCTTACGTTGTTGATCGGTGGCAATGTCACACCGTCCCACAGCTTCATAAAATTGTATACAAGGAAGCCTCCCAAGTTTCTTTACAAGATGAGTTGTTTACTTGGTGTACAAAACTCAATTAATAATTGTTTATGTAATAACAAAGTTAATCCAAGTGACAAGTGATTACCAGTCTTTATTGTTATCTGTAACCTTTGTTACACATGCAGGGTATTCTCGCTCCCATGAATATATAAAATGGTTCCTCTTTGATTTTGATAGCCCATGGCCAGATTGAACATTCTACCAATATTATGGAGCATTGTTTCATATACCATACTTTGACTATAACCCTTTGCACATGGTAGATCTTGAAGTGGATCCATAATGCGCACTATTTTGTTTTGCATATCTATCACGAATAAAATGTAGAATTCATCCTGATGGTACGGTAGTAGAATCTAAAACACATAGAGATTAATGTATAAATGCCAAATTAAATAAAGTACTTGTACAAAGCAGTAAACATAACATAACTTACACTGGTACAGTCGTCAATGTGATATTGCATGCCTGGCCAACACTCAAGTACTTTTCGCAATTTTTGATGGTATACTTTGTCAATCTTCCCACAACATCGTGGATCTCGTCCAAACCGTGTTATCTCCTGTTGATTTTGATAAAATTAGCATTCTCTGATGAATTAGATAATTTTAGAACAATTTATATACAACAACTTAATGCAAACTTAAGATCCATGAGGTGGTATCTTTGTTTATTCAGCATCATGTATTTGTTTTTCGCAAGGATCCGAATAGCCATATTAAAGGTGTCATGATCCAACTCTTTGCCATCACGCAAAATATTTTATAATTTTGCTAACACTCAAAGAAATTGGATGTGGTTGTGTACGTCGTACCCACTCGTTCTTATCAACAAAGAAAGTGTAATGAAATTACTGATTGTTGCAATTGCAGACGTGAACCATTTAGAAAGACTTACTGTAAGGTCTTATCATCGTCTCCCAACAAGATGATTGACCGCATATTTAACAAAACATGTTCCTTGCTTGTCCACCTCAGTTTACTTAGCAACCTGGCACTCCCCGAGAATAACAAATCCTCTTCATCGAGCTCTTCGACCCCCTCATCTTTTTGATCTGGGGTTTTATTTAGTTGTGGAGTTTCTGATAACCCTCTGGCCTCATTTATCGGGGAGTTGTACAATACTACAGGCAGCTTAAACCTAAATTTATTAATGTCATCCTGAAAACACGATAAAATGATTGTATATTAATATCAATCTCTACTAATTAATTCATCTTCTTATTACAGTTAGAAACTACTTCCAAAGGAATTACCTGTGTGACATGGTCTGATAAAGTATTTCCATTCCAATACTCCATAAAATTAAGCATCCATAATCCACAACTACATCTGTGCATAATTTTAAAAAGTGAGGTATATAGATCTATTTGGTGCTGAGACAATTACACATACACAAGATGGGAAGTTATATTACCCATCCTCTTGCATTTTGTTGGTGATAATATGTTGAGGTTTCCAAGAAGACACTTCAATACCATTTGGCCAGTTACTTGTGTCTAGTTGTGACTTCTCTACTATATGTTTTATTGGTATCTCCATACCTATTAGCTGTTAAAACCAAGACAGCAAGGTTAACTATGAACATTTTAGTTAAATAATTTAAAGAAGTATGTGTACATAAATTAGAGGTTGTACCGTGTATCGAAGATGTTTGCAGCCTGTCATATCTTTGGCAAAAGAGTCTAATATTTGTATCTCACCTTTTTTAGCATTCACGACTGCCAGGTACCAGTGAGACAGTGTAATATTGATTGGTAGGAAGACCTGCAGACATATAGATGTATTAAGTACATTATTTATGTTTTGATATTTGGATGACATAAAATATATCATAATACAAATATTATGGTCAGGCTTACCATATCAGCTTTCAAATATTCATTTACCCTTGATTCAACAGTGTCTTGCCTATTATAGCTCAATTTTTCTGGTTCTTCCTCTCCGTGTGCTTTTAGAACTTGAGACCACCATGAGTTTTCTAAATATACTTTTCCACCTTCTCTTTGATTGCCATGTTCTTCATGCCGCATTAACTGGATATATAGACTTATGACCTGCGAGTTATTAATTTTCCATTAAATTATTGATAATTATTTGACACAGATAATAGTAGTTAATGTAGAAGACGTGTTAAATATACTTACAGAACCATTGACATGCTCACCCCCACTAAAAAGGCAATCCATGTCTTGTCGCTCTCCATAGCAATCATCGATTTTAACAAGCACATGTTTTTCATCTTTTATTGTTCTCATGTATTCTATTACCTCGGCGTCTTCGTTCGTAGACAAATAATTTGTCGAGGTTTTATGGTAAGTAATTCATATGTATATAAAAGCTGAGGACTATTAAATACAAGAAATATAAGAATTAAAAAATTAAAAAATCAATTTCCAAAATATGAACTATTAAATCCCAATTGTTGAGGACTCACCTTCTTTTAGAATTTGGGCGTCCTTTGTTTTCTTTGGTTTATTATATTGAGGCAACACCATCACCTCAGCATTGGCACACACGCAAGTCATTTGCTTGTCGTGGAGTCTGTACGCCATCACCTTGGACTTGTTTTTTGGTTGCATCTTCTTCTACCATAATGATCTGCATATGCAATATGCAATATTAGTTTGAGATGGGGACACTCTGTATGCAACAGTCCACACGAAAGTATTATGCACAGAGATTGAGTTGATTCAGAGATATTGGTGTACGTCATCCTCCTCCTTAGAACATTTTCGCTTCTTGTCCATCTCTGTTTCTTGATGCTCTACCATTTCAACAGCATCATTATTTTGAATATGTACATCAATATTGCCCGGTTCTTGTAGGTGTGCATCTGCAAACATCTCTGTGTTAAGTACATTACAATACATACATCTAATTACTTGTTTTATTTGAAAAAAAATTGCAATGGGTGGATGTGCTAACCTGTGTCACTGGAAGTTAGCAGTGTAGCAGTAACACGTGGGCCTCTATGCTTTGGAACATAACTATCGTTTCTACGTAGCCAGTCCACGGGCTCATCAAGTTCTATTTTAGACAAAAATCCATCTTCCAAATCAGCATCTTGACATATATAAATGCATTGATGTTCATGATATATTAGGTGATGGACGATTAAATAAAATAGAAGATACAGATTTTCTTTGAAATGGATGCACATATCATCATAAATAAATAAAATAGAAGATACAGATTTTTCGCAATTAAAAAACCAGGTAGATTACATGTACGTACCGTTATTGGGAATGGTTTCACCTGATCCCTTAGAAAATGGTTCTGGCACCTTAGTTTCTTCTTCGGCTACTGGATTGTCAACTAAGACAATATCATGTGTCACTGTGTTTTCTTCTGAATGCATCATGAAAAAGCCGTAACAAATATAGTTATAGAAGCACCGGGTCCAAGTATAAAACCAAGTAGTTGATATGTCGCAAATTTAGATTGGTAGGTAGTATGAGAACGAACCGTGTTGAGGACCGGATGCCTCTACTTCACGTGGATCTGATTCTTGTGACACGTATGCATGACCATCATCGTCCATTCTGGAGTTGATCTGGACGACAACATGTACAGTCATATGAGAAAAGTTACTTCTACAACAGCAGTTTGCCGCTAGTATTCAACGATCCGCTCGGAGGATATACATACCCGCGGCTGTTGCCGGCGGCAATCGTTGATGATCGGACCGACGTGCAACGACTCCCTCTCGTCGGCAACAGCCGCGGGTATGTATAACCAGTGATGGGATTTAAAATTAAATATGATACACCATAAGCCGCAATGATGCCTTATGTTTTGAATCAGCAGATGTTAATCGTGGCTTTCCTTTTTGCAGCTATGGTTATTCAAAGGAAAGATTTGTATGGTCTCTCATATCTGCAGTTGGAATATTTTGCTTGGGTTCAGATGCTACCATTGTGCATGGAGTTCAAAAATTATTGAGTTCTCAAGTACGTCACTGAAGTGTCATTTGAGTCATGAGAACTTTATGCACAAAGTTACATTCTATTATGTCTACGCCTGGAAGACATGACCGACACGGCACCCAATGGTCTCAGGTGAGGAACCTGAACTCGTCTAGTTGAATTTATGGTATGTTCATCACCACTGTGAATTTACCTAAGGTATGCTTGTCCCATGGATTGCGTCAATGAACCTTCCTGAAGCTATAATATTCAGACCAAACCTAGTATTATTTGGAATTAAAAAAACACTTCGATCCGAATGCATTATATTGGTTAATTCCCTGCAGAATAGGCAATGCAATAATATTCAAAACCACAATCTCTTGTAGGTACTTGTTTTCGTCTTAAAAAAACAGCTAAGCCAATATCTTGATAGCATATATATACCTTGCATGTATGATCTGCTATAAGCAGAGGTCCATCATTTAAAGGGGGGACTAAAATAATACCCTTGTAGTTAACCATATGTATTTAAAGGGGGGACTAAAATAAAGTCGTATATATGGCATATTACAAAACTGAAATGATATTACAGATGTAGACATGGAGTCACGAAATAATTGATGAATGAAAAGGAATAACAAGGTCGTAATAAGGAATAACAAGGCAGCCATTGAGTCACGAATGTTGTGAAGGCATAAATCCTGGAAATAATGCATCGTCCCAAATGAGTTGAGGATTAAAAAATAAAAATAGAAAGTACTACAATCAGAATGGCTTCGGTTTACACACCTGTGTTGTCATCAGTTTAGGACATCTCTATAAACTATATTCCTGGTGCTCCTCCCTGTAGGATCCAAGTCCTGTTTTGGCTTTGCCAAAACTCTTGTTGCATTTCTTGACACCCCTCTTGATAAACCAACATAAAGTTGTCCGTGTGAGAACACAGGTTCTGGTAGATAGATCCCGATGTTAGGAATGGTCTGTCCTTGCGATTTATTTATTGTCATGGCGAAACTCAACCTCACCGGGAATTGCTTTCTCCTGAACTTGAAAGGAAGAGAAATATCATCTGAGGGAGACAACGGAAGCCTTGGTATAAAGACCCTCTTCCCTACATGCTGTCCACCAGTGATCTCAGCATCAAATTCATTGTCTTGCAGTGCTCTGACCACGAGCCTTGTGCCATTGCACAATCCGTTGTTTGGATCTAGATTGTGAAGCAGAATCACAGGGCAGTTGATTTTTAGCTTTAGCTCATGGGGGGCAGGCCGTTTGGAGTTATTGAGTTCAAAAAATCAAGAGGGAAGTGATTGCTTGGGTCATCAACAACAGTGTCAAAGCTGTGGTAAACCTTCTCCTCACCTGGAAATATCTCAATCATCATTGCGTTCAGCTGATCAACATATTCATTTTTGGTCGATAGAATAGCCCGCGAGCTCATATAGGTGGCTGATGTTGCATGATCTTCAAGGGAGGGGAAAATATCTTGGATGAGTTGGTTGATTGCCACATCAGTGTCAGTATATCCAATCACAATCTCATCCGGCAGTCGAACATAGTCATCTCTAATTGTTTCCTCAGTTCCATTGCCAATTCGTTGCAGGTACTCAGAAAACATAGGGTCTGACTGCGCCCTCATGTTTTGTGTCAATCTTATCTGCCTTATATTTGGCCACAAATAGGATCTTTTTAGGCATGCATTAGTTACTTGTGCTCTTGAACCACGTGGCACCACAGGAAGGACCTGCCTGAAGTCACCCCAAATACCATGACCTTTCCTCCAAATGGCAAAGCACACTCCATGACATCTCGTAGGGACCTATCGAGACACTCGACGCACTGTCGTTTAGTCATGGCAACTTCATCCCAGATTATCAAGGACGCCCTCCGAAGCAATTATCCAATGGGACCTTGCTTTGAAAAGGTGCAGGTGCTGTCCTCCCTGATGTTAACTGGAATTTTAAATCTAGAGTGTGCAGTGCGCCCTCTAGGCAATATTGATGCTGCAATTCCCGATGTTGCTGTTGCAATGGCTATTAATCCTTTGGACCGCACTCTTGCAAGGAGTGCTTTGTATAGGAATGTCTTGCCCGTGCCTCCTAGACCATCAACAAAGAACACTTGGCTCTTGTTGGAAAAGACATGCTCAATGATTTCTTTGAAACCTTCTCTCTGCTCCTTGTTAAGAGAATCAAAAATGTCCAAGTGTTCCTGGGGTACAGAGACATTTTGTTCCTCTCTAATCTCTCTCATCATGTCAATGGAGCCCTGACCAACATCAGTAATAGGTGGTAGACCATATTTTTTATTTCCTCATCATCTTTACCCATGGAGTGAAGAATATCTCGTATGTCCCTCAGCACCATTTGCTCCACAACTGAATTGTTGGTGATGTCCCGACTGAAGTCTTCACCTAAAGCGTCCTTATGCTTGTCCCATAGAGCACGTATGTTGGTGGATTCACAGAATACAATAATTGTAGCAAACAACCTCCGCAGAGCACATGGCATCTGGAAAGTGGTGGCCTCACTATGGCAGTCGTCAATAAGAGTGTATGTCTCAATAAGTCCTCTTTTCTCACATGCTTCCCTAAAAGTACAGCAAGTTACTCCGGCCACTGTTCTCAAATCCTCAAATGATGTTGCACCTCTCACATGATTTAGTAGTACTCTTAGGAAGTATTTGTCTCTTTCAGCAGGATTAGCATAGACAATCCGACCAATTTGTGCTGACGCTTGTTTCCTTGTTTGCCATATCTTTCTCCCTTTCATCCACCGATAATGTTCTGGAAAATCTCTGTACAATATTTTCCTTGCTGACTGGTCTTCTCGGTTTTTTTTGAAATATTCTGTTAGTGTTGTCCTATCTAAGCCTGGGCGATTCACAACATCTTCCAGGTTGTCATCATCATTGTACGTCACGGTCTGCATACCGGGCAAATGTAGCTGGAGCTGCAGAACTGAGGGATAAACTCTGAACATTGAGAATCTGAATATCCTGTACACAGCTTCAGGCGGAGTTATGAACCTAGCATTCCTATATTGTTTTATCTCATTAATGACACCATCATCTGTATCATTTTGGTCTGCATTTACGACAAATTCTGTCTGGTCGTGACCTTTATATACATACTTGAAGAGATACTTGATTGCTTTAATGCTTGTGCATGCCTCAACATTTATGTGACAGTTGTATCTAAAGAGCAGACCAGGGTTGTACGGTACCACCCACCTATTATCCAGTTCAGCTCTCCTAAGATTGACTCGACGTCCATCATCCCTTCTCCTGTAGGTTGGATATGAGTCATTTCCTTGCCTAGTTGCCTCACAGAACTCTCGAGGGAACTGAAAGCGGCACTGTCCTTTTCACCATGCACGTGCATTATTTGTTTAGATTACCACATGGTCCGTGCAACATATGGCTTACAACCAGATCATGCAACTCTGCAAATTTGTCCTTGTCTGGTATTTCCGCTGAAATAACTCGATCATATGCATCAGGGGTTGTCAACTTACTCCCTGACTTCATGATCAGTAGGAAATGCTCATGTGGAAGCCCCCTTTTTTGGAACTCAGTAATATGGACGTACGCAGCAACCTCACCAAAATACTTTTTCTTGATGAGAAGGTCTTTAAGATCCCACAACTTAGCCCTGTACACTCTAGCAACAAGTTCTGGCCTATCAGTCCACTCTTGTCCCGGCTCAAGATTGCTTGTTATCTCTTCCCAGTAGGGATTGCATGTCATGGTGATGAAGAAATCAGGCTTGCCAAAACGCTGCACAATAGCCATAGCATTTATGAATCTTTGCTGCATGTCTCGATTGCATCCCGGGAATGATCTTGGCAGTATAATTCTTTTGCCAACCTTAGAACCTCGAGTCTCTCCAGTAGAGACAACATCAGCCAGTCCCTACACAATATATTTAAGCACGTATCTTAATACTGAATTATTACTTAAAGACAGTAACAAGGCACTAAAATTCATAATCTTAAATATGAAAATCATAAGCAATTAAATGTGATTGCGTACCTGATATAGTTCTGCTCGTATCAGTTTTTGGTTCTCAGGATTTGAGTATCAATCAAGCCTCATAGACTCAATCTTCACATACATATCCACAGCCCACTGCTGGAAAAGACGTCCTCCAAATAATATGATGTTAAAGATTCCCCGTCTAACTTGCATCTTGAAACAGTAATATTCTCTTGCAGTTACAAATTTCTGGGCACCGTCTGCAACTGCACCAAGCACCTCACCTTCTTGTACGTCATTGTCGCCTTCACCTTCTTGTACGTCATTGTCGCCTATACATAACAATTATTAGTTATTAAAGTAGCAGTATCATAGCAGATGCAATTAGATATCTATATATATATGACATAATATACCTTCATAAGCACTCGTAGACGGCATGGTTGTTGATGGTGGATTGGCAATAATTGCAGGAGTCATGTTTGCAGATGGTGGAGTGATTGGAGCATCACTGTATGGGATATATTTGTTCCATCCTGTTTCTCCGTTAGGGTTATACACAGGATAAGCTAATGCATCATAACCACCATGCCAAGCTCAGACATACTGCATGCGACGATCAGTCTTTCCAAATACAACCACACTCCTATGAAAACATCTCTGTGTTTCATCCCCGTCCATCCAGATAGCAGCAACTTGGTCTGTTGTTGGGGCGTTGTACCTTCTCTGGTCAGGAGTGACATTTGTATTAAGCTCGACCCGGTAGTCATCCAAGTTCGAAAAATCACCATTTATCCTAAAGATACGTACATATGGGTTTTCCTGTAAAATCTCAAGGATCTTTCGGATGATGTTGATATCAAGGTCAGGGGACCTATCACGTCTACGCGACAAGTCATCCATATTTGTATCATAGAAGTAGAGCTGTAGATTCCGAGCGCCTTGACTACCTGGCACCAGGTGATCAAGACGGTGGTACAAGGCACCATGAATCCTGAATGTATAAGTACCAGTTCCGACAGGTCTGTTATATCTTTGATCAATAGTAACTCCTAGACTTGTAAAGGAGAAGTGCAAGTTGATGTAACGTATATTTTTCTTGAAATATTTAGCATCAACATCCACCTGACTCGTGAATAACCTTTTCAGCTCTTCAGGAACTTGTGGTATAACAATCTGCACTTTTCCTTTCTACAACAAAACCCTGGTGTCTCATATTGAAACCTCATTGCTCCACAGTAACTACAGTCAGGGAATTGCCTCAATGTATGTCTATGCAGCAGATTCTGGTAGATGAAGTCATATGGATCAGCGTCGTGCCGATTATTTGCAGCAGGGCCCTCGGGAACCACACGATATGACTCGTATTCACCACCTGTGTAGAGATGTCAGTGCTCGTTTTAGTCAATATATAGTCAATATATTTAATATATAAATTTCAACATTTGTACTTAGCTTACCTTGCGCACGTCGCTGAAATATTCCATCATCATCGTATAATAAGTTTTCAGTATGCAATCCAGTTTGGCCAGCGTCCATGACATCATCATCAGTGTTCCAAATATCATGCGGCGGTTCGAATAGATCACGATCAAATTCCTCTTCAGTTTCTTGGACATGTACACAGGTTAGGCGTGGTGCAGATAAAGGTGTTTCTACATAGTTCAGCATATTAGAATCCTTGATGTACACGGACATGTACAAGAATATGTTGTTGAGGTGCTAACCTGGTTGATCGGCAGTGCGTGGGCCTCTGTGAGATGGAACATAACTATCATTTCTATGTAACCAATCAGTGTGTTCAGCAGGCTCATCATTTTCTAATATCGTCGACAATGCAGTCCCCAAAATGGCACCTTCACAAATAATAATTATGATCAGGGATAGATGATTTATGAAGCAGTTGGCGAAATGATTTCGGGCTCATATAATTTGTACCTGCGAATTGAGATGACGCCCCAACGTTGGCTTGGTTGTCATTAGATGTGTTGTTAGCATGTTGCAATTCAGCCTTCTTTCGTGCTCGATATTGACGTTGGTACTCGGCATTCTTCCTTCGTTTCGCTTCCAACTGTTCGGCGGTCATCTCAGCTCTTCTCTTTCGTTGTTGCGTGTTCCTTTTGTCCATCGACGTGTTAGCAATACCTACGTTGGGTACCATTGGCACGGTCAATCATGATTATGTTGAGAATACATAAAATTATCTGTAAAAAACTGTTGTCAAATAAGAAGCGGCAATTCTTTTTTTTTTGATCAATACCTTTTATGTGAAGGCCAGCATGGCTATGATTCCCAACGGCAGTTGGTCCGGTATTATCATCGTTCAATACAATCTGTGAGTGTTGGTCCATACTGAAATTATGAGAACCTGCATAATGTTTGTTATAGTAAAGATTTTAGTAAACTGATAAAAACAGGTTAATGTAGCTGATAGTTACCACTGTCCACAGTTAGTCGACTTCCTATGGTGATTGCCGTGCCAATAACACCATGGATATGATCCCCATCTTCGGTTGTCGTATCATGATTAGTACCTGCAACATAGTACAATGATTAGTTGAGGTATTGATTGATTGACTAAATAATTTTTGGAAAGAAATAGTACCGGGTAAAGAAGAGGTAGCGCCAATGTTTTGGGATTCTGCCCTTTGCCTTTCTCTTCTCTGACGCTGGTACTCACGTCCTTTCCTTCTCGCCTCCTCTTGTGTTCTTCGGACATCTCAGCTCGCCGAACCCGTCGCCACAAGTTCCATTCTTCTCTCGTCCGTCGGGCATCATCTATATATAGTAAATAAATATGAAATAGATAAGGCACACTCCAAACGGTATATAAACTCATTTGAAAACATACCTGTGATGTTAGTGATGTCGCTTAGTGCACTGGGCGTATCCCTTGGCGTAGACATTGAGTGTGTGATGAGGTAGGAAGGCAGGAACTTTGTTTGCGTCAAAGGATCGTGGCTGGTGATGTATGATGTAATTATTTCTAGCACATCATTGTGTAATTAGCATTTTGTCAAACAATAATACACACCTGTTCAAGCTTTAGGGATCTGTAATCTGAAAAGAAGTGATACTGCGCTAGCAGAACACAACATTAGAAGAGAGGTTCACGGATCATGCAAAAACAAACAACACTCAATACACAACACACAGTACCAGCCTAAATGGGAACGTACAAGAGCATCAGTGATCAACGGAATCGTGTCAGAGCAGCATGAGTGGCATGGTTCAATCATACTATGACACTAACAGAAAACAACAATCCAGAGATGGTTTATGGATCGGTGGCTAATGACCTGCGGGACGACGTCGCGGAGGCGGAGGAGCGCGTAGGGCGTGCACGCCGGTGACGCTTCGAATACGGCTAGCGGGAGGTGCTCCTTAACAACACCGACGTTGAAGTAGATGTTGCCCGACGCCGGGATGTCCTGAGCCGCGGCGCCCTGGACGGCGGCGATCTACACCGGCGTTGAAGTAGATGACGCCCGACGATGGGATGTCCTGCGCCGCGATGCCCTGGACGACGGCGATCTACGACGACGTTGAAGTTGATGGCGCCCGACGACGGGATGTCCTGCGCCGCGACGCCCTGGACGGCGGCGATCTACGCCGACGTTGAAGTTGATGGCGCCCGACGACGGGATGTCCTGTGCCGCGACGCCCTGGACGGCGGCGATCTATGCCGACGTTGAAGTAGATGGCGCCCGACGACGGGATGTCATGCGCCACGACGACCTGGATGGCGGCGATCTATGCCGACGTTGAAGTAGATGGCGCCCGACGACGGGATGTCATGCGCCGCGATGACCTGGATGGCGGCGATCTGCCCGGTGACCGCAGCGATCTTCCAGCCCGACCTCGAAGCAGCGATCTTGCCTGCGAGCGATCCTAGAGTTGGAGGCAGCAGTGCTAGCGATGCTTGCAAGCGAGCCTAGAGGCAGCCGTGCTAGCGATCATTGCGAGCGATCCTAGAGGCAGGTGTGCTAGCGATCCTTGCGGGAGACGTGAAGACGACGCCGTCCACGCGGGCGCTACAAATTTAAATTTTGTATCGCTAGATATGTGTCGTGATTGGAGGAAGTGAGGACGTGGGAGCGTGGGGGGCAGGGTGAGAGAGAGGAGAGTGGGAAGCCTGACCATACATCTAATTGTAGCCCTTAGATATTTCTTAGTGATGTTTTAGACCCTTGATTTTGAAGAGGGGGATGGCCTTGGCAAGTATTCCATTATAGTAGAGATGAGGAGGTCAATTAGCACATAAACTCAGTACTGCCATATATGGTTGCTATTTACTACTTAAAGAACAAATGGTATATGCCATTTTTATCTTCCAGAACTGAATTTGTTACAATTATCCGAATGAAAGCTACTTTTGTTTTCCCTGTACATGAAATTTTCCATGACATTGTGCTCGACGTCATTCATCTGCCTTCCCTGCTCAGTTCCTGCTTATTGTTTGCTTCATTGTTAGACATAAGTCATTTACCTGCTTATTTTTTGGGCATGTTGTTTCTCTTTATTATGCTCATCTCTTTATTTTTTTGAACTCATCGAACTAAACGTGTTCCATACTTATCCACCACAGTATGAACCAGAACTGATTCCTCGCTGAGCAGCTTGGACACTGAAGAACATGGTTGGGAGTCTGATCGCAGCTGGAAATACTACTGATGATTCCTGTTCTTATATAGGAGCCACAAGCCCCGCTAAAGGTCCAGTTAGCCTGCTATTGGCTTTGTATAATATAAGTGCTTGTGATGCCTTTGTGTAGGTGCTCTACTCCGCCGTCTAGCAAACCAATTCCTTGTTTATTTGTAGACTTAAAAACATGTGGAGGTGCTGCAGGAATAACTTCATGTATAATAGTTGTATAGTTATACTCCAGACGACTCCTATATTATTTTGCATTATCCAATGTTGTGCAATGTCCAAGTTACAGTTCCAATTCCTCAAATTTGAGCATGCATGTTCTTCAAATTTGTGTCTGCATGTGCGCGCGATGACGTGCGCCCCTACACCCAATGTCGAGTTTACGTTTCTATGTCTTTGAATTTGTACCCGCATTTGCGCGCGATGGGCCCCACTGCCACTAGTAAAATACATGTAGTATGTCATGTCATATCGGCTGGAGTAGCAACGTCAACTTGACGGGGGTCTTTGTTTTGTTTTTTGATTTTGGTCTCGTTTAGTTCAGAGAATTGGAGAGAAAAACACTGTATCAGAATTCCTGTAGCATTTCGTTTGTATTTGGTAAAAATTATTCAAATTTTGACTAACTAGGCTTAAAATGTTCGTCTCGCAAAGTGCAACAAAACTGTGCAATTAGTTTTTGATTTCATCAATATTTAGTACTCCATGCATTTGCCGACATTTTGATGTGACGGGGAATCTTCTTTTTGCATAGTAGAATTTAGGGGAGAATTGAGGAACTAAACAAGGGGTTTGACACGTAGGTACCGGGCGGACGTGTGGCTGTGCCTGCATGGTCCACGTGCGAGGTGGTTTTGGGCGATGAGATTCGATCGCCGCGTGTGGAGTCGTGCATGGACCGCGTCCGCTGTCTCCTGCCGACCGCGTGCTGTACACGTAGCCTGACAGCCTGGCCTTGGCCCAGGCCCAGGCCCAGCTCAGCACCGTCCTCCTCCTGTTGTTCGCTTGTAGGAGTACTCCAGTAGTTGTGTGCGGACGGCGTTGGTGGCAGGGTTACCTTGGGTGTGGTCAGGAACACAAGCAGAGCAACGGAAGACGAGGAGAAAAGAAAACGGCCTTCGCCTTCTGCTTTTTCTTCTTGTGTCAGCCAGGCAAAGTGACCGTTGCGCGCTGGCCGGCCCCCTCCCAGCATCCTCTTCCTCCAACGACTGATTACCCAGAGCAGAGGACAGGCAAGAAGAGAAGATAGTAGATACTAGTAGTTTCTAGCTTGGAGTAGATCATCAGTTCCCCATTCATTCATTCACTCCTACTACTAGTATAGTCCTTAAAGGCAAGGCAAGCAACGCCGACGCCGAGCCGTGCTCAGGTGGAGATTCCGCATCCGCTTCCGCTCACCGGATTCATTCATCCGACAACCCCTCCTGCTGCCTGTGCCCAAGGAACAACAAGAAGCCACCAGCTGCAGATTGCAGCACAGCACACGCAAGGGAAGGAAGGAAGGAAGGAAGGAAGGAAGGAAGGAAATCCAGAGACAGCACATCCACCCCGCCCGCAAGCGCAAGGCCGTCCGTCTGTTCCGCTTCGCAAATCCTCTTCAGCCCTTGCGGTACCCGGTACGGTTCGTATGCCCTTCTCTCGATCCATCCATTCAATCAATCGTCACACATTCAATTCAATGATGTTTGCTGCTCAGCTCCACCTCCACTTCAAACTTGGTTTGTTTTGTTTTCTTTTGTCTTTTTTTCCCCATCGGATCAAACAACTGATCAATCTATCCAGCAGTAAAAGTTACTGGTTTCTTCCGCTTCTCTAGTTCACCGGCTAGCTAACATGCTTCCCTCCCCTGCCGATTCATTCATCTCACGAATCATGATGATGATGCATGCAAAGGCAGATGCAGATGCCTCCGATTCGCATCAAATCCGCCCTCCTCCGTTTCTTCCGTCTCCACTTTTTACGATTCTTAGTTGGGGGTTTCCTCAAAACATCCTCTTTTTGCATTCCACACTTGCACGACGCGTTTCACATGCTTTGTTCCACTCCATCCGTTCGGCAACGCCACCAGGCCTCTCTTTTCCGTTATCTGTTCCTTTCCATGAGCTGTCCATTTAGACATATAAGCAGGATCGCAGTCGCCCATCCACCCATTGATTGCTCTGTGTGTGTCACCTTCCTTCTCCCCTGTGGCACTCAACACCGCCTGTCGTGGCGTCCACCATCATCTGTTGATTTGATTATCGTAATGTTACTAATGCATAGCGTCTTATTCTCGTGCCACACGCTCCCAGACTGGCATAATTACCTTGCCCCTGTCTCAACTGATCCTGGGAATCTAATAAGCAACCACAAATTCATGTGTCTGCAATTCAATTTTCTCTTACCAAAAAAAAACAAGCTTTGCTTCCTCTGGGGGCCATTATGTTGTTTTGGGGTCATATGGTTCGTGTCATCCTTACTTTGTACAGTTGTTTTGTACAAGCAGGAGTTAGAGGGCAACCATGGCTTCGCTTGGTGACATAGGCGTCGCCGCGGGTTTCAACGTATTGACTGCCCTTGCCTTCTTGCTCGCATTTGCATTCCTTCGGTTGCAGCCCATCAACGACAGGGTCTACTTCCCTAAATGGTACCTCAGGGGAATGAGAGACAACCCAATCGTCTCTGGTGCAGCTGTGCAGAAGTTTGTCAACTTAGATGGGAGATCCTACTTGAAGTTTTTAAACTGGATGCCGGCTGCTCTCAAGATGCCCCAGGATGAGCTCATTAACCATGCAGGCCTTGATTCTGTGGTCTATCTACGGATATACATAACAGGGTATGTTGTATGTCTTCTCTATGTTCTGGTTAGTTATACTGTTATCTCCTGCTGTTTGTCTCTCTCTCCCACACACAAACTCACATGCATAATGATTCAGTGCTAAGTTGGGCATCTTATACAGGTTCACATTGTTCGATCTTCTAATATCTTCCATCGCTGTTTTCTCTGTCGTTCGATGTCTATGCACTAATAGAATTCTTACTAATCACTGCAGGCTCAAGATATTTGTTCCAATTACAGCTCTGGCTTTTCTTCTTCTGGTCCCAGTCAATTGGACCAATGATACCCTAGGACACAACAATGTAGTCTACAGTCCTATCGACAAACTTTCAATATCCAATGTACCTAATGGGTCTAAGAGGTAAGCAAGCCAACAGATCATAAACTAACTATTTCCAACTCTATAGTCACACTTTCTACTTTTCTAGGCTTTACACCTAGCTTAAAAGGCAGAGGCGTGGCCGCATATTTAATATTCTCCATGTTTTGTTCAGGTTTATAGCTCACTTGGGCATGGCTTATGCCATCACATTTTGGACCTGCTATGTACTATTTAAGGAGTATGAAATTGTTTCGAAACTGAGGTTGCGCTTTCTAGCTTCAGAGAAACGCCGACCAGACCAGTTCACCGTATGTTTTTTTAAAAAAACTCTGCTACTCTGTTCCTGTTCATTATAGTAGGTTTGTCCATTTGTTTACTTTTTGTTGCATATCACATTGAATAGTTGAAAAAGTAGAAATGCTCTGGTGTAAAATTACAATCGATAATTTAACCAACTCTGGGCTTTAATTTTATTACTTGGTCTAAGATTTTGATTCTATAGGGTGTACAAATAATTGGGAACTTGTGCGAATGTTTCTTCCATGTTCCAGATAAATTGCATTCGAATCTTGTGGCTGCAAATTCAACATGTTTCTTTGGATCCCTTTCTGGAAGTCAAAATATCTTCGTACGAGAACTATTTTTACAGAGTTGTCATGATAAGTTGATGTGCCTCTGAGTTCGTTAATTCAAAGTTACTAATTTGCCAATGTGTTTTAGGTCCTTGTGCGGAATATACCACCAGATCCTGATGAATCAATCAGTGAGCTTGTGGAACATTTCTTCCTTGTCAATCATCCCGATCATTATCTAAGACACCAGGTACTTCTACTAAACTGTGTCTGACTACATTCAGATGGTTAATGCTCCCTGCATTGCTATGGTTTTGCTCTTTATAATTTCTTTTCATCCCATGATTAACGTGCTTAGCGGCTTCTGATTAGCATAATGCAAATACAGTTGCTCTCCATTATAAATTCTTGTGCTTTTCCAAATAACGAGTGATTTAAAAAATAACTCTTTTATTAGCATGATTCTAATGTAGTTTCTTTTATAACTCTTTTGCAAATAGCGAGTGAATTTTAAAAAGAAGGTATGCCACGCAAATAATGGTTGTATTACATTGAGCCCAGTGCATAGGACTAACACCCTACGTTAGTAGGCTAGCGGTACAATTCGTATCTACATATATGCAGCCCTGGGTAGCTTGGGCGGCAAGAAAAAGTCCCAGCCCAACTACAGTTACAAGGCCCAATAGGGCTATACGGCTAATTCTAACAAAATAACTCTTGTTTCTGCAAATTATGAATGATCTGAAAAGGAAATGGTAAGCATAAATAAGATCATGTAGAATCTATGAGATTGAGTAGATCAGATTTAGGTTGGCATATGCATTATACCATTTTTCTTTGCTACTTTCACATTTCACGCATCTTCTTTTCGTCCCAGAGTAGTAGTAGACTCTTCTGGGAATTAACATTGTTCTACAATAGGAAGGAAAATAAATGTTCCTTATTGCTGTTAGGTGGTTTACAACGCAAATAAACTTGCTGATCTGGTTGAAAAGAAGAAGAAGATGCAAAACTGGTTTGATTATTACCGACTAAAGTATGAGCGGAATCCATCAGAGAGGCCCACCACAAAGGTTTGTCGGCAAGAATGATTAGATAGCTATTTTGTTTTTTGATGTAGATTTTGGTTTGTACATCTCTAAACTGGAATACTGTATTAGTATCTTTAGTATTAATTCCCTGTGCTTTCCCTGAGCTTTGTTGCAGACTGGCTTTCTTGGATGTTTTGGTTCCAAGGTGGATGCTATTGACTATTACAAATCAGAGATCGAGAAAATTGGGAAAGAAGTAAGTTGTAGTTTCTGTACAGCTAGATTGTTAGCTCTTGCATCTATGCTTTAGCGTATACTTTACATATTGCTTATTTTGATAGGGCTGAATGCTGATATTGTGTTTCCAAAATTTATTAGTGTTTGCTTACAGTCAACATGCATAATAACTTTAAATTAATGCTTTGCAATACACAGGAAGCTGAAGAGCGTAAAAAGGTCATGAAGGATCCAAAATCAGTTGTGCCAGCAGCCTTTGTTTCGTTTCGCTCCCGATGGGGTGCAGCAGTCTGTGCTCAGACCCAACAAACCAGCAATCCAACAGTCTGGTTGACAGAATGGGCTCCGGAACCTCGTGATGTTTATTGGAATAATCTGTCCATCCCATTCGTGTCCCTTACAGTTAGGAGGTTGATAATTGCTGTGGCATTCTTCTTCCTTAACTTCTTTTACGTCATCCCAATAACACTCGTACAGTCTCTTGCAAACCTTGAAGGAATAGAGAAGGCACTTCCATTTCTAAAACCCTTGATTGAATTGTAAGTCTACATTAACTTTCGGCTTTATGCTATTTCCTTGACTTTTCAGCATAGCTTATGGTAGTATTTTGCATGTTCTGTTGATGACATGCCCTGATTTCTGCTTGTCAACTATTATGCAGGCCATTCATTAAATCATTCATCCAAGGGTTTCTTCCTGGAATTGCTTTGAAGATCTTCCTTATAGTTCTTCCAACTATACTGATGTTTATGTCTAAATTTGAAGGACTGATATCACAGTCATCTCTGGAGAGGCGATCTGCATCAAAGTATTATATATTCTTGTTCTTCAATGTATTTTTGACGAGTGTAATTGCAGGATCTGCTCTGGAGCAGCTTAAAACCTACCTCCATACGTCAGCAAATGAGTATGTCCTCATGTCCTGTGCCACCTGACCTACTGACATTATCCCTACTGTATAAGATGTGATAGCACAGCATGGATACTGACTTACTGAGTACTCTGTTGGCCAAATTGAGTTGTCATCTTTTTTCATGTATATATTGTGTGTTAGGTTTGTGTGGGTGATATAATTTCAGTCTGATGGTTAATCCTTGGGACAGATAGAATGCATAGTCCTTGTCATGTACAGATATGTTAATTGTTAATTTCACAGGAGCAATAAACGGTAGAAGTATTAGTAGTGATGAGTAGTAAAAGAATTCAAGAGTCTAGGATAATATTAATAGCAACCTTGCTAGAAAAAAAAAGGTTAGGAGATTGATGCTCAATGTGATAACAAAACTTAAGTTTAAAAGGTAGACTGATTGTTTGGTAGTACAATACAGGTTTGGCACTAAGACCTAACTACTGTACTAGAGGGGAACTTGATTGGGCAGAATATACTGTTACTGGAGCCTTTCTCTAGAACAGGTTAATGTTAGAGAGAGTCAACTCATGTGTATATGTTTCTGATAATCTATTTCCTTGCATTCTCATAATGAAATTATAAAAGGCAGTCATGATTTCCAGAGTGTCTAAATTGCTTGTTTCTGCAGCATACCAAGGATCATTGGTGATTCCATCCCAATGAAGGCGACTTTTTTCATAACATATGTAATGGTTGATGGTTGGACTGGAATAGCTGGTGAAATATTGAGACTGAAGCCGCTGATATTCTTCCATCTGAAGAACTTGTTCTTGGTCAAAACTGAAAAGGACAGAGAAGAGGCAATGGATCCTGGCAGTATCTGCTTTGACTCAACCGAACCTAGAATACAGCTATACTTCTTGCTTGGCCTTGTTTATGCTGCGGTGACACCGTTCTTGCTTCCTTTCATATTGGTGTTCTTTGGGTTCGCATATGTCGTCTTCCGCCACCAGGTACAGAACACATTGAGAGTTTACGGATTGTCAAACCCCCTGGGGGTATTCAAAAATGATTTTGAATAAGTTGCCTGATTTGAGTCCTGTGTGCTTGTGTTAGATAATAAATGTCTACAATCAGCAATATGAGAGTGCCGCGCAGTTCTGGCCTAGTGTTCATGGGCGTATAATCACGGCGTTGATTGTATCACAACTGCTGCTCCTGGGACTGATGAGCACAAACGACTTCGAGCAGTCGACGCCTGTGCTCCTTGTTCTTCCTGTGCTGACCTTTTGGTTTTACAAGTACTGCAAGAACCGGTTTGAGCCAGCGTTTGTGAGGAACCCACTGCAGGTATGTCACCGTGGCATATACTACATTGATGGTGGTATCTGGTATTATGTTGTCTGCGATGCGAGTTGCTAAACATATATAATGAAATGGCAGGAGGCGATGAAGAAGGACACCCTGGAACGTGCCCGGGAGCCCAACTTCGATCTGAAGGCGTACCTGGCCAACTCGTACCTGCACCCGGTGTTCAAGGGGGACGAAGGCGACGACAGGTACTCGGTGGTGGACGACGACGAGTGGATGGGGGAGGAGGTGATCGTGCCGACGAAGCGGCATTCGAGGAGGACGACGCCAGCGCAGAGCAAGCACGAAGGATCGGATTCGCTCTCTGTGCCCGAGAGTGCTCTACAGCGATAGCCAGTAGTAGACTAGGTAGCCTGTACAGAATGGATGAAAATGAAATAGGAGGGAGATGCCGCTCCTGCAATTGCTTTGGGTGTTGGTTGTTGAAGACAGGACATATATGCACTGATGCACACATGTTGGTTCATTTGCAACCGATCCCATAGAACAGAATTCAAGAGAGCTGTGGGGGAGGACCGGGGAGAGAGTGCATGTTTACTGTAGCTCGGACAAAGAATCTGAATACAACAGTTATACATTATCTGATGAATTTGTTAGCATCCATTTCTGGAATTCTACATACATACGTACATCACCTAGCTTGCCTGCTCTCCTACCATTCTGGTAATCGGAGAACAGCCAAGAAAAAAAACAAAGAATTATCTAAATCAAGACAAAATTCTTGACGTATCAGTCAGTCAGTACTCAGCACATAGATGAGAGCAGAGCAGAGCAGGTCAGTCATGCCACCTGAGCAGCATCACGACGCATCTCATGGCGATGTACACCTTGGACCTCTGCTCCTTGAGAGATCTGCCGAACCCTCCAGCTCCAGCGGCTGATCGGCTCCTCTGCTGGCTCCCAGCCTTCATCTTCATCCTCAGGCTGCTTCCTTGCTTGCTTGCTTGTGCGACAGAAGCAGGCAAGCAGCAATGGCAGAATAGGCAGGCTTGCTGCGATATGTATGTATGTAGAGGCTTGCTGCAGAGCTTCCCATGGCCTCTCTCTTATATAGCTAGCTATAGGCTTAACTGCTTAAGCAGGCGCAGATCTCAGAGCTGCAGGACAGGAGTAAGTACATTATTAGTTAGTTGCATAATTGCAGGCCTGGAGGAGAGGAGCGTGATGGGCATCACTGGCAACCCACGCCTTCATGCTGCTGCACCATCAGACATGGCAGTGAAAACTTGAGCTTGTTTATATTTGGCCTTATATTTTACTCTACTGCAACTGTCAATGGCCTCCATGATCCGATTCCTCTTGTTGGCTGCGTGCCCTCATCTATCTATCAATCCACATGATCATGCATGTGTCGTCATGTGCGCTGTGAGACTTCACTTGGTAGCTGCGCTAAGCTTCCTCCATTCCATTCCAACTCGGATTAGATTACTCTGCTCCTAATACAAGAACTTGGCACAGCACACAAGAGAAGAGATGCCCTGCTTGGTCACCTGCCTACGCCGAATATTCTGTTTGATCTGCTGCTCACTGCCATTACGACACGGCAAGTTGGAGGCACGCAGAACAAACCACGCACCCTGGCCTGTAGGCTGTAGCTGCAGCAGCAGACAAGAGGACGGGAGCTTTGAATCAAATATATGTATCATCGCATGCACGGTGAATGATGCATGCAAGCAAACTTGTTTTAGGAGGCAGAGAGCATCTTCGTTGTATTGGTACATTGTATCGCGCCTGCAATTTCCCTGTTGCAGCTTCGTTCGTCGTTCCAGCAACTTGCATTGTCAGCAGAGAGCTAACCTAACATAACATCTAGTCTAGTACTAATTGTATGTGGGACGAATTGAAGAAATTCTACTGAGTTGTAGATTCATTGCATATATCAACATCTCCAATCCAAATAAATAAACAGCTTAAGGTACGAACGAGTTGAAACAGAAAGAATATGAATGAAACTGCAATTTTGCACAAACTGCAGAATTGCAGCAGGCACTTGAATATGAATGAAACTGTACGTAATTTTGCACAGACTGCAGAAGTGCAGCAGGCACTTGAACAGTTTTCAGATGAAGCTAGCTAAGGTAGCAGTCTTGCATGCATGCTCCCAACTAAGGCCCACCTCAACCAGCTCGCAGATGAATCTGATTAGCTGAAGCCAAGCCACAGCATATATGTTATGTCCTTTGTTTGGTTTCTGCTGCGTATATCTTTGCATTGTTGAGGAACTCTGTCCGACCTTTGAACAGATGCGACGAACTCGAGGCAGTCTGACCCCGGCCCATGCTTGCAGAGTTTTGAGCTCATCGTCATGGTCGTCTTTACCTTGGCACTTGCAGAAGGAAACAAATAAAACATGGAGAAACAAATGAAGAAACAGGTAATGCATGCATACAAGCTAAGGAGGAGATCAGAAGAAGAGGAAGTCAGTAGACCATGCGCACAAGTAGGCATTGCAACATACTAGTGTTAGAAATATAGCACCATTAGGACATAGATCCAGTGAGGTAGAACCTTTATCATTTCGGGTATGAATAATAAAACCTAGTATGAGATCTACTAGAACCGTGAGAGAGGAAGATAGAGAGAAAGGAGTGAGGTGGTGCAAACCATCTGTGGAAACGGGTGCGGTGGAGTTCGATCCGGAGGCGGCCATCTCGTTCACTGGTGATGCTCTGCTCACTGGCAGCGACGGTCGGAGGAGGGGAGCGCGGTGCAGTGACGGCGGCGGTGCTTCCCGTCGCTCACAGCGCGACCCTCGAGATCGGTTAGGGTTGTAGGTGGGGAAAGGCGGCTCAGGTGAACCTCGTGACTCGAGCCCCGGCTCCCCACCTCCTTTATATAGCGCTGCGCGACGGGGGCCCACCAGCCATTGTTGGGCTGGGCGCCACCGATCAGGACACGGATCAAAGGCCTAATGAGCCGTTGGGCTCATTAGAGGAGAGATCAACCTAACATTATCCCCCTTGATCTCACTTATACTTTAACCTTTCATCTTTAACTTCAATACTTTTAACTTTACTCGTTTCATCACAAATAAGTGCATAGAACATGTTTCATCGTCACGATCAATCGCCGACAGATTTGACAGCTACAATGCACATCTCTGATCCGAAACAGTTACTTTAACTTTTGGGCCCTTTATTATAGTCCAGGAGTCATAGGCTTTCCCTTAAACCCATGCCGGCTACATGTTCTCTGAACACGTTGGGTGGTAAGCCTTTTGTAAGCGGATCCGCGAGCATCTTTTCAGTGCTTATATGCTCAAGATTTATAATTTGATCCCGGACTTTATCCTTCACAACATAATATTTTATGTCAATGTGTTTGGCAGCACCACTTGACCTATTGTTGTGAGCGTACTGTACTGCTGGATTATTATCGCAGTATAACTTTAGTGGCTTATGTATGTTGTCGACCACCTTCAAACCGGGTATGAACTTCTTTAGCCAGTTCACCTGTCCCGTTGCCTCATAACACGCTACAAACTCGGCATATATTGTGGACGATGTAGTGACGGTTTGTTTTAAGCTTTTTCACGAAATTGCTCCTCCTGCGAGAGTGAACACATATCCTGACGTGGATTTTCTATCATCTCCCGCATAATCAGAATCCGAATACCCCACTATCTGGAGATAATCTGATTTTCTATACGTCAACATGAGGCCTTTCGTACCTTGCAAATATCGCAAGACTTTCTTTACCAGTTTCCAGTATTCAATTCCTGGATTACTTTGAAATCTGCCAAGTAACCCGGTAACAAAAGCTAAGTCAGGACGCGTGCACACTTGAGCATATTATAGGCTTCCGACAGCAGAAGCATATGGAACCACTTTTATTTGATCGAGCTCGTATTGGTTCCTTGGGCATTGAAAATCCCCATATCTGTCGCCCTTGACCATGGGTGCAGGTGAGGCACTACATTTATGCATACTGAATTTCTTTAAAACCTTTTCTATGTATGCCTTTTGTGATAGTCCTAATACCCCTTTACTTCTATCTCGGTGAATCTCTATGCCCAAAACAAAAGACGCTTCACCAAGATCTTTCATATCAAATTTTGAAGATAAAAACTTCTTTGTCTTCAGTAGTAGATGGACATCACTACTAGCAAGTAAGATATCATCTACGTACAGGATTAGAAAGATATACCTTCCATTCTTAAACTTTGCATAAACATAATTATCCTCAATATTTTTTTAAACCCAAAATTCTTTATTGTTCTGTCAAACTTCAAATACCACTGTCTTGAAGCTTGCTTTAACCCATAAATCGATTTCTTTAAGCGGCATCCCATTCGTTCTTTTCCTTCCATGACAAAACCTTTCGGTTGAGCCATGTAAATATTTTTCTCCAGATCCCCATTCAGGAATGCCGTTTTTACATCCATCTGATGTAACTCTAAATCGTAGTGTGCCACTAATGCCATTATAATTCTGAAGGAATCTTTACATGAGACTGGAGAAAACGTCTCATTATAATCAATCCCTTCTCTTTGTGTGAAACATTTTGCCACAAGTCGCGCTTTAAACCTTTCAATATTCCCTTGGGAGTCACGTTTTATCTTATAGACCCATTTACAGCCTACTGTCTTGGCTCCTTTAGGAATAGGTTCTAAGTCCCAAACTTTATTGGTACTCATTGACTTTATTTCATCTTCCATGGCCTCAAGCCACTTGGATGAATTATCGCTTCTCATGGCTTCTTCAAATGAAGTGGGATCACCCTCTATTTGAAATTCTTCAGTGTTATACACCTCATAATCATCAGGTATAGCTGATCTTCTAACTCTTTGGGACCTTCTCGGGGCCTCCACATTTGGCACATCTTCAGTTTGAGGCTGTTGTTGCTCCCCCTCATCTGTGGCATCAGTTTGTATAGGTTCCTGAAGGACAGGTTCCTCATCATTATTTACTGTCACCATAGGAGAACTGACAACAGGTGTTGGTACTACAGTATCTGGCACTGTTGGTGCAACAAGAACAGGTAGTTCAAAGAATGGTTCCTGAATCATCGGAGTGGGCACACATACCCGCTTCTCCTCAAGAACAATTTCTTGAGCCACCATGCTCCCCCTCATCATTTCATCCTCTAAGATAACAGCGTGTCTCGTTTCTACAATTTTTGTGTATCTGTCTGAACAGTAGAAACGAAAACCTTTTGACTTTTTAGGATAGCCAATAAAATGGCAGCTAACTGTTTTGGGATCTAGCTTTCCAATATTTGGGTTAAACACTTTTGTCTCAGCAGGACTCCCCCACACACGTAAGTGTTTTAGTGAGGGTTCTCTTCCTGTCCACAATTCATATGGTGTTTTGGGCACCGCTTTGCTTGGTACTCTATTTAGAATATGAATGGCGGTTTTTAACGCCTCCATCCATAGACTCAATGGCAAGTCAGAGTAACTCATCATACTACGCACCATATCCATTAAGGTACGGTTGCGCCTTTCAGCTACTCCGTTCTGCTGAGGTTCGCCCGGTGTAAAATACTGGGCTACTATGCCATTCTCCTGTAGAAACCTTGCAAAGGGTCCAGGAACTTGGCCATATGGGGTATGCCGACCGTAGTACTCCCCACCACGATCAGACCGGACTACTTTAATCTTTAAATTATGCTGATTTTCAACTTCAGCCTTGAATATTTTAAATTTATCTAACGCTTCATTTCTTTCTTTAATTAGATAAATGTAACCATAACGGGAGTAGTCATCTGTGAATGTTATGAACGAATCAAAACCATCCATACTTTTCACAGAAAAAGGACCACAGATGTCTGTGTGAATTATCTATAGAATTCCTGTGCTTCGTTTAGCATCCTTTTTAATTTGCTTTGTGTATTTTCCTTTAATACATTCTCTACACTGTTCAAAGTCTGAGAACTCTAATGGAGGAAGAATATCATTCTTAACTAGTCTCTCTATTCTCCCCCTCGAAATATGGCCTAAACGACAGTGCCATAATTTTGACGACGCATCTTGAGTTCTCTTTCGTTTTCTATTCGCGTTCACAAACGAGAATACGTTATCATTCGCATCACATACGGAATTCACATTTTCATGAAGTGATAACAAATAAAGATCTTGCTTTTGAAAAGCAAGGCCAACACATTCATTATTACATAATATTTCACATTTGCCATCTCCAAAATGGCAATCAAATCCATCATTGTCCAAACATGACACACTAATCAAGTTTCTTTGTAATGACGGAACAAATAAAACATCTCTTAACAAAAGAATGAATCCATCAGCAAGCTCTAAGGAGACATCGCCAACAGCTTCGACATCTGCTTGGACTCCATTTGCGACTTTAACGTGCCTTTCGCTTCTTTGCGTAGTTCTCGTCGAACGTAATCCCTGTAAAGAATTAGCAACATGAACAATTGCTCCTGAGTCAATCCACCAAGTAGATTTCGAATACTGTACATACAAGGATTCATTTATAAACGTAATCATGTTCTCACCTTGCTTTGCCATGATCATCTTTAGGAAATCGGGACAATCTTTCTTGTAATGTCCCGTCTTCTTGCAGTGAAGACACTGATCTTTGTTCACTACAAATTTGTTCTGCTGAGTCTGATGCTGCATGGGACCCTTGCCCTTTGGCTTTGAGGGAGAGTTGGCATTGACATTGAAATTCTTTCTTTTGTTATCTTTAACAAATCTGAGAGTACCACCATTGGCGGCTTTTATCCTCTCTTCCTCTTGTACACACATCGCCATACAACGTTCTAAATCCCATTTCTCGGGCTGAATGTTGTAGTTGACAACGAAAGTGTCAAACTCTTTTGGTAAAGAAGCAAAAATCAGATGGACAAGAAACTCTTCTGTAAGAGCCAGGTCCATTGATTTTAACTTGTTGTTCAAATAATTCATCTTTGATATGTGCTCTCTAATGCCATTGCCATGACCACCTCCAGTGTATTTTTCTGTCACCAGCTGCTTTATCAGCTGGGTAGCATATGTCTTTGAAGAGCCATAAAACTGACTCTTTATCCTTTTCAAGTATTCTGTGACAGTGTCACACTCTTGGATTGAGCCCATTATGGTAGGCTCAATTGTGTTCTTTATGACAGCAACACACTTTTTGTTGGTATTGACCCACTTTTGCTTTTGTAGGTCATATGCCATCTGTATGGGAGCATGGTCCCTTTCTTTCTTTTGCCATTCAACATCAGACTCACTGGCGTCCCTCACCGGTGCCACTGGTTCAGTAGGGCATGGTGTGGTGACCACCCAGTCCACCTCAGCCAAGACAAAAGCGAGGTCAATTTTCTTTTTTCATTCGTTGTAGTTGTCACCTTTGAGGGGTGGAATATCTTTGATAAACCCCATCAAAGAGTAACCTCCTGTAAACACAAATCATATAGAGTGAGAACATAAGTATCAAAATTAATTGCATGCTTTAATTCCAACGTTGGTCAAAATTAAAACATACAAAATTATCCTTTTTACACTAATTCTAGATCACCGTTGGGCAGAAATAGAATTAATGCATGACAAAACCACATAATAACATCATAATACTGCTATTAATCAACGTTGGTCAGAATAATAACAATATTATAATGATCTGAAAATTTATCAATTTTCAAAATTAAATTCTCCCGTTGGTTCAAATTTAATAATGAAATAACATCTTTGAGTACGCAGCGGAAACACTTTTAACATTCTCATAATATTTTCTAGAAGCACTTTAATCACTTTACTATTGTCTGAACAAATAATATCGTTGGATAAAATTTGCATAGAAAATTTGCATCAAATTTGAATCGAAAATGATCAAAATATGCATCAAGATTTGCTTCTGGAAAATATATATATATATATATATATATATATATATATATATATATAAAACGAAAGAACTCCAACTTCAGGCCATTTCGGCCTAGCAGCTCCCGCGGCCCAGCAACGCGCGTCGCGCACGCTTGGCGCAGCAGCAGCGGCCCAGCTCACATGCCGGCCTAGCTTGCTTGCTCAGTCGGCGAGGCAGCCGCGCCCAGGCCGCAACCTGGGCCTGGGCCGGCAATTTGGCCCCCGCGCTTGCTCGCCTGGGCTGTAAACCGGTCCGGTGAACCGTGGCCGTCGATCGGCGTTGCCCTTGATCCAACGGCCACGCGCGCCGTTCGGGGCATCAAAACCCAAAGCTGGCCGCCCTTCCCTGAACCCTAGCTCATTCTATTCTTCATCCCCGTTCTTCTTGCCTGCGCCCACTGAACCGAGAGCGGCAGCGCACCACCCATGGCGCCCGGAGGGAAGAGACGGCGCCGAAGCGGGCCCCCTCGCCGGAGCTCGCGCTCCCCTTATGGGTAGAGCGCAGCTCCGTCGAGCGACCGCGCGGTGGTGCCTTGTACTCATGTCCGCGCGGTGCGGCGATCTGTTCGTCCTGCTCGCCGACGAGCGGCGGTGCTGGTGTGTTCTTTTCCGCGCGATGGCGGTCGCGACGGCGGGAAAGGATCTAGGTAGGAATTCCACTTCTCCGTCCTTTTTCTCAGGGTTAGAGTTGTAGTTGAGTTCTTTGATCCGATTCAAAATCGGATCCCTTTTTCTTCTATTGTCTTTTCTTTTTAGTGTTCAACTTTTCCCGATCTAGATCTACTATGTTAGGTACCGAACCGGTGTTATTCATTTCTTTTCCCCAAACTGGATCTACACCTAGATCCAGTCCTGCGATACTATTGTTAGAAATATAGCACCATTAGGACATAGATCCAGTGGGGTAGAACCTTTATCATTTCGGGTATGAATAACAAAACCTAGTATGAGATCTACTAGAACCGTGAGAGAGGAAGATGGAGAGAAAGGAGTGAGGTGGTGCAAACCATCTGTGGGAACGGGTGCGGTGGAGTTCGATCCGGAGGCGGCCATCTCGTTCGCTGGTGATGCTCTGCTCACTGGCAGCGACGGTCGGAGGAGGGGAGCGCGGTGCAGTGACGGCGGCGGTGCTTCCCGTCGCTCACAGCGCGACCCTCGAGATCGGTTAGGGTTGTAGGTGGGGAAAGGCGGCTCAGGTGAACCTCGTGACTCGAGCCCCGGCTCCCCACCTCCTTTATATAGCGCTGCGCGACGGGGGCCCACCAGCCATTGTTGGGCTAGACGCCCCCGATCAGGACGCGGATCAAAGGCCTAATGAGCCGGAGAGATCAACCTAACAACTAGTAGTAGTAAACAGCTAGGTAGGTGGGTAGGTAGCCAAGAATCAACCAATGATATTGTCATTAGTTTCATTCTGTGCAACTAATAATGCAGAAACGGCACAGCTAGCGTTATTGGTGTAGCCTTTAGGAATGAGCAAGTAGCTAGATGCATGGCTGCATGCATGCATTACATCACCTGAGTCCTGACTCCTGAGAACAGAATATAATGCTGATTGCTGGCTGGATGACGGTGTAGATTGCATCGATCATCAAGAGCAGCTAGCAGCCAGAGCTTCCCTGCTGCGCGCGTTGCATAACTAGCAAGCTCTATCTATTACTGTGGCCAGCTAGTGTATGTGTTTGCGCCATGCATCGGCGATGTCAAATGCTTTCTTGCCTTGGTAGCAGCAGGTAAGGGATCGATGGTATGCTCCCGCCCCGTCCGACACGGGGTGCGTGGCCGACAAACAGATGCAGCGGCGGCGGCGGCGGCGGCGGCGGCCTGCCTGATTGCCCCATGATGTGGATGATGCTCTCCGTCTTGTCCAGTCCGATCTTGTTCTTGCCCTGCTTGTGTCCAAGACTCCAAGTCAAACCACTTATCAGTGCCATCTGCCTGCGGGCTGCGGCCCACCATGTAGGGCCTGTTATCAGTGCGTCGAGGCGGCCCGTCTTCCTCCATCTGCTGCGACCTGACGAGCCCAGGACATGGCCCATGGTAGCGCTGGGCCCAGTCCCAGCCCAGGAAAATCAAATCTCTTTCAAGAAGCATTCAAATTCTATTCCCATATTTTAGATGAGTTATTATAAGATATTCCATAGGTGAATTAATAAACTATCCCATAGCTCCAATCACGTACGTACCTGCGTGTACCGCCCACGAGGTTCAAAATATGATAAACGCAACAAGATCGTCTATCTACAGTTACAAGGATATGTTGTATTTCAGTATGGAGAGAGTAGTACAGTTAGTGTCTAGATTGTTTGCATGTACAGGAGGACCCCAGAGATATTTCAATCAAATGCAAACAAACAGAAACAGGGCCTAGCTAGTACGAGTACTACTTGCCAGTATGATCGAGGTCGGTGCTACCATAGCAATATACCATGCACTAGATCGAGTAGAATGCATGAACGAGGTTATCACAGCCTGCAAGCATGTCAGCTTTATATTACAAGCTGATGAATCAAGTTTATTACTGTACCATGAGAGAAGGAGATAATCACAATCTTCAGTCTACTGTAATCAGAAGAAAGATGTACATGTGCTGTTATCCTATGTGGAGGGGTCCCGAAGGAAACCGAGAGCGGGTGGGCTGGATTGAATAAATACTTCCTTTGTCCCAGAATAGATGACGTTATGGGATGTGTACAGGTCAAACTTTCTCAACTTTGATTAGATTTGTAAAAAATACGTGCAACATTTATATCTCCAAATAAGTTTATTATGAAAGTATATTCAACGATCTATCTAATGATACTATTATGTATTATAAATATTAATATTTTTTATATATAATTGGTTAAAGTTTAAAAAACTAACTTCTTAAAAAACGAGAATAACTCCTATTTTAAGATAGAAAGAGTAATTAATAAACTAAACTAAAGTGGGGAGCTCCCACTCCCATTACCAAGGAAGGAAGGAAAACGGAAAACCGCCTTCCTTTCCTTCCCAAAACCGTGGATTCCTTCGTTCCCGTCCCTGTCTCGTCACTCCACGGTTGTCGTCGGCTGGCCCGCGCCCGACAAGTTCTATGATCACAACAAGTTAGTTTTCCTTTATATTCGACCAAATTTATAGAAAAATAATATAAACATTTATATCTTCAGAAAAGCTTACTATAAAAAACATATCTTATAAAAATTATCTAATGATATTTAGTTGGTATCATAAATGTTAGTATAATCTTTTCTACCGATTTAATCAAATATAACGATATTATCCAGTGTCATATTTTATATATATTTAAGTTTCATTTAATATATAACAAGAATTTGTATCTTTTGAAACAGAGAGCGAAAGTTAAAAGGGGTTGAGTCATTGGTCGGTCGGTTGAATTCTAATTTAAGTTAGAGTAATGTGTTTCATACGTTAGACGAGCAAGTACCGAGAAAAACCAAACAAATTACGGTCCATTTTATGCGGCCTCCGCACCGGAGAGACCAAGCCGCACCAAACGAACACGAGCCGGAGCCATTTTGATAAGGGAGCCGGAGGGGAAAAAAAACCCGAAGGGCTAGCGCCCGGGTCCAGCCGCTACTCCAGAGCCCACGTCGAGCTCATCCGTAACCTCGTGCCTCTTTTTCTCAGAAAAAACCTCATGCCTCGCTAGCCGATCTGGCCTATCCGCATCCGCAGGCCAACACTAGCCCTCCTGCTCCTCCACCGCTGCCCGACGTCCAACTTGAGCACCTGGAACACTTTAAACATATGTCTTAAGACTAATGAAACGCTTGAAACATGTGCCTGAAACATTTGAAAAAACACCGTAAAACACTCGAAACCGTTGTAAACATAAGCAACATCCAAATAAGCATACTTGCAACATATATCTTAAAAACAGATGAAATATTGGAACACAAAAGCTTGCAACATACGTGTACAACCATTGCACCATATGCAATATCACAATCTACTTTTGCAACATCCATATGAAACACTTGCAATATACCTATGAAACATCTGAAACACTTGAAACATGCATTTCGCAACATGGGGGAGGCTAGGGCCGGTTGAATCCAGCCACTGAGATCGGAGCTGGCGACGAGCGGCAACGCGCGAGCACCACCACCAGCACGACCAGCACCGGGCTTGGCTCGCCTAGACGGGCAGCGCGCGCGACATGCAGAGTAAGCACCACCGGTGGAAAGGAAGGATGGTGGCAGGCAGGTGGACACCGCGGCGCAGCAGTCGTGGCGGCGGTGCTAGGAGTCTGGGACCTTGACAAGTGGAGGGTGGGGTTTCCGTTTTGGAGAGTGGACAAATACCGAACGATTTTTCAATAAAAAAATATGAGTACAATGGAACACATTTGTTGAGCAGTTCACGCCGGCATGGCAGCCTATGGCAACATGAACGTCCTGACCGTCTTTTTTTTTTGTTTTTAGCCCTTTTTTCGAAAGATTTTCTTAAATATACCCTTGATGGAAAGATTTTTTTTTGTCCCATCTAGGACGTGCGTCTCTTTTGGAAATGCTTACGGGCAAGCGTCCGATCTTCAGGACGTGCGTCTTTTTTTCCCTTTAGCCCTTTTTTCGAAAGATTTTTTTCAAATATACCCCTGCCAGGCTTGGCACCAATGACGATGGTGCCAAGCTTAGCGCCAATGGTGACGGCGCAAGGTACTGCCACGTCAGCGCCAGCTCGGCGTCGTCGGCCAAGTGGCATGGTGTCTTGGCGCTAACGTTAACGGCGCCAAGCTGTGTTACCTTGGCACCAGCGTGGATGGCGCCAAACCCTGGGTTCATTTTCTGAAATCTTTTCGTCAGGAGCATATTTGAGAAAATCTTTCGAAAAAAAGGGCTAAAGGAAAAAAAAAAAAAGGACGCACGTCCTGAAGATCGGACGCTTGCCCGTAAGCATTTCCAAAAGAGAGTAGAAATAAAACAAAACCAGCCACGGTTTTGAGGCGGACCGAGGGCGCCCACAGAACGACAGCGACGATTGAGGAAAGGTTTGGACGCAATGTCAAATTGATTGCCAATTCAGATCCAATGGATTAATGTATGGATGATACTCGTGGATCCGTCCGGCGTTCCATTCTATTCCAGTCCATTTCCCCCGATCCCGAAAAACTGGGGCGGGAAGAAAGGCCAGGCCACGTCAGGTGTCGCTGATTTCGATTGTGATTGGACACCGACCACGGATCGGGGCGACGTTTAGATTGAAAAAAAAAATCAAACCGATGAATAGTATTACTTTCGTCTTATTTGTCAAATATTGTTTAATCGTGGACTAACTAGGCTCAAAAGATTTATCTCGTGATTTTTAACTAAACTGTATAATTAGTTATTTTTTACCTACATTTAATACTCTATGTAAATAGCTAAAAATTAATGTGATAGAGAGAGCGAAAAATCTTAGAATTTTGAGGGGACTAAACAAGGCCCGGATCGGATCGGAATACCGGAGGATCGGAGTCACCAGTGCATGCATGCGTCGCTGTGTAGTACCAGCAGCACCTGGAGACAGGGTTTTTTTTACCGACCGGTTTCCGGTAACCGCCGGCCTCCGGTAGCGGTAAACCGGTCCGGTTTACCGTAACCGGTCGGTAACTGGCCGAATTTAAAATCAAATTCAAACCCGCTTCGGTTCGGTTCGAGTCCGGTAAACCGGCCGGTTTGGAGCGGTAACCGGCCGGTTTGACCGGTTTACCGCTCCAAACTATTTTTTTTCTTTCATGAATAAAAAGAAATTTTGGTACTTCCTTTGCACAAATTAATGTAAAAAGACCACACAATGTGGTAAAAAATAACATAAGTCACTAAAGCAACAATATATAGTCGCATACAAATACATATTCGCTTAAATATATAGTCACTAAAACAACAATATATAGTCGCATACAAATACAATATATAGTCGCTTACACAAACAAAGATATAGTTTCCGCTCGCATGGTCAACTACGTAGGATGTATGGGAAGACCCCTTGTTGGCACGACATTTCATATTCGGCGGTGGACATAAGAGAGATACCTTGCTGTCTAAGCAGGTCAGCCTTGTAATCTTACCAAGTTTGACCTGTCCATGCTGCTGTTGTCTCCCATTTTTGAACTAACATATTGTAAAAATTAGGGTCTGTTTCACCATGCTCCCATCCAGGAGCAAGATTTTCACCATGCTCCCATACAACGTCTCTGTTTCTGCCTGACATTGTCTACTCTACCTGCATAAACGGACAACACAAAGTCACACCTAAATAAAATGTATCCTAAATCCTACCACAAATCCTCCACAATATATACCTAAAATCTATACCTCACTTACACAAAGTCACAATATATACACAAAGTCACACAATATATACCTAAAATATACATCCTACCACAAATCCTACCTCTAATCCTAAATCCTAAAAAAACATCCTAAAATAAATCCTACCTAAAACCTAACAAAAAAACTATCCTAAATCCTAACACAAATTCTACCTAAATCCTAAAACTACTCTAAATAAAAAAAACAAAAAAAACTTACCTGCGCGGTTAGCCGCGGATCCGGTCGGTTTACCGGGCTAACCGACCGGTTAACCGCTAGATCCGTCCGGTTAACCGACCGAGCGTCGCGGGCTCGGTAAGCCGCGCTGACCGGTCGGTAAACCGAGGCGTGGGGGCGGTAAGCCGGCGGCGGCGGCCGGTCGGCGCGGGTGAGGGTCGGACGGGGGGCGGACGGGAGAGGAAAGGAGCCTCGGCGCGTTGAACCCCCCCTCCCCCCGCGAGCTCCCGGCTCGTTTTGTGCCCGTGGCGGCCTAATGGGCCTGAACGGGCCGGGACCGGTTTTTTTTTCTTCTTTTTTTTTTCAAACTTCTATTCGTATAAATAAATACTAAACGAACTCAAATTTGAAAAATTTTTACACCATTGGCTTCTATAAATCATGAACTATTTTTAGGAATTTTTTCAGCATTTTTTTTTTAAATTTTAAATTTGAATTTGGAGAATACCTAACCGGACCGGACCGGAACCGGACCGGCCCGGTTAGGGCGGTTACCGCGGTAAACCGACCGGTTTTTTTAACCCTGCCTGGATATGCATACGTACAGTATGCAGCAGGTTTCCCACAAAACCTGGAGCTATCGTAGCTTGCCGTTCGGTTCCCGTGTTTGAACTGGAAAAAGCCGCCGGTGGTCTTGCTCTTGCATCGTCACTAATGAGTAATGACAATGACGGATGGACGGACGCGGCGAGAGAGGCCGGCAGATCCCTCCTATGTCCTATGTCCTATCCTATCCAAGCCCCTCTTACTACTTCCACAATAATAGAGCTCCTCCTTTAAAACATTCAAGTTTCTATAAGTATAGAAGACACAACGGAAAAACTCTAGAGATGAAAGATAACTTGATCCCTATATTCTATGATTTTCTAGGGTCGCCACTATGCGTACGGATGAATATGATGCATCATGAATACTCTATGTATTACAATGACCCATCGGAACACGAAAGGACACTATGGCCTTGTTTACAATGACCCATCGGAACACGAAGGCAGTGTTTAGATCCATTGAAATATGCACTATGCAAAAAAAGATTCCCCGTCACATCAAACTTGTGATACATGCATGGAGTACTAAATATGGATAAAATCAAAAACTAATTGTACAGTTTGGTTGTACTTTGCGAGACGAATGTTTTGAGCCTAATTAGTCAATGATTGGACAATTATTACCAAATACAAACGAAATGCTACAGTGTATTTTGGTACACCAAAGTTTGGATCTAAACACTGCCGAAAGGACACTATGGCCTTGCTTAGTTCCCCAAATTCACCTTAAATTCCACTATAAAAAAGAAGATTCTCCATCACATCAAAATGTCGGCACATGCATGGAGTACTAAATGTAGATGAAATAAAAAACTAATAGCACAGTTTTGTTGTACTTTCTGAGACGAACATTTTGAATCTAATTAATCAATTTTTGGACAATTATTACCAAATAAAAACAAAACACTACAGTATTTCGGCACAGTGCCGCCGGCGCCGAATCGGCGCATCTAAACAAGGCGTAAGCTACTTGCAATACATATGCTTATATTTGCATGACTAGTTGTATTATTTTTTTCTGACAACAAATGATTAGCAGTCGGAGTAGCTTTGTATACTAGCAATGAAGGTTAGGCAGTGGCAATAATAAATATTCTCCATCCATCCATCCATAAGAGAGTAATTCTAGTTGTCTTAAGGTTGAACAGCTTTTTTAGGAAAAAAAATATCAACATTTATGACGACTGATAGATATACATTATGGCCTTGTTCACTTCCCATCCCAACCCAAAATATTTCCTCTTCCACCCATCACATCAAATCTTTCGACGCATGCATGGAGCATTAAATATAGGTAAAAAAGATAACTAATTACATAGTTTGTCTGTAAATGTCGGGACGAATCTTTTGAGCCTAGTTAGTCCATGATTGGACAAATTTTGTCAAATAACAACGAAAGATGCTACAGTAACTTTTCACCTACTTTTCGCGAAGTGAACGCACCCTATGTAAAACATATATTTTTATGATGAGACTAAAGATACTTAGTACCTCCCTTATGACAAAGATAGGATGTAACTGTAGCTCTATCCTCAATAATTTTTTTAAAGTTTGACTAATATTACATGAAAACATATCGATATTTATAATATTATATATAGTATAAAAGTATATTTCACAACGAGTCTAATAGCATTTAATTGGTATCATGAGTGCTAATACTTTTTTTCAAAAAAAATTCTGATCAGAGGCAAAATTGTTTGACTCAGTACTGCACTAGATATTTGATAAGGAGATGGTTTGAACAAAATACTCGTATATCACAAAGATACTAGTGTGACTAGCCATGATTGTTTTTGCAATAATAAAGGCCAGCAGCAACCTAGAGGTAGGGTTGGGTGTGTCCATGACCATGAGGAGGGAGGGAGTTGAAAACCAGGCAGGATCCAAATCTGTGGGAAGGAAGAGCAGGAAACAAAGGCAGCACCCACGGTTTTGGATGGAACGCGGCGCGCGTACCTGACGAGACTTTTCTTACGTACGCCTTGTTTAGTTTACCTCAAAGTTCCAAGTTTTTTCATTCTCTCTCCATCACATCAATTTTTAACCGCTTGCATGGAGTATTAAATGTAGGTAAAAAAATAACTAATTACACAGTTTAGTTGGAAATCACGAGATGAATCTTTTAAGCCTAGTTGGTCCATGATTGAACAATATTTGCCAAATAAGACGAAAGTGGTACTATTCATCGGGTTGAAATTTTCTTCAATCTAAACGAGGGCGTATACATGGTGATTGCCCGTGCGTTGGAACGCACGCAACTCAAGTTTTCATGAGACATTTGGTATTGTCCGAGAATCATCACCGAGCCACAATCAATACTGAGGGTATTTATCTCTGTGTTGCCAGATAAATGTATTTTTCTTTTCAAGAAAACCTCTTACTAACCATATAATCCATATTTTACCCAAAAACCTCTGATCAGGTTCAAAATTGAGCTATATTGTGACTTTTTTATTCTTAGCTCTTTTATCATCAAATAATAACAATAATACTTCTGATATCTAATACACAGAATGTTTTTTAAGGCCACTGCTAATATCTTTGACTGTCCAGAAATAATAAAGTAATATGTAGCTTGCAGGACTGATGTGTTGTCTATACATGAATTTGTATATATCCCGCATGCCAACTCATGTTTTTGCTCTAGAAGAGCTTTCATCAAATGCTCTGGCTCCATTATCTGTTGTTTCAACAATCTTTCTGTATCAACCACACCAACAATCAACCGCACCAACAATCCCCTCCCAGACCATCCCAGTGGATTTTTCCCAGTTTGAAAACAGGCTCAAGAAAAAGAGAACATGGCAAAAGAAATTTAATTTAAATTTTGATAAAGTGATTCATACGTGCTCTTGGCATAATACTTTCCTATGTATCAAATGTACCAAGCTGCGAGAGCATACTTTATTATTAATAGAAGCGTAAGTTTCTCTTTATAGCTTCTAGCACCAAATTAATTGTAAGTGTTGTGCGTTATACGAAAGGACATGTAGCCTAGAGCATCAGTAGCACTTTAGATCCCGGGTTTGACTCTCATGAGACTGAATATTTTAGGATTTAACATGTCGGTACCAACAGTACGGGGGTACCCACATCCATCGCTAATAAAAAACTAAAACGACTGAAACCGCAATAAAAGGCAGCCCGCCTCGACCGCGTATCCAGTCCGTCTCGTACGAGGCCCGCTCGACGGGGCGCCTCGACCGCGCTCCGGCTCCGACTCGTACGAGGCCCGCTCGACGGGGCGCCTCGACCGCGCCCCATCCCGTACAGCAAGGTACCTCGACGGCGCTCCGACCCGCGCGAGGCTCGTCCACCCACTGGGAAAAACCCCGACTCGCGTGAGCCCGGGTCGAGCGCCTCGACTCCTTCTCTTTACCTACCCTAGGACAAAAGCCATAGCATTTAATGCGGTTACCTACTACCACCTACCGGCATGGCTACGACCAGGATCGACGTAGGAACAATGCCCGTGTCAGATCTCACTGTTTTACCGCCCATCCCGTGATGGGAGGTGAAAACCGTCACTGTACCCACCTTACCGTGCACTGTTTACCATCGATCACCCTCGAGGGAGGATAAGACAAGGCCCGTTCTCCGCAATCTCGGGGATTCGGCCTTATCCATCCGGTCTCGACCCGGCCTCGACCCAACCTCGACGCTCGACACAGTTCAACGGTAAGGGAAGGACGGTATGGCACGGCGCTCCGGGTCATTTCGCCGTCTTGTCTCCCACGACGCCATGGTGTCCAGGGATGGCCGGCCATTCCCAGAGCACGTCGCTACGGTCAGCTCAACAGGAATCGACAAAACATCACCTCAAGGCTCCCCGTTGTCTTGGCCTCCTCTCGCCCTATAAAAGGGCAGGCCAGGGTTCTACAACGAGGACGAACAACGAAGAAAAATAAGAGACAACAGGCAAGACGCAAGATAGAGATCGATATCTCAAGCAATCACCCTTGTCCTCTTTTTCCTCTCTTTGAGACTTGGGCTCGACGCCCTCTCTCGCATGCTTGTAACCCCTACACAAGCACTTCGGTGCAAGGAAATACAAACTTCTCCCCCCCGCTGGACGTAGGGCCTTCTTTTGCCCGAACCAGGATAAACTTCCGTGTGTTCTCCTTGCATCACCATCCAGGAAAGAGACACGCAGCATTTACTCATTGGTTTAGGACCCCCTCGGGTCCGAACACCGACAGTTGGCGCGCCAGGTAGGGGCTCGCTGCGTGCCAACGTCGCTTTCTCGCCTTTTTTCCTGGATGGCTGACCCTGAACGCCCTATTCCGTTGGCCACGGTGATCTGGTTCAGGAGTTTGGAGTTCATGTCGCTTGGCTATGGCTACGATATGGTCCTACTTCCACCCAGGCACCCAACCGACGAGGACTATGAGCTCTGCTATCCTGGGGGAGCAATCCGCCGGTACCGTCGCTCTAGGCGGGCGTGGTACGCCCGACGACGACGAGCCCGGTACAACCACCGTCTTCACCTTGCGGAGGGTGATGGGATCCCCCGGTCCGGCACCCCCCAGCCAGGCGCCGGCCCAGATCTCCTTGTAGAAGGTTTGTGTAGGACGAGCTTGACTGAGGGTAACATGCCGATGGAGAATCCCGCCGCTCTCCCGTCCGGTGAGACACCACTGTCCAGAGCATCCATTTCGGCACGGGCAGCAACATCTCCATCACCATTCCTGTTTGGGCTAGACTCGGCTGCCCGGGTATACGCATCTTCCGTGAGCACTCGCATGAGTGCTTATGAGGAACTCCCCGGGCACCATCTACGCTCTACTCTGGACCTCGTTGCATCCACACCGGCTTCTGATTATCGGGACTCTACGGAGACACCGAAAACAGAGCCCCATGTGACTGCTTCTCAACATCGCAACCCCAGTGATGATTTGCAACGACCACACATCCCCCAGTCATACTACTACTTTGGCGCTCCTGACTCCGACTCGGCTGACGACACCTATGATCCGACCCGCGAATGCTTCAACATCGATGTTGAAAGCACTTCGGAATCAGAGGACGAAGAGCCAGCCGAAGGAAGGCACACGCCACCTCATGTCGAGCTTCCTGTTGAGCGAGACGACCCTCAGTTCCTTGCGGATCAAGGAACGCAGCTCGAGCAGATTCGTGAGTTGCAGGACAGGCTTGACGAGGAACGGGAAAACCTGGATCTACTCCAACAAACCCTCGAGCGTGAGCGTGCAGAACGCGCACTTGGCGGGAGAGCTCGCGAGAGAGCTCGCGACGTCAACCGTCGCATCAACGAGGACCGGGTGGTCGACCCCCCGGTTTTCGCTCGAGCCAGCCAGAACGTCGTCGCCACCGCCATGCTCCTCCGCAACATGCCCGAGCCATCAAACCCGACGCCCGTCAGGCTCAAGATGAAATCCGAGAACTCCTCGAGACCACCGCCATGCAGCAGGCCGAGAGCTCTGCCTTGAGGTGACGCGAGGCAACCTCGGAGCGGATCATCGAGCCCTCCCAATAGGAGAGAGAAGCCTCGGTTCACCCCGAGCCTGCCCGGTGAAACCGGGTAGCTCTGGCCCCTGAGCCCACCACCAACGACCACAAGCCTCGAGACACCCGTGGCAACATCATCGAGCGCCGCACGCGCAAGCACAGTGACGGCGTGCCTCGAGGCTACAACGTCCACAGGGGCGGACGCTACAACATTTCGGAAGATCGTAGCCCTTCACCCGAGCCCCCGGGTCCTCGGGTCTTCAGTAAGGCTATCCGTGAGACGGTGCTCCCGGCTCGGTTTCGCCCCCCACGACTCTCACCAAGTACAACGGCGAAACCAAACCTGAACTTTGGCTCGCCGATTTCCGCTTGGCGTGTCAGCTGGGCGGGGCCACCGACGACTGGGTCATCATTCGACAACTCCCCCTGTTCCTCTCCGACACCGCCCGAGCCTGGCTCGAGGATCTTCCACCTTGACAGATCCACGACTGGGACGATCTCGTAAGGGTGTTTGAGGGAAATTTCAAGGGGACCTACATGTGCCCCGGCAACTCGTGGGTCCTCCGGAGCTGCAAGCAGAAACCAGGTGAATCCCTCCGGGATTACATCCGGCGCTTCTCTCGGCAGCGTACTGAGCTCCCCAACGTCACCGACTCCGACGTAATTATGGCCTTCCTCTCCGGCACCACCTGTAAGGAGTTGGTCCAAGAATTGGGCCGTAACACTCTACTCACTGCTAACGGGTTGATGGACATTGTCACCAACTTCGCCGCCGGCGAGGAGGCGGTTGGTGCAATCTTTGGTGGCGACCCGGAAAGGGGGAAGCAGAAGGTCAATGATCCCGCGAGCTCCACCCGGGGCTCCAAGAGAAACAACCGCAAGAAGAAGAAAGGCCAGCAGGACAAGCTCGAGGCCCCGGCCGACGAGCTCGTCGCTGCTACCGAGCACAAGAAGCCTCGAGGCCCCCCCAGCGGGGGCATCTTCGACAAAATGCTCAAAGAGCCGTGTCCCTACCACAAGGGACCCACTAACCATAACCTCGAAGACTGTCATATGCTTCGCAGGTACTTTGGGGGTGCCGGCGTCAAGAAGGACGACAAGAAGGAGGACCCTAAGAGTGACGACAAGGACGGGGGATTCCCCAAAATCCACGACTGCTTCATGATCTACGGAGGGCCCTCGACCCGCCTCTCGGCGCGCCAGCACAAGTGAGAACGGCGTGAGGTTTTCTCCGTACAAACGGCAGTCCCCCGCTTCCTTGATTGGTCTGCGGTGGCCATCACTTTCGACCGTGACGACCACCCAGACTACGTCCCCAACCCAGGAGTCTATCCGCTCGTTGTTGACCCCGTCATCGCCAACACACGCCTCACCAAGGTGCTCATGGACGGCGGAAGCAGCCTCAACGTCATCTACTCCCAGACCCTCGACCTTCTGGGGGTCGAGAGAGCGCGCCTCCAATCTAGCGTCGGGGGCTTCCACAGAGTCGTGCTAGGGAAACGGGTGGAACCCCTCGGACGGGTCGATCTGCCTGTTTGTTTTGGCACACCGGCCAACTTTAGAAAGGAGACTCTCACTTTCGAAGTGGTCGGATTCCGTGGAACGTACCACGCTATCCTAGGGCGCCCATGCTACGCCAGGTTCATGGCAATCCCGAACTACACCTACCTCAAGCTCAAGATGCCAGGCCCAAACGGTGTCATCACTGTAGGGCCCTCATATGAACATGCCTACGAGTGCGACATCGAGTGCGTCGAGCACGGCGAGGCTGTTTTGGAGTCGGTGATCTTAGCTACAGACCTCGACGGCCTCGCCAATGCGATTCCCGACCCAAAACGCCATGCCGGCAGCTTCGAGCCCGCGGAAGATGTCAAACTCGTACCCCTCGACCCCGCTGATCCCAAGGGAAAGGCGGCTTCACCCACTTGCTCGTCGCAATCGACAAATTCTCCAAGTGGATCGAGGCCCGCCCTATCACCAGCATCAGGTCCGAGCAAGCTGTGCTCTTCTTTACCGACATTATTCATCGCTTTGGGGTCCCCAACTGTATCATCACAGACAATGGCACCCAGTTCACTGGTAAAAAGTTTTTGAATTTCTGTGACAGCCACCACATCCGAGTGCTCTGGTCAGCCGTGGCCCATCCAAAAACAAACGGTCAGGTGGAACGTGCCAATGGCATGGTCCTACAAGGCCTGAAACCCAGAATCTTTGACAAACTAAATAAACATGGCAAAAGATGGGCTGCCGAGCTACCCTCGGTCCTGTGGAGCCTAAGAACAATGCTGAGTCGAGCCACGGGGTTCACTCCGTTCTTCTTAGTCTACGGGTCTAAGGCTATGCTCCCAACTGATATAGAATACGGATCCCCAAGGTTGAAGGCCTACAATGAAAGAAATAACGACGCCACAAGACAGGACACCCTCGACCAGCTCGAGGAAGCCCGAGATGTGGCTATGTTGCATTCTGCCAGGTACCAGCAGGGTCTCCGACGCTACCACGACAGACACATCCGCAAGCGTGACCTCAACGTCGGCGACTTGGTGCTACGGCGGAACCAGAACACCAAGGGACGGCACAAGCTCACGCCACCATGGGAAGGGCCGTACATCATCGCAGAAGTACTAAAGCCGGGCACCTACAAGCTATCCAACGAGAAGGGCGAAATCCTCACCAACGCTTGGAACATTGAACAGCTACGTCGCTTTCTTTCCTTAAAAAGCCTCGAGGCTCTGTAATTTCTTTTTCATCAATAAAGAATACAGCGATGTTCAAACTTTTGTTTCACAATGAGGAAGGATCGACTCTGCACTCCCAGAATCGACCCTCCCTCGGGGGCTACAAGGGGGGAACCCCCCAGTCCCCGAAAAAACTTATGCTCTTTTTAAATTTAAGAACCGCTTCTTAGATCGACTTCGCTGCAAGAGCACCCTAAGGTTCGAAAGGGGCTCTCGAGTCAGGAGTATCACCTACGCCTCCGAGGCTACGGTACCTCCACTCATCCCTCACACCTTTTAGAGGTGCGACTTCACGCTAGGGAGATCTAAATAACGGTTCCTAACTTTGAAAAAGAACATACCCCCTGTCGCTTAGATTAGGCTCTCACACGATTTACAAGGCCGCAACATCACCCTGAAGCTCGAGAGCAGTTGAGCCGTGAGATCACTTACGCCCCCGAGGCTACGGTACCTCCACTCGCTCCCTTACGCCAAAGGATGCAACTGCGTGCTAAGTAAATCACGCGAGAACACGATCCAAGCGATAAAGGGAAGAAAAGCTTGAATAAAACTAAATTAACTACGAACCGGTTTATGTTTCGAGTTCTTAGGGCCTTCGAGGCCACCACGACCAAAATTCAAAATACTAACTTATTACATGGGCCTTCATGCCTAGATTTGGCTCACAGGCCCTCATCGTCAGCAGGCGGAACCACCTCGGCTTCAAAAAGCGAGGCCAGACGGCTTCCAGGCTCTTCCGCGGCTTCAATCAGCTCCAGGCAGGCATCCTCGTTCTCCTCGTCCGTCCGATCTGGGTCTGTGATGAAGCCCTCAGCGACGAGCTTCATGTTGAACACAAACCCTGAACGGACAACGGCCAGCGCCCTCTTTACGCCGTGATGGAGGCCGTCCCGTATCTTCTCCCGGGCAAGGCGGCCCAGCGCCACCATTCGACGGACGAAGGAGTTCCCCGGAACATCTTCCCCGGTGTCGGCATCGGGCTCGACCCCCAGGCCGTCACACACGGTGGTGATCGCGCCCTGGAGCAGCTGGGTCCTCCAGATCTCGGCTTCGAGGAGGCTCTGGAAGGAGTTGGCAGAAGATTGGGCCTCTCGATTCTCCCTCTCCAGCTCTAAAACACGATAAACAAATTAATACCCAACACGAGGCCCTCAACGTCGTGGCCGTAACAATCACACTTACCCTCGATATGGGTCTGCAGGCCCACGACCTCGTTGCGAAGCCCCCCGCACATCCGCTCGAGCCCTAGGAGGGCGCTGTCCTTGTCACTGATGGTCGCCTTTAGCGCCTCGATCTCTTGCCGAGCAGACTTGAGAGCTACGTCCTCCTCTTGGACGGCTCCCTTCAGCGTCGTGACCTTGTCCTTCAGAGCATCAGAACGAGCGGTGGCCTGCTCGACCTCGACGTTGAGGGCGTCGCGCTGACGGCTAACCTGGGAGACATCCTCCTCGAGCTCCTTCACCCGTCCCGACAGGGGCTCGAGATCCCTGCGGGCCTGGGTAGCCTCCTCCCGAGCCTTGTCCATGTCAGTGCGCATCACGGCTTCGGCCGCCCAAGCCTGCATCGCCTCCTCCTTCACCACCGCGTACACGACGCGCAGCTCAGCCATTTCGGCGTTCCGATCGGAAAGCCGTTTCTGGGCCTCCTCGACCAGGACCCGTTGCTGAGACAGCGCGGCCCACACGCCACTCTCATCCCGGATGAAGAGTGACTTGCGATGGGAGTACTCCTTCAGCTCCTGAACGTAATCCGAAAAAACCGAAAAGGTTAAAAAGCTGAGGGAAAAAGACACCAAGAAAACCACGGAGAAAGACGATGGGTCGATCATACCTCGGTGGCATCCCGCATACTCCGCGACACGGCCTCGAACGCCACTCGGAGCAACCGATCAAGATGCCGGCGGACGCCCTCGAGGTACTCCCATCGGTGCACTTCATCTTTGTCGTTCAGGACGAAGATGGGCTCGGCGTCGGGGTTCGCGGCGTCCCTAAACTGGAGGGACGGCCCCCCACCTCGGTATCTCCGTCTCTGCCCACGCTATCGCCAGCGCGGCGATGTCGGGCCATGACGACAACGACCCGGCCGGGGCGTCTCCTGGTCCCGCGGAAGGACCGGCCTCGCCCGCAGTTCCCGCCTCTCCAACGGCCGTCGAGGCACCGGCCTGATCCGTGGCCTCGCCCCCCTCGACCCCCATCACTTGTTTCCCTTTGTCCAGGGGGGTGTCATCGAGGGTAAGGTCCATGGTCATGGGTGCCCGCCCTCCTAAGGGAACTGGCCCCTCAACCACCGGTGCCTCCAGAGCCGGCGCCTCGACCGACGACGGCTCCGGTACCGGCGCCTCGACCGTTGGCGCCCCCGGAGCCGGCGCCTCTTCTTCTGGTGCTCCGGTCAGGGGCTCGACCGCCCCGCCCTCCACCGTACCCGCTGGCTCCGCCGACGGCTCTTGCTGCGGCCGCGACCCCCTCGCCAGGGCCGCCTCCTGCCCCGACGCCGACGCGACCTCCTCCATGGTCACATCAGCACCCGCCCGCTCCACGCCGTGGACGGGTGCCTCGCCCGTCACGACCTCGACGACAGCCTCGTTCATCGCCGACGACCTGGGCCCCGCCTCGACCGCACCGGGCGCCACCATCTCCGTCGGTTCGGACCCCTCCACAGCAGGATCAGGGCCAGCAACCACCGTGGCATCCGCTGCCCCCTGCCGTTATCGCAAGCGCCCCTTCGTGGCCTCGACCTGCCGGACCCAGGCCGCATCCTGCTCCGTCGCCCGGTTAAGGACAACGGCGCTGGCCCGCAGCGACTTCACGGGGGTAGGCCCCATCGGCTCCGCCTTCCGCTTTAACCTGCAAAGTGAGAAGAAATGTCAGCCAACGGATCCAGAGAAAGGCAGAACAACCAAGCAGAAACGCTTACCCAGAAATCGGCACCAAGGGCCTCGACCCCGTGCGATCCGAGCCTCCCGGGGCGGCCGATTGTGGCCTCGCAGCGGCCCCACCAGCAGGCCAGGCACTCCTTGGGGCCCTGACCGACGCACCGCCCTACGCCTTCTATGCCTCCGAGGCCAGCTGGCCTCGGGTTCTCACGCCTGCCGATGCCGCCGCCGATGACGACGCCGGTACCGCCGTCCCAGCCCCTGCCCAAGCTTGCGGGGCCTGGGCTGGTGCGGGCGTCCCCGTTGACCCCTCTTGCTGGGTCCGAGGTAAAGCGGCCCCTCCCGTCGAGGGGCCCGTCTCCTTCTCTATCTTCTCCTCCTCCTCGGACTCCTCGACCACGACGACCGAGGAAGACGCCCCCCTGATGGGCTCCAGTAGGGGGCAAATGTCAGGAAGGTCCCCTAGTCCGGTCGCGGTCTCATACCGTGATAGGGCGTCGTCGTCTTCACCGCTGCTGTCGTCATCCTCCCCTGAGATCGTCTCGGAAGGCGACGGCGCCAGGGGGACCCCGTCGATGGTCTGCTGGCGCCGGAGCTTCTTCAACGCCTCCGCCTCTTTGGCTTTGCGGATTGCCCACTTCTTGGCCGTCTCCTTGGTTTGCTTCTTCTTGGAGGCATGCTGGCGTCGAGCCTCCCGGGCGGGCCGGTCCTCTGGGACTGGCAGACGCGTTTCCCGCAGCACCGACAAATCCTACGCGCCGGCCTCGACCAAATCAGCGAAATCCAAAAATAAACGAAATTAGCAAACATACTAGCCCTAAGATACGTACCACGGGCTCGAACCCTTCGGTAGGTCTCATGGGGACCCGGTTGGCCTCCTCCACCTTGAAGTTCCCAACCATCCGGCGCGCTCGCCGGAGGACCTCCTCGAGGGCAAGGGATTCGTGGGACATCCGGGTCCCCTCCAGAGATGCCTCCGGAGTCATCTGGTCGAGGCGGAGACGACGCCGGCACAGCGGCATCACTCTGCGGCGATGGAAGGCCACGGCCACCGCCGCAGCCGTCAAGCCCCGAAGGCGAAGCTGCTGCAGCGCCGCCAGCAGCGGGTCCAGGCGCGGCTTCTCGGCTTCCGGCACTCCGTACGTCCAGCGATCCTCTCGAGCGGTCAGCACACGGCCGGTGTACCTCGGCAACTGATTTTCATCGTTGCGGAGGTAGAACCAACCCTCGTGCCACCCGCTGTTCGAAGAGATGAGGCGAGCCGGGATGTACAGATCCGCCCGGCTCGACCTCACCTGCAGGACGCAGCTCCCTACTCGAGCCACGCACAAGACGCCCTTCTCTCCCGCCTTCTTGGCGAAGAGCTCGGCCTTGAAAAGGTGAAGCCACAGGTTCCACTGCGGCTCCACCCCAAGGTAGCCCTCACAGACCGCTGTGAAGATGGCGGCCTGCGCGACGGTGTTGGGGGCAAGGTGGTGAAGCTCCACCTGGTAGTAGTGGAGGAGCACGCGCATGAAGACAGACGCCAGCACGCCAAACCCCCGCTCGTGGAAGCAGACAAAGCTCACCACGTACCCTTCAGGGGGCGCCGGCTCCCGGTGGGCAGGAGGCGGCGCGATCCACTCCAGCTACGACCGGCTCGTCCTTGGCCGCAGCAGCCCGTCCTCGACCAACTCTTCCAACCTCCTCTCCATCACCGAGGAGGCAGCCCAGTCATCGGCGGGGAGGATCTAACTCTTTCCTGCCATCGGTGCTGTCGGAAGGGGGATGGACGGAGAGGATGCGGTGGTGGCAGCGATGCGGGCGGAGAGCGCAATAAGGCAAGGGTTGTCTGAGGCAGAAGATTGCAGGAGTGCAAGGGACCGGTGGGGAACGCAGACCCCTAGGCCTTGATTTTATATGCCCAGGCGGAAGCCCAACACCCGCGCGAAAAGGTAGGAACAGTTTCCCGCATTAAATGCGCCCACCTAACCGTTTCCTTACATCTCGCAGGAGTTGGGCACGTGGCCGTCCCCCACATCGTAACCGTATGCCACGTCGCCCACTACCGCGCCGATCTCGCCTCCCCTCCTAAAAAGACGCGCCCGACTAACGGGCGGGGGAGGGATCCGTGGACGGATATTCCCAAATACCTGGGAAACAGGCCCCGAGCCCGGTATGAGCCTCGAGGGAGCGAAAGCTGGCCCTCTGTAAGGTCCTAGATGGCTAGAGGGGGGGGGTGAATAGCCTATAAAAAATTCTACAAGCACCACTAAGCAAACTTGTTAGAATAACAAACGGCGTAAAGCGAGTTTTGCTTAGCCAAAGGTTGTGATGCAAGCCTCCTATCCACAAGTCTAGTAGATTATGATCTCTAGTTCACACAAGTGCTAAGTCACTAACTTACACTAGTGAGCAAGCTAACAACTACTAGAAAAGGCTACCACTAGAGCTACACAAGATAATCTAGTAAAAGTAAATACGAGAGAGAGGATTGTGAATCTTATACCGACGGTGGAGTGAAGATGTTGCCAATCACCAAGATGATATACAATCAATTAATATTGACAACAACACAATATGTAGACCAATCACCGGGAGACAAGAGACACAATATTTTTGTTCACCCGGTGTTCACTTGTGCACCGACAAGCTACGTCACCGGTTGTGTCGACCAACACTTAGATGGTTCCTCGGTGTGACCCTCAAGTCACTTACCCCTCAAGGCACGCCCCGCAAGGCACCACAAGACACCACTCTCAAGTGAGGTAACTCAATGACACGCGCAATCCAATAGAGTTGCTTTTGGCGTCCCGCCGAGGAAAGCACAAGAACCTCTTACAAACAACCGGAGGTGGCCAAGAACAATCACCTTCTCTTGCCAACGCCTCCAACAATCTCCAAGCCAGCTAGGAGCGGTACTCTCCAAGAGTAACAAAAAATCCACCGGCTAAACCACCCACAAGTGCCACTAGATGCCCTCAAGCTATGCAATGCACTTTGGGATCACTCAATCTCACTTTTGATTTGCAATCAAGCAAGAGAGATGAGTGGGAGGAGTAGCTCAAGCTCAAAGGATGCACAAGAGTGTTAGAAATGCCAAGAGACCTCCCCAAGGGCCGGCCAACGAGTATTTATAAGCATCCCATCCAAATAGAGCCGTTGCCACTCCACTGACCGTTTTTTTCGGGATGACCGGACGCGCCGGTCGAAACTGACCGGACACGCTTCACCGCGTCCGGTCGCCCTGCGACGTCCACGTGTCCCTCGAATTCAAACGCGACCGTTAGATCCTCCAACGGTCACTGTGCGCCAACGGTCAAACGCTATGACCGGACGCGCTGCTCAATCGACCGGACGCGCCGGTCGCACAGTGTCGCGCGCCCGCGAAGCAACGACCGGACGCGCTCCAGAAGATGACCGGACGCGACAGTGCCAGCGTCCGGTCGGAGTCCAGTAAGCTCCCTCGATGACCAGACGCGTCCGATCGTGTGTGACCGGACGCTCACCGCGTCCGATCGACCTTGCGAACTGCAATTCCCTCAGGGCGCCTGACCGGACGCGCCGGTCCCGCGAGTGACCGGACACGCCGGTTGCAAACCCTAGCCCGCGCGCCCGACTCCTGCGCTGTACTGACCGGACGCGTCCGGTCACACCGTGACCGCGTCCGGTGCAGCGTCCGGTCACCTCAGTGACCCCGTTCGCCTCCGTTTCTTTTCCGACTTCCGGCGTAGTGGAAAATAGGCATTTCATTTCCCTGAAATCGCCTGAATCCCGCGCTCGCACGCTCAGCGGGAGGGAGAGAGGAACCCAAACCCCTCTCAACCCGCAAACCACAGCGCGACCAACGCCACCTTTGCAAATGTGCCAACACCATCAAGTATACATCTCCATGTGCTTGTGTGTTAGCTTTTTCTCAATCATTTTCAAAGGTTTTCCAATTAGCTCACTAGGCCCTACATGCAATGCACTTCATGAATTCACCTAGTGGCACCCGTGCATTGAATAACCGATAAGACTTCCCCTCTTAATAGTTCGGCTATCGATCCTAAACCACTCACACCCTCTATGGTGTCTTGAGTGTAAAACAAAATGGCCCTATGGTTATACCTTTGCCTTGAGCCCATTTTATTTCTCCAAATGATATGATCCACTTCATATCATCACATGACCATCTCGATCCATCGACCTTAACTTCACTTGCTCTTCACCGTTGCATTGGTCCGTCGGCGCTAAGTCTTGCTCAAGCTTCACCATCGCATGGTCCTTCGCTTCGAAGCCTCGACTTGCCCTTCACCTTCACAACCGGTCCATCGAGCCAAGCCTCATCTTGGTCTTCACCATCTTGGTAATATGAGTCAATGTCATGTCTCATATGCAATGACCACCTTTATCTAAATCATCCACTTAGATACAAAGGTTAGTCCTAGGTTTCATCAATTAGCCAAAACCAAACTAGAGACTTTCAATCTCCTCCTTTTTGGTAATTGATGACAACCCTCACAAAGATGATTTTGATAATAAAAGTTTTAAACTTGTCATACTTGTCCAATCATTTTGCTCATAAGTAAAGTTTGGTCAATTATCACAAGCTCGATTTTGGTAGCATTAGCTCCCCCTACATATGTGCATAGAGTTTGGATTGAAGGCTTTGCACATACGCATGGATAGAAGTGTTGGGAGAGTAATTCTACCAAAATGATGCTATGGTGTAAGAAATGGACCTTTGAAGCGTGATACCAATCGGAGTTGCCTTTTACACCATCCTTAGCATCATGAAGTAACTAGACATCCATCAAAACTCAAGAACCCCGTGAGATCAACATTATAGGTAAGGGTTCTTGGACCACTTGTAAAGCTAACCACTTGTAAAGCTTTAGGCAAGTCTTGATACCATAAGTAAACTATTCCTATGCATGCTAGTAGATCATTTCATCATCCAAGATCTATACTAGCATTGCACCACACAAGCATGTATATTGAATTTAAATACATGTGCAATGAGCAAGTCATATGAGAATGCACAAACAAATGCAACAACTTTGTTTATGAGCTTGCTCCCCCTACTTGTGTGCATCAACAAATTTTATTTACCCCTTTATCAAGTTGAATCATCTTTTTCTCATCATAAATTTTATTTACCCCTTTATCAAGTTGAATCATCTTTTTCTCTCCCCCTTTGTCAACAACTTACCCAAAAAGGGGATCAAATTGTGGAGAGAAGGAAAAGTGTTTGATGGAGTAGATTGAAATTAATTCGATACCACATGTAAGGTTAAAAAATTTATCAAATTTGGTTTAACCTAAAATACTTGCCAAAGATATTTAATTCGATTTGAACCAAAGTCAAGCTTCTTCACTCCTCAAAATAAGGATTATCTTGCCTATGTTGAATTAAACACTTATAGCAAATCTTCTAGATTCAACACTAGGTTTACAAGCTCACAAACATGTCATATGCCACCACTAGATCAAAATAAGCATAGAAGCAATAGTGGTAACATATATCCATCAAATTCATTTGATTTATCATGAATGCTTATGCGTACCACTTATTATGTCTACATGCTCTATCAAGTCCTTAGCATAGGATGAAAGACATGTCAATCAATTTTACCTTGCAATGTCGAAGGAGAGGCATGTCAATAAGTGGGTGGGGTGCATTCAACTCATGTTTGAGAAATCAAGAATATTCAATTCATTCCTTAGCTTGCAAAACCTCTTTTCATCAAGTGGCTTAGTGAGAATATCGGCAAGTTGATCATCGGTGCCAACACTTTCAATGGCAATATCTCCCTTTTGTTGATGATCTCTAATGAAATGATGTCTTATGTCAATATGCTTTGTTCTTCCATGTTGAACCGGGTTTTGTATCATCTTGATTGCACTCTCATTATCACATAGCAATGGCACATTCTTGAAGTTGAGGCCATAATCCTTCAAAGTTGATTTCATCCATAGCAATTATGCACAACAACTCCCCGCACTCACATATTCGGCTTCGGCGGTAGAGATTGCCACACTATTTTGTTTCTTTGAGGACCATGACACAAGTGATCTTCCAAGTAATTGACATGTGCCACTTGTGCTTTTCCTATTGATCTTGCAACCCCCATAGTCGGAGTCCGAATATCCAATCAATTCAAACTTTGACCCCTTGGGATACCATAGTCCAACATTTCTTGTTTGCTTCAAGTACCTCAATATTCTTTTTGCCGCCGTGAGATGACTTTCTCTAGGTGAGGCTTGATATCTAGCACACATGCAAACACTAAACATGACATCCGGCCTTGATGCGGTGACATAGAGTAGACTTCCAATCAAAGACCGATATTCCTTTTGATTCACCATTTTGCCATCAAGATCACTATCCAAATTGCCATTTGTGCCCATTGGAGTTGAAATTGGCTTTGCATCTTGCATTCCAAACTTCTTCAACATGTCCCTTATGTATTTCCCTTGACTCACAAATGTTCATTCTTCAATTGCTTGACTTGGAGACCAAGAAAGTAGCTAAGTTCACCAATCATAGACATTTCAAACTCTTTGGCCATCATAGCACCAAATTCTTCACAATAAGCTTGATCGGTTGATCCAAAGATGATGTCATCAACATATATTTGCACTATGAATAGATCATTTCCAATCTTCTTGGTGAATAGAGTAGTATCAACCTTGCCCATTTTGAATCCCTTAGAGAGAAGGAAATCCCTTAGCCTCTCATACCATGCTCTAGGTGCTTGCTTTAAGCCATATAAAGCCTTCTTCAACTTGTAGACATGGTTGGGTTTCTTGTCATCTTCAAATCCGGGCGGTTGCTCAACAAATACTAACTCATTGATGATCCCATTGAGAAATGCACTTTTGACATCCATTTGATATAGTTTGATGTTGTGTGCACAAGCATAAGCCAATAGAATCCTTATTGCCTCCAATCTTGCCACGGGAGCATATGTCTCATCATAGTCAAGACCTTCAACTTGAGTGTAACCTTGAGCAACTAGTCTTACTTTGTTTCTCACTACAATGCCATCTTGATCTTGCTTGTTTTTGAACACCCACTTGGTTCCAATCACATTGTAGTCATTTGGCCTTTCTACCAACTCTCAAACATCATTTCTTGTGAAATTGTTAAACTCTTCTTGCATAGCCATGATCCAATCAGCATCCCTCAAAGCTTCTTCTATCTTCTTTGGTTCTATGGTTGACACAAATGATGCATGCTCACAAAACATAGTCAATCTTGATCTTGTTTGCACACCACTTCTAATATCACCAATAATACTATTAATGGGGTGATCTCTTGAAACATGTTGTGGTTGGAGTACTTGCACTTGATTGCTTGAGCTTGGTTGATCACTTGATGTATCTCGATGAGAAGAACTAGCACCATAACTTTGCACTTGAGAGTCACTAACTAGCTTGTTTGGTGAATTGAGCACTTGATCTTTATCATCATCTTGAATATCAATTACTTGCTTTGCTCTAATGTCCCCAATGTCCATGTTCTTCATTGCTTCCACCAATTGAGTTCCACCAACATCATCTAGATTCTCTTCTTCATCTTGTGACCCATTGGTTTCATCAAATTGCACATCATGGACTTCTTCTAGAATGCCACTTGAGTTGTTCCAAACTCTATAAGCTTTGCTTGTAGTTGAATAACCAAGTAGGAACCCCTCATCACATCTCTTGTCAAACTTCCCCAATCTAGTGCCCTTCTTCAAGATATAGCATTTGCAACCAAACACCCTAAAGTAAGAAATATTGGGCTTTCTTCCATGAAGTAACTCATATGGGGTCTTCTCTAGCAATGGATGACAATATAGTCTATTGATGTAGTAGCAAGCGGTATTGATTGCTTCATCCCAAAATGATTGACTCACATTGTACTCATGAAGCATTGATCTAGCCATATCAAGCAATGTTCTATTCTTCCTCTCAACTAGGCCATTTGATTGTGGAGTGTACTTGGCTGAGAATTGATGTCCAATACCATAATGATCACAAAGTTCTTCAATTCTTGTATTCTTGAACTCACTTCCATTATCACTTCTCACTTTCTTGATTCTAATCTCAAACTCATTGTGAACTCTAGTGAGAAATGTCTTGAAGGTGTCAAACACTTCACTTTTGTCACTAAGAAAGAATACCCATGTGAATCTTGTGAAGTCATCCACTATGACAAAGCCATACTTGTTACCGCCTATGCTTGTATATGTTGTTGGTCCAAATAGATCCATGTGCATCAACTCAAATGCTTTGCATGTGCTCATTGTACTCTTCTTTGGATGTGAACTTCCAACTTGCTTCCCGGCTTGACATAAACTACAAAGCTTATTCTTCTCAAATTCAACATCTTTCAAACCATTGACAAGATTGTGAGTTGTAAGCTTCTTCAATTGTTTCATGCCAACATGACCAAGCCTTCTATGCCAAAGCCAACCCATGCTTGATTTGGAGACTAAGCAAGTTGTCAAAGAAGTTTCTCTAGCATTGAAGTCAACTAGGTAGAGATTCTCATATCTAAAGCCCTTGAATGCCACATTTGAACCATCCACACTAATAACATCCACATCATCAACCCCAAAGATGCATTTGTAGCCTAGATCACATATTTGTGCCACGGATAGAAGATTGAAATCCAAGCTTTCAACTAGCAACACATTAGAGATACTCATGTCATTTGATATTGCAATCTTGCCCAAGCCAATAACCTTGCCTTTCTTGTTATTGCCAAATGTGATAGAATCAACACCACTATCATTGTCATTGATTGAGTCAAACATTCTTGATGTACCGGTCATGTGTTGAGTGCACCCACTATCAATAATCCAATGCCTTCCTCCGGCTTTGTAATTAACCTACAAGCAAATCAATGAAGCTTAGGTACCCATTTTTGCTTGGGTCCTTGTAGGTTAGTAACTAAGCTCTTTGGTACTCAAATAGCTTTCTTCTTTGGGCCCACAATTGGTGTACCAACAAACTTAGCTTGCACACCCTTCACACCCTTGGTAAGCACATAGCAAGAATCAAAAGGTATAGCATTAACAAGGTTCTTGCTTTGGTTCTTTTTATTGCAATTATGCTCTAGGTGCCCAACTTGCTTGCATCTATTGCAAAACCGACCATTGCCCTTCACAAAGCTAGGCTTTGGAGTTACAAAGGCCAACTTGCCTTTCTTGGGGGTGTAGCCCAATCCCTCTTTGTTAAGAGAGAACCTTTGGCTACCCAAGCACTTAAGCAAGCGGGCCTCACCACCATAGGCCTTGCCTAGGGCGTGAGTGAGCTCATCCACCTCTCTCTTGAGAGTCTCATTCTCAACCATTCGTGAGGCATCACAAGTGAAACCATCACTAGTAGTAGAGGTAGAGTTGGTGGTGGTGGATGAAGAGCTACAAGAAGGGTTAGCATTTGACATGATGATAGGTTCATTAAAGGATTCATCAATTATATCACATGTAACACCTATATCACATGATACAACAACCTCCTTCTTTTCTTGTTGCTCAAGTAGCAATGAGTGAGCCTTTTCAAGCTTGAAATGAGCCTTACCAAGATCCTCATGGTCTTCCACTAGACTCTCATGAGTGGTCTTAAGCTCACTAAGAACTTTCTTAAGTATTGCTACTTTCATTGAAAGCTTCTTACACTCCTTGTTCTTGGCAATAGCTATGTCTCTAGTTTGTTGCATCAAGTCATATAGTTGTTCTTTAGTTGGTTCATCATCATCATTTTCATTATCATTATCACTATCATGAGCATATTCCATTTCACTTTCATCATCACTCTCATCATATAATACCTTAGCTTCTTTATCCATGAAGCATGAAGAGGATGAATCAAATAGTGATGGCTTCTTGTTGATAGCAATGGAAGCAAAAGCCTTGTTAGATGATTCTTCTTCTTCTTCCTCATCATCACTTTCCCAAGTGATCACATAGGCACCATTTTTGCCTTTCTTGAATGTCATCTTGGCCTCTCTCTTCTTCTTCTCAAACTTGCCCCTCTTGTTGTTCTTCTTCTTGTCATAGGGACATTCGGCTTGAAGATGTTCGGTGCTATCACAATTAAAGCACTTCCTTTGTTGCTCATTGCTCTTGAAATTGTCATTTCTCTTTTTGAAGCCTCTTATTTTGATAAACATTTTGCCAATGTTTTTGACAACTAGAGCAAGTGCCTCATCATCAACTTCCAATTCTTCATCTTCTTCACTGTCATCTTCTTCTTGAATTGAAGCTTTGCCCTTTGAGGAGGTGGTCTTGAATGCCACGGTCTTCTTCTTCTTTTCATCCTCCTTCTCATCAACATCTTGATCATACTTATCAAAGGTCAATACCTCTCCAAGCAAATCATTGGGCTTCATTGTTTTAAGCCCATCTCTTTGTAGCATCATGATCAACATCTTGAATCTTTTAGGTAAGCTCAACAAGAACTTGTGGCAAAAATCTTGGTCTTGAGTCTTGTGCCCTAAGCTCTTGAGATCATTCACAATGACTTGCAATCTATGAAACATCTCTAAGATTGCTTCTTCTTCTTTTATCTTGAAGTTCTCAAACTCACTCTTGAGCCCATATAGCTTGGCACTCTTTACAACCTTAGTGCTCTCATATGTTTCACTTAACCTTGTCCACACTTCATTTGCCAATTCCAAATCCTTGATGCCCTCAAATACTTTTGTGTCAATATTATTGTAAAGTGTATTGAGAGCCATTCTATTGCATGTTCTATTTGCTCTATCTTCATCGGTGAGATGATCGGGATCAATGATAGCAAAATCATTCTCGGTGACTTGCAATACTCTCTTATGAATAGAACCAAGGTACATTGTCATTTTTCTCTTCCAATGAGCAAAAGAACTAACACCATCAAAGAACGGTGGCTTGCCCCCAACATGATTGAACACAATTTGAGCCATTTTTCACACCGAAGGATGTTAAGCCTTGATTAAAACGGTGACCACGGCTCCGATACCACTTGTAAGGTCCTAGATGGCTAGAGGGGGGGGGGTGAATAGCCTATAAAAAATTCTACAAGCACCACTAAGCAAACTTGTTAGAATAACAAACGGCGTAAAGCGAGTTTTGCTTAGCCAAAGGTTGTGATGCAAGCCTCCTATCCACAAGTCTAGTAGATTATGATCTCTAGTTCACACAAGTGCTAAGTCACTAACTTACACTAGTGAGCAAGCTAACAACTACTAGAAAAGGCTACCACTAGAGCTACACAAGATAATCTAGTAAAAGTAAATGCGAGAGAGAGGATTGTGAATCTTATACCGACGGTGGAGTGAAGATGTTGCCAATCACCAAGATGATATACAATCAATTAATATTGACAACAACACAATATGTAGACCAATCACCGGGAGACAAGAGACACAATATTTTTGTTCACCCGGTGTTCACTTGTGCACCGACAAGCTACGTCACCGGTTGTGTCGACCAACACTTAGATGGTTCCTCGGTGTGACCCTCAAGTCACTTACCCCTCAAGGCACGCCCCGCAAGGCACCGCAAGACACCACTCTCAAGTGAGGTAACTCAATGACACGCGCAATCCAATAGAGTTGCTTTTGGCGTCCCGCCGAGGAAAGCACAAGAACCTCTTACAAACAACCGGAGGTGGCCAAGAACAATCACCTTCTCTTGCCAACGCCTCCAACAATCTCCAAGCCAGCTAGGAGCGGTACTCTCCAAGAGTAACAAGAAATCCACCGGCTAAACCACCCACAAGTGCCACTAGATGCCCTCAAGCTATGCAATGCACTTTGGGATCACTCAATCTCACTTTTGATTTGCAATCAAGCAAGAGAGATGAGTGGGAGGAGTAGCTCAAGCTCAAAGGATGCACAAGAGTGTTAGAAATGCCAAGAGACCTCCCCAAGGGCCGACCAACGAGTATTTATAAGCATCCCATCCAAATAGAGCCGTTGCCACTCCACTGACCGTTTTTTTCGGGATGACCGGACGCGCCGGTCGAAACTGATCGGACAAGCTTCACCGCGTCCGGTCACCCTGCGACGTCCACGTGTCCCTCGAATTCAAACGCGACCGTTAGATCCTCCAACGGTCACTGTGCGCCAACGGTCAAACGCTATGACCGGACGCGCTGCTCAATCGACCGGACGCGCCGGTCGCACAGTGCCGCGCGCCCGCGAAGCAACGACCGGACGCGCTCCAGAAGATGACCGGACGTGACAGTGCCAGCGTCCGGTCGGAGTCCAGTAAGCTCCCTCGATGACCGGACGCGTCCGATCGTGTGTGACCGGACGCTCACCGCGTCCGATCGACCTTGCGAACTGCAATTCCCTCAGGGCGCCTGACCGGACGCGCCGGTCCCGCGAGTGTAGGGTCGAGATGGCGGACTAGAGGGGGGGTGAATAGTCCTTTCTAAAACTTAAACGCGTAGGCTAACCAAAATAAATGCGGAATTAAACTTATCGGTCTAGCCAAGACTACACCCCTCTATCTAAGTTCTCTAGCACCTTGCAAAGATCCTAATTAAGCAACTAAGGTGCTAAGCTTACCAAGAGCTCACCTAATCAATTCTAGAGCAAGGTCACACAAACCTATGCACTAGTACTTTGCCAAACGAGGGAGCTCCTACACAACTAGTGAAGCAAAAGCACAAAGCTTAAGCTTGCTAGCAAAGCTCAATAACAAGGCAACTAATGCCAAATTAGAGAGCGCAAAACACTTAGCTACACAAACTAAGCAATGTGACTAACAAGGTTACATAAACCAAATTAGTCACGCAAAGGGAAGCTTCTAGCTACACAAGCAAGAAGACAACTAGCAAGCTACACAAGCACAACTAGAACAAGAGCAACTACACTAGCACAAGTATTATGAAAGTAAATACAAGCTTGTGTTGCACGAAAGCAAACCACCGAGAAGAGTAGACAATGTTGACACGGTGATTTTCTCCCGAGGTTCACTTGGTTGCCACCAAGCTAGTCCCCGTTGTGTCGACCAACACTTCGTGGTTCGGCGGCTAATCGGTCACACACCGAGCCTCTCAAAAGGCACCGCAAGAACCTACCATAAAGTGTGGTAGCTCAATGACACGCTCAACTAGAGTTGCTCTTCGCGATCCCCGCGGGGTGAGCACAATCCCCCTCACAAAGCTTCTCCGGAGCCTCGCACAATCTTCTTGCGAGCTTCGACGGAGCCACAAGCCACCAAGCCGTCTAGGAGGTGGCAACCTCCAAGAGTAACAAGCACCACCGGCTTGCAACACGATCACCTAGTGCCACACGATGCAATCTCTCAAAGCAACGCACTAGAATTGCTCTCTCACTCGATCCGATGAACACTATCAAGCATGAGTGAGTTAGATGGCTCCCAAGCACTACCACACAAGTCACAAAGACTATAGTGTGCTCAGCTACCGGCCATGGCTGGCCAAGGCATCTATTTATAACCCCACGGTCAAATAGAGTCGTTACCCCTTCACTGGGTCTTTTTCGGGACGACCGGACACGCCGGTCGTAACTGACCGGACGCGCTCAGCCGCGTCCGATTCTCCAACGGTCACTGACACCCAACGGTCAAACCAGCGACCGGACGCGCCGCTGTCATGACCGGACGCGCCGCTGCCACGACCGGACGCGCCCCTAGCAACGACCGGACGCGCCGATCGCACAGTACCGCGCGCGCAACGATATGACCGGACGCGCTCCTTGCGACGACCGGACGCGACAGTGCCCGCGTCCGGTTTGAGTCCAGTAAGCTCCCTCGATGATCGGACGCGTCCGATCATGTGTGACCGGACGCGCCTCGTGTCCGATCGTACTCAGCTTCCTCTGGACACATGACCGGACGCGCCGGTCCCGCGAGTGACCAGACGCGCCGGTTGCAAACCCTAGCATCCGCGCCTGCGCTGTACTGACCGGACGCGTCCGGTCATACCATGACCGCGTCCGGTGCAGCGTCCGGTCACCTCTGTGACCTCCGTTCGCCTCCGTTTCTTTTCCGACTTCCGGCGTAGTGGAAAATAGGCATTTCAACTTCTCAAAAACGCCTGAATCCCGCGCTCGCAAGCTCGGCGGGAGGGAGAGAGGAACCCAAACCCTCTCTACCACTCAAACTCCACTGCCTTCGTAAATGTGCCAACACCAACAAGTGATCACCACCTTGTGCACGTGTGTTAGCATTTTCATAATCATTTTATCGAAGGAGTTAACCACTCAACTTGCCTCGCCACTCGATCCTAACACGTATGCAAAGTTAGATCGCTCAAGTGGCACTAGATGACCGATATGCAAACAAGTTTGCCCCTCTTGATAGTACGGCCATCTATCCTAAATCCGGTCATAAACTTCTCTACACACCTATGACCGGTGAAATGGAAATGCCCTAGGTTATACCTTTGCCTTGCGCATTCCACTCCATCTCCTCTGACATTGATGCAACACATGCACCAACCAATCACCAAATGATATGATCCACTTCATATCATCACGTGACCGTATTGGTTCATCGATCTTGACCTCACTTGCTCTTCACCGTTGCCTTGGTCCTTCGGCGCCAAGCCATCACACAACTTGCCCTTCACCCTAGCAACCGGTCCATCAAGCCAAGCCTCATCTTGATCTTCTCCACCTTGGTCACATGACTCCATGTCATGTCTCATATGCAATGAGCTCCTTCATGACACCATCACATGTGGACTAATCTCCTGTGTATCTCACATAACCACATATTAGTCCACCTAAGTTGTCACTCAATTACCAAAACCAAACAAGGACCTTTCAGCGAGTGACCGGACGCGCCGGTTGCAAACCCTAGCCCGCGCGCCCGACTCCTGCGCTGTACTGACCGGACGCGTCCGGTCACACCGTGACCGCGTCCGGTGCAGCGTCCGGTCACCTCAGTGACCCCGTTCGCCTCCGTTTCTTTTCCGACTTCCGGCGTAGTGGAAAATAGGCATTTCATTTCCCTGAAATCGCCTGAATCCCGCGCTCGCACGCTCAGCGGGAGGGAGAGAGGAACCCAAACCCCTCTCAACCCGCAAACCACAGCGCGACCAACGCCACCTTTGCAAATGTGCCAACACCATCAAGTGTACATCTCCATGTGCTTGTGTGTTAGCTTTTTCTCAATCATTTTCAAAGGTTTTCCAATTAGCTCACTAGGCCCTATATGCAATGCACTTCATGAATTCACCTAGTGGCACCCGTGCATCGAATAACCGATAAGACTTCCCCTCTTAATAGTTCGGCTATCGATCCTAAACCACTCACACCCTCTATGGTGTCTTGAGTGTAAAACAAAATGGCCCTATGGTTATACCTTTGCCTTGAGCCCATTTTATTTCTCCAAATGATATGATCCACTTCATATCATCACATGACCATCTCGATCCATCGACCTTAACTTCACTTGCTCTTCACCGTTGCATTGGTCCGTCGGCGCTAAGTCTTGCTCAAGCTTCACCATCGCATGGTCCTTCGCTTCGAAGCCTCGACTTGCCCTTCACCTTCACAACCGGTCCATCGAGCCAAGCCTCATCTTGGTCTTCACCATCTTGGTCATATGAGTCAATGTCATGTCTCATATGCAATGACCACCTTTATCTAAATCATCCACTTAGATACAAAGGTTAGTCCTAGGTTTCATCAATTAGCCAAAACCAAACTAGAGACTTTCACCCTCGACCAGGGTTCGACAGCTGCCCTCGAGCAACAGAGTTAGGGACGACTAAGGGTACGCCCGTACATGGCCAGGGCTCGAGCCACGCTCTCGAGGTACCCCAGGACGTATTCGAGGCCAAAGAAGGAGGTCGACGTAGGAATCCCCTCGGGGGAGGCACCGAGCCCTCGAATCCTATCGTAGGGAATCGAGATCCACACGACCACTTCTTGGCATCTTTGAGAGCGCCTCCGGGCCACTAGCCGACCCCTAACGATTGGGGCACGGACTCTCACTCGAATTCCCCCGTTAGCAGCTCACCGGAGGCTGTCGGAACTCGCCCAAACGAGGGTAGTACGACGTTCTCCACCCCTCCTCCTTTTTTTCGGAAAAGGAGCGTGAGGGACGAACAGTAAAAGATGGTCCGGACTTTGATCGACCTCATGCGCGCGAGGCTCGGGGGCTCGACCGCAGAAACCTAAACCTTAAGGGATCGAAAGCTGGCCCTCGACTAGGGTTCGACAGCTGCCCTCGAGTAACAGAGTTAGGGACGACCAAGGGTGCGCCCGTACATGGCCAGGGCTCGAGCCACGCTCTCGAGGCACCCCAGGACGTATTCGAGGCCAAAGGAGGAGGTCGACGTAGGAATCCCCTCGGGGGAGGCACCGAGCCCTCGAATCCTATTGCAGGGAATCGAGATCCACACGACCACTTCTTGGCATCTTTGAGAGCGCCTCCGGGCCACTAGCCGACCCCTAACGACTGGGGCACGGACTCTCACTCGAATTCCCCCGTTAGCAGCTCACCGGAGGCTGTCAGAACTCGCCCAAATGAGGGTAGTACGACGTTCTCCACCCCTCCTCCTTTTTTTCAGAAAAGGAGCGTGAGGGACGAACAGTAAAAGACGGCCCGGACTCTGATCGACCTCACGCGCGCGAGGCTCGGGGGCTCGACCGCACAAACCTAAACCTTGAGGGATCGAAAGCTGGCACTCGACCAGGGTTCGACAGCTGCCCTCGAGTAACAGAGTTAGGGACGACCAAGGGTGCGCCCGTACATGGCCAGGGCTCGAGCCACGCTCTCGAGGCACCCCAGGACGTATTCGAGGCCCAAGGAGGAGGTCGACGTAGGAATCCCCTCGGGGGAGGCACCGAGCCCTCGAATCCTGTCGCAGGGAATCGAGATCCACATGACCACTTCTTGGCATCTTTGAGAGCGCCTCCGGGCCACTAGCCGACCCCTAACGACTGGGGCACGGGCTCTCACTCGAATTCTCCCGCTAGCAGCTCGCCGGAGATCGTCGGAACTCACCCAAACAGGGGTAGTACGGCGTTCCCCACCCCTTCTCCTTCTTCCTAAAGGAGGAGCGTGAGGGTCGCACAGCAAAAGACGGCCGGGACTCTGATCGACCTCGTGCGCGCGAGGCTCGGGGGCTTGACCGCAACGAATCATTCCCCAATAAAACGAATACAAGACCTCGGAGGAGTCTCAACACTCTACCGAGGCCTCGGGGGCTACACCCGGTGGGTGCGCTCGCGCGCCCCCACCGGAAAAAATCATGACGCTACGACTCCAGTCCAAACAAACCTCTGGGAGAGTGATCACACACTCACCCAAAGGCTCGGGGGCTACTGTCGGTACCAACAGTACGGGGGTACCCACATCCATCGCTAATAAAAAACTAAAATGACTGAAACCGCAATAAAAGGCAGCCCGCCTCGACCGCGTATCCAGTCCGCCTCATACGAGGCCCGCTCGACGGGGCGCCTCGACCGCGCTCCGGCTCCGACTCATACGAGGCCCGCTCGACGGGGCGCCTCGACCGCGCCCCATCCCGTACAGCAAGGTACCTCGACGGCGCTCCGACCCGCGCGAGGCTCGTCCGCCCACTGGGAAAAACTCCGACTCGCGTGAGCCCGGGTCGAGCGCCTCGACTCCTTCTCTTTACCTACCCCAGGACAAAAGCCATAGCATTTAATGCGGTTACCTACTACCACCTACCGGCATGGCTGCGACCAGGATCGACGTAGGAACAATGCCCGTGTCAGATCTCACTGTTTTACCGCCCATCCCGTGATGGGAGGTGAAAACCGTCATTGTACCCACCTTATCGCGCACTGTTTACAATCGATCACCCTCGAGGGAGGATAAGACAAGGCCCGTTCTCCGCAATCTCGGAGATTTAGCCTTATCCATCTGGTCTCGACCCGGCCTCGACCCAACCTCGACGCTCGGCACAGTTCAACGGCAAGGGAAGGACGGTATGGCACGGCGCTCCGGGTCATTTCGCCGTCTCGTCTCCCACGACGCCATGGTGTCCAGGGATGGCCGACCATTCCCAGAGCACGTCGCTACGGTCAGCTCAACAGGAATCGACAAAACATCACCTCAAGGCTCCTCGTCGTCTTGGCCTCCTCTCGCCCTATAAAAGGGCAGGCCAGGGTTCTACAACGAGGACGGACAACGAAGAAAAACAAGAGACAACAGGCAAGACGCAAGATAGAGATCGATATCTCAAGTAATCACCCTTGTCCTCTTTTTCCTCTCTTTGAGACTTGGGCTCGACGCCCTCTCTCGCATGCTTGTAACCCCTACACGAGCACTTTGGTGCAAGGAAATACAAACTTCTCCCCCCGCTGGACGTAGGGCCTTCTTTTGCCCGAACCAGGATAAACCCCCGTGTGTTCTCCTTGTATCACCATCCAGAAAAGAGACACGCAGCATTTACTCGTTGGTTTAGGACCCCCTCGGGTCCGAACACCGATATAACAGTATTTATGTTTTCAACCGTAGGTGTTGTTCCTATCGATAGCGAGGCACCTATGGTGATTTTGTTAATCTCAAGGATTTATTGGTCCAGTCTTTAAAGATGATCATAAGGATATGATTTTCGTGTGTGCATTGGTAAGGTTGAGGAAGTGTCGGAAAAAAATACTAGTATTTATAATATTGGAAAAAGTCAAAAGTCACGTGACTAGACATGACTAGAGCCAATGGCTATTGACCAGTCGAGATGGAGATGCATGCACCCTCTCCGCTCCCCACCAATATTATAGTACTAGGCTGCGACTGCGACGGAACCGCGTGCGTGCGTGCGTTCCCAGTTTTCGGAAGGGAAACCGAAAGCAAAACCAGAGCCGATCGAAACCAGTGGCGCCGCCCGCAGGCCGCAGCCGTCCTGATTCCTGAAGACGACGACGTGTTTTCTGTTTTGTCCCGGTCTCCTCTTCCTTCGTCCTTCCCTTCCTTGGGTGGGGGACGATGACGATGGATATATTACCCTTCCTTCCTTCCATGTCCGGTCCATTCATAGGAGTATTGCTCACACCACACCACACCACACCACCTCCTTCGTCGTCACTGCGACGCTACGCCCGCACGACATTTCCACCACAACACGTACACTTGAGTACAGTCGAAAGAAAGTGATCGAGAAGGAGATAGATCATGAGGCTGAGCTGCAACGGCTGCCGCGTCCTCCGCAAGGGCTGCAGCGACGCCTGCACCATCCGCCCCTGCCTGCAGTGGATCAAGTCCCCCGACGCGCAGGCCAACGCCACCGTCTTCCTCGCCAAGTTCTACGGACGCGCGGGCCTCCTCAACCTCATCGCCGCCGCGCCCACCGACGCGCTCCGCCCCGCCGTCTTCCGCTCCCTCCTCTACGAGGCATGCGGACGCATCGTCAACCCCGTCTACGGCGCCGTCGGGCTCCTCTGGTCGGGCACCTGGCACATGTGCCAGGCCGCAGTCGAGGCCGTCCTCAAGGGCGCGCCCATCGTCCAGGTCTCTCCCGACGACGCCGCTGGGCCACCCATTCATGCTGCTGCTGCTGCGGCGGCGGCGGCGGCTTACGACATCCGACACGTCTTCCCCAAGTCCTCCTCCTCCAACAAGCAGTCTGCTGCTGCTGCTGCTGCTGGTGCACCGCCAGCAGCAGCAGTGGACGACGCCGCCGCCGCTGCCCAAAGCAAAGTCGACGACAAAGACAAACACACGGACAGGGGTAAGGTGTCCAAGCCCAAGTTCAAGCGCACATCCTCATCGTCGTCACCGTCCAAGACCAAGAAGAGCAAGACGACGACCCAAAACAAGAAGCCGCACCTTGTTGCTTCGCCGGCCACGGAGCACCACAACGACGACGACATGCTGGTGGCAGACCATAGCGATGAAGAGGTACAGCATGCCGCTGTTCGTCAGGCGAGCAACAGCAACGCCAAGAGCCGCCGAGCCTCGTCCGACGACTGCGACCGCCACTCGGCGTCCGCGTCGCTGGACACCGAGGAGGCCGCCTCTCACGTCAGCCAGGCTGTGGCGGAGCCGCAACAAGACGACCAGCAAGCAGAGGCAGAGCAGCAGCCGCCGTCGATGGGCCTCGACCTCACGCTCGGATTGGTAACGTCGTCCGCGCCGCCGCACATAGCCCCGGCGACGCCCGCCGGCTGCAGACAGGGAGGAGGCTCCATCGCGGCCGTCGACGAGCCCGCCGGTGTCATCGGCTTCCGCTTCCTCTAGCTAGCCGGACATACTATACTATTCCTATTATTCCTATGGATGATCCATTTGATTTAGATTTAGGCCCAAAAAATTACAAGGGAAGAGACAAATCAATCCTTACTTCTTGTTTAAATTAGGCTTCTTTTTCTCTGTTATAGTTTGTTTTGTTTTCTTTCTTTCTTTTTGAAAAGAAGAAAGGACAACCTCATTAACTGATTGACGGTCAATCAAAGTTTATAATGTTTTTGACCTGTTCCGAAATGATGGCCCTCTCTGCATTTTCAATTTAGGGGGTGTGCAATTCTCACCTAAAAACTTTTACACCCCATTTTATCGAATGTCTGAAGACATATATGAAACATTAAATACAGATAAAAATAACTAATTATATAGTTTACATGTATTGAGACGAATCTTTTAAATCTAATTAATCGATAATTGTACACTAATTACTAGAGTTATACATGTGCTGCAGTACTCCCGAAAACTTTACAGCACTGAACTAAACACGCCCTTAGTGTAACGTGCTCTCCATCTTCGTTTAAAAACGCAGGGAAATATATAGCCTGCTAGTACTCCCTGCAAAATGAATGGATCGATGTCGACCACGTCGACTGCTTCTCATCATCATCACAGTCTAATCTCAATAAGCTTCTCATGATCATCATTGTCTAATTAAGCTTCTCATTTCTAGGAGTATTCATATTGATCAATATACGACTATACTGCTTACTCGATACGACTATAGTACTTATTCGATTCCTTATAGCCGTGTTTAGACTATCCACAGTGGGTACTCTTTTTTAGAGTATGAATATAGAGTAAAAACTGTTGTACTGGGTACTCTAAAACGATATTCTATTCTTTCTCTCACTCTATATTTAGAGGGGTACAATGTTTACTCTACAGTAGACAGTGACGGCCCCACTAGCTAAACAAAAGGAAAAATGCTATAACTCACAAACCAAAAATCCAAATTAAATTCCGATTGCACCATTAAATTCGTCTCAATAAATTCTTTAAAACTAGATCACACATGGATATATTTAGATAAAGTGATAAGTGGATCCCACAGTGAATAGAGTGGATAGAAGATGATATAGATGATGGATGGGTGCGAGAGAATTGAGTATATAGGAGAGAATCTTGCTGACTAGGACGTATAGAGGATGAATATAGAGGTCAATGAGTGCGAATAGCCTTAGATGGCCGAATAGGGCTACCCGAATCACTGTTGAACACTGTAGTAATTTTGTTTTTATTTGCTAATAATTGTTCAAACATTGATTAATTAGACTTAAAATATTCGTCTCGTAAAGTACAATAAAACTGTGCAATTAGTTTTTGATTTCATCTACATTTAGTACTCTATATATGTGTCGGCATTTTGATGTGATGGAAATTTTTTTTTATATACTAAAATTTGGGGTGAATTTGGGAAACTAAAAGGCCTTTTTCGGAAATGGGTGCTATTGTCAACTTGCTAGCAGCAGTATGACATGGAACTACTACCGACCGACTATATATGTAGTGCTATTTTCCTTTCTACTGCTGAACTAGAGGTCTAGAGCGTACTCCATCTAGAAAATGCGATTTGTCGTTTACCAAGCCTCGTTCAAAACGTCGGTAAAGAGGACAGACATGCAAGATTTAGCCCAAAACAATCCAGCCTTCCAAGTTTGAATGTCATCGAATCCATGATCCATCCAACCCGTCTGATGAACTGTTGCCTAGCACTACTTATCACAGTAATAATGTCCAAAACTTGTCTAGAAACTTACTTTCAGTGTGCCAAAATACCATGAGCTTAGCTAGCGTTCTATGCGAACAACACAAGACTTGTCACGATATGAGCAGTTGACTTGATTCGCATTCAAACACCTAGTACAAGGATGCTGCCCCTACCAAGTATGAAGTATCAACTCTCGTCCATGGCATCACTCCCACTGCCTCGCTGGGCCTCTGCATCCTTGTCTCCAGCTTCAGAGGCACCTCTTCCAACCGGGTCTTCCAATGCCTCCAGGAATGAGGCCACCGTGAACTTATCTGCCATAACCACAACACGCAGAAAAGTTCAGATACCAAAAACTGATGCATACTATACTTACCCCGACTGCAAAATTTGCAAAGGGAAAAAATCTTTCCAAAGTTCAGCAACAAGCATCATGGATGGTTGGCATTTACAGTAGTTTTTTTATCATTATTATACTGCCTAAACCTTATGTATAATAACAAGGCTTGCTCGCTGAACAGATTACTTTTTTTTTTACTTTATACAGACATTAATTATCCCAAGCACACTACATATAACGAATCCACTATCAAATGTAGAGTTGTAATCTGTGAAAAGGATTTACATTTGCTGGGGTCAACTCCAAATTGAGCAAGATCTATCTGCCCAGTCCGTAGAACCTGTCACACAACCAAACATCAAAATCAGCATACCACTACCACCAGGAACTAGTGACATCACCATGTAGCACATGAGAATGGTAAGGATGAGTAACTAACGTGGGTGAATGCATCTAATTGTTGGCGCAAAGGAGGACTTTGGAGAAGCTCAGCGATATCACCAGGAGTCCATGAGCCCTGGAATTGGGCAATGACCATGAATTAAGCTGCAAGGTTCGGTTAATCTGAAAGTCAGGGTAACATATCATCTCAGTAGTACAAACCTCTGGAAGATGTGATGCTAATTGTTCAATGGGCAAGTTCTCAATTAATGGCAAGACCAAATCAGGCTTCAAGATGTCTCCTAGTCCTAGTCCTGCAACACCAGCACGGATCAAGAGATTAAAAAGAAACCTAGTTGATGAATAACAAGAGTGCACCAGTTTACCATAGCACTTACCAGCATCAGGGTCAGAAGATGCAGCACCTGATATACCAGGAGAATGTAAGTACAAGTTCAGAGAAGCATATAGGACAGAAGAACTCACAATGGAAAGTATTTTTAAGCTGGTACCTGATGGCTGTATTGCACTCAGAATTCTCTGCAGATCCTCCAAGCGTACAGGTCCAGCAGCAGACGTCACTTCACCAGCCAAATCAGCGGTCATGCTCTCAACTAAATTCCCAGCTCTGACATGAAAGAAAGGTATAGAAGTTATCAAACAAGATCGTATGCAAAAAAATGTAAAGCTTTCATCCATTAATATGTAAAAATATCACAGGTGTAAACAAGAGCAATTTTTTTTCCACATTTTAAGAAAAACTGTATTTGCTTATAACGGCATAATAAAATATCATGGCGCAAACAAGGGCAGTGAAGGCAATGGGCTACAACATCAGCCAGATAAAGACGATGCTGACATTGTTTCTGACACTGCATCGAGCATATACATTAATACATGCAGTTTCTATTGCCATGGACACACAGGTTGATAGGGGTTTAAAAACACATTGGATTTATGTACCTGGAAGAGATATCATCATCAGCCGTATCTTCAGACATTTCTGCTTCAATAGGTACTCGAAGATCAGCCTCAGCATCTGCACAGCAATACGACTTAAGACAAATGACCAAGAACCAAGATATGTGCTGAGACTACCAACATTAAGAGCTTACCTAATGGTCGATTTATGTAGGCATTAACTTGCATGCAAGTCTGGGCATCCCCATCAGCATTTGGTTCCTGAAAAAAAAAAGAGAGCATCATGATAGTCAAACCTTGAGAATGACGAAAGTGTTACATCTTTCACAACAGAAACTTTCAGTTTCACACATAACTGACCTGCATCCAGAAGAAGAATTTTCTGCTGTCATGCTTGAACTTCAAGATGTAAACCCTTCCAGAAGATTCTGTGACCTAATGAAGTCAACTAGGGTTGATCACTGAAGTTCAATAGAATAACATGGAAAACATCTTAAACTTGGATTATATTACTCAATACCTTCTCAAACACTGCCTCATCAGGAAAGATGATTTGATCCTTTGAAAGATGGAATCAAGGACAGACAAAACTTCTGTGATGCTGATATATGAACTAAAAGCAGGGAAAAGTGGAGGCACAATATTCGAAGTCCACAGAGGAACCATATATAAGTTCAAACATTTGAAACAGGCACTTTCCAAAAACTAGGATTTCTAGCACAGCAAGAATTTCTTTGAAGTATTACTATCAACTGAGAAAACCAGAACAGAGCAAGAAGTGCCTACAAAAAATACAGGTGCAAGAGGATACATCTTCAACGATGTTCTGTCCACGATCAAGCCACTGAAAATGGACTAAGCCTTCTTCACCCTACAAAAGAAAGGTTGTATATAGTTGCAGTGAAATTCAAATAAAGAAACAATTGACTAGCTTAGAAGTTCTATTGTTGAGCTTAGTATAAGTTTGAGTATCCATACCCTTCCAACACGGACAAGACCCTTGCGTGTGTCTGGAACCACTCGTGTACCCTCACGAGACATCTTACCGGCACGAAACTCACACATGATATCCTGACAAATATATCAAGGAAATACATTAGTACACATTTACCAATTTAACAGCTTATATGAAAGCAATGAGAATGCAAATTTTAAACATAGAGATCATTCAGATTCTGGCAACTGAAGAAGATTTCAGTGCTCTGTCATTGATTGTAAAACTATTAAGCATTATCTACAAAGAGAAACTATGAGACCAAACAAATCCAGATATTGCCCAGCTCACATAACCATATCGAAATGAAAGCAGCCTTCAGACGTGGCATATCAACATGTTTAAGTACCCTGTGCAGTAGCAGCAGAGGTGGGCTGGTGGCTTCTAAATTTGCATAGAACTAGCATAAGTTCAGTGTCCGGAACAATTCTATCTGTATTGATCTGAATTCACAAGCACTTGAGCCAGTTGTTTGGGCTGTATATGTAATAGGGCCCAAGATCCCCTGTGTAAGCATATATGTACTCCATAGCATAGCAATGACGTAGCAATCCAAATATTGTATATCAAAAAGGCTGTACTGCTGTAGAACTTAAATGGGGGAAAAACATTGTTGCTCTTCTGATAGGAAAACCACGAAGTCACTACGAATCACTATCTAATAAGATAGAACTGATAGAAATACAAGTAAAGTGAACATATTGCTGGTATCAGTTGTCTGGAGAGAACATGACCATAACAACAACAACAACAACATAGCCTTTTGTCCCAAGCAAGTTGGGGTAGGCTAGAGATGAAACCCAAAAGAGACGAGAAACAGGGAGACACATAAAGGGACATAAATGGCACAAGACAAAAAGATATCACGGTTCAGGCACGTTGATTGCCAATCTCCAAGCGCTCCTGTCCATAGCTAAATCCTTGGAGATATTCCACTCCTTAAGATCTCTCTTAACGGACTCGTCCCAAGTTAGTTTAGGTCGACCTCTACCGCTCTTTACATTATCGGCCCGCTTTAGAACTCCACTACGCACCGGCGCCTCAGGAGGCCTCCGTTAGACATGTCCAAACCATCTCAACCGATGTTGAATCAATTTCTCCTCAATTGGTGCCACCCCAACCCTATCCCGAATATCGTCGTTCCGGACTCTATCCCTCCTTGTGTGCCCACAACACCAACGCAACATACGCATCTCTGCTACACTCAATTGCTGGACATGTCGCCTTTTTGTAGGCCAACACTCAGCACCGTATAACATCGCCGGACGAATCGCCGTCCTATAGAACTTACCTTTCAGCTTCTGAGGCACCCTTTTGTCACAGAGAACGCCAGAAGCTTGACGCCATTTCAGCCAGCCGGCTGAAATTCTATGCCTAACATCTTCATCAATGTCTCCATCCTTTTGTAGCATCGACCCTAAATACCGAAAAGTATCCTTCTTGGCCACCACTTGCCCATCGAGGCTAACGTCTCCCTCCTCGTGCCTAGTCGCGCTGAAATCGCATCTCATGTACTCAGTCTTAGTCCTACTAAGTCTGAACCCTTTCGACTCTAACGTGTGCCTCCATAGTTCTAACTTCCTATTAACCCCCGCCCTACTGTCGTCAACTAGCACCACATCATCAGCAAAGAGCATACACCAAGGGATATCACCTTGTGTGTCCCTTGTGACCTCATCCATCACCAAAGCAAATAAATAAGGGCTCAAAGCTGACCCCTGATGCAGTCCTATTTGAATTGGAAAGTCACTGGTGTCGCCATCACATGTTCGGACAAACGTCACAACATCCCTGTACATATCCTTGATGAGGGTAACGTACTTAGTTGGGACTTTGTGCTTTTCCAAGGCCCACCACATGACATTTCTCGGTACTTTGTCATATGCCTTCTCGAGGTCAATAAAGACCATGTGCAAGTCCTTCTTCTGCTCCCTATATCTCTCCATCAATTGTCGTAATAAGAAAATCGCCTCCATGGTCGACCTACCAGGCATGAACCCAAACTGATTTTGGGTCACATGTGTCACTCTCCTTAGGCGATGCTCGATAACTCTCTTCCAGAGCTTCATCGTATGACTCATCAACTTAATCCCACGGTAGTTAGTACAACTTTGAACATCTCCTTTGTTCTTGAAGATAGGTACTAATATACTTCTCCATGCTTCAGGCATCTTGTTAGACCGAAAAATAAGGTTAAAAAGTTTAGTTAACCATACTATCGCTCTGGCGCCTAGGTATCTCCACACCTCAATGGGGATACCATCAGGGCCCATCGCTTTACCTCCCTTCATCCTCTTCAAAGCCTCTCCGATCTCTGCCTCCTGAATTCTCCTCACAAAGCGTCTGTTGGTATCGTCAAATGAGTCGTCCAACTCAAGGGTAGGACCCTCATTCTCCCCATTAAACAACTTGTCGCAGTACTCTCTCCATCTGTCCTTGATCTCCTCATCCTTCACCAGAAGTCGATCTGTCCCATCCTTGATGCATTTTATTTGGTTGATGTCCCTTGTCTTCCTCTCGCGGATTCTAGCCATCCTATAAATGTCCTTCTCCCCTTCCTTCGTGCCTAACCGCTGATAAAGGCCATCATACGCCTGACCTTTTGCTACACTCACAGCTCGCTTTGCAACCCTCTTCGCTATTTTATAGCCCTCGATGTTAGCTACACTCTTGTCATGGTGGAGACGCTTGAAACACTCCTTCTTCACCCTAACAGGGACCAAAAAAATAAAAGTTAATTGGAAACGAAAAAGAAAAAATGAAGCAATGATCACAAGTGTTCATAGATGATTTAGAACTTTTCTGCTAACAGGCTGGTGCCCTATCTAGATTGATAGAGCAATTGGTTCATGACATGAACTACATGGGTCAAATACAGGCTCCGAAACCTTCCAGGTTCAATCACAAGGCCATGCTAAATAATCATCACAATACTAACAGATGCATTAAAAAGCCAGTATATGCAGAAAAAGCAAGAGATAAGTGATAGCTTCACCTGTAGAGGTTCAGTGGTCTCCATTGACAAAAGAAGGTGATGGACGCAAAGTATAAGCCCTACAAGACAGAAGTGATTAATGCGGATGAGTAGAATCTTTGGCAGTCAACTAAATGAGGCAAGTTTGAAGTAGCACACGACACAATAGGCCACCGGCATTTTTTTTTTTTTTTTGCAAAGATAACAGCTGTCTGTTTCGTGCCTGAATAATTAAGATTAATGAAAGATACGACACGTACAAGATAGTGGAAGTAAATTCCAGTAAAAATCTATGGATATCCGGTATAACCGGTTTAGGTGCATGTGCACGTGTTCCCCTTCCCGGAATGCAGAAATAGGCACTTCAATTTTATAAGTTATTATTAGGAATAAGCGTCAACATAAGAGATTTAAAGAGATATGAGTAATGAATCTGTAGTTTCCGCATTATCAATTCCCCGATAGTCAGTCAATTGTATCTACAGAACCACCTGCCCTGCCACTGTCCTAGGTATTCAGAAGTACCGAAAAAACGGCATTGCTTAGCAAGCTTGCGAATCAGGGCTAGCACACACAGACACAGGGGCCGGACTGTTTATATAATAATAAGCTTCAAAAAGACAAAACAGATGCGTTTGCTTGGATCGCGGCGGGCGGAACAAACCCGAAATCCTTTTTTTAGGGCATAATAGACGCTAGCTGTACAGAAACGATCAGCATAACAAGCCGCAGTAAACTCGGATGGTCGGAGCACGAGCATCCGACCCCAGCAACATGTGGAACTCTCATTGAAGGGGGGACGAGAGTCGCTCCCCCGAGAAAGCTAGGGATTGCTTTGCTTACCGAGAGTTGCTTGTATCCCAAGCCCCGAGTGGCGACGGATCTGCAGTCCGGTCCGCAGCAGCCCGGCTCCAGCAGAGAGGCGGGGATGTGGGGTGGAGGAGGCGGCCGCGTTCGCCGGTTTCGCCCCCCTTGTCGTTGTGTTGTGGGATGGCCGCCTCGCCTCGCCTGGATGGAGAGAAGAAGGACGAAGAAAGCGGGCCACCAGCCTATTTGTGTTGTGTTATTATGTTAGTAGGCCGTTTTTACGATGGGCCGGGAGCAATGAATGAGCCCACACGGCCCACTTCCACCTCTCAATTATTCGGGCCGCTCGCTTCCGCCGCCGCCTCAGGGTTCATCAGCAGAAGCTGCTTGCTTGTCTGGTGGTCTCAAGCGCCGCCGTCGTCCTCCTCCTCTCCTGGTACGCTCGCTCACTTGTATCGATTTCTTCTCTTCCCACGCCTCTATTCACAGCGGAGCAGTTGCTGATTCCCTTGCTGCGCTAGTTTCATCTCAGATTTTGCTTCGGGGTTCGACTAAATTTCGTCGGATGGACACCCGGCCGGTTCTAGCTCCCGCTATCGATGCCAGCGCTAGCGTCATGTGCCAGCTGCTGAGCCCCGAGGGAGACCCTCTCGGCGCTGCGCTCTATCTGCCCCAGAACGTCGGGCCCCCGCAGCTCCAGGAGATTGTCAATCAGCTCCTCCACAATGTATTACTGTACTCTCTTTTTTTTTTTTTCTTTCTTTCCCCTATATCCAATTCTTTCATCTTAGCTTGCTTCCCTCAACCTTACCTTACCATCTACCTATTGCTAATTTATTCATGTATTGTATTCATTCATTCAGGAGGAGAAGTTGCCCTATGCATTCTACGTTGGGGACGAGGAGCTCTCTGTCCAGCTGGGCGCTTACATGCGGCAAAAGAATGGTAGGATGAGATCCCTCAGCAGTTTAGCGCATTCCCCTTTTGTCTCTTGATTTTTTTAATGAAAGGCAAACTGTGTCGTCTGTGCTGCCATCTAATTCCTACTTCCATCCCTTGTTTTCTTAAAATCTAGCCAATGTTGAGGTTACTCTGCGCATAGTATGCCAACCACAAGCACTTTTCCGGATCAGGCCGGTCAACCGATGCTCTGCCACGATTGCTGGTATGTCTCTCTGCCTGTTGTTCTGTTAATCATCCCTCCTAGCTATTATTTTGTCGAGAAAATAAAAATACACACAATTGTTCATTTTGCTGGTCATATCCAGTTAATTCAATAATATCTTGTGCATCACAACATTGTGGTCATATCCAGTTAATTCAATAATAAAAATACACACAATTGTTATGTTTCTTTTGGGCATGCTTGTTTGCCAACCACCACATGCCACAACTCGCCATGCCCTAACCTTCAGCATGCTTAGCCACCGTTTTGGAGGAAACTCCGGCGTCTCTTGTGTGTTTTTAGCAGCCATTCCTTGCCAAAAGTTTGGTGCAGGATTTCAGCGCCGCAACTTGCCGTAGGTTGGGCGATCTGCACTTTAGTTATGGTCGGTTGCAGCATGCTACCAAACAATACGTTTCTTCTTGAATGGTCTACTCACAATCTTCTCTTTCTGCAGGCCACACGGAAGCTGTAATTGCTGTTTCTTTTAGCCCTGATGGAAAGAGTTTGGCGAGCGGTTCAGGTGACACCACAGTTCGCTTTTGGGACCTGAGCACACAGACCCCATTGTTCACATGCAAAGGTGAATGCTCAGTACCCTATCCTTGTTTACAAGTGATTTACTGCAATGTTGCTCATTCCTTAAATTCTGGTCCTTGGGTAGGTTGCATACATCCATGTTGGCCAATTTAATCTTAGTTGCATGGCAAACCACTAAAATGACCTTGGAACTAGGCTTTTTATATTATTAGCAGAGTAATTGGACAAGGAGAGGATTACTATAATATAATATGCTGATGGTCCTTCTATGCACTTTTGCTGGATAAACATATAAATTTGAACCTTTGAATATTGAATGTTGGTCACAGTGCTTGAGGCTTATATGTTTTAGACCTTTGGACGGAGGGAGTATGATTTTATGGCATTTAAACCCGTTATAGGAATGCTATCTTCTATATCCAATCTCTGTTGTAGCACACTTTAAGCTTTGCTAGTAAAGCCTGCCAGTTTCTACCGTGACACTATTGTCGAGTTTGTGTTGCTTGTATGTTCTTTCTTTGCTGCACTCTATAACTTATGAGACTTTTGATAGTTGCACATCTGTGCACTGCGCTTCTCCTATGTTGTTTCTAACCCTTCATATTCCAGGACACAAAAATTGGGTTCTCTGCATTGCATGGTCACCTGATGGAAAACAACTTGTTAGTGGAAGCAAGTCGGGAGAACTTATATTATGGGACCCAAAAACTGGGAACCAATTGGGCACTCCACTTACGGTACAATCATGTATTGTTTAGTTTTTTAGTTCTAGGCCTACTGAACAATGATTTTATAGTTATGGTAGCGTTTCTTTTCTGTGTTGTTAGGCTAGACTGCCCTGTGCATCTATTCCCAAGCATGCATTTGTATGACCCACTATTCGAAATAGATGATAACTGAAGAGAACTACTACCACAAACTTTATTCTTTCTTACTCCCTCTGGTCCATTTTATCTGGCGCACACGCATATCAAGATTCAAACTTTAAAAACTTTGACCAATAATTAGGCTACTAATTTTTAACTACTATAATACAAACTTTATATGATTAGATTTGTAAGGAATTATACTATCCAATGATTATAAGTTTATAAGCAAAAGTAATATAATTTAAAGAAAATGAATGGTCAAAGTGTAATCTAGGAGACCGTGTCATTTTAACTTGCGCCAGATAAAATGGACCGGAGGGAGTAGTAGGTTAAATGTATACATATCATACTTTGCATCTTTCAGATGTTTCTGTTTCCAATGTCCACCACTCATTTAGTGTGCCTTGTGTTACAAAATAGGGACACAGGAAATGGATTACTGCTGTTTCATGGGAGCCAGTTCATTTGCAGTCTCCATGCTGTCGCTTTGTAAGTGCAAGCAAGGATGGTGATGCTCGCATTTGGGACGTCACCACAAGGAAATGTGTTATTTCCCTTACAGGTCACACTAGTTCAGTTACTTGTGTCAAGTGGGGTGGAGATGGTTTGATTTATACTGGGTAAGACATAAACTATTGGTCCTTTCCTTTTTTGGAAAAATATTTTAGCTTTGGCCTCTTGTATTCTGCACTTGTTCATTTACTACTGTGAGAAATATGAGTGCTCTTGAATAATTGATGTTTACTAAGAATCCATTGATTCCATCAGGGTTCAATACTGTATACTATATACTAGCATTATACAGAGTATGAGAAAAATAAAATTAGATCTGCTGATCTATTAAATTTGAAAACTTTGCTTTTTATCTTTTCATCAGTAGGAATAAATTGTCTCTTCATCATAGGTTCATTGCAAATTCTTCTGATGATCTTGTTCCCCTTTTTCTATTCTATGAAATATAAGGTGAAGTCTGCCTGTGTGCCAATTCTAAAGGTTTTTCTTTCGAGAATTGTGGAAAAAGAATTTGATTCTCAGTTAAAAAAAACAAAACTCCCTCCTGGTCTCAATTAGATAATTCCTAGATTTACTATTGTAACCTAATCGGGTAACAAGTTTGAATTATCTGTCAACCAGAAAATAAAAGGCTCATTCACTTACATATGTTTTCTCCTTTTTAAAATTTCTGTGCTCCTTGATACTTTATTCAACTCAGATATCTACAGACATATGATAAATCAGTTTTAATTGACCATAAGTACTTAAATTGTCATTACAAATGACACGCAATAAGAAACCTTACTCTTATGGATTTTTTTTAACTTGAAGTATTATTTTTCCATATATCAGTCTGAGCACAATTCTTCTTTCACTGTAGTTCTCAAGATTGTTTAATCAAAGTATGGGAAACTTCTCAGGGAAAGTTGGTCAAAACATTGAAGGTGTGCAACAATCCACAAAATATTTGCATACTTATGCTCTGATGCTCATGTGCCTGGATACTCGATTATTGTTTCGTTTAACTTAAGAGTTTATAACTGTAGTTTACTTAATCATATTCTGAAGTTTTATCTCATTATAAAATCATTGGTGTTTTCATTTCATTTTCTAAAGTTAATTGTTCTTACATATTCAGGGTCACGGGCACTGGGTGAATTCGCTTGCCTTGAGCACGGAATATGTTCTCCGTACTGGAGCATATGACCACACTGGCAAAACATTTTCAACTGCAGAGGAAATGAAAGAGGTATATTGATGGCACTTGGCCTAGTGCTTGTATTTCCTTTATTTTGTTGCCTATCCTAGCAAATTAGTTTTGGCTCAAGATTACATGTAATATATGTCACCATTTTTTATGAATATTATCTTTTGGAATATTTTTCCTCCTCACCTAACAACCTTTTGTATTTAGGCTGCTCTTGCGAGATACAAGAAGATGAGGGGTAATGCTCCGGAGAGACTAGTTTCTGGTTCTGATGATTTTACAATGTTTCTTTGGGAACCAACAATTAGTAAACAACCTAAAGCTCGCATGACTGGTCATCAGAAGGTATAGTGTCTCTCGTCTTATTGCCTCCAGACAACATTCTTTTTTTGAAAATTCCAGATAACATTCTTGTATTAGTATACATGTTTCTGCTGGTACATGTATTTATTTATATCCTTTCTTGTCTTGATGTGGATAGTTTATAAAATTGTTAATGTTTATTTTCCTACTAGTTTGGCAGTTAATGCTCATGATGTATCTCCACATTCAGTTCACAGTAGTATTTGAAATAATTATGGCTTTTGTACTCAGTTGTCCATAAGTATCGGATTGCGCTTGATCAAGTTTTTTTCTTAGGTTGTGTAAGTAACTGTAGTTAATTGTTTGTTTCTTTTTGCAGCTTGTAAACCATGTTTACTTTTCCCCTGATGGACAGTGGTTGGCAAGTGCATCCTTTGATAAATCTGTCAAGTTGTGGAATGGTATCACAGGTAAATTTGTTGCAGCTTTCAGAGGGCATGTTGCAGATGTCTACCAGATCAGGTGAGTTTTTTTTTAAGGAAAAGAATAATTCCCCAGATTTTTTTAGACATTCCAATGCTTGACAGCATTATTTCTCTGTAGCTGGTCTGCTGACAGTAGGCTTCTACTTAGTGGTAGCAAGGATTCCACTCTAAAGGTACATATATCTATCTATATGTGTTCACTTGACCTTAGCTGTACTGTTGTGTTGTTCATTCGACACCAACCTTGTACTTCCTCCCCTATAAAAGAAACTTTGTACTTCCTCCGATTCACATATATAAGTTCATTATAGGACACCAACATGGTATCTAATATTGCATTTTGACTTGCAATATCTATTGTGTTTTTTCTTTAGGGCGTGGTGCCTATGTGTGCCCAAGTTGGGAAAGAGTGCCATTGCTGTGTATAAACTCTTTTCCCACCTTAATTGAAAGGCAGAGCTCCTGCCACTTCTTTCAAAAAATTTTTTTGCAATATCTATAAGAATAAGAATAGAGAGCTGCTCTAGGTACAACTATTTCGTATGATTAACATCCGACCAGAAGCAGCACAGCTAGACATTTCAGTCGTGTGTGAAGCTAATTTGATAAGAATGTATAGTATCTTAAATAAAGGCAGTTATATATTGTGAAGGTATTCTTCACGAGGAATGAACCAGTGCCAATCTTGTTGTCAATCTATATAAAAATTTAGAAAGTGATGGTCAAAGTTAAACGAGTTGACTTAGGAAAAAAAAACCCAGGTTGACTTGTATTTTGAAATTTAAGGAAGTATTCGGTTGTACTTGTGGTGTGATTATTTGGCTTTGTTAGTAATTTCAAAAGCTATATCAAGTCAGACGTGGTTGAGTTCATTATCCAAAGAAACATGAATATAGATTGGTCTTTCTGTGCTCATATGCCTCGGTACCGAGAATTCAATGAATGGGTGTAGCAGTGTCTCCAGATGCTGATGCTTGTAGGTTGGAATTTTGAATGGACATCCCGTGTCTATGCCCCTGTGAATATCTGTTGCTTTGCTGATGAATTAATACATTTCAGATTTGGGATATTCGAACACACAAGTTGAAAATGGACCTGCCGGGCCACGCGGATGAGGTATCTCGTTGCTTTTATAAAATTGAATTCGTCAATATATATATATATTATATTCTGAGTATATATAAAAAGAGAGAACTGAGACGATGATGCATGGGATCATTATTAGGTGTACACCGTTGATTGGAGTCCTGACGGTGAAAAGGTGGCGTCTGGTGGCAAGGATCGGGTCCTTAAGCTATGGATGAACTGACGACCGGGGTATAGCTGCTAGGGATTGAAGTATGCATACTATAAATACCTAGACAAGAAAGCTCCTGGAGGGGTGATAACCGTGGATGAATTATATTGTAGTGATGATATTTTGAAGGTATTTATAGAAATTTTGTCTATGTACTGGTGCTGGCATCAACATCATCTATCTACGCATGCACAAGACAAACCAGAATGAATTTGTGCGTGAAGCAACAGAGCGTTGCAACAATCATTTAGGTCCTGTTTTGCACAGTTTCTCCAGCAGTTTCAGAGAGCTTTATTTTTTTGCAGAAACAGTTTAAGTCCTACTGGAGCCGAAATAAAAGAAAAAGTGCTCCTCCACCAAAACTCTTTAGTTTGGCCCAGAATAAGCACATGGCCCATTAGTAGGTTGGCCCAGCCGAGAGGGGAACGAAGAGAAACGCAGCGCTTCCGTTCCGTGGCTAGGGTTTTGGCGTCCGGACCGGAACCGCAGCCATCCAGCTCTTTCCGGCGAGGACGAGACAAGTAGGCGGCGCCTGCGGTTTCGGCGGTCCTTAATCCCCTCTCTCGGCAGGGCACAGATGGCGTCCGGCGGTCCGGCGCTCGAGCCGCTCGTCGACCGTGAGTACCCCCAAATCGACTAGCCATATGATTTCTTCGCTTCCCGATCTTCTTCTGTCTGATGCTCTCCTCCTGCTTCTGCAGAGGTCATCTCCGTCATCACCAACGATGGACGCAACATTGTGGTAAGCAAAGCCCCCTCAGTCGCTTGCTGCCGTGCCATATGGTGCTTGTGGCTAGTTAATCTTTTCTGCAGGGTACGCTCAGGGGATTCGATCAGGCCACCAACATTATCCTCGACGAGTCCCACGAGAGGGTCTATTCTAGAAAGGTAAGGTTAGTTTTGGATTGCTTCCCCCAATCAATCCTCACCTTTCATTTGAATTCTACCAGGGATTTGCATTCAATTCACAACATATGAAACCAGTTGTTTCTGTGTAAAATTGAAACCCAATGCCCTCCAACACACAACTATACCAAACCAAACCACCAGAATACCTGGTTTAATTGGATGCCATCTCATCAACACAAAAGTCACCTTTAGCGCTCATGTACGATGCCAGACAAGTTATGTTGTGCTCCTCGTCTCCTCCATCTTATGGAATCATTGCCTCATATATATATATTTTTACAATCTGCCCTTTGATAGTTCTGATAATCAGTGAGCCATTTAGAGCAACTTTTCAGGTTCTCACTGAGTGCCTGTTTACCCCCAATCAGGCCTTCAATCTTATTTACCCATAGTGTTCTACGTGGCACTGATGCTCTGCTTTCAAGTGCTCTGTTTCCTGTATGAACACCCTTTGTCAGCACAGATAGGCTTACAAGTATGACTCGTTCAGTACATATTGTTCATTACAGAATTTGTCTTCCATTGGGTACGGATTTGCTTTGGTTTGCTTTTTGTCCCCACTTTGTTAATCCTGCGGTTCTCTTTTGTAGTACTGTAAACTGGTCTATTTCACGATCCTTGGAAATTTGCTACCAAAAATGTAAATGCCGAGAAAATTTTTGTGCCTTAAGGTTGAACACTGATAAGGTTGAACACTGATTTAGTACAGAATGAGTCTACATTACAGTGAGCCATGTGTCATCCATCGTTTGGATACTTGATCTTTGATAAGTTGATGAGTATCGTGTACTGACATCCTAGTTTCAAGGACTGATTGAATTGTTCTGACTGAATTTAAGTGTGTTTAAAGTGCTTAAGAATGGTTCTTTATACCCACTGATGATTTAACAAATTATATGCTGCACTGGTGTTCTCATCGAACTGTTGCTACTCTGTTATATGCATGATACTGCTCCACTTTACCAATTCACCTTTTTGATGCATTAGATGCCCACTCCATGTTTCTATGTTTGCTCAGTGGTCTTTTAAGGCCTTGGCCCTATTTGGATTTTTTTTTTGGGGGGGGGGGGGGGGGGGGGGGGGGGGGGGATTCTGACGAGTATCTCATAGAGATATGGTTGGTTCAGAACATTTTTCCATGGCCCATCCTGCTCTTCTCCCTTCTAGTTGAAGCCTCCTCTGTTCAGTAGTGCATAATCATGGCATTAACGATCAGTAGGCTGTTGATATCCTGAAGGTTCTTAGGTTGTGATAGTGCTGTGAACTAGTTGTCTTGTATTATTGATCGATTGCACAACTGGGTTGAAATGAAATACCAAGCGGACATTCTGCTGCGCATGAGAATTTAGCAGTACATACATTTGGATTCTTGAGCCTTATGAGAAAATGATTGCACTTGCAGGAGGGAGTCCAACAACTTGTACTTGGTCTGTACATTATCAGGGGTGACAACATGTAAGATATTTCCTCCTTGTCCTTTGAGGTTTTTGTTGCTTCCTTGATAATGCACTCGTTTTCAGTTAGTAGTGCATGTGCTCGTTTTCAGAAATATTTAGTATTCTACCAAACTGAAGCTGAACCTAATAGTCGTTTGTCCCATTCTTGATCCCTTGACCTCATGTGATACATGCAGAAGCGTTGTGGGCGAGGTTGACGAAGAGCTGGATTCAAGATTGGATATGTCGAAGCTAAGGGCGCACCACTGAAGCCCGTTATCCACTGAGGTCCGTCCGAGTGTGTCTTGGGTACTGTGGACTGGATGAGTCATTATTGTTGAATGCAGGATGTATCATCATCATCATCATCATGAAGTGGGGACTGATGAGTAATATGAACATGTATCTTGCGTATTGTGAATCAATGAATATGTGTTGGTTGTTGGGTTGCTTGCCTACGCATTCTGTAAGACTGCAGTTGCCTATGTTCTTTTTCCTTTTTGCTTTTTTTTTTTCAAAAAAAGGATTGCAATTATTGGAATTTGGATCCCGTGGGATGGATGCCAGTGGCGGGTGGGGTTGATATATGAATAGCAGCGATAAATATCCAATGCAAGGGAACTCAAGTACGGCGGCAGGCAAATTATATTGCAGACAAGACACGATGATTGGGGAGCTGAATGGGAGTGCAAAGACGTACTAAGCCTGGCCACTGGATATATAGCTCCACCGCAGGACCAGCTGAAAATAAATCTAGACGGATCATGGCAGATCGCGCATACAGCTGGAAACAGACTCGGTGCTTTTGAAATCATACTTCGCGGCGTGTGGATGTGGAAATTAATGTCATCAGGGGGTGGGGTTGAGTACGACGTACGTACGTATATACAAATACAAACACGTACGTACAATATATAGGTGCATGGGTACGTACGTGGTCAGGTACAATTAATTAAGGAAGAACAAGAAGAAACACTGCTAGATGCCTGCATGGATCGTGGAGTCAGTTGCTCTTGTCCTTGTCCTTGAGGTCGCTGGCGTAGTAGTTGCATGTGATGAAGACGCCGCCTTTGAAGCACTCGGCGCGTGCGCAGCCGACCTTGGTGCTCCTCTTTGCGACCATGAGCGCGAAGTGGCCGCACTCCTTGAAGCTCTTGCCGTCGAGGCACTTCTCCCTTTGCTTGTCGTAGATGGCCTCCTCCTTGCCCCACCAGATGACGGCCTCCCTGGCGGTGGCGTTCCAGTCGTCGTGGCTCCTGAACACGCTCTGCCCGTACTCGTGCCCGCTGTGGAGGAGCTGGCAGTCCTTGCGCATGGCGTTGGACCAGCGCCGCGCCTGCCGCGCCAGCTTCCTGTCCCACTTCATGGGCGGCACGCCGTAGCGCGCGCGGAGCTCGTTGTGGGCGTCCACGAACTCACGGGCGATGCCCTTGTACCCCCCAGCGCCGTTGGTCGGGGACACGATGTGCTTCTCCTCCGCGAACTTGAGCAGCTCCTGCTGGGCGACCTTCTCCTCCGCCGCCGCCTGCTCCTTCGCCATCTGCCGCTCCTTCTCCTTCTGCTTCTGCTTCTCCGGGTCCATCACCTGCTCCTGCTCCTTGTCGTCGGAATCTTCCGACGGCGGCGCCAGGGCTTCCTGCTCGTCGCCGCCGCCGCTGCTCCCGGTTGTTGACGAGGACGAGGAGGCGGAGGAGAGGACGACGGCGACGGCGAGGAGCAGCACTACTGCCATGCTGCTTCTGCTGGGCAGCACGACGAGGCGGCGCGCCATGCTAGTTAGGCGCTGGACGGAGGAACGCCCTCCTCTCTTGCCAACGTCGGAGTTGGGAAGGAGGGGGGTCCGATCCGGCGTGACGGGACAGCGCGGCGCGAGGGTCACCGGCCGGCGGGGAGTAGTACTGGCCACCTAAGGCCTCCCGGCCGGGGCCTTTTATATTTATATGCCTGTCTGCATGCGTGCAGACAACCGTACGACGTGCGGCCTCCCTCCATTGTTTCCATTCTTGGCTCTGCTCCGTCCAACTGACCTGCATCTGCATGCCAATGGATCCATGGCCATGGCTGCAGACAAACCAGGAGCACCGCCCGCCTTTTTTTGGCCATACATACAGATCATATATAGATCAGGCCTAGCTATTTCCTGCCGCTGGTTCGTCTTCATCGTCTAGTGCTGTTTGTTGATACATACAAAACAGCCTATTATTCAAGCATTAGCTAATTGTTACAAACAAGGGAAAACTAGGATTAATTATAATTATCTGAAAAGAAATATATAGCCAAATTAACCATGACAATAAACTGCAAGCGACTCATCAGATATGTGCCAAACGTACAGCAGACATGTCTCATTGAATAATTCATATAATGGCCATATTTACAAACTTCTCGCAATGTCTAATTGATCAAGAGGCGGCCAAAAGTGAAGTAGCAGACGATGGGATACCAGTCCCGACCAAATATATATATGCTGCCGGCATGGATCTTAGTGCAAGTCTGTAGAATGAATCGAACGAATAGCGTGAATTGCAACAGAGGTCCATATATATTTATAAACTGAAAGGATTGGTTGATGGAGCAGGACTTGTTTGTGAGTTGGCTGAAGGCAAAACACAAGGGATCAAATAATGTTCCACCTGGACCAACAACAGGAATTAATATAAGTTCATCAATCATGCATAAACAAACAGGCAAAATGAATCGATGATCCAGAGATATATAGGAGTACCGTGTAGTCTCGGTTGACGAGTACAGGGCCTCGCTCTCTATAAAGCCCTAATTATAATTAAATAATGAAGAGGCAGGCAGGCTGCTCAATAAATCAGCTGGGCGGCCGCCTGCCTGTAACGGCCGGCCAGCAAGCAGCAGGCCCCTTACAGCAAGGTCATCAGTGCTCTCGATCAGAATCTGCAAGCTGTTTAAGTTCTGTATATATGCTGCGATCATTATTACTACATTCTTTATTTTTCCATGGATGCAAATCTATATATCCAAGAAAAGAATAGTGCTGATGCAGATTGTTTGCATTGGGGTTGGGGTTGGGCCCTACACTACGTACAAAGCAGCTAACCCGTTGAATTCGGTTTAATTTTATTCAATTTGAATGATTTAATACAATTAAGATGGCTGCTAGCTGCTTCAATGTGCATGTACAGAGCTGTTGTCAGTTGGGCATGCATGCAACTGCTATGATGGTATATATATTGGTATTGGTATATACTGTATGTCTATATATATATATAAATGATCATACTACCAATCATATACAGTGCTTAAATAAAATACCACAACCAATCATGCGTGCCGCCCGGCCGGCGCATGTATGCATGGATACGATCGACATGCATGTGCGCTAGCTTAGCTCTCTATCTGTGTCCATATCCATCATCAACTTAATGATGATTGCAAACGATTATTAACGCCCATGGCCATGCATGCTCCTGCTAATAAGCTTCAATATATTTGGGTGAATACTGAATAATGCTACACATTGACGTATATTGTATGTAGGAGTACGTATACTGCAGATCGACCGGAAAGCAATTTAATTTACTTATTATATAGAAAGAAAAAGACAAATATATATATACACCATGTATTTGCTTCGAAAATGAAAGTTACAGTCAATCATATATATGTATAGAAAGGATCCTTATTCGAGTTCGAGGAATACTATTACCATATATGTGTATTCTATGTATCCTTCCGTATTCAATCCGTATATATACAACCCTAGCTATATATGGGTCTACCCGAACTGTATACTGGAGTATGTGGAGTTTCATTTTGAAGCTATAGCTTGGTTCTCTTATACCCCCTCCGTCCCAAAAAGGATGGAATTCTCAAGTTGTAAGGTGAGATTAGTAGAAACGTGAAATTACGCATATGTCCCTACTCTCTATCATTGCATCTGAGAATTCCTCACAAATAGCGCGTCGCCTCACCGCCCACCTCCACGGCGTCCGGCTGCGCACAAGAAGACTGTCCTAGGCCGAATTCTGACCCGCATCGCGCAGGACTCGACGAGGATGGTGGAGGTGTACTGGTCCATGCTCTCCTTTCCCCTACCTTGTCACTGCCGGCGTTGGTGCGCAGCGCAGGCATTATTCCATCCACTGGCGCCGAGGCCGCGCCTTTCCATCCACACGCGCTTGCTTGTGTCCAAGGAGCCCAAGAACAATCTTGAAATCTTGAACCCAACAAAGAGTCCTGTACGTCTTGGTCTTCGATTCCTCCAAATCATCTATCTCCCTCTTCTAATCCATCTCTCAGCTACCTCTGCTCTGCTAGGCGATGAAGTCGTGGATTTCGACACGAGCGCGATGGGCAGCGACTGTAGTGGTGGGCGGTGAGCACTAGAAATGCCAACATCAACAAAGATGAGGCGACTGTACCAAAACTAACCTCCTAACCAAACATGATCTTAGATAGCCAGGCTTAAGTAGTATAAGCAAATCAAACAAATGGTTCTTGTACTATCATATGCAGACTTAGATTAGCCAGGCTTATTTTGCTAGCCAGACTCCGGTAAGGAACACAACCAAACACACCCTAGGTGTTTCGACCCTTGCTTTTTTAGCACTCGTTAATATTATATACTAATATATATTCTGAAATAGTAATGTGAACGCAAAAACGTATTGTTACTTAAAAGGTTTACTTGATTTGTAAAAATTTGACCAAAACATAATAACTGTGTAACAAGAGAATAGTATTAGTATAATACTACTTCTGCAGATCTCAACTTTATACCAAGTTAAATTTTATCTTACTTTGATCAAATTACAGAAAATATATTAACATTTACGATTATAAATGAGTCCAGTATCAAAATGTGTTTCATAGCGTGTGTGTATATATAGCTTGATATAGTTGATGTTTGTGTGTTTTGTATAAAATTAAACAAAGTTAAACCGTTTAATTTTAAAATAAAGCTAAAATGATTTATAGTTTAAAACAGAGAAAGTATACATATTATACACTACTCCTTCTATTATCTATTATCAAGTCAACGAAAAAGTAAGAGATTTAGCGTGTGTCCCAACAAAAGGCGTGGACGCATCGTGATCGTGTGGCTTTCCAACAAAGGCTGGCATGCGTATAGTGTACCGGCTAAATAGATGCGTGCATGGATGGGAGGCGGGCCATTTGCCACTCAAACGTAGTGTACCGGCTAAATAGAAGTGCACGTACAGTTTCATTATCTCTACTATAATGGAACACTTAAATTATGCTTGGTCCACCCAGTAAAACGTCCCCCGCTGAGAGCCTCCGACCATTGTGTACCTAGAAAACTGCACACAGAATTTCATCTCCGTTAAAATCAAGGGCTAATAAAACACCTAGATCAGATCTGATGGCTGCCAATGAAAGTTTGATGCAGGCTTCAAACTCACCCCCACCCCCGCACGCTTCCGCCCATGCGCTCCCTCCGTGGTGAGAGATCGAATCCCCAGCAGCCCCATCTTCTTCGTCTCGATTTTTATAGGAAAAAATAAAATAAATGCAAAATACTCGCGGCCTGGAAGTCTCAAACGCGAGGCGGGATTGTGACTCGGGAGACGGTGGCGGTGGCTCCACTCCACGCACAGGAGCCCTCGCGCCTAGGGTTTGGCGAAGGGCACCACGGCTGCTTACGCCACCTGGGCCTGCGGGGCGCTCGTGGTGCGGCGGCTGGGTGACCCCACGTTGTCCCAACCGGCGATGAAGCCACCCATGGCCACGCCCCCTCCCCCATGGCGTGCTGTGGCGGTGGCCGTGGAGGAGGGCCGGAGGCTGGTCCGGGATCATCTCCATCTGTGGCCTCATGTCATGGCTCATATCCATCCTCGACATTCTCTCCTTCGAGCAGATCCTCTATGACTCCCCTCCTCCGAACATGGGCGGTGTGTGGGCAGGGTTCTACAGGCAGTCGAGCTGGTGGCTGACCGGATCCACGGTGCCTCGTAGGCCGGCGGCCTGGATCTGCAAACGTCATCCGCGGGCGAGCAGCAGGTGTCCGGTCGAGATCCACAGCAGCATGCAGGCGGGCGACTGGGATGCATGGGTGGGATGCAAGCTCCGTCATGGCTTCTATCGATGAGGTCCAACTCAACTCGCACAGGTACCCAACTGCATGACCCCACTCAATTTTTAGTTTTCATCTCGTATTGATTGCACAGTATATGAGCTGGAATGCAATAGGGGTGTATTGACACTTTACGAGATGGAATACATTCTGGGTGCAGTTTTTCTTAATATATAAATTGTCCTTTGTTCAAACAAGTATCTTCCCTAATATGCACATAGGAATGCATTGTTAGGAGAGTAGCTTTAGTACTTGACAAATAGTCGGCTTCTGAATAATATGTCCTTTTTGGAGCGTCCAATGTATATCAGAAGTTAGTAATATGAAATATATCTGAAGTTAGTAAATATATCTGTTTTCGACTATTGTATGGCTTTACTATAGTTTCATTGATAGAATGGTAGGACTGGCTTATCTTTGCAGGATTCAATGTTGAAACCGTTGAGTACAAGAACATTAGCTTCTCCGTTTGGAATTTTCTCAACATCCATAGCATTATTCTGTTGTGATAAAATTTACCAAGGAATTACAGTTTCTTTATACTTTATATGCCAAACAGAAAAGCTAATGTGGAAGCACTACTTTCAGAAAACACAGGGACTTATTTTTGTCGTATACAGCAATGAAAGGGATTGTCGTAGACAACAATGAAAGGGAATGTGTTGAGCTAGAGAAGAGCTCCACCGTATGCTGAATGAGGCAATATAGTAGTGTTATTTGAATAGCTCCAAAAAAATCCATTATGCAAATATCCTGTCTATATGTATGAGTAGTTTTGTAGTCCATTCTGTAATACTAGTATAATGCCCGTGCTAACGCCACGGCTTTATTTTGGAAATGCATATGAAAACAACCAAAAGATGATTTTTTTCATAGTTCAACTTTTATACAATTATATTTGGGTATGTATACAATCCGGGAAAGACATTTGCATAAGAAGACATAATAAAGTTATTTCTCACATTAACCATCTAAGTTACATTCTGCCTAAGTCCTTAAACATGACTTGGAGATCTTCAGGGAAGCTGTCAAAACATTCGTTTGTACGGCTCTTCAAAATGTCCGCTAAGAATTCCATCCTCAGTGGAGTTGATAGCTGTGCATGGCAGATAATAAGTTAAGTTATTAATTTTCTATGTAGTGTACGGAATGTACATAGAGAATATATATGCTTACAGTATTGATCGGTGGCAATCTTACGTCATCCCACGACTTTATGAAATGGTATAGAAGGAAGCCTCCCAATTTTCTAGAGAAGAGCATGTGTAAGCATGGCAGCATAAAAATACATGCGTTAGTGGGCAATAAAAAACACAACATTGGTTTGGATAGCACCGTTGTACCCAAACAGGTCTGAAGATGTTAACTCACATATATATATATATATATATATATATATATATATATATATATATATATATATATATATATATATATATATATATATATATATATATGCATGTGGCGTAAACCTGGTGCTATGAGACGGAGGCCAGTCTGCTGGAAATGGCTTATTTGATCCAAGCAGACTCTCATATGCTGCATTCCAACTGCATATATAAATATCCACAATCAATAAGATAGCATTCGTTAAAGCTTCTTGTGGTTGCACAAACGAAATACACCATCGGAAGCAAACTAATGTTCAAGAGGAAAAATATTTTTAGGAGTGTATTGTTTGATTGTTTAAAATTTATTTGTGCAAGGCCACTCTTTCAGTGGTCTGGGAAGGTGTCATTATTGTCACTTTGTCAGGTTGAGTTTTATCATTTGAGAAATCACCCTCCCTATCCCACAAACAAACATATAGAGTTATTTAGAATTAAAGGATTTGTCAGCTAGTTAATAATCATTATAGGATGTACAAGATTATACAAAGTCGAAGAGTTAGTGGATATAAATAACTCACTTGACCAAAGTTTAAAAAGCTGTTGGTATAGAGTGTATGTTGTTCACCAAAAGTATAATTGTATAACAGTTCAGGTGGAAGTACTTCATCAGAGACAAAAGGCAAGCTGAAACAAAACAGCTAACCTCCGAACTTGCTTTATGAAGTATGTCAGATAGATACAGTGGACTTCTGGATTCATCTTCCTTGATCATATCAGTGAAATCTACATCATGGAGGAGGGGTAATTCAAGGCCCATTTATTTTAGAAATTCCTTCATATCAACCTAGAATGATACTGTGAACTTGGGAACCCTGAGATCCACATGTCGCTTCTCAGTTGGCAAATGTTGTTGTAAGAATGATGGTTCCGCAAAAAAAATTCTTAGTCAATTCAAACAAGCCGTCATGAGCATCAGGTAGGAAGATGTACATGGAGAACTCCCGTTCCTTCTTTCCTTGCTGATAAGGAAGCTTAATCACTTTAAATCCATCATGAACTGCAAAAGGACGATCTGAGTTATATATCATATTGTACATGTTAATTTGGTTGGCAACATCTTAGGGCTTGAAAAATCAATAGAATAGAAAACTCAAATCATCAGGGGCAATAATTCTTCCGGTTCCTGTCAGTGCTAAAACTAAAAAGGGCTAGCATTTAGTATCATCTAAGAGAAAAAGCAGTACATCAGCACAAGTACAATAACATGTGTATTCCATTATATTACAAAATCAGGTGGAGCCAGTAGGAAGAACCTCCCCATCTTTAATCCCACCACGCAGTGAGCTGCTTGCCACATGAGGATCCATCTGAAATATAGTAGCAAAAATCCTTAAGTTCTAGACAACTATTTAAATAAATCACATAAACCTGGTAGGCAGAACTAACATTTTGAACATAATGTGTGCGTCCCTGGTCATTAACCCACAGTTTTTAGTAACTTAACCATTCTCAGCCTCCATGGTTTTCATGGCAGCTGTAATGACTCAATAATCTAAGCTAGTTTTCAAATTAGTAGAAATCCACCCTATTGTGGTCGAGAACTGCACAGAAAATAAATGGTAGGGTCATGTTCAACTCATATTTATCGAGTTTATCTGAAAAGTAGACATGGATTCCGTCCAAGAAACAAACACCATTTTTAGTCAAATGCAAAATCAAGAAACAAACAGCCCAAAAATGAGTTGGAAAAGTAGGCTCAATCAATGTATACTTCGAAAACAGATGAAAAACTATTTGTAAGTGCATTCCCCCCCGTTGTGGGTTTTGGATAATTAATGACAATTAAATTAGGGACTAACATGTCTATCTAAGTGAATATGCAGGTGTTAGTTTAATGAAAGAATTTGTATGGTCACATTTGGTGATGTTAGCACCCTCAATTCCTTTGGTTGGAAAGCATTCCGTCTCAAGTGGGTCGATTAGATCTTATCTTTTGACTTGAGATATAGGAAACGCCGCACTATCAAGAGGGATACAAATTAGGCTATCTAGAGGGAAAACTTGTGCTCACTTTGTATTTATTTAAGTGTTTGAGAGACACCTTTGCACTCACGGACACTTAGAGAAGTGTTTTATGCCTAGGAGTACCGGTGGTACCGGTGAACCACCGGTAGTACCGGTAGGTATAAATCCCACCGGTGTCAGCGCCTTAGTTTTGCGAGTTTTTGCTCTAGCGGTAGTATCGGTGGTTGATCGGTAGTACCGGCCATTGACCGGTGGTACCGGTGAAAGTCCGGTAGTACCGGTAAGCCTTTTTCTCGCAAAACATGTCTTCGCCAAAAACTGTACTACCGGTGGTACCGGTCGTTGACCGGTGGTACCGGTGAAAAACCGGTAGTACCGGTAGGCTATTTTCTCACAAAGTCTTCAGTAGGTTGACTGTAACGGTCGGATTCTTTTGGACCGGTAGTACCGGTGAGTACTCACCGGTAGTACCGGTACCGCCTCGAAGATAAGAGTATAAATAGCTCTCCCCTTCATTTCTAACCGTTGCCCACAACATTTACTCCCACCTACCTTCAGACAAACAGCTCCTAAGCATTGACTCACTCTCTCTCTCTCTTCCTCTTTGTTCCCAAATCGAATCCCTTGCAAGATCTGTGCACAGAGGCGAGATTTAAGAGTGGAAAGCTTCGTTTCACATCTTGAGCACTTGATTCCCCTCCTAGTTGGCTTGGTTTGTGTTTATTACTCTTGGGTTCTTGGAACCCTAGCCGGCTAGGTGTTCTTCGTGGTTGCCCGTGTTGTTCTACTTGTGAGGGCATCCCGAAGTGTTTGTATTACCCTTGTATTCTTAGTGGAAATCTCGGGCTAACCTTTGTGGTTGCTTGAGGGAGGCAAGGAGGTGGAAGAGACTCCGACCTTAGTGGTCACCTCAACAACGAGGACGTAGGAACTCCTTAGTGGGGTTGCCGAACCTCGGGTTAAATCGTGTGTCCTGCGTGCTTGTTGTTGTTGTTATTTGTGTTCTTCCTCTTTCATATCTCTTTCATAGGTTGTGGGTGCTTGATCTACTACTTGGTGAAGGGACAACAAAGGAGAGTTCATAAACTTCATCAACATCATCTTCGATAGTGGGGTAAAACTCAGATCTGAAATCACAACTCGCAAATCTTTGATTTCTTAGTTTCAGTAGGGTATCGGTAGTACCGGTCGTCTGTGTCGGTAGTACCGGTGATCTATCACCGGTAGTACCGGTTCAAACCAGCCGGTGGTACCGGTCAGTGTTTTAACTTCCGCATTGAGTTTTTGAGTTTCAGGTTTTTAGATCCGCCTATTCACCCCCCTCTAGGCCTATTAGATCCTTTCAATTGGTATCAGAGCGAGGTTTCCTCGTGTATAGCGCTTCACCGCGTGAGGAGATAGCATGGCCACCTTTGATGATGACACCTTGAACAAGCTAGTTGAGCTGCTTGCCGGGAAACTCAGCGACAGGCTTATAGAGCAACAAAAAGAGCAAATGAACAAGATGCAAGATGAGATGAACAAGTTGAAGGAAGTCGTAAGTAAGAAGATTGAAGATGTAACAAGTGGTGGTGATGGAGATGGTGAGAATGAAGCAATCAAGTCACCTAAAGGGTTTACTCGTGTTCCATATGAGTACTCTTCTTTTAGCAAATCCAATACTCACTTGCCTATCATCAACCCCGGTAAACCACCTCAATTTGATGGAGTTAGATATACCGATTGGGCTCATAGAATGAAGATGCATCTTATTGCCGCAAGATGTTGGGAGATTGTGGAAGTGGGTGTTAAAGCTTTGGAAGAAGATGGTGAGTTGACAACCGAAGATTATCTTGACATACAACAAAATGCTACAGCTGCTTCCTTGATTCTATCATGCCTAAATCAAGAAGATTACAACAAGGTAAACGGCATGGAAAGTGCAAAGCAAATTTGGGATACATTAAAGGTTTCATTTGAAGGTGACAAAAGTGTGAGAAAGGGAAACATTGAGCTACTTCAAGGCAAGATTGAGAACTTTGGGATGATTGAAGGTGAAACTACCCAAGCTATGTTTGATAGATTCATGGCCTTGATCAATAGAATAAGAGCTCTTGGTGACACATATTGGGATGACAACTCGGCGGCTAGAAAGTTGTGTAGAGTGTATAGACAAAAGAACAACATTCTTGCTTCGGTCATCATGGAAAGACCTAACTATGACACAATGACACCTCAAGAAATGCTTGCCAAATTGAAACATCATGAGTGCTTGGAAGATGAAGCAAAAGAAGCATCAAGTCAAAAGAAGAATATTGCTCTCAAGGCATCACATGGTAGAAGCAAGAAGAATGATATTTATGATCTGTCAAGTGATGAAGAACAAGATGAAGATTCCGATGAAGAAGAAGCTCTATTAGTTGCAAACTATAAAAAATACTTGAAAAAGAAGAAGGAGAGGAAGAGGAGTGGAGCCAAGCCATACAAGAAAAGATTTTGCTATGGTTGTGGAGATATTGGTCATTTCATTGCCGATTGTCCAAAAGAGAAGATGAAGTACAAGTACAACAAAGATGATGACAAGAAGCATAAAGGCAAGAAGAGAGGTGAAGCACATCTTGGTGAAGAATGGGAATCAAACGATGAAAGTGATGATTCAAATGACAAAGACAAGGAGAAGAAGAAGGGTGTTGCAACTATTGCTATTCAAGAGACTTCTTCTCAACCCAAGCGCATCATCAACCGTTCCTCGTCACCATCATTGTTCACCAACTTATCTTTATCACCTAGGCTCTTCAAAAACCTCATCGACAACGACTACTACACTCCTACTTGCCTTATGGGAAAGGGAGAGAAGGTACCACACAACTCTCCGACTCACTCTAGTAATGAATATAGTAGTTGTGATGAAAGTGATGATGAACTTGCACACAACATGATAAAGAAATTTGGAAAATCGGTCGGCTCTCAAATAATAAAGCTAATCCATGAGCTAGAAAAGCGGGAAGAATGCATCGAGTCTCAAGGGGAATTGCTCCTAGTGGAAAGGGAGAAGAACCTTGAACTTGAAGCATGCCTTTCTAAAGAAAAGGAGGAAGTTGAGAAATTAAACAAAAAATTATCCTTAGCCAAAGATTCATATGAACGTTTGACTAAGAAACATTCTTTGGTTAATGACTCGTTTGCTAGTTTAAAGAGTGAACATAGTTTAGTTCAAGAAAGCCTCACAAGCTTCAAAGATAAATACAATACTCTTGAACTTAGCTATGAAACTCTTTGGAATAGCACTTCCATCCATTCTAAGGAATCTGGAGATTCCAATGCTTCAACGAGTAAAGGATGTAAAAGATGTTTTAATCATGATATATGTGCTTGTGGTACTAACCTTGTTGAGCTAGAAAAGAAAGATAAGGAGATTCAAAGATTAAACATGGTTATCAAGAATGGTTGCAAGGAGAAGCAATCAACAACCATGTACAAGTCATCAAGACACCCCCTCATCAAGGATGGACTTGGCTACAATAGGTATGATGGTAAAGCAAATGGAAGGAACATGATCAATGGAGTGCCTTGTGTGAGATTCAACAAGGGTGTGGCACTGGACGATCTTATCAACAAGGTCAACAATGTTGCCACCCCTTCAAGCACATTTGTCAAGACCAAGGCAAACAACAAAAAGAAGCAAGTGCTTACCTCCAAGCATCAAGTACCCATTTCACGAAGCTATGCTAGTGATTATATGTGTTGTTGGGGCAAGGATGGCAAGATTGTTGTGAAGTATGTTGGTGCACTCAAGAAGAAGCAAATCATGAGGAGTGTTTGGGTGCCCAAGACCTATGTGACTAACCCCTTAGGACCCAATTCAATTTGGGTACCTAAAACCAAGGCTTGATTTGTTTTGTAGGAATACTCCTCCGGTGGAACAAGTTGGGTGCTAGATAGTGGATGCACTAATCATATGACCGGAGAGAAGAAAATGTTCACCTCCTTTCAACCAAATCAAAGTACAAGTGAACGCATTATGTTTGGTGATAATGGTAAAGGAGACGTCCTTGGTTTGGGTAAAATTGCTATCTCAAATGATAATTCTATTTCAAATGTTTTACTTGTGGAAGGGTTAGGATACAATTTGTTGTCCGTTTCACAACTTTGTGAGATGGGCTACAATTGTCTCTTCACTAATGTGGGTGTGGAAGTCTCTAAAAGGAAGGACTCCTCCATTGTTTTCACGGGTCGTTTAAAAGGCAAACTTTATCTAGTTGATTTCACATCTAGTAAAGTGAAGCCGGAGACTTGTTTGGTGGCAAAATCTAGCATGGGTTGGCTATGGCATCGCCGACTAGCCCATGTTGGAATGAGGAACTTGGCCGACCTTCAAAGAGGTGAACACATCCTTGGACTAATAAATGTTTCTTTTGAGAAAGATAGGATTTGCAGCGCATGTCAAGCGGGCAAACAAGTTGGAGCCAAACATCCCGTCAAAAATGTTGTATCAACAATGAGACCACTTGAGCTACTTCACATGGACTTATTTGGTCCCAATGCTTACATAAGCATTGGAGGTAACAAATTTGGTTTCGTTATTGTTGATAATTATTCTCGCTTCACTTGGGTATTCTTTTTGCAAGATAAAAGTGATACTCAAGTAATCTTCAAAAAGTTTGCAAGAAGAGCTCAAAATGAATTTAAAGTGAAGATCAAGAAAGTGAAAAGTGACAACGGGACGGAGTTTAGGAACACCAACATTGAAGAGTTTCTTAATGAAGAGGGAATCAAGCATGAGTTTTCAGTTCCCTATACTCCTCAACAAAATGGTGTTGTGGAGAGAAAGAACCGAACACTCATAGAAGCGGCAAGAGCAATGTTGGATGAATACAAGACTCCGGACAAGTATTGGGCGGAAGCGGTCAACACGGCATGTCATGCAATCAACCGCTTGTATCTTCATAAAATTATGAAAAAGACCGCCTACGAGCTTCTTACCGGTAACAAACCTAAGGTGCATTACTTTTGAGTTTTTGGATGCAAGTGTTTCATACTTAACAAGAAATCCAAAAGTTCAAAGTTTGCACCAAAGGTTGATGAAGGTTTCTTGCTTGGTTATGGTACTAACGAACATGGCTATCGTGTTTTCAACAAGACCTCCGGTCAAGTTGAAATAGCGATTGACGTGACATTTGATGAAACCGACGGCTCTTAAAAGGAGCAAGTCAATGTTGACATCATAGGTAAAGAAGAACCATCCTCTCAAGTGATCAAGAAGCTTGCTACCGGTGAAGTAAAGCCCGTTGAAGAAGATGATGAATATGAACAAGGGCAAACCATTCATGATCCGCATATGCATCATGGGTCAATAAATGTCCATGATGGTGGTTCTACATCAAGAAGTGGACATGATTCAAGTGTTCAAGATATTCAAAATTCACCTCAAGTCGAAGATAGCAACCAAGTTAATGATCAAGATAGAAATGAAGACAACTTCACACAAGGTCTTAATCTTGACTTTTCAATCAACCAAGACAAGGATGATGAAGATGAAGGTCCAATCCAAAGGAGAACTCAAGTGCCTCACCCAAGAGTACATCATACCATTCAACAAGATCATCCCGTTGACAACATCTTGGGAAGCATTCAAAGAGGAGTCGTCACAAGGTCAAGGCTTGCAAGCTTTTGTGAACACTTCTCATTTGTGTCTCCAAAAGAGCCTAAAAGGGTTGAAGAAGCCATTGATGATGAGGATTGGATGATTGCAATGCAAGAAGAGTTGAATAACTTCACTCGTAATGAAGTTTGGACATTGGTGGAAAGACCTAAACAAAATGTGATTGGAACCAAATGGGTTTTCCGCAACAAGCAAGATGAACATGGTGTGGTCACAAGAAACAAGGCAAGGTTGGTAGCTCAAGGATTCACTCAAATTGAAGGTTTGGATTTTGGGGAAACTTATGCACCGGTGGCAAGGCTTGAGTCAATACGGATCTTACTTGCCTATGCCGTCCATCACAACTTCAAACTATACCAAATGGATGTGAAGAGTGCATTCCTCAATGGCCCCCTTTCCGAAGTAGTATATGTAGAGCAACCACCGGGTTTTGAAGATCCCAAGAATCCTAATCATGTCTATAAGCTCAACAAAGCACTCTATGGGCTTAAGCAAGCCCCTAGAGCTTGGTATGATTGTCTTAAGGACTTCCTACTCAAACAAGGGTTTGAGATAGGCAAGGCCGATCTAACCTTATTTACTCACAAAGTCAATAATGATATCTTTATTTGCCAAATATATGTCGATGACATAATATTTGGTAGTACTAATGTGGCTTTTTGTGAGGAGTTTAGTAGGATTATGACGAATAGATTCGAGATGTCTATGATGGGAGAGTTGAAGTTCTTTCTTGGTTTTCAAATCAAGCAACTCAAGGAAGGAACCTTTATTTGTCAAACGAAGTATACTCTTGACATGTTGAAGAAGTTTGACATGGAGAAAGCAAAACCCATCAAGACACCGATGCCAACCAATGGGCATCTTGATCTCGACAAAGATGGAAAGGACGTCGATCAAAAGGTATATCGTTCAATGATTGGATCCTTACTTTACCTTTGTGCATCTAGGCCCGATATTATGCTTAGTGTGTGCATGTGTGCAAGATTTCAAGCTAATCCGAAAGAATGTCACTTAGTGGCTGTTAAGAGAATTTTGAGATATTTAGTGCACACTCCTAATCTTGGCTTGTGGTATCCTAAGGGTTCCACTTTTGATTTACTTGGCTACTCCGATTCGGATTATGCCGGTTGCAGGGTAAATCGAAAGAGCACTACCGGGACTTGCCAATTTCTTGGTAGGTCTTTGGTGTCGTGGAGCTTTAAAAAGCAAAATAGTGTTGCCTTGTCTACTGCCGAAGCCGAGTATGTGGCGGCCGGTGCTTGCTGTGCCCAACTACTTTGGATGAAGCAGACCCTAAAAGACTTTGGTTGTGAGCTAACCAAGATTCCCCTCTTGTGTGACAATGAGAGTGCCATTAAATTGGCTAACAATCCTGTAAACCATTCTCGTACAAAGCACATAGACATCCAGCATCATTTCTTGAGAGACCATGAAGCCAAAGGAGATATCGCTTTACATCATGTGTGCTCCGAAAAGCAACTAGCCGATATTTTCACAAAGCCTCTAGATGAGTCAAGATTTTGTGCTTTGAGGAGTGAACTAAATATCATTGATTCTCGTAACGTGGCTTGACTTTTTGGACATATTTTGTTTGATTCTAGCTATGTGAAAACTCCTTTAAAAGGTTTGGATGAGATTTCAAAATCTATTTTCACTTCTCAAGCATGTTCATAGTTTTGTGTTGTTTCTATGAAATCTGGACATGCTTGAGTTGGTTCTAGTTCATCATATATGTTCACCATCTCTCATTCACTTCATCCTGCTCTGAAACCACCGGTAGTGCCGGTGATAGACCGGTAGTACCGGTGCATCTCCACCGGTAGTACCGGTGCTTTTCCACCGGTAGTACCGGTAGTGTTTGTTACGGCCGGGTATAAATAGGGGTCGTGACCCTTCTTCTCTCATTCTTCCTCCCCGTGCCCGCACCCTCCACAACCGACGGCGCCGCCCCTTACTCCCCCCACTCGATCTCCCTCCTCACTCCACCTCTCTTATCGATCTTTGAGGAAAAGTTTCTCCTTGTCGTGGGGATCGCGTGGAGGTGCTTTGGAGTTGCCCAAACTTCTTCCTTTGGTGTGATTCGATCTTCTTTCATCTTCAAGCATGCAAAGGAAGAATCCCAAAAGGGCCGCTCGTCCCAGTGGTGGTGATGGTGGTAGTGCTTCCCGGCCTGTCCGTGGAAGGACTGCCGCTCGTTCCCATGGTGGTGGCGGCATTGGCAGTGGAGATGATGTTGAGCCCCAGGGTGTGCCTGCTCCTCTCTTGAGTATGGGACGCCCTAATCCTCCGCGTCTTCATAGCGAGCAAGTGCAAGGTCAGCGTCCGGCAGGTGAGAATCCACAGCTTGCCGCTATGCAAATTGAGGGTCGCTCTATTGACCCTAACATTGTGGCTCAATCCCCCATTCAAATTGGTCTTGCCACTGCCAACCGGATGCTTTTATTTCATCAAAATGCAAATCCTCGTATGTCCGGTCCTCAAAATCAAGGTGGTTATCAACCCTCTCTTCCTGTTGATTATTCTAAGAGAGCGGGTGATTTACGGGTGCAGCGCAGTGAAAATCCCTATCAGTTTATCCGCAATCCTAGTGTGGATATTCGTTTTTGGAGCCGCATGCATTCCGATTATTATTACAAGGTTCTTTTCAAGAGTGGGCAGCGTGGCTCTTCTCCGCCGATATACCAGCACAAGTGGGTGCAGCGCGCCTCTCTTGATAATCTGAACAATCCTGACATTCACCGTTTGGTTGCTGATCTTGATGCTTGTCGTCTGCTTCCTCTTATGACGTTTCAGCATAATTGGAATGATGAGATTATCTGTCAGTTTTATGCAACTCTGTGGATTGATTCTCAGAACCTTGTACTACATTGGCTTACCCAAGGCGTCCATTACAGATGTGATTATCGGACTTTTTCACGCCTTCTTGGGTTTTCTGCTGAGGACAGGGGTGCTCCTAGTCTGTTTGATATTTTTCCAGATTCTATCTCTCATGATGACTTAGAGGCTGCTGAGGTTTACAAGCCTGGTGCGTCTGTTGACTTCACTACCACTCATTTGAAGTCGTACTTTTATGTCCTCAACAATCTCATTCGCCTCACCTTGGACCCAAAGATTGGAGATTCCATTCACCTTATGCTTGATGCTCCTAAGGTCCTTTGCCGTTTTGGCACTGGTGGTGATCGTTTTTCCATCACTGACTTCATGTGGCGCAAGATTGAGCAGGCTGCCAATGATCCCCACAAGTCTGTGCCTTATGCTCCGTATCTCATGTATATCATTGAGCAAGTGGTGGGTCGTTCATTCCACCACAATACTGTGCATAAGTCCTACTCAGTGCGTCATCTGGGCCCCAGAGGTATTGGTGGTGGTTCTGTTTCTTCTCCCTCTCGTGGTCCGACCACTCATACTTCCTCCCGCGGTGCTTACTGTGGTGGCACTGCTCCTGCTCCTACTCGCTCCTCTTCGGAGCGTCGTCGGCGTGGTGGCGGTGTCATCAAGTATGCTCTTGGGAAGCTTTGGGAGGCCTTCTGTTACAAGGCTGAGAAGGATGATCATCGTCTAAGGCGTATTGAGCAGCACCTACAGATTGATCCTCCTGAGAGTCCTCTCCGTGAGTTTCGGGATCCCTTTGTCGAGTACAATGAGCTGTATGGTGCTCCCGCCTCTGGTCCTAGTGAGGAGGCTGGCCCGTCCGATGACCCTCGTGGTAAGAAGACAGTCCCTCCATCACCAGGGCTGGTTGACTACTCGACCGACGACGACGACGGCGACGACAGTGACGATGACCGTGACTTCTCGGAGCCTTATTAGACGTCGCTACCTTGGTCGTTTCCGTGCCTACCCTTTTTGGCATTTGATGCCAAAGGGGGAGTGTTAGGCTTATCATCTATGTAACAGGTAGTTTTTGGTCATGTAATAATTCTAAATCTTGTGGTGAACTATGTATGGTGGACTAAGAACTATTTGTGTGATGATGGTTGATTGTAGACTAATCACTTATGCTTATTTGCTATGTTTGCCTAGTTTTTCTCTGATGTTGTTTGTTGGCTTAGTTTGGTTTTTTAAGCCTTTCCTGTGTTTGTGTGATAAGTCATGTCTTATGCATCATGTTATATTTCTTGTCACACACTTTTAGGCACCCCACGAATTGCAAAATTTAGGGGGAGCTTTCCTTATGTATGCATATTGATTATGATCAATGTTGAGATTCAAGTTCAATGCATACACTGAGGGGGAGCCTTCTGTAAAGTTTGAAATTCATATTCTTCAATTCTTTACACCTTATGTAAGCCTAAGTTGGTTGTCATCAATTACCAAAAAGGGGGAGTTTGTAAGTGCATTCCCCCCCGTTGTGGGTTTTGGATAATTAATGACAATTAAATTAGGGACTAACATGTCTATCTAAGTGAATATGCAGGTGTTAGTTCAATGAAAGAATTTGTATGGTCACATTTGGTGATGTTAGCACCCTCAATTCCTTTGGTTGGAAAGCATTCCGTCTCAAGTGGGTCGATTAGATCTTATCTTTTGACTTGAGATATAGGAAACGCCGCACTATCAAGAGGGATACAAATTAGGCTATCTAGAGGGAAAACTTGTGCTCACTTTGTATTTATTTAAGTGTTTGAGAGACACCTTTGCACTCACGGACACTTAGAGAAGTGTTTTATGCCTAGGAGTACCGGTGGTACCGGTGAACCACCGGTAGTACCGGTAGGTATAAATCCCGCCGGTGTCAGCGCCTTAGTTTTGCGAGTTTTTGCTCTAGCGGTAGTATCGGTGGTTGATCGGTAGTACCGGCCATTGACCGGTGGTACCAGTGAAAGTCCGGTAGTACCGGTAAGCCTTTTTCTCGCAAAACATGTCTTCGCCAAAAACTGTACTACCGGTGGTACCGGTCGTTGACCGGTGGTACCGGTGAAAAACCGGTAGTACCGGTAGGCTATTTTCTCGCAAAGTCTCTAGTAGGTTGACTGTAACGGTCGGATTCTTTTGGACCGGTAGTACCGGTGAGTACTCACCGGTAGTACCGGTACCGCCTCGAAGATAAGAGTATAAATAGCTCTCCCCTTCATTTCTAACCGTTGCCCACAACATTTACTCCCACCTACCTTCAGACAAACAGCTCCTAGCATTGACTCACTCTCTCTCTCTCTTCCTCTTTGTTCCCAAATCGAATCCCTTGCAAGATCTGTGCACAGAGGCGAGATTTAAGAGTGGAAAGCTTCGTTTCACATCTTGAGCACTTGATTCCCCTCCTAGTTGGCTTGGTTTGTGTTTATTACTCTTGGGTTCTTGGAACCCTAGCCGGCTAGGTGTTCTTCATGGTTGCCCGTGTTGTTCTACTTGTGAGGGCACCCCGAAGTGTTTGTATTACCCTTGTATTCTTAGTGGAAATCTCGGGCTAACCTTTGTGGTTGCTTGAGGGAGGCAAGGAGGTGGAAGAGACTCCGACCTTAGTGGTCACCTCAACAATGAGGACGTAGGAACTCCTTAGTGGGGTTGCCGAACCTCGGGTTAAATCGTGTGTCCTGCGTGCTTGTTGTTGTTGTTATTTGTGTTCTTCCTCTTTCATATCTCTTTCATAGGTTGTGGGTGCTTGATCTACTACTTGGTGAAGGGACAACAAAGGAGAGTTCATAAACTTCATCAACATCATCTTCGATAGTGGGGTAAAACTCAGATCTGAAATCACAACTCGCAAATCTTTGATTTCTTAGTTTCAGTAGGGTATCGGTAGTACCGGTCGTCTGTGTCGGTAGTACCGGTGATCTATCACCGGTAGTACCGGTTCAAACCAGCCGGTGGTACCGGTCAGTGTTTTAACTTCCGCATTGAGTTTTTGAGTTTCAGGTTTTTAGATCCGCCTATTCACCCCCCTCTAGGCCTATTAGATCCTTTCAATTGGTATCAGAGCGAGGTTTCCTCGTGTATAGCGCTTCACCGCGTGAGGAGATAGCATGGCCACCTTTGATGATGACACCTTGAACAAGCTAGTTGAGCTGATTGCCGGGAAACTCAGCGACAGGCTTATAGAGCAACAAAAAGAGCAAATGAACAAGATGCAAGATGAGATGAACAAGTTTTAGGTTTTTAGATCCGCCTATTCACCCCCCCTCTAGGCCTATTAGATCCTTTCACTATTGACTTGGAAAACTCTTTTTATCTCAAAGTAAGTTATAGAGGAAACCTTGACAACACCCCTCCAAGTTCGAAGATCATAGTTTGAATTCTAGTATTTTAGAAATCTGAATTTCCAAATTGTGTATAACAGAAAATTTAATTGCCCATTATAGTATTGGTCAATCGAAGCATCTATATTAAACTTTTAGCGGTCAACAGTGGCCACTTCATCGGAGGACAAATATGAACCAAGTCAAAAATTGATACAAATCCAAAGAGGATATGCCTTCAAAATATCAAACCAGAGGGCCCAAGTTGCAACAACTTTCTTTGCCTCTCCCTGAAATCACATAGCTAGGTTATACATCTTTAGTCTTCTCAATAAAATTCACATAGCTTGGTTATTATACACCTTTTAGCCATTTCTAGAATATAAGAATGGTCATTTCAACATTCTTCTAACAACCTATTGCAGAAAGTGAAGCACCCAGGCTACCTAAACGGCAAGAAACATGGCATGTTTTTCCAAAACTACATTGTTAGCCACTTGACCTGTGCATCAGACGGTTAGACATCATCAGTGATGAGGGAAGGCATCAAGTGCCACAGAATTGAGAATGGCTGTTCCGTGAGTAATGGAGATTATAAAATACATTTGTATTTTGCTGTGTTTGCATCAGCACACGAAGTTTGAAAGAATTTTGGGGATTTTCTACAGCATGTACTGCCAGACAGCTACGTTCCAAAAGATGACATTACTAAAAATTAACAAGGATATTTATTTGAAAGTGGCAGATAACAGAAGAGCTTGAATGAACCTCTTGATTTCAGCAAGGACAAACATTGTGAATAACATGATGATTAGCTGGGTCCAAAGCATCAGGTACTGATCCAGGAATGCACATATGCACATATTCAGAAACTTTACCCTGCGTACAGAGATCAACAGAACCACATCATCAAAACACGGAAAATTAAACACCGTTCTTAGAATGGACAAGAAAAACAGTCATGTAGGTCTCGGAGAAGGACGTCATAGTGTCCAGGGCCGCAATCCTCATCGCTTTGTAAGAAAAACGAAATCAGTAAACATCAACAATAATCAAATCGAGTCACGAACCTAGGACAACCGGATCCAGAGGGCCCCGAGAAGTGACCTTCTTCAGGAGGAGTAGATTGGGATGGAGGGACCCTAGGTCGACGATCGGATCCAAAGGGCCCTGAGGAGCGAGCCAAGCCGCCTCGGCTACAACCGCCGCCGCTCGTGGACCAGAGAACACGGATGCGGACGCGGATGCCGCGGTGGCCAGGGGGGTCAGATCCAGTCCACCCCACCCTTCTGGCCGCCGCCACCACCGCTGCCCCAGCTGTCGGGCGAGCGCGAGGGTCCCGGGTTCGGGCATCAGCCGGCCGGGCTAAGCAGCAGCGGGAGGTGCCGAAAGTGACAGCCATGCTGCCGTGCTGGAAGGGCGGCCACCAACCAGGGAGGTGGGCACCACGGTTACCTCCTCGATGGAGCCGCGTGACCCCGGACGCGCGTGCCATCGAGAAAGACTCATGGCCCCGGTGGAGTGCGACGGGGCGGCGCCGCGACCAGGAACCAGTGGCCGGCGGAGGTGCAGCCGTCAGGGCGCACGCGACGGCGGCGCGCGGTAGCAGCCTCCCGTGCTACCGCGGCCGAAGACGACGACACCTCCTCGGAGGCCGGCAGCTGCTCCGTGCCTAGGCCTGCGCGTCACGGAGGTAGATCCGACGCGTGGAGCCACCGTGCCCTTTGCCCAAACCCTAGGCGCGGGCGTACTGTGCGTGGAGCCACTACCGCCCTCTCCTGACCCTGCCTTCCCATCTCCGGACCCTTCTCTCGGAAGAAAAACAAAAGAAAAAAAGGGGCGTGGGGAGCGGGGCAGGGAATCGAACCCTGCTCGCACGGTGCGTGCGTGGGTGGAGGGCGAGTGTGTGGGATGCGGGTGCGTTTGAAGCCTGGCATCAAACTTTCATCGGCGGCCATCAGATCTCGTCTAGGTGTTTTATTAGCCCTTGATTTTAACGAAGACGAATTCTTATGTGAAGTTTTCTGGGTACATAATGGTCGAAGGCTCTCAGCAGGGGACGTTTTACTGGGTGGACCAAGTATAATTTAAGTATTCCATTATAGTAGAGATAGTATTGTTATTTCAGCCCATTCTGTAATTTAGTAGTGTTATTTTACTAGCTCCACAGGCTTGCTCATGTATAATATTTATCAGTCCATATATATTTTCTGCTTGTGTTTTCCACAGTCGCCTCATGGTTGGAGATCAAGTTGCGCCTGCCCGACTTCACTGGATCTCAACTGTTCAGAGCAACTTCATGGATGCATACAGGCTATGGGCATTCGTGAGCTCATGGATAAGTTCTTGGAACTGATTTTGTGGAGGAGAGGTCGAAGAACCCTGTGCAACTGTTGTTTCTTGGCCAAAGTAAATTATTTCTGCTGCTTCAAAACATTTCGCATGATTTGAGTTGCCTAAAATTTTGTCACTATCTGCCTAGACAATTAGACACTCTGTTTTAACAATTAATATGTGCACTTATGCGGTGAAGTTAGTACATAATTTGTCCTAACAATATGCAATTTCTCCTCATTTATGAATTATGACTTATATCTAGCACAGAATTTGTCCTACTACTGGATTGGCATATGAAATGTCATGTATGAGGCTACTATTGGATTGGCATATGGAAGATTATAGGTAGACTGTTGTCCTAATTCTAGAGGATTGGGCTATGAGAAAGTGGTGAATTATACCTTCAGAAAATGATCTCTAGCATTCTGGACCAGACTGGTTGCTAATGCTTGTGGAGAAGTGTCTAGCCGAACTGCCTGAAGTAATCTCTAATTTCTTTTATGCTTATCTGGCTGGTATTGAGTGTAATAGTGTCCTATAGTCTGGAATAAGAGATGGGCAATCAAAATTAACTGGGTTTCAGTGTAATAGTGTAATAGTGTCATAACTCATACGTGATGGCAGAATTCTGTGTTTCAGTTTTTTAAGAGAGGATAATTTCAGTAAAATATGGCATAGAAATTGCACTTGAGTTGGAAAAATAATTAGTAGCAAATAATTACTTGTATCATATCATGGATTTAAACTCAAGATATGACAGGTGAGTTTCTCCATATGTAAAGCTTCCTTATTATGTATGTAGCTTCATTTTGCAGTGGACACAAAAAAGGAATTACTTATCACTTTCGGTCTGTCTCTCTGATGTGGAGTATAAGTTATTTGTCTTTCAAGTTGTTGTTGGAAGCATATTAATTTGTAAAGCATTGTGACTTAAATCATGAATTTTCTATGATCTGAACCTTTATGATTTAATAATCATGAAGCATGAACTTTTAGTAGCATGCATGCTTATTTGACTAACTCTAGCACTGTATCTATACATGATTCTGCTTGCTATCCATTTCTAGATAATTTTTATAAGAATAAATTTTATCATGTCCTCTACAATTTGTATGTCATTATCGAATCCGGAATTTTTCTTTCAGGCATGGACGAACAGAAGAGATGATTTCTTTTTCTCAAATAGTGATTACAGAGCATTGACAAGCTGAGTCAATTGAGATGATTATATATAGTGATCTGTCTTCATACTGTGTTGGTACCTGATTTGGAGTAAACATGTATTGAGATGTGTGAGCCTCAGTGCTGTTGAAATTGCATCTAGAACAAACAAGTTCAACTTTTCTAAGTTGGATATTTCTCTACGTTTAAGAATAAATATCAACTAAAGTTGGATATATATGCTTAATTTTTTTTTTTGAATTGTGCAAGTCTGTATTACATTCCAAAAGCATTGATGATGATAGTTTAGACATTATAAGGCTTGATGATTACGGTGCTGAGCTCCACAATTTCTTGAAAGGAGATGTATGCTATTACTCGGGCGGCAGGGCAGGCGAGCGCGGGCTCGCGGAGGTGGCAGCAGGGCGGGCGAGCTCGGAGGCAAGGCGGCGCGGGGCTCGGAGGCAGGCGAGCGTGGGCTCGGGGAGGTGTCGGCAGGGCGGGCGAGGTCGAAGGCATGGCGGCGAGGGCTCGGGGCGGCGCGGTGCGGGGCGCGCCGAGGGCAGGGCGGCACGATGCGGCCCGCTGGGGCAGGGCAGTGCGACGGGAGGTGGAAGAAACGGGAGGAGTCACTGGCAGCTAGGGCCCACGCAGATAGCTGCTAACGAAGTTAATGGTACCATCCATCCCAATCTGTTCCATCCCTCATATCAAACAGAAAACTAGAACGGCTCCGACCTTTAAACCAAACATGAGATAGGTTCATCTCATCCCAGAAAACTGGGTTCATCCCAACCCAACCCATTTGGTTCCAAACCAAACACACGGTTCATCTCCAGCCTTATGCATAACACCTGGGCACCACCGCCCATGCATGCATGATGTCAACCCGTTGCTGCCTGGCCGTGGCCGGACGCCATCCATCCGTTGGGTACGTGTTACTTTGTCCTATCCAAACGCACCACGTGGCCCCATATCCATGGAACATCACCCACCTCTCACATTATTGCACACGGACATGGCTGATTGGCTGCTCATGCCGTCCAAACCCCCGACTTTTTTTTTATTTTTTAAGTCCTTTTTTTCAAAAAATTTTCACAAATACATCTCTGGTAGTATCCTTTCAAAAAATAGACCTGATCTCGACGCCATTATAATTGGCGCCGAGGTTACATATCTTGGCGTCATAGTCATTAGCGTCAAGATCTAGGGCCATTTTCTACGTGTCATTGAAGGCGCAGATATGGCATGAACTCGGCGCCGTGAATGTTGGCGTCGAGCTCGACGTTATGCATCTGGACGCCGAGCCGGCTAACGTAAGAGGAGCAGTGCAAGTGCAGACGCGATGTCGAGGAGCAGTGCAAGTGCAGACGCGCTGGCCACCCACGTCTAGGAGCAGTGCTTTGCACGTCAGGTTTAGTACTGGCTTGGTTGGGCCTTGTTTAGATTTCAGAATTGAATTCTAAATTTTACTGTGCAAAAAGAAGATTTCCCATCACATTAAAATACCGGCAAATGCATGGAGTATTAAATGTAGATAAAATTATAAACTAATTACACAGTTTTATTATACTTTGCGAGACGAACATTTTAAGTCTAATTAATTAATTTTTAAATAATTTTTTACACTAAAAACAAAAGTGCTACAGTTTTCGGGGTGGCACCGTACAAATTCGACCACCCCGAATCAGACATCTAAACAAGGCCTTCGTCAGATGCATGCCCGACCACAAGTTAAAAAGCAAAATGCACGGGCTAGCTAGGAGCCTAGGACCTTCTAGCCTACTTAAAGCTGACAAAAGCTAGCAAGTGATTTGAATTTTCTATTGGAATGAATGCGGCGTGAAATCCCATGTATAGGACTAGCTAGAAGCTTTGAGTTTTGATGAAATTTAATAAACGATGCTTAAATAATACGTACCAACAAGCGTAAATTTAGTATTGTTTTATTTAGGTGGACAATATCAAATGATGGATGCAAAACTTAGAAAGTTTATTTTTTTCTTTTTACATGTGAATTAGTGAACATATTATTTTGTTACGAGCAACTTGTATATAAATAGGTCCCTAGACCTTTAGGGGCATTACAGGTATTTCTTACACAACCTACAATTTCACAGCTGCTCTAACCAAACGAACTTTTGCTTTTCCCACAGCTGCTTTTGCACAACCCACAGCCATAATAGTGTATTATTTACTCTGTTCTAAAATAAGTGTTGTTTTGGTTTTTGAGTAGGTCAAACTATGTTACTAGCATTTGATACTAAGTTTATTATAAAATATAATCAACAATATCTAATAATACTAATTATGCACATAAAATTAATATTTTATATATTTGATTATAGTTACTAGTAGTTGACTTCTTGGTAAGCAAAAATGACATCTTGTTTAATTGTTCTTCCTTAAATATTTATCATTATCGGTTTACGTGCCAATAGTTTAACTAGAATTATAAAAAATATTAGTAACATTTATATCTCCAAATAAATTTGTTATGAGAATAAATTTACTTCTAGACATCTTATTTGAATGTTCATCTTATTCAAACTTTTTTACATAAAGATTATTTATTTTTTGACTTATTTTATACATCAATAATAAATTATTTATTTTATTATTTATACAAAACCCTAATTAAAACAACTGATCAATTATGACGATATGATTGGACTCCATCCTAGCTTGGCCTATACACTATACACTACTCCATCATAGTACCATCCTAGTCTGTCCATTTCGCTTTTCAAATTGCTAGCTACCGGTACTACTCGACTAACGTGCATTTGCACTGCTCTCCCACTTTGCACTGCTCCTCGACGCGCCGGCTTGGCGCAAGATTTATGGCGCCAAGCTCGGCGCCGAGCTCATGCCATATTTACGCTATACAAGCAGCCATATCAACGACATGCAGAAAATAGTCTTAGACATCGACGCCAATGACCATGGCACTGAGACGTGTAACCTTGACGTCAATTGTAGTGGCGCCAAGATCAGAGTCTATTTTTTGAAAGGATACTACCAAGGACATATTTGTGAAAATCTTTCGAAAAAAGGGCTAAAAAAACAAAAAAAAAATCGGTCCAAACCCTGCATTTTGCATTGCCTGCACGGAGTACAATTTATTACTGCAGCTGAACCAAAGAAGATGCACCACAGCCGGTAAAAGCTACAGCGAGCATGACCCTAAGGGCTCACAAATCACAATGCAAGAAACCACTATAGTTTTTTTAGTATAGAACACCAAGATTTTCTACTGTAGTCTAGATAAAAATTTGCACAACATGGGAGGAGACGGGGCTGCGGATGGCAGGCACCACTGCCGAGACGGCAAGCAAATGGCGGCCTCGCACGAGCTCCAGCGCTGGAGGCCGCACGGGATCTGGAGGAGTGTAGAAACGAAACAGGCCACCCAAACACAATATCTAGTCGTTTCTTCTGTCTCGGATTAACATGAAGACACCGTTTCCTTCCGAGAAACGGTTTCTTGTTCTCTCTCCAATAAATAATGTGCCATCTCAGTAAAATGCTTACCTAGCAGTGCTTTGGGAGTGTCCTAATCTATACTAGGTTACTGCTCTCTCTGCCTCGAAATATATGTTGCTCGCATCTTTTGAAAAAAATACACAAAAAATGCCTGACATTTGTGGTACCTTGTTGACTAGCGGGAAGGGATGGAATAAACTACTGGTGCCGGAATATATATTCTGTGAAACAATAACCCCATTAATAATAGTACAATAATATTCTCTGTTCTAAAGTTTGTTGGCTAAAGTTGTTGACCACTTTAGCTCACTTTTATGCTGAAGTTTATTCTAAACTTTTAAACAAGACTTTAGACCTCTATTTGGAGCCTTAAAAGTTAAAATGATCTAAATTTTAGTAGTAGCTAAACTTTAGACTATGGATATTCAGACACAGCCAGAGTCTATATACGTGAGTCGTCATAGTTAGCATTCTAAGTTAAATATTATACTCCTGCGTTGAACACCTTGCTTTTTAATGACTCATTTTTTTTTAAAAAAAATCACCAAATATATATATGAACATTAACGTTCACAATATGCAATAAATGTCATTATACTAATAATGAAATGTATTTTATATTAAACATATTACCATATATTGGTCTGTAAATCTTCAGCTATATATTTTATTTTATTTTAAGTATTATTGCACAGGAACAAGTATACAAATTTGTTGCGAAATGGATGGACTCTGTTGGCGTTGGTACAGTGGGTTGGATATTCTTCACTTGATACCGGGGGTAAGCGTGACTGGATGGACGGACCAGACGAGGCGAGAATGGGGTGCCGTGGCAGCGCGCATCGAATAGAATATGGAACCCTACCCCGGAAGAAAGGGAGAAAAGTCTGCGTGCCGTGCCACTTCCAGAATGTGTGGCGTCGTGGCGGAGAATTCGGCGCTCCGCCACTCTCGACTATGGATGAAAACGGACGGTATCGAACGGAGAACTCCTCAACCGTTTTCTACTTTTACATTTGAATACGAAAACGAAAACGAAAGCGGACAAACCGAACACGAACTTACGGAATATCGAGAATTTCGAAAACAAAACAATTCGAGCGGAATTATATCGAACACGGTCGGTATACGAGAACTCAATACGAACCGACCCACGGTGCATAACATTAAACAAGTTCATGGCCAAATACATAACAAGTTCGCGACTAACAAGTGCATGATCTAGTTCAAATTAACAAGTGCGTGATCCGTGGTCTTAAGTAATACGACACACAATTAACAGAACATGAACATCTAGAGCTTATCAGCATCATCCAACGTCAGAATCAGAGTTCCCCTGCGTCCGTTTTCATCCTTAGTCCTTGTGACGTCGCTGAGCTCGTGGTACTACGAGAGGCTCAAGGGCGAGTACGACGGCAGACTCGCTGGCGGCGTGCACCAGCCGAGCCACGAGGGGCAGCAGCGATGGCGTGACGAAGCGCACGACGTGAAGGCGCTGAGGCCGTCCCCGTGGGTCATGTCGAGGCCGTCCCCGTGGGAGGAGTGGACGGAGGGTCAGGCGACGCCAGAACCGCCGTGCCAGCGCGCGCTCTCCGTCGAGCCGTGCTTCCACTCGCCGTCGTACTATGACTAAACCGAATTTAAATTCGGTTCTAAACCGAATTTAATGTAGAAATATAGAAATCGAACGAACAAATGCTCAAACCGATTTCGTACCGAATTCCGAATTATGTATTCCGTATTTCGTTTTCGAATTTAGTATCCGTTTTTGTCCGTAAAAAACGAATTCGATCGGGTTAAATGTAGAAAACGACTGCGGTTCGGTTCGGAATATTTCCGTATCGTTTTCATCCTTACTCTCAACTCTGCACGCCTCTCCGGCTAAATAACCGGAAATTCTTTTTTTTTGGAAAGAATCAAGTTTGATGTATACTGGAGTAGAAATTATTAGTGTTATTAACAAATTATGTCTCCAAATACACTTGTTGTTAAATACATTCTACGAATAATCAATGATACTTATTTTGTATTATTATATGAATGTTATTAGTTGATTTGGTTAAATCTAAATGGCCGTTTGGATCCTCTCATTTTGGAGAAATTAAAATCTACTTAAGAAATTAAGCTATTTGACATGAAATTTGAGATTCCACAACCTTCCAAAGTTCACATTTAAGCCTATCTTAAATTCATAGGTATGAGATGGAAAATGAATTCTATGTTCTTCTCCTCCTCGTTTTCCTTCTTCTGCTGCTATAGGTTATTACAATGAATTCAATTTCAAGGATCTAAACGGGCCTAAAAGTTATTTGATTTCTTCCTAAAGCAATAATGGTATCATCTTGTACTCGCTCAGTCAAAAAAACAATAAGTCTGATTCCCGTCTGAGAATCCTAAGTGTAATTAGTTTTGTACTCCCAACATTCCAAACTATAAGCCATTCGAATTTTCTTGGGAGTCAAAGCATTTCATGTTTGACAAAAAAAATATAGAAGGAAATACTAAGATTTATGATATCAGGTATACTAGGAAAATATGATTGATAGAAAATATAAATTTTGTCAAACTTGAGACGCTTTGATTCTCGAAAAAAGTTGTGATGACTTATAATTTTGAACCGAAGGAGTAGAAAACAATAGTAGTATCTTTAAATTGTTTTGTGACAAAAAAAATATATTTCATGACTAGTCTAGTCATAATTATTATATGATTATAGTATATGGTTAAATATGATATGAAATATTTAGTAGGTATTCTTTTTTTAGATAGAGAGAGTGACGCAGTAACTATAAAGCGAGGAGACTAATAATTAATAAATTAGCAAATAAATAAATGAAGAAAGAAAGGGGGGAAAGTAAGGAATCTGGAATCCTCGGGCGCGATCCGCCGGGGGCTGGAGGGTTGGGAGGGCCGGGCGGTTGCGATGCGGCTATATATGAGATGGAGATGGAGATGCGCCGGAGCGGTTTGCCAAGCAAAACCGTGACTCCCCTGCAGTCCTCCCTCCCTCTCTTGGACAGGGCAGGGCAGTTCGTTCTAGTCTAGCCGATCGATCGGTCATCCTTTCTCTTATTTCTCCTCTCTGATACACAACACAAACATCAACTCCCTTCTCTTCCGCCGGTCTCCCTAATAAGCAGGCGAGGCGATCCATCCCAATCCCAGGAAGGAAGCAAAAAAGGATGGTGTCCGCCGTGCTCCGGACCATCCTGGTGACGGGCGGCGCCGGGTACATCGGCAGCCACACGGTGCTGCAGCAGGGCTTCCGCGTCGTCGTCGTCGACAACCTCGACAACGCCTCCGAGGTCGCCCTCCTCCGCGTCGCCGGACATAACGGCGCCAACAACCTCGTCTTCCACAAGGTAGGTGGGTCACGCCACCCATCGTTTAGATGATCATATCATATCCCTAGTAGTTAGGTTAATTGCTTCCATAGCTTATCATTTGCCGATCCAACGTATCACATCGCGTCCCGCAAAAACACCGATTTCATTTCCCCGAGGAAACTAGCGCTGCTGGTGCCTGCATGTTGGTCGTCTGTTCAACTTCCACCACTCGCGCGCGCAGCCAAACCTGAATTGAACCTCACCTGCCTAACTCCAATCATGCGTTATGCGCCTTGAATTAATAACATTGTCCTCCCATCCTGCCTCTTGTGCATCGCATAGGTTCCATTCATTCTTTCGTCCATTCATCATATCCAAAGAGCAGTCGCAGTCAGTAAATAAACCATGTATGTACTGCATTATGCGCGCTAAACTATACTTAAACTGGACCTCTCATCATAACATAATAAATAAAATAAATAATGCCTGTGCCCCCGCACTGCAGGTTGACCTTCGCGACAGGCACGCTCTGGAGGACATCTTCTCCTCCCACAGGTACGCTGCTGTTCCCTTCCATTTCATTTCATTTCATTTTACAGTACTACCTTCACTTGTAGGACTACCTCTGATGTTATGCTCCCGCAACATACACGTTCGGAGCACCTACTTCAGATGCTAAATAAGTGCGTAAGTCGAGAGTCGGTCGTGGTTGACAACAACCCACTTGGGGCTTGGGATTCAATCCAACCATTAATGACTCGCACTACTAGTAGTATTATTACCACAGTTAACTGTCAGCTGTACTTGCCTGCCGAATCTACCGCTATGCTTTGCTTTGCTTGCATTCCCCCATAGGTGTCAATAGAATGATCGGATCTAGCCCATGGTTCCTGCCCTGCTGGAAAGCAAGCTGTTTCCGTCCAGGTCTTGTGCTGGATATCTTGATTCATTCACAGCCCACCTTAGCCTGGTTTAGTTTGCGAAATTTTTTAAGAAATGGTACTGTAGCACTTTCGTTGTTATTTGGCAATTAGTGTCCAATCATAGTCTAATTAGACTTCAAAGATTCGTCTCGTGAATTTCGTCTAAACTGTATAATTAGTTTTATTTTTTTATCTATATTTAATGCTTCATACATGCGTCTGCGTCCAAAGATTCGATGTGACGGGGAATCTTGAAAAATTTTGTAAAATTTTGGGAACTAAACGTAGCCTTAGCTCGGCTGTCTGTGCTGATCATTTTCTCGTCACCACCGCCACCGGGGCAGCTGTTGTTGGTCATCGAAATATCGTCAGTTTCCCTTTGTTCCCTGTTGTTGTTCACACGCCCACTTCCAACTGTGGCTGCAGGTTTGAGGCTGTCATTCACTTTGCTGGGCTCAAAGCTGTTGGCGAGAGCGTGCACAAGCCCCTGCTTTACTACGACAACAACCTCATCGGCACCATCACCCTTCTTGAGGTGATGGCTGCAAGAAGGTAACAACATACAGTACTTGTTTCTTGTTTCAGGCGGACCAAGCCATCTTCTTTGGCTGGCCCTGCAATTTCGGGCACTCACTCGTGTTTTTTTTTTTTTTTTTGCTTTACAACTTGCTTTTGTTGACACCGCCTACTTTCCGTTGCATCTGCATTTGCCTTGCTGGGCCTCACAGGATACCATACCGGTGTCCTAGCTTTGCTTCTGGACCAGGTGCTCCTGCCCTTTTATTGTTGTCTGCCAGCAAACTTATTGTAAATTTATGTCATGGAGAAGCCTAGCCATGCACGCTTGCATGCCATCCGTGACAAAATCTTCAATGTCATGGTCCCAGATTCTGCTGCTTGTGTCCTGGCCATCCGTCCGTCTAGCGTTTTCTGGCTCCTTGGGCCAGTGTTCTGCGATGATATATTGTTTATCTGGTACAATACGGACCACGAACTGCAAAATGGCCATCCTTGCTACAAGCACATAATTGTTCTTAGTACTTGAGCCCTCATTTGTCATTTCAACTTAGATTCATTATCTCGCATTAATACATCAGGGAGCCTGAGTAATGTATGCATCACATCATTGTGTCTGGAGGCTAACTGGACATGTTTCCTTGTCATCACAGCTGGTGTTTTCATCATCTGCAACTGTCTATGGGTGGCCCAAGGAAGTGCCATGCACTGAAGAATTCCCGCTTTGCGCCACCAACCCTTATGGACGGACCAAGGTTCCTCCTTGTTCTTAAAAAATTCTTGGACCAATACTGCTTTCTGTGGTTTATCAATGATCATCTATTAATTACATAATATGTGGTGCAGCTTGTGATTGAAGATATCTGCCGCGATGTCCACCGTTCAGACCCCGATTGGAAGATCATACTGCTCAGGTACTTCAACCCTGTTGGTGCTCATCCAAGCGGATACATCGGCGAAGACCCCTGCGGTGTCCCAAACAACCTGATGCCCTATGTTCAGCAAGTCGCTGTTGGGAGGTTGCCTCACCTCACGGTCTATGGAACAGACTACAACACAAAGGATGGAACTGGGGTACGTGCGTACTCTATTGCTTGCTGCTGTTCTGTTATTGTCTAATGCTGTGTACTTATTAGGGAGTTCAGAAACTCAGCTCGTTACTAAAAAAAAAATTCTGTATAAAACTGGCAGGTGCGTGATTACATCCATGTTGTTGACCTGGCTGATGGCCACATAGCAGCCCTGAGGAAGCTCTATGAAGACTCCGACAAAATAGGTAAACAAGAAAGATTCTTGCTACTTAACCACTGGCTCCCAGTTGTTGTTAATTCTAATTTGCATAGATCGATGAATCTGCTGTTTTTTTTTTTCAAGCAAACAGCTAAGCATGCTAATGATGCAGTGCTAATCTGTTGGTTCTGATGCATGCAGGGTGTGAAGTATACAATCTGGGGACAGGAAAGGGGACATCGGTGTTGGAGATGGTGGCTGCATTCGAGAAGGTTTCTGGGAAGGTAAAAGTTTATATAAACCATGCATCATGCATGCATGCTTTACTGAATGATGTTCAGCTGTTATTATACATTGATTCCCGGCTACTAACTGATTGACTGACTGGCTGATTCTATCTGTACAGAAAATCCCTCTGGTGTTTGCTGGGCGAAGGCCTGGAGATGCAGAGATCGTCTATGCAGCAACTACAAAGGCAGAGAAAGAGCTCAAATGGAAGTAAGTATGCTGCTGGTACTGGTCGATGTGTTCCGCATGGCATTCCTCGATCCTAACGAAAACAATATGAAAACTTGCAGGGCAAAGTACGGGATCGAGGAGATGTGCAGAGATCTGTGGAATTGGGCAAGCAAGAACCCCTACGGCTATGCTGGATCACCGGGCAAGAGCAACTGAATCACACATCCATCCATCCTGCAGTAGTAGAAAGCAGCAAACTGAGCAGCAGCAGCCTATATATACTTATTAGCATTATTAGTAACTCGTCATATATATATGTTATATATAGTCAGTCAGTCATCTATTAAGGAGCCTGCTGAGTATTATTATTATCTAATAATACTAATCCGACGGGTGATGGTGCGATGGGCCTCGTTTCTTCATTGTATAGAGGGAGGAGTAGGGGTGGCCCATCTCATCCATTCATCTTGTTATTATTCTTTTGTTACCTTGCCGCTCGTATATGATATTATGATTATTAGGCCTGTCTGATATTACTCCATGGTTGGTTGCTAGAGAAGAAATAAACCCCATGCATATCTAATTATAGAATATATATATATACATATAACTGTGCCTGTCACTGATATATACTCAACAAATACGATATTCTTGACTGGGATCAGTTGATGAGGCCTACTCGTTGCTGTCGTGTGCTTCTGGTTCTCTGTCATTGGTGTCAAATTTTAACGTGTGCCTGCATGATCTCTCAAGTCTCAACAAAGATCTGCTACTCTGAAATAAAAGAACGAGATTTAGGCCCTATTTGGTGTGGATTTTGCAGGCTTTAGTTCCTGTTGCTAGTTTATTTTGCCCTTTAGAGATAAAAAGATCTCCGCGCTACAGTGCATAACATTGTTTTGTGACTGTAGCAAGGAGCCGATAGACCCCTTAGTGATCTTATAAAGATATAATTCACTGCATAAATATTTAAAAATACTACAGAGAGGAGGCTGTATGATTTGTACAAGAAGATAAAACAGAATTAAACGGGACAACAACTGAGATAGATACCTGAATTTTTTTCTTTTACTTAAAAAAAGAGAGAGCATCAACACGAAGGAAAGTGCTAAGAAACGTGAAGGAAAAAAAAGAAGAAGAAGAAATAGAAAAACCGAAGCATATGTCACAGCCCACCACCAACCAACATGTACCATGCAAAGCATCAAAGAAGCAAATAAAAAGCCCAACCCTGGCCAAAAATGGGCGGGCCAAAAATGAAAAGAAAGCCCCCTAAAATATCATTTTAGGGTGATTTGTTTACAGCAAGGTTCAAAATTTTTCATTGACATTTCACGAATTTGGGTACTTTTTGGGTGGTTGAAAGAAAAAAAATCTAAAATTTCAAACTATTCTAATATACATGATTTACTATAAATATATAATTCTAGACTTATATTTTCTATTGTTTATGTTACACATTCTTCTACTCATGTGTAGTCATAAATCATGCTAATATGTTTTGACCAAAAATCTTAGAAAACTCATATCTACTATTGAATTCTCTACAAACTTGTTTGTGAAATTCTGATGAAATTTTGTGAGTTTTGGTAATTTTGGGTGGGGTCGAAAAAATTCGAGTACCAAAATCGATAACGCTGGACTTGTTGATTCAACAATTTTTTACACAAAAATACCGATTCATAAATTTTTACACAAAAATACTAAGTCAACATTTTGTAATTAAAGAAACTCTAGGGTGATACTATCTAGGAAGAGCATCAACAAGAGGTCCTTAAAATAACTCTCTCTTTTATTTTTTGCAGAAAAAGGTCCTACATACAACAATTTTATATCTAAACTCTCTAAATATAATTACTTGGTAAATATCCCCTTTAACTTCAAGCGCCGAGTGGTTTTCGGGGCGTCGGATCAAGCCCAGTGGTACGAGGTCCATCGGCATGGGGATGGTGGCTTGATGGGGGTGGCACTAGCTTAGGACACGGGCACATCTCTGTCTCCCCTAGATCTCCTCCCCTCTGCATGCTCTCCTCCTTCCAGCGCCTCACCCTGGCACGACGCGCGGGCGAAGGGGGGATAGGGGACGGTGTTTTTTTTCTTTTATGGAAAAAAATATGGACATTACTACCGGGTGAGGAACCGGCAATGAACTATCAAGGTCAACTATCGATTGTCCACTGCCAGATGGAAATCCGACAGTGAAAGTCAAATTTTGAACCCGTGGTGATTGCTGGTTCAAGGGTAGGGTAGTGATATATACTCAGAATTGCACTTTTGCACGCAGAGTGACGTACCAAGTAGCAGTTGAAATTCTTGACATACAGGCGCGCATCGATCGATCGATCGAGTATCGAATAGTCTATCTCATCCGTCTTGACCTAACGGTCGAGACGGACCCCTTGACCGCGTCCTGATCGGGGACGCCCCGCCCAATGACACGGCTGGTGGGCCCCCGTCGCGCAGCACAATAAAAGAGGAGGTGGGGGCAGGGGCTCGTACTACGAGGTTCGCCGCCACCCCACCAGAAACCCTAACCGATCCAAAGAGAGGAGAGTGTTGTAAGCGACGGGAAGTCCACCGCTGGCGTCACTGCACCACCACTGCTTCACCTACGCCGTCGCCTACCGCACTACCCACGAGATGGCAGACTCGAGCTCCTCCACCTATCCCTACCGGACGGTCAGTTACTTCCACCGCGTCTCTCTCTATTCCTCTCTCCAGTAAGTGTTCCATGATGTTCTACTGGTTTATCCCAAATGCAAAGTGTTATACCCGCTAGATTTACACCTTGGATGATCTTAAGGTTTAACATTGGTACCAGAGCAAGGTTGTTTCTAGCGCGTAGATCTAGATTATGGGGTAGAAAAGAACAACAATCAAAGATGTCGATCCGTTTTGAATCAGATCGAGAAAGAACAATCACAGAAAAGAAAAGAATATGACGGATCTCGATCCGGACAGAGATAGTAGAACCCCTAACCCTAGAAAAAGAGGAAGAAGAGCAAGGAGGTTTCTACCTTGCCACCGCCGGACGTTGCATGGACGCCGAGCAGGAAGTCAACCCGAGCAGAGAGGGCTTCGAGGGCTCGCCACCGTGCGGTCTTCATCTCGGGCAAAGGGCACCACCGCAGTGCCACTCGACAGCGCCGCGCGCGGCTCCGGCCGCACACGTGCGCCGGCGAGGGGGACTGCAGTGGCGCCACCATCTCCTCCGTCGGGTTCTCGTGCTGTAGTCGTACGTTTCGCCGACGGCTACTGCTACTCCCTATGGCGCGTGGAGAAAAGCTGAGAAAGAGAAAGGGAGGAGCGAGATAGGGAGTCGGCTGGACCGGCGGCGCCCTTTTCTCCTCACCGGCGCCGGCGGCGGTGCCATCTCCAGAGTCGGTCCCTCTGCGTGCGGCTAGAAAGGAAAAAGAAATGAGTTAGGGTTTTGAGGGGTTGCGGCCGGCAGGGGGTTTTGTTCTCCCGAAACGCGCGCGGAGCCATCAGATCGGAAGGCCTCTAGATCAACGGCCAAGAGCGCCCGGGCCACTTCTGGCCCAGGCGGGACCCCGCTTTGCCGGCCCAGGCCCAGGTTGCGGCCTGGGCGGCATGGGGAAAGGCGAGCGTGCGCTGCTGGACCGCACGTAGCAGGCCGCGGGCCGCCACAGTAGATGGGCCTCAGGCCAAAATGAAAGAAGTTTTTGAGGATTTGGTCTTTTTTCTTTTTCCAGAAGCTGTTTTTAATGTTTATTTGATGATTTTGAATTAATTTTAATGCAAATTTCTGTATAATTTTATCCAATGATAATTTTGTTCAGAAGAACAGTAAAGTAATTTAGAAGTTTATGGAAAATAGCATTATGAGATTTAATTAATATTTTCGCTGCAAAGTTAAAGATTATTGTCTTCTCATTAGATCCGAACTAACGGAAGTATTTAATTTGAAGAACAGTTATAGTTATTCAGTAAATGATGAAAAGTTGATCCTCCAGTTAAAGTTGGAACCAACGGAAATTTTAAATTGGAGGAATAATCAATTTATAGTTAAGATAAATTATAATATTGTTATTTTCTAACCAACGTTGATGATAACAAAATTATAAGTTTATTTAAGAGTTTAAGTTTAAAGAAAATTATGATGTTGTTATTTTCTGACCAACGTTGATGATAACAATATTATAATTTTGATTTTTATGTTTAAAGTTTAAATCTCTGATGAATTTTGCATCAAAGTGACCAATTTCAGAGAATAGATAAGAAACAAAAGATGCTCCAGAGCTAGGAGAATGTAATGTATTTTCATGTTTCCGTTGCAATGATGATGATGATCTTTAAAATTAAATTTGAACCAATAGGAGAATTTATTTTTGAAGAGGGTTATAAGATAATTGAGGTTTTATAATTCTATTTTTGCCCAACGGTGATGTGGAATTAATATAGAAAAGTTTGTTTTATTCTATTTCTGTCCAACGGTGATATAGAATAGAACATAAAATTTTAAAAGTTTAATGAGCATTATTGATGATTATTGATTAATGTTTTTCAGATAAAGAACTTCATGCCTTTATTCTTGAAGGGTGAAAAGGAAATGAGCTGGGTACTTGTGACTCAGAAGATGAAAAGTGCAAATTTTTGCAGAAAGAATGCCATTGTATAAGGGACTACGGTCTCTTTAAAGAATGGCTTCAAAAGAAAAGAATTATAGGATATTGATCCAAGAAATAGAACATTAAAAGTTTATTTTAAAAGATGCCTTTTATGTACTCCTTATGATGAAGATTTTAGTTTTTAGTTTTATCATCATGGTAAAAGATGTAATACGTAATATAAATTTTTTAGTCCTAATCATCATGATTTGAAATGTAATAAGTGACATGCATGTTTAATTTGACCAATGTCGGATTAAGCATGTGTGTTAAAGAGTATTTGGATTTATTTCTAAATTTGATTGAATATGAGCCAATATTGACATTTATGTCCCTTCAAGAAAATTATCTCGCATGGCGGAAAAAAGTTTGTGATAGTACCCGCATGACGGGTAAAAAGTTTGATAAAATACCCGTATGGCGGAGTAAAGTTGGCATAGTACTTATGTTAATCAATCCTACATGGCGGGAGAAATTTGACATAGTATTTATCCTGCATGGCAGAAAAAAGTTGTGATGACTCATGTGCTTTGAGTGTATCTCGCACAGGGAGAAAAATTTAGGGTAGCTCTAATGCTATCCTAGTATAAGTTTAAGAAAAACAGAAAGTTACAGACGAACCTTAAGATAAGAATGACATACAAGCGTGACTTGCGAAAGTATTAATGATAAAAGACTCTGTTGAGTTCTTGAAGTGAAATGAGGAAAAAGTACTCCCAACGAATTAAGAAATAATTTCATTCGCATGATGTAATCATGTGGACGAAGAAAGTAATCAAAGTTTCCTCATTCACAAGAGTTCTGGATAGTTTTTAAAATTATGGTAGAAAAGTTCGTACCACATTTCGAGGGGGAGAAAGGTGAGACAATTAAGAAAGATACTTCCCCATAATTCAGACAATACGATGCATATTAAAGTGATCTATAAAAGATGAATGTGATCGTCGGGGGAGTAAGACGGTCGTAATAATGATACCCCTAAAGTAAAGAAATAGCTAAATTCATGGACCTTTTACAGTTCCAATAGAAAGATGGAATAGTCGGCCAGTATTCATATTGGACGCATTCAGAATTATTAAGGCGGTGGTAAATGCACCATATGAGTGTTAACAGATTAAACCCAAAATAAGAAAGTTTTAAGATGTGACAATCTGGGGGAGCATGGTACAAAAAAACCTAACTCTGCAAGGAGGATAAATAATATAAACAAGGATCTTGTTACACAGGACCTTGTAGAATCAATTGTCTTTGGACAATAAAGGTCAAGAAATGCTAGTAGCTAAGACCCTAGAAAGTCTCAAAGAATAAGAAAATCAGATTTTTCTGATGACTATAAAGTCTATGTTAGTGAAATTCAAATAGAGGGTAATCCCACCTAATTTGAAGAAGCCATGAGAGACGTTCACACGTTCAAGTGGCAAGAAGTAAAGAAAAATGAAATGAAATCGATAATACCAATAATATTTTGGGATCTAAAATAAATTCCTAAGGAGCCAAAATAGTAGGCTATAATGGGTCTACAAGACAAAATGTGACTCCAAAGGAAATATGTAAAGATGTGGAGCGCGACTTGAATCAAAAGTTTTTGCGCGAAGCGAATGAATAGATTACAATGAGTGCTAGTGGCACATTATGATCTGAGTTACATCAAATGAAAATAAAGATAGCATTTCCCAATAGGATTTGTATGAAAATGATTATGTGGCACAACCCAGAGGTTTTGTCATGAAAAGAAAAGAACGTAAGGGATACCACCTGTAGAAATCTCTTATGGACTAGAACAAATCTCTAGATAGTGGCATTTAAAGTTGAAGAGTCAATTAGAAATTTTGGGTTAAAGAGAATGAGAGGACAATTGCGTTTGTACAAAGTTATAGAATAGGAAATTCATTTCCTAATCCTGTATATGTGGATGACATCTTACTTGTTAGTAGTGATGTCAATCTACTGCATAAGAAGAAGAAACTCTTGTCCTTAAGGTTCAATAAGAAAGTTCTCGGTGAAATATCTCTCGTTATAAAAATTGAATTCACCGAGATAAAAGAAAAGGAATATTAGAACTATCGCATAGGCATGCTCAGAAAAGTTTATAAAGAAATAAAGTACCTATGCGGATAAATCTACGCTTGTTCCCATAGTCAAGGGTAATAATTTTGAGAACTTTAGTGTTCCAAAAGCAATGTAAGATTGTTATAGATGGACGTCCTATATGCTTCAGCTGCTGGAAGCTTAATGAGTACAAAGATAAGACCTTATTCTGACACAGTTCACGTATCCGGGTTGTTTTGGCAAAAGTCTAGTCCAGATATAGATCACTAGAATGGAGTTAAAATGTCGGCCTCATGCTAAGAAAGAAAGAACAAGTACTCTCAAGTAGTCGTGGCCTTGTGGGTACAATGTTAAAATTTTGGCAGAGATGTTTAGTGAAACCCACATAGTAGCTAACACTCGCAGTTAGAGTTTTATTATGGAAAAGCTCCAAAGAAACAATTTTAGTATCATCAGTGATGCAAAGTTATAGTATAGCATGATATAAGGCTGCGGGACAGGTAAAAATGATTAAGTGAACTTATATCCGAAATTGATAATGGTTGTCAACAGCAATGACCATTTAAGTAGTTTGCTCCTATAACAACGAGTCAAGTGTGCTGCCGAACACATTGACATTAAAGTTATACGTTGTTAAGGAGAAAGTCCGGAAACATACTAAAAGGTATTGAACATATAAGTAACAAGAAAGTGCTTGCGGATCCGCTTACCAAAGGCTTACCACCCAGTGTGTTCAGACAACACACAGTCAACATGGGTTTATGGTATAGCCTATGATTTTCGGACAATAAAAGGGCCCGAAAGTTAAAGAATCTGTTTCAGAACAGAGACATGTATTGTAGCTGTTAAATCTATCGGCAATTGACCGTGACGATGAAGCATGCTCTATACATTAATTTGTGATGGAACAAATAAAAGTGAAAGCAATCAAAGTCAAAGTTTAAAGTTAAAGTATAAGATGAGATCAAGGGGAAAAATGTTAGAATTAATCTCATCCGTCTTGACCCAACGGTCGAGACGGACCCCTTGACCGCGTCCTGATCGGGGACGCCCAGCCCAACGACATGGCTGGTGGCCCCCCGTCGCGCAGCACAATAAAGAGGAGGTGGGGACAGGGGCTCGTACTACAAGGTTCGCCGCCACCCCACCAGAAACCCTAACCGATCCAGAGAGAGGGGAGTGTTGTAAGCGACGGGAAGTCCACCACCGGCGTCACTGCACCACCACTGCTTCACCTACGCCGTCGCCTACCGCACTACCCACGAGATGGCAGACTCGAGCTCCTCCACCTATCCCTACCGGACGGTCAGTTACTTCCACCGCGTCTCTCTCTATTCCTCTCTCCAGTAAGTGTTCCATGATCTTCTACTGGTTTATCCCAAATGACAAGTAATTACCCGCTAGATCTACCCTAATGATCCACTGTTTCTTCTAACGTAGCCTTGTACGCACGCGAGCGAGCTCGAGACCAACAATTGTTAGAGGAAGTTACTGCTAGGAATATAATGGTGGATCGTCGATTGGTGCATGCATGCTCATGGATCTAGCTCAGGCGATCGATCGAAAGAAATTACTAATAAACACTACTACCTGGCCATGCATTCCAACAATGCAAGGCGAAGTGACGATGATATATGATTAGGTGAGCGGCACCTCTCCCTTCCAGTTCCCCGGCGGGTCGTAGGAGCAGGTGATGAAGACGCCGCCGGCGAAGCACTCGGAGCGTCCGCATCCGACGAACTCGGTGTCGTTCCAGACGAGCTGCGTGAAGTGGCCGCAGACCTCGCCCGGGTAGCACGCCTGCGCGCGCCAGTCGAAGGGCGAGTGCATCATCACGCAGTCGAAGCGCCGCAGCGACGACCACCGCCGCGCGTACCTCGCCAGCTTGCTGCTCCAGCGCAGTGGCGGCACGCCGTACTTGGCGCGCAGCTCGTTGTGCGCCTGCAGGAACTCGTGCGCCACCAGCGGGCCGTCGGCCGGCACGTGGTGATCGTAGTGCTGTTGCTGATCCTGCTGCTCGCGGTGCTGTTGCCGCCGGAGGAGAAGGAGGGGATGAGGTCGTCGTGCAGCGACGACAGCGGGTGGGCGGAGGCGGTGAGCATCACAGTGATCAGGGCCACGACGTCGACGGCGAGGAGGAGAAGACCCGGCCCCGCCATGAATTCAATTTCAATCCGTTGCTTGCTTTGCTCGGGACTCGGGTCCGTCCGTCGTTCGTCGTTGGGATGAGATCGTCGAGACCTTGGCTTGCTTCTGCATGCATGCATGCATGAGGAGACCTCCTAGTCGTACGGTACGGCTGCCCGGTGGCCAAGACGAGCGACCAGGCGACCATGCATGCAGCAAGTGCTACACCAGCATGCACGGCTGACGGGTGATGATGGCCCAGATGCCACACGGCATGCACGGTTGTGGGCCCTCCAGATGGGAGGTTGCATTTGTTATTGCCACCAGGTCAACGCCATCAGAGGCTGCAAATAGCTACTCGCTCCGCGTCCCGTGAAAGAAATCATCAACTGCTCGATCGCACCATCATACGTTGTCGAATAAATATCATTACATTAGTTACTAGGAAGGAATGGTGGATCGTCGATGAGTAGTATAAATATTAATTGGCACTGGAATTTTCTATAAATGTAAGAGCAACACCAACAATTTGGGATATTTTACTTCCCAAATCTTGAGGTTTGACAACTCCCCAAACAATATGGCAAAGAAAAAAAAGGCTAATCTCCAATAGTTTGGTATAATTCACTTGGCAAAATCAAATTGGGCCCACGATCTGTTTTTTTTTTGCCGCGGGACGCAGTGTTTCCGCGTGAAGCCGCCGGCGTTCGCGAGTACGGTGTGAAGCCGGGCGCACGCCACGGCGGACGCAGCCTTCCTCTCGGCACCTCCACCGACCGGCTTCGCTCGCCATGGCCGCCACCATCTCCTCCCTCGAGCGAGGGGCCGCCCTGAGGTAGACAACGTTGTGGTTCCCGCTCTCCTCTCGTCTCCCTGCTGCTCGGCTCTGTCCCTCCAATGCCGCCACCCATGGCGCTGTTGCCGCTCTCCTCCACCTCCGCGGTCGCGCTCCCGCACTTCCGCCCCTGCCCGTCCGCCGCGCTGCTTCTACGCCTCCCCTCCACCCGCGCTGCTTCTATGCCTCCCCTCGAGCAGCCGCGGCGGATGGCCGGGGTGCCACGGCGGCGCGGGGGCTCCTGCGGTGCGCTGGCAGGCGGGGAGGGGCGGGCTCCGGCGAGGGGCGGGGTACTCCGGCGTGCGGGGCGAGGGGCTCCTGCGGCGCGTGCTGCTGGTGCTCAACCCGAGGCGGTCCCCACGGAGTCGCGATGGGATGGGGAGTGAAGCCTAGCGCGCATATATGCGCGGTGGGGGGCGATTTTTGCCAAGCTGCCAGGGATGGGGAGTAAAGATGGGAAACAGTTGGAGCCAGTTTTTTTTGTCACTTTGCAAAAAAATAAGGATGGGGAGTAGGGACGGGGAGCTGTTGGAGTTGCTCTAATGTAGTCAAACCTATAAGATAATTGTAGTTATTACTCTAAATCTGAAATTGCATTTTGTAGCAACAACAGGTAGTATCTACTAGTAGCACCGGTACTATTGAATTGGCTGGTCCTGCCCAGTTACCATATTATTTGATCTGCAGCCTAAGGTTTTCAATCAAGGAAAATAAACTCTGAAAAGTTTAACTCTTTAGGAAGTGGGACGTGCGTTTATTTAGGCCAGTCTAGTAAGAGTTTTATTTACATTAAATAGGTTGCCATATAGGTATTTTATATGACATGACAATGTATTTAAGAAAAGAGAGAAGAAATAAGTTTCATTTTAGTACGATTACCAACTTTCTATGAGTCATGAAATTAATGACTATGAAACTCTACGATGAAACTTTGCGCTAAGAGGGGATGTGTCATCCGAGTTTCATTTCATTGAATATGACATGGCTGTTTTAAAAACAACACTATGAAACTCATCACTGAGACTGGCCTTATGACCGAGAGAATAATGTGTGCGCACAGACCTTATTGCCTGCAGCGGCAGCGGTAGCTAGAGCCAACATGCAAAGGGATGGGAGACGTATCGGAAATGGTGTTGCTAGCCAGCGGCACCGGCAATGGCGATCCATTAAAAGATAGGAAAAATATTCAGCACAAACCATATTTTAAGTGCTATCGTGAAAACTCATTGAAAAGCATAACTAGAAGTTTTCAGGGAAAAAAAGAAACTTTGCACATTCATAGTGCATCTATTTAGAACATTTTCGCAAAATTTGAGAATTGAACGGGTTTTGTAGAAATTCATACAAAAATAACAAATTTCAGGTGCATATCCATCAATCAGAAGGCAAAGTTTCTAGGAATTTGTTGTCTTGTAGTAAAAACATTTGAAATTTGTTATTTTCCTATGAAAGTCTAGATGGAGTTTGGATCTCAAATTTTGTGATAACGAAAATTTATAGATGCACTATGGTGGTGTATAGTTTTAGAAAACTCTCAAGTATGTTTGGATGAAGGTTTTTAATTTCACGATTGCACCAAAGATATGATTTGTGCATAGAGAATTTTTTGAGTAAAATAATATTTTTTCCTTTACAAGGGATACGACATAGTACAAGTATGACGGTGTGAGCTAGGCGGCTAGTGACCATGCACGCAGCGGTGACACATCTACGGAGTATTAATATAATTCTGTATCGTCTAGTAGCTTCTTCATCTTGGATACACTGTACTAGTACTAGGTACCAGTGACGACGTGTCGAAACGGAAACGGTTGCTTTGCTGATGCTGACGTGCGCGTGTCCAATGCAACAAGGTCGAGTACTGTGTATTAGCGGCCTCTTTCTGAGATCCATCCAGAGGCTAAAATTCGCTACATGCCAGCTGCATGTCCAGGATTAAAGATGGCAACGGTACGTCCCGACGGGTATTGGCAGAACGTTCTCATCCCCCACGATCTAAAATCTATCCCGTCCCTATCCTCGTTCCCGCTCGCGGGGATAGATTTTCCCCGTCCCCGTCCCGGACCGGGGATTTTATACCCGCCGGGTACCCGTACCCGAGTACACACCCATGTATAATCAACATTACATGCCACAATAACACAACAAAATGCCCAGTAGGACAACACTTCTAGTTTAAAAATGCAAAATAAATAGAGATTCAGTGCAGCATAAGGTCTTAACCGATTGATAACAAGTTCAATGTATAGTAGACTAACAGATTACACATCCAATGACCATGTTCCATCCCATCAAGGCATCAACAATTCGACACCAAAATACATAGTTAGCCCATAGGCTTAGTCACTCAGTCATAGCAGCAGCCAGTAGGCATCAAGTTCTAAGCAACAACACAATACCGCAGTGTTATCACACATTACAAACCAGACTATTACATAAATAGTTAGTGGTTGGGTTGTGTGAGTGAAAGCCCAAGTTTAGTTTTGGTAATTAATGACACCAAGTTGCTAATGTCATGTGTTAAGTGTTTTGAGTTAGGCATAAGCAACACATGTGATGAAGGTGTATGTGGCAAGGAGTGGTGGCCACAAGATCACAAAGAGATGGTGCATAGACATGAAATGATGATCACGATGGAGATGCACATAAAATAAAGGACATGATGATCAAGTGGAGGAGAAGGATCTAAGAGCGCAAGACAAAGGTATAACCATAGGGTTTTCCTTTTGCCGGTCTAAGATGAGTAGAGAAGTGATTGACCGGGTTTAGGATACATAGCCGACTATCAAGAGGGGCAATCACGGTTAGCTCGGGAATCAAGTGCCACTAGATCAATGTCTTGAGCACATGCATTAGGATCTAGTAGAGAGCTAACATAACGCTTTGAAAATATTTGTGAAATGCTAACACACATGCACATGGTGGTGTACACTTGGTGGTGTTAGCACATTTGTGAAGGCAGTGGAGTTTAAGCGGTAGAGAGGGGTTGATTCAGCGTTTTTTAGGGAAGTGAAACGCCTATTTTCCATTACGCCGGAAGTCAAAAAAGAAACGAAGGCGAACGGCGGTCACTGTGGTGACCGGACGCGGTCACGGTTTGACCGGACGCGTCCAGTCAGTTCTCAGCAGCTGTCAGGCACGCGGGTGCTAGGGTTTGTAACTGGCGCGTCCGGTCCCTCAAGGAACCGGAGCGTCCGGTCAGGCAGCCAGAGGGGCAGAGCCGGTCGTAGAGCCGACCGGACGCACGGCGCGTCCGGTCACGTGCGATCGGATGCGTCTGGTCGCGGTGGGAGCTTATTGGACTCCGACCGGACGCCAGGTGCAGCGCGTCCGGTCAAACGCTGAAGCGCGTCCGGTCACGGCAACGGCTACTTCTGACGAGCACTGTTTATGCTTGTCCTGTAGTGACGTCCGGTCACCTTGACCGGTGCGTCCGGTCAGTATGTTTTTCACTGCGTCGTCCAGTAACGGCTAGTTGTGTACCCCTTCGCTATAAATAGAAGTTGGTCGGGGTTTGAGAAAAGCTTCTTGCACATTTTGAGACCTAGAGACATCCTTCGAGCTAGAGAACAACCGCTCCACTCATCTCTTTGCTTGATTGCACATCTTGAGTGAGATTGAGTGAGATTCAAGTGCATTGTTTGAGAGTTGCATTCTAGAGGCACTTGATCTTCAAGTTGCTGCGGATTTCTTGTTACTCTTTCGTGTTTCCCGACACGGTAGACGGCTTGGAGCAGCGGAGGTGATTGAGCTCGCAATTGAAGATTGTTGAAGCCCCCACCAAGTGTTGTAAGGGGTTCTTGATCCTTCCTCGAGGGAGTTCGCAAATTGGATACTCTAGTGAAGCTCGTGGCTTGGAGGATCCCCATCTTGTGTGCGGTTGTGCGGTGCCCGTCGAGGGCTCGACTCTTGATAGTCGATTAGCTCGCGAACCGACAAGTGGGTGCATCGCCACAACGAGGAGTAGCTTGCCGGGAAGCAAGTGAACCTCGATAAAAATCTTGTGTCGTCTCTTTGCCGAGGATTTCTCTTGTGGTTGATCATTGTAATTGATTCTTCGAGTGGATTACTTCCCTACATCGTTGGTATAAGAATCAAGTCACTTGCTCTTTACTTTCTTGTACTAGTCCTAGTGTAGTTTGCTTAGTGTAGCTTTTATCACATAGGATTAAGTAGCTTAGTGACTTAGTCTTGTTGGTGTGTATTAGAGATCATAGCCTTGCTTCACTAGAATTGTATAGGTGGCTTGTATAGTGTAGTTGAGCTAGTGCTAAAATTAGCTTAGCCATCTTTTATACTGACGTGGTTGTTTAGTGAAGCTTGTAGAGTTTTAAATAGGATATTCACCCCCTCTAGCCATTTGGACCTTACAAGTGGTATCAGAGCCAAGTCACCGTTTATTTGAGGCTTAACAACCTACGGTGAAGAAGAAATGGCTCAATTAAGTTTGCACATCAACAACACCAAGAAGGCACCTCACTTTGATGGCACAAATTATGCATATTAGAAGGTTAAGATGACCGCACATCTCAAGTCAATCAATAGAGAAGTGTGGAAGGTCACCGAAATAAAATTTGAGGTTGCTAATCCGGAAGCACCTACACCGGTGGATGAGAAGAAGCTCCAATGCAATGATATTGCCATTAGTGCTCTTCATGAGGCACTAGATGACAAGACATTTGAGCAAGTGAAGAACATTGAAATTGCTCATGATGCTTGGGCCAAGCTTGAAGAAACATTTGAGGGCACCGAAGGCACAAAGACCGCTAAATCATATATCTTGCAAGAAAAATTTTCAAGCTTTAAGATGCAAGATGATGAAAGTGTACAAGAAATATTTCATCGGTTGCAAGTCATTGTCAATGAGCTTAAGGCACTTGGTGAGGAGGTCAAGGACAATCAATTCTCTATGAAGTTCTTGAGAAGCTTGCCCAAGAGGTTTGATACATTGATCACCGTGCTAGTGAGGACTACATTGAAGGATTCAACTCCTCAACAAATATTTCAAGAGGTGATGACCGATGATTCATATAGAGAAGATGATGAGAAGGATGAGTTGGTCAAGAAGAAAAAGAAGGAAAATAAGAAGAAAGATGATGAAAAGAAGAAGAGTGTGGCATTCAAAGCCACCACATCCAAGGGCAAGTCCAAGATTGAATCATCAAGTGATGAAGACTTAAGCTCTTGTGATAGTGATGACATTGATGAGAAGATGGCTCTCTTTGTCAAGCAATTTGGCAAATTCATGAAGAAGAAGGGCTATCGTGCAAGGAGGAGGAAGAACTCATCTAAGAAGAATAGGCATACCATGAGATGCTTTAGATGCCATAGCAAAGATCATCTCATTGCAAAGTGTCCTTATGATAGTGATGATAAAGATGCTATCAAGGAGAGAAAGAAGCAAAAGAAGAAGCAAGAAAAGAAGGGGAGCTCTCATAAAAAAAGAATGATTCTCATATTGCTACATGGGATAGTGATGATTTCTCAAGTGATGATGAGGATGATAACAAGAGCAAGAAGAAGAGGCATGCTAGCATTGCTATTCAAGAGAAGAGCTTCATATTTAACACTCCATCATGTTTCATGGCTAAGGCCGCTAAAGTATCATCCGAAGATGAGAGTGATCATGATAGTGCTAGTAATAGTGATAGTGATGATGATGATCTAACTAAAGATGAACTAATCACTATGCTAGAAAATTGCATTTAACATTTTAAAGAATCTAGAATGGAGTGCAAGGGCTTGCTTAAGGATAAGAAAAACCTTATGCAAGAACTTGATGAGCTTAGGGCATCTTATGAGAGTCTAAAGGTAGACCATAAGAAGCTTCAAAAGTCTCACTCTAACCTTGAAGAAGCTCACTCCTCTCTAGTTGAAAAATGTGAAAATATGCCAACTAATGTTGATAAAACCAAAACTTGCAACATAGGCATATCATGTGATATAATTGATGAATCTTTTTGTAAGCCTATTGTTGTTGCTCCCACTAACCCTTCATGTAGCGCATCTACATCATCCTCTTCTAGTAGTGATAGTTTCACTTATGACTCCGCACTAATAGTTGAGAATAAAAATCTCAAGAAGGAGGTAAAAGATCTCAATCACACCTTAGCTAAGGCTTATGGTGGTGAAAACCGCTTGCTTATGTGCTTGGGTAGCCAAAGAGATTCTCTCTATAAAGAGGGATTGAGCTATAACCCCAAGAAAGGCAAGACCGTTTTTGCTCCTCATAAGACTCGTTTTGTGAAGAACAATGGTAGCTATTGCAAAAGTTACAAGCATATTGGTCACATAGAGCAACAATGCATGAACAAGAAATCCAATGTTAATGTATCCTCAATTAAGTTTAATTCCTTCTATATACTTACCAAGGTAATAAATGGTGTTCATGCTAAGTTTATTGGTGCACCATGGATGGGCTTAAAGAAGAAAGCTATTTGGGTACCAAAGAGCTTGGTCACTAACCTTGGAGGACTCAAACAAGTTTGGGTACCTAAAAAGAATTGATCTTGTCTTGTAGGTCAATTACAAAGCCAGAGAAAGGCATTGGGTGCTTAATAGTGGGTGCACTCAATATATAACCGGGGATTCTTGTATATTCAAATCAATTGATACAAGTCTAAATAGTGGTTTTGATGCTATCACTTTCGGCAACAACAAGAAAGGCAAGGTCAAGGGGCTTGGTAAAATTGCTATCTCAAATGATATGAGCATATCTAATGTGTTGCTAGTTGAGAGCTTGGATTTCAATCTTTTATCGGTGGCACAACTTTGTGATCTTGGCTTCAAGTGCATATTTGGTAGTGATGATGTTGAAGTCATTAGTGTTGATGGATCAAATTTGATATTCAAAGGATTTAGACATGGTAGTTTATACGTGGTTGACTTCAATGATAGTGAGACCCAATTGACATTATGCTTGCTTAGCAAATCTAGTATGGGATGGTTGTAGCATAGAAGGCTTGGTCATGTTGGAATGAAACAATTGAACAAACTTTTGAGGCATGACTTAGTTAGAGGCTTGAAAGATGTGACTTTTGAAAAGGATAAACCTTGTAGTGCTTATCAAGCCGGTAAACAAGTTAGAAATACACATCCTAGCAAGAGTGAAATGAGCACATCAAAGGCATTTAAGTTGTTACACATAGACTTGTTTGGGCCAACAACATATACTAGCATTGGTGGTAATAAGTATGGTTTTGTGATTGTTGATGACTACACTAGATACACTTGGGTGTTCTTTCTCTATGACAAGAGTGATGCTTATGATCTATTTAAGTCTTTTATCAAGAGAGTGCAAAATGAGTTAGAGACTACCATCAAGAAGATTAGAAGTGACAATGGTAGTGAGTTCAAGAACACAAGAATTGAAGATTTATGTGATGATCTTAGAATTGGACATTAATTATCACCAACATACACTCATCAATCCAATGGTGTAGTTGAAAGGAAAAATAGAACTTTGATTGACATGGCTAGATCAATGCTTAGTGAATACAATGTGAGTCATTTATTTTGGAGTGAAGCCATCAACACGGCTTGCTATTGTAGCAACCATCTCTATTGCCATGGGAAGCTTGGGAAGACACCATATGAGCTATTAAATGGAAGAAAGCCTAATATTGCATATTTTAGAGTATTTGGTTGCAAATACTATATTCTCAAGAAAGGCACTAGATTGAGCAAGTTTAAAAAGAAATGTGATGAAGGATTCTTACTTGGTTATTCTACCATAAGTAAAGTATATAGAGTTTAGAATCTCAGAAATGGCACATTGGAAGAAGTTCATGATGTTGAGTTTGATGAAACCTAAGGATCTTAAAATGAAGTTCAAAACCTTGATGATGTGAGAGGAGACCAATTGGCAAATGCAATGAGAAACATGGACATTGGTGATGTTAGGCCAAGGCAAGTTGATGATGATGATGATGATGATGTTATTCATGTGATCAATCAAAGTGTGCAAATTGATACAAATCAAGCAAGCTCAAGTGGTACTCATGATGAAGCTCAAGTTCAAGGTCAAACAAGTGGAAGCAATCAACTCCCAATACTCTAACCTACTAGCATTGCAAGAGATCATCCATTGAATCAAATCATTGGTGGTATTCAAAGTGGTGTTCAAACTAGATCAAGATTAGCATCCTTTTGTGAGCACTACTTATTTGTGTCTCTTGAAGAACCTAAGAAAATAGAAGATGCATTGAAAGATTCTGATTGGGTAAATGCCATGCATGAAGAGCTAAACAACTTCACTAGAAATTAAGTTTGGGAACTTGTTGAAAGGCCGAAGAACTACAATTTGATTGGTACTAAGTGGGTCTTTAGAAACAAGCAAGATCAAGATGGTGTAGTTGTGAGAAACAAAGCGAGATTAGTAGCACAAGGTTACACACAAGTTGAAGGTCTTGATTTTGGTGAGACATATGCATCGGTTGCATGATTGGAGGCAATTAGAATCTTATTAGCATATGCTTGTGCACACAACATCAAGCTCTATCAAATGGATGTCAAGAGTGCATTTCTCAATGGCTACATCAACGAAGAAGTTTATGTTGAGCAACCTCCCGGTTTTGAAAATGACAAGAAGCCCGACCATGTTTTCAAGCTAAAGAAGGCATTGTATGGTTTGAAGCAAGCACCTAGAGCATGGTATGAGAGATTGAGGGACTTTCTTCTCTCTAAAGGGTTCAAGATGGGAAAGGTTGACACCACTCTCTTCACTAAGAAGCTTAGAAATGACTTATTTGTGTTGCAAATCTATGTGGATGACATTATCTTTGGATCAACTAACCAAGACTTTTGTGAAGAGTTTGGAAATATGATGGCTAATAAGTTTGAGATGTCTATGATTGGAGAGCTTAGTTACTTCCTTGGACTTCAAATCAAGGAAATGAAGAATGGCACTTTTGTAAGTCAAAGCAAGTACATCAAGGACATGATCAAGAAGTTTGGATTGCAAGATGCTAAGCCAATGAGTACACCAATGGGCACTAATGATCAATTGGGTATTGATGATAGTGGAAACATGGTAGATCAAAAGCTATACCGGTCCATGATTGGAAGTTTGCTCTATGTCACCGTTTCTAGGCCGGATGTGATGTTTAGTGTGTGCAAGTGTGCAAGATATCAAGCTTCACCTAGAGAAAGTCACTTGAAAGCAACCAAGAGGATATTGAGATATCTTAAGGGCACTCATGATGTTGGATTATGGTTTCCAAAGAGGTCTAATTTTAAGTTGATTGGATATTCGGACTCCGACTATGGTGGATGCAAGATTTGATAGAATGAGCACAAGTGACACTTGTCAATTGCTTGGAAGGTCTCTTGTTTCATAGTCATCAAAGAAACAAAATAGTATTGCACTATCTACCGCCGAGGCCAAATACATTAGTGCCGGCAGTTGTTATGCACAATTGCTTTGGATGAAGGCCACTTTGAATGACTTTGGAATCAAATTCAAGAATGTGCCATTGTTTTGTGACAATGAAAAGTGCAATCAAGATGACTCAAAATCCGGTCCAACATTCAAGAATGAAGCACATTGACATAAGGCATCACTTCATAAGAGACCATCAACAAAAGGGTGATATTAGCATTGAAAGCATTAGCACCGAAGATCAACTAGCCGACATATTCACAAAGCCACTTGATGAGAAGAGATTTTACAAGTTGAAGAATGAATTGAACATACTTGACTTCTCCAACTTGAAATGAGTACACCCCCACATTCTTATATGACATGCCTCCCCTTCGACAATGCAAGGTAAAGTTGTTTGGCATATCATTCATACTTTGCTAAGGACATGGTTAGAACATATAGATATATTTGCATGACAAATAGGCTCATTCATGAAAATCAAAAGATTTTGATGTATATATGGTACCACTATTGCTTCTATATTTGTTTGATCTAGTGGTAGCATATGACATGTTTGTGGGCTTACAAACCTAGTATTGAATCTAGAAAATAAGCTCATAGTGTGTAATTCAACATGATCAAGATAACCCTTATACTTTATGAGGTGTGAAGAAGCTTGTCCTTGAATCAAATCGAATTACATATTCTAGGCAAGTGATCTACATTGAACCATAATTTGGACTTTTTTATATTGATTGACTTAACTCTCACTAAAATTGACACCTTTTTGGTGATTGTTGACAAAGGGGGAGAGAAAAGTCACAAAGATAGAAAAGTCACAAAGATAGAAAAGTCACAAAAGATAAAAAGTTAAGTTGCAAAGGGGGAGAAAGATATTGTAAGGGGGAGAGTATGACTTTAGAAAGGGATCAATTAAAATTGAGCACACAAGTAGGGGGAGCAAACTCATGAATGATTTGTTGCATTTGTATGTGCATTAACATGATGTATTGTTGCATTGCAAAGCTTAAATTTATATTCTTGATTGTATGGTGTATGCTAGAAATAGAACTTGAATGATGATTTGTTGAGAGTAGCTTTACAAGTGGTTTCTAGACACCTTTACTTATAATGTTGATCTCACGGGGTATTTTAGTGTTTGTGATCTTTATAAGTGATGTATTACAAGTGGTGTCTAGCTACATCGATGCTAAGGATGGTATATAAAGACAACTCCGATTGGTATCACGCTTCAAAGGTCTATTCTATATACCTTAACATCAATTTGATAGTAGTAACTCTCCTAAAATTCAAATCCATACATATGTGCACAATTGAACCAAACTCATGGAATCACATATGTAGGGGGAGCTAATACTATCAAAATTGAAAATTAATTTCATTTCATATCTTTGTGATGGTTGTCATCAATTACCAAAAAGGGAGAGATTGAAAGCCCAAGTTTGGTTTTGGTAATTAATGACACTAAGTTGCTAATACCATGTGTTAAGTGTTTTGAGTTAGGTATAAGCAACACATGTGATGAAGGTGTATGTGGCAAGGAGTGGTGGCCACAAGATCATAAAGAGATGATGCATGGACATGAAATGATGATCACGGTGGAGATGCACATAAAATGAAGAACATGATGATCAAGTGGAGGAGAAGGATCTAAGAGCGCAAGGCAAAGGTATAACCATAGGGTTTTCCTTTTGCCGGTCTAAGATGAGTAGAGAAGTGATTGACCGGGTTTAGGATACATAGCTGACTATCAAGAGGGGCAATCACGGTTAGCTCGGGAATCAAGTGCCACTAGATCAATGTCTTGAGCATATGCATTAGGATCTAGTAGAGAGCTAACATAATGTAACGGATCAACATGATTATACGAGATTAAGTAAGAAAATCTTTCACCGAGGCAGATGATTTACCAAACTTAAGCCCGTACAACCTGAGATTCCGTGAAATCACGAAGGATTTCAAACCAACCAGCATTCAACCAAGATCGTACTGATTTAGCGGCCACAGTCACATGCTACATAAAATTCACAACGATAGTTGAATACATCGAAGTTCAGAATAAAAAGTTATTACAACATGAGTTCAATTTAACATAGCAGAAGCAAGTATTTTTAAACCACACACACACACTTTGTTCAGATACATTGCCAGCAGGTAGTCATAGCCCACAAAAGCATGAGATAAGACGAACGGAGTGACCATGGCCCTTGGTCCTAGTTGTCGCCCATCGCCAGATACAGACAGTTGACGCAATAACCATAGTACATCTGACCATCTATAACAACAATGGGAACAACGCCCTGAGTACGAGAAGGTACTCAGCCAGACTTACCCGTTATAAACTAGAAATAAAAGACACCAAGGAGTATGCAAGGCCTTTATAAAGTGTACTGGCTTGACTCATTTGCGAAAAGCATAAGTTTCCAGTTATGAACCATTTAAACTATAAGCATCAACTTAATTATATCTGATTAGTCTAAGTAAGCACCTATACTAGAGCAATCACTTGATTAACCATTTACATCAAAAGTTACCATATCAGGTTTAGCATTTCCAACGTCATTCACATAACCATCCGTGTTCCATCATTTTTTTACTACGATGCTGTAGCTCGAGTCAAGTGCTCACTATCCAGGAGCGATGGCGATTCGAATCGATTCCTAACCAGCTGGTGATTTATTCCTTACACAAATCATGCTTCCCCTGTTAGGGTCGCTTAGATCACCAATGACACTTTTCAAGTAGCCGCGGGATAACAGCCATGGACCGCACTACCTAGGGAGCACCCGTCTGCCAGGACGCACCTTGGGCTCACTCTTCGCGTCTCTGTCATACCCCCTTCAACACCAGTCTGCTAATCCGAGTTTATCCTAGCTCGAAATAGTGTCACTAGCTTCGCGGTCGAAAGGTACTTTATTCGGCCAGCTAAATGTGAGGCATGCGTTCAATATGACAAGAGGGACGAGCAACGATCGATCCTTAATCGACACAGACGGAATCACTATAGTCCAAAACCCTATAAGACTCCGTTCGGTCTCCCTTTATCCATCAACACTTGGTTACTTTTTATGATAACAATTATAGCTAACCATAACCAGGTATCCACCTATAACTCGCAGGTGATAGGAAATCACCTGACTTCTACCGGTCTAAGCATGGCTAAGCAATTATTCGATCCTGACCTAACAGGATAAAAAGGTAAACAGGTGGATAAGGATAGTAATAAATACAACAATGGTTTCACTCAACTTCTATAACTTAATGCAATAATATATAAAACTTATATATAAAGAATTGCTTTTATAAAGTAGGAGACTTAGAATGCTCCGGGGCTTGCCTCTTTCAAATGAACTAGGCTGGTGATCTGCGCACTCGGACAACTCCTCTCCTTGTTCCTCTTCCTCGGGCACCTCCTGTGCCTAGAGCTCTTGCGGATCGGTCCAAGTCTGCTCTTCCGGCACTGCTACTTGCGACTCCTCCTGCGATCCTGTATGATGCAATTGCATAAGTAAACATGTAGACGGTGCATCAGATGCAGTGGAATGCCATGATGATATGATATGCATATGAGCACATTGAACTGATAGTATGGATCAAATATAAAATCTTCTACAAGGTAGTCCACATTATCCAAGAACATGTACCACAAAACACGTCATCTACTCTTATACTAGTTAGCATATAATGCTCTCACAAGTGTTGTTACTATTTGCCAAATCCTAATACCTTAGCCCATTAAGTAATACCAGCAAGGTAGTTTGGTGCTTCAAAGATACACCAAACACTTTTTATTACTTTTAATTATTAATAAAGAATAAACTTTTATTTCCTATTTAAACTAGGGTTACACATTAACACCTATTTCTGTTGCCGATAAAAATCTATAAAAATTATAGTAGCACAATCCTACTTCAAATAGTATACTACAAAAATTTCAAGAGATTTGGATGAGTTTTACAACCTACACAAAAATGACAAGATCTAGCATGTATTGAGCATGAAAATACTTTGTACTATAAAAGTATCAAACAACAGATTTATCATTTTCCCTATGTTCCCCACAACAAACAATCACTGTACAAAAATTATCATAGGCATATTTTATTCATATTTTTCCCTCTATCAAAAATAACAAATCTAGGCAATAAATAACACTTGAACTAGACATCAAAAATTTTACACAGAACCTGCCTAGCATAAATTTTTCCTAGAAACTACATCACAAAAGAAAATTATTGCAAGTGGAACCATATTTTTCTGATCTTTAAAAGATTTACTATGCATTTCTTAAGAAACCAACAATTACAAGGATTAAATAAATCTCCATAGAAAATTATTTAAAACTTGACATACAATATTTTTACATCATAGATCTGGTATTAAGAAGTCTACCAAAATTTGTTTCATAATTTTTGGAGCTATAAATCTTGAGATATGATTTTTTAAAGTTTTTTTTTCATAATTTCTAAAAATCTATTTTCTTTAAATCCGAAAATCTACTCAGCCCTAAACGCTACGCACACTCGAGCTCGTGCACCTAAGACTGCGCACTGCGGCTGACAAACGGGCCCCAGGCACTGACCGGCCCCACCCGTCAGTGAGCCAGGCAGGGGCGGCCGCTGACTAGCGGCCAACTCGCCGTCGGTGACGGGGAGGGCACCACCGAACGCGGCCAGCCGAGCTCGGCACTGAGCTCGCCGGCGTTCATGGCGGGGAGGCGGCGCTGGCGCACGGTGGCCGGCCGGCGCAGGCTGTGGTGGCGGCCGAGGAGGCGCGCACGAGCACCGCAAGGTGGAGGCGGTGCTGGTGATCGAGACCAAAGAGGGAGAGAGGGTGGAGGGAGCTCTGGCCACGCACGCCGGCCAACGGTGGCCGTGGCGGACAGCGGAGGGGAAAACGCCCGATAGGGCCCCACCATAGCTCGACTCGAGGCGCTGGTGCACGTTCCACACAGAGGAGAAGATGGCGAAGGTGGTGGTGAGACGAATCGAAGGAAGGCGCGGTCGTTGAGCGGGAACGGCGGCGCAGAGGTGGGAGGCGCCGGTGATGGCGCGCGGTGGCGGAGCGAGGGAGAGGAGGAGCGCGTGGGCGAGCAGGCGAGCAGTGAGCAAAGGCGATGAAAGCGGAGCAGTGGGCGGCCAGGTGGGGGTGAAGGCCAGCCGAAGACGCCGCGCGGCGAGCTCGCCGGCGCATGGCCGCCACGTGCGCGGCCTGCTGCGGCCAGACGCGCGTGGGCGCGATACGGGCTAAGGCAGGCGAAGGCGAGAGTGCGCGCGGGCCGGGCTGGCTTGCCGAGCTGGGCCGGAAACGGGGCGCCGGCCCAGTAAGCCGAGAAATCCCTTTTCTTTTTTCCAAAATTAATTCCAGAAATTTTAAACTGATTCAAATTTGAATTTTGAAGAAGAAAAAGGCATTTTCAAAAGTTGACCCCAAAACCAAAGTTGTTCAAAATTTAATTCTCTACAACTTTTCTTTAGGGCACTTTTTAAAATTTCAAACAGATTTTGAATTAAAGATTTAAAGTCCAGTTTTTAAATAAAAACTCACTTTTCTAGAATATTTTTAAAAGCAAAATTTGGGGAGATTTTGAATACCAAAGTTTCTCCAAAAATCATGTTAATTAATTCTAGATTATCTAAAATTGTAGCTAAACAAGTTCTACAACTCTAGCAAGTAAATGCAACCATTATGGTTCAAAGAATTGTTTTTTCACATTTCAATTCAAATGAACTTAAATTGCATGTGATGATGAACATGTATGTGATGCTAATGCTCATGCTTTGAGATGTTAATGCATGCTTAACACCTAAGGGTGTTACACATAATGCCTTGAAAATGTTTATGAAATGCTAACACACATGTACATGGTGGTGTACACTTGGTGGTGTTAGCACATTTGCGAAGACGGTGGAGTTTAATCGGTAGAGAGGGGTTTGGGTTTCTCTCTCCCTCCCGCCGAGCTTGTGAGGCGAGATTCGGCGTTTTTAAGGAAGTGAAACACCTATTTTCCATTACACCGGAAGTCAGAAAAGAAACAGAGGCGAACGGCGGTCACTGTGGTGACCGGACGCTGCACCGGACGCGGTCACGGTTTGACCGGATTCGTCTGGTCAGTTCTCAGCAGCTGTGAGGCGCGGGGGTGCTAGAGTTTGCAACCAGCGTGTCCAGTCCCTCAAGGAACCGGAACGTCCGGTCAGGCAGTCAGAGGGGCAGAGCCGGTCGTAGAGCTGACCGGACGCGCGGCGTGTCCGGTCACATGCGATCGAACGCGTCCGGTCATGGTGGGAGCTTACTAGACTCCGATCGGACGCCAGGTGCAGCGCGTACGGTCAAATGCTGAAGCGCGTCCGGTCACTTTCCTACATCGTTGGTATAAGAATCAAGTCACTTGCTCTTTACTTTCTTGTCCTAGTCCTAGTGTAGTTTGCTTAGTGTAGCTTTTATCACATAGGATTAAGTAGTTTAGTGACTTAGTCTTGTTGGTGTGTATTAGAGATCATAGCCTTGCTTCACTAAAATTGTATAGGTGGCTTGCATTGTGTAGTTGAGCTAGTGCTAGAATTAACTTAGCCATTTTTATACTGACGTGGTTGTTTAGTGAAGCTTGTAGAGTTTTAAATAGGCTATTCACCCCCCTCTAGCCATTTGGACCTTACAGTGAGCACATAACAAAATGCACTTGCAATTGCACGTCAGCTTGATTGTTGATCCTGCCGAAGGAAAGCATCCAATGAAGGTTGGAGCGATGGATTCAGAGTTTCAGCTCCTGCATAAGCATGAGAAATGAGTAATTAAGTAGGCAATCTTGAAACAATGAAGCAAAAAAGCAGAAATGGAATGTTTTTAGTCCAGAACAATTACCTGAAGCCCCTCTTGAACTTCATTGAGACAAGACCAGAAGCTAGCAGGTTTACCTTCATCAGTGAGGACTCCTGCACAAAAGATAATTTTACTTTCCTATTTTTTACAATAAAACATTGAAATGCATGAGAAAGAAAATATAAATTGGTCAAACAAACAGACCTTTGTATTTGTTTCTAATCCAGTCTTGTGAACACATCAGAGCCTCCAACATCTGAGAAGTAAGCCTACTGCGATGCTCACTAAGTACTCTTCCGCTAGTGCTGAACGCAGATTCTGAAGCAACAGTTGTAATTGCTATTGCAAAAATATCCCTAGCTATCATCCTCAAAGTAGGATAGCGTGTTCCTGCAACCTTCCACTAGTCCAAAACATTGAAGCCTTCGGTCTATATGTCCACCATATCATCCTCTAAGTATCAATCCATTTCAGATTTAAACATCAATGCTGATGGCTGTGAACTTGCAACACGTGCACTGAAGGATGACAGAAATCCTGAGTTCTCCATTGTGGGTTTGATGCTACTGCTAATTGAACCTACATCCTCATCTATGTGATACTCCAACATCAAATCACTCAATGTGTCCTTCACTTTGGCAACCTCTTCATCAGAGTTTGTCACTTGCAACACTTTAAAGCAGTATAGAAGCATGTGATGTTTAAATCTAGGGTTAAGAAGGGTGGCAATGCCCATCAGACCTTGAATTTATGTCCAATATTTCCTAAATTTGGCTTCCATGTTATCAGACATTTCTTTTATCAATGGGTTACCACAAGATGACCATTCCCTAATTTTACTTCTAACCTCACAAATCTTGTAGAAGAACATGTTTGCAGTCACATAGTCAGTTCTAGAGAACATGACATAAATGTCATTAAATAATTTAAGCCTTGCAGTCACATCAGCAGCAAACTGAAATTCTTCCTCAGTGGGGCAGCAAGTATATTGCCTATCTACATGGCTTGCTCTCATGAAAACAGCCTTGTAGGGCAATGCAGTACTAAGCATTATGTAAGTTGAATTCCATCTTGTCTTACAATCCAATGCAATCTTCTTCTCAATTTTAACATGCGCATACTTAGCTATCTCCTCAAATTTCTCTACCCTTTTTGGTGTGGCTGTCCAGTAAGCTACGCTATCACGAAAGTTTTCAATGGCATCTTTTAGTTTTTCTAGTCCATCCTTAATAATGAGATTAAGGATATGAGCACAACAACGCATGTGTAAAAACTTTCCATCAGCCATAAGCTTAGTTTTGCCAATCTTTCTAACAAGGTAAGGAATTGTTGCATCATTTGAACTGCAATTGTCAAGCTTGATGGTTGATACCTTCTCATCAATATTCCAGTCAACAAGAGAGTCATACAGTTCATCACTAATGACTTCATGAGTGTGTGGACTTGGCACATAAATAAACCTGTAAAAGTCCAGCAAACTTTATGAGCAGCATGTCAAAAAATCTATAAATTACAGCATGTAAAAAAACTGTAAATTATAGCATGCCAAAAAACTATAAATTACAGCATGTAAAAGAAATCATTAGGCTCACCTCATGATAATGTTTCTTAGAGTCCAAGTCTCATCAATAAAGTGTGCTGTGATAGCCATGTATCCTCTTTTCTGGTTATCAGAAGTCCACATGTCACTAGTGATTGCCACGTTGGACTTGATTCCAGCCATATATTGAATGGCTTTCTTCTTCTCCACTTCATACTGTTCAAGGACGTACTTCCTAAAATAATGAAATATATGCACAAAAGATTAGAAAGCAGGTTGTAATTGGCATAAGCACACTACATACAAAAGCATGTACAAAGTCACACTATATATACCTTAATGTGTTTCTGGTGCCAATCTTGAACAAGGGTTGGAGTGCATGTACAAATCTTCTAAAACCAGCATGGTCAACCATGCTCAAGGGATACTCATGTAGCACAATCATAGCAGCAAGTTCTTTTCTAGCTATGTCTTGATCAATGTGTAGTTCTGTATAGAAATTGTCCCTGCATCTGTGGTACCAAACCTCAATGATGTTTGAGACAGCGTCTTTTTTCCTCCCAACTTAATCTTCCTAAGAGTGCATGACTTTAAGTGAACGTGAAGGTGCTTAGTCCCATCTCTTGTTTCTCCTCCAAGCTTGCTGCTGTAGTAAATGCATTTTGCCTTTATTTTGCCATGCCATCTAATTCTCTTGAACTCCTTCCAAACAACAGATGTGAGCTTTCTCTTTGACCCAACCTCAGCACCATCTTCCATTTCTGATGGTTCCATTTCAATCTCGTCTTCTTCATCATCTATTTCAATTGCTTCTGATTCGTTGATAGATTCTAGATGCGATTCAGACTCAGGCTAAGAGCCCTGAGACATAGGAGCTTGGCTATTGTTTGCAGTAGATTCTGACATTTTTTGAGTCTGTAGTTAACCACATAAATATTTAATTACTACCTAATATATAAAAGCAAAACACCAGTTCATAAAAGCTTCAGATCTACTGAATTGGTAACACCAGTTCAAACATAAGCTACTGCAAAACACTAAATTGGTAACTTCTACCACTAAACTTGCACATAATAACGAGACAAACAATATTCATCATCATCAAGTTTAAAAGCTTCAGATCTGAGTACTGACCCTGGAGAATTTTTGCGGCCAAGCTTCTTGGCTGCTGATATCTTCAAGCAACGGCGCTTGGGGTCAGAACCTTTTGCCTGTAGTGGTCGGGGAAGCCGCTTGGGGTCACTAGCTATAAAGGTGGCTTTGGTCGACGACGGCGGGGGAGCTTTTTTCTTCTCGGCAGCAGGTGCAGGGGGAGCTTTCTTCTTCTCGGATGCAGGTGCAGATGGAGCATCCACCAACTCCTTGGATGCGACTGCAGCTTCGTTGGTGACGACCGGATCCGACAGCAGGATGTCGGTGACGACCGGATCCGGCGGCGGCGGTGGTTCAGTAGCGGCGGCGTCCCTTGAGGAGGGACGGGGTCAGTAGAGGAACGCTGCAAATGACGGGTTAATTCGTCAAGGAGGAAGAAGGGCTTCACCGGGCAACGTCCATGGCAGCGAGCGACAACGGGAGCCGGGTCCGCACTCCATGAGCAGCCAAGTAGTGTCGTAGTGAAGTGGAGACTAGAGAGCGGCGAGGGCGACAGGAGAGTGGAGAGGGGTGAGGGCGACGGGAATACGGAGTCGGGCTACGGGACGGGAGCAGTGCGGGTGCGGGTGTGGCGATTAAAAGGGATAGGGATGGGAGAGTTCTATGTAAATTAGGGTTAGCATCCCTTTTATATGAGCCTAACTGGGCTTGGGCCATCATATGTTAACTGGGCCTATTTCATATATGATATACATAGACACATATTGTAGCATAGCGGGTTCCCCAGCGGGTAACGGGGACGGGTATACAGGGAACGTCCCCGTACCCGCCATCCCGTTGGGGATGAATTCTTGCCCATTTAGATCCCGCGGGTACAAATATCATCCCATCCCCGTCCCCTAATGGAGCAAATACCCGTCGGGTTTCGGGTATCGGGTACCCGTTGCCATCTTTATCCAGGATGGCACTAGCGAGGGGGCAGATAGCGGCGCTCGCCGGCGTCGTGCCCCGGCTTGTCCGTGCGGCCTGCGCTCGATCGCCGCGCCATGCGCGCCTCGCACCCCCGGCCGCCGTCGCTCGCTCGGCTTGGTTCTTTTCACACTTTGAATTTTGAATTTTATACTCGCTCGCCTTATTAATTAGTTATCATTTATACTATATATATATATACTTCACTTTAGTTGAACCCAGGTTTCTGACTTTAATCACATACATATACATACGTTTTTGGAAAAGAAAGTTTTTAGCATCTAGTACAGGCCGGGTTTAGTCAATAAATACATTCTGAATTGATATATTTCATCACGATATATAAATTTCACTCTCAGTTAATCGCAGTTCGCGCAAGCTGTTGTTTTGTTGGAAACTAGTGTGCATCGGATTCGGATCGGAGTATATGTGCACCAGCCACCAGCAGGCTAGCTGCTTGTACGTTGTCCGGTACGTTACGGGATGGACTTTTGCATTGCATGCTAGTTGCCACTTGCCGGGCAGTAAAGTAAGCAAATGCGATGCAAGAGACTTGTTGCATTGATTCACGCGCAGCTTTTTTTTATTTTGTGCTATATAAGCAAAGCCAAAGCTGGTTCTTTATCCGAATATATACCGTACGCCATCGATTCAAAGGGAAGGAGCGAGGAGGGATCAGACATCCCTAATAAAGAGTAAAGAGCATGCAATGCAAAGCCAACTAGCAGCTGTAAAGTGGCCGGCGACGACGACGACGACCAGCCGAGCCTTAGCTCGATCGGTTCGCTCTCCCGTCGCGGAAGCACTGGTCACGAGTTCGAGCACAGCTCAACTCGTGATTCCCATCGGGATTTTTCCCAGTTTTAATTTCAGGTAGCCTCTCGCGCAGACGTGCCACAATGGTCAAGTGACGTGCCCGCCACGCTCGGAGTCTGGTGATCTTCGAGTACTTCTTAGCTGCGTTCGTGATCTAGGTATAGTTGTAGGTTTGTTTATATACAAGGTGTGTGTGAGGTGTGCGTGTGTGTGGTGGTGTGTGTCTGTATCTGAACAGATACTTCAGCTGTACGTAGATGAGAGGACTCAGAAAAAAAAAAAGTTGCTGCATGCATGCTGCTAGCTGCATGCTACTAGTACCTCTCTCCATCGACCCATGCATGTCCATGTCATATATAGCAGATGACGATGCCCTCGCGCAACAGCACGCACGAGCACGACCAATTGATGAAAAAGTACTACGTACTACCTCTGTCCGGCGATGCTAGCTTCATGTAGGGGCCGGGTGATGTACATTTTGGTTTTGTAAGCCAAAATGCTTTATATCTGACTAATTCAATTTATAGAATAGATTATAAGCATTTAGGTAATGATTTTTATAACACTATTTTTTCGCGAGGAAAAGAGAGGCTATATTATTACTCAGGATCAGTACAATCTTGAGCAATAATTTGCTCGATACAAACCGGCACTTCGTGGCGCCAAACCGCCACCCTATTTGATCTAAGTGCCAGCTGCGCGAGTTCATGGGCAGCACAATTTCCCTTTCTTCTCGTGTGGACTATTTTCCATTTAGAAATATGGCTCAAAACCTGTTTAGCCTCCTCTATTATGAACCGTAATAGTCCACGATCTCTTTCCCTTGACTTGATCATAGCACATACCTATTTTTACAACACTAAATAGATTTGCCACAAAAAATATTGCATGATAAATCTAATTTGATGGTATTTTTTTGGTATAGTAAATATTGGTGTTCTCTTATTAACTCATATAGTCTAACTTAGATTGTTTTATTATTTAAGATAAAACTAGAATGCCATGTCATTTATTTTTTGTGAATCACGATAGAGACATTCGTATATGCATTCACACACTAGTAGCACTCTTGCGTGACGGGAAGGAGGTTTTCTTGTTTTGCGGCCTGTCGTGGCGTCAGGCGTCCCCGTCAACCAATTCAAGGAACATGCATTACATGCATGCATATAAGGACACTGTTGGCTGATTTTTTGTGAGAGAAAAATACTGTTCCGGCTGAAAAACAAGCTGAATAAGATGGATTATAAGCCAGATGAACAGAGCCATATACATCATGCAATTACAGACAACACACCGATCGTTCATATATATACTGTAGCTAGTAAAAATGTGCTTTGCAGCTGGCTTGTTGTTGCATGCACGAATGCATAACTCGGCCAGGCCGGCGAGAGCGCCATCGATCGATCGGGACAGCGATGTAGTATCATGTACTAATGTGCTTATTAGCTAGCGCGACGCGGAGAGGTGCAGTAGACCAGTAGTGCTCTCTGCTTTGCTTCGCTTTTTTTTTTGGCTTTTGCTTGCTGATCCATCATATCATCAGTCTCGGATGATATGATATGATAGAGACCCTCACTCGTGTGCCATGCAGAGCATCGTCCCTATACCGTACTAAAAAATACTGTAGATGCATCATGCATGCATGGTTGACCTTCCATCATATGCACATTCTAGTAACGCCTACATCCCGCAGCAGAGGTCAATCAAAGTCGTCGCGCCATCATACTAAATTACTTATATATACCTCGTGACTAAGAAAAATGATTATTAAAGTCTAAAATATGTAATTCTAAAGCCTTAATTTATATTGTTACAACGGTACTACAGGTAGACACTATTGCCTATCACCGCCGCTTCATAACCTGGGATGATATCACTGTCAAATCAAGGCTACAATCGGTCGGTCACTGCTGGATCAAGGCTAGAACCACCAATATTAGCATTAGGATCACTACTTGGTCCAACCTATACATAGTGTGGGGATCACTGTTGGGTTCAGTGGCTTCACCGGCAGCGACCTTCATTTTTTTTTCTATTCTTCTACTTTGTCGTTATACTTAAATAGAGACATCTACAGACTATATATTTTACATTTGATATTATTAATGCATCATGTATATCTCACAATAATCGGTAACGAATAAGTAGAAAACCATAAAGACATTTTTAATAGGTAGAGATGAAGTCATTACAAACCAAAGTCTCATTACTATAAAAAAAGTGGATCACGCCCATTGTTATTGGTTATTACGAACCATGACTAAAAGGTCCTAATATGGTTAGAGGGGGTGAATAGCCTATTTAAAAAGCTACAATATCACTAGAGCAATTTGATTAGTATAACAAATAGCGAAATGCAAACTTGTTCTACCTCTACAAGGGTTGCAAGCCACATATCCAACAATTCTAGTTGCTATGATCACTAGGCACACAAGAGGCTAAGTTGCTACTCACTAAGAGCTCTCAAACTTGCTACACTAAAGAGCTCCACTAGATGAACTTAAGCTATAAAACAAGCTCTCAATTCTAGCTACACTAAAGAGCTTGCTACAACTAGTTTGCGGGAATGTAAATGAGTGAGTAGGGCGATTATACCGCCGCTAGAGGAGTGAACCAATCACAAGATGAATACCAATTCAATCACCGGGAGAATGCCAAAGGGCAAGAGACAACCAATTTTCTCCCGAGGTTCACGTGCTTGCCGGCACGCTAGTCCCCGTTGTGTCGACCAACACTTAGTGGGTCGGCGGCTAAGAGGTGTTGCACGAACCTCGTCTACACAATTAGACACCGCAAGAACCTACCCACAAGTGAGGTATACTAGAGCTACCTTGTGGCGCTTCGTCAGGGAAGGTGCAAGACCCCTCACAATCACCGGAGCCGGCTACGAACAATCACCAATACGTGCCAAAGCTCCTTCGCTGCTCCAAGCCGTCTAGGTGGCGGCAATCACCAAGAGTAACAAGAAATCCGCAGCCACAACGATCCCCAAGTGCCACTAAATGCAATCACTCAAACAAATACACTTGGAATTACTTTCAATCTCACTATGATGATGAATCAATGATGGAGATGAGTAGGAGGTGTTTACTTAGGCTCACAAGGATGTCAAGTATGTCAAAGTGCCAAGAGAGTGAGCCCCAAGCCGGCCAAACACTATTTATAGACGTCCCCAAACGAATAGAGCCGTTAGATCCAAGGTGGGGCGTCCTGCGTTCTGATCGGACGCGCGCGGTCAGGTTGACCGGACGCGCCCAATCCAGCGTCCGGTGTGGATCTCGTGCCACGTGTCAGCGCTTTGAATGTCATTCGTTGATCATCAACGGTCACAAAACGGTCAGTGCCGAGTCAAACCGATGATTGGACTCGCTCCTCGAATCGACCTGACACCGCGACGTCAGAGTCCGGTCAACAACAGTAAGCATCCAGAGCATATTTTTGTTGATCGGACGCATCCGCTCGTTAGTGATCGAACTCGGGCCAGAGTCTGGTCCTTACTGTCTCACACGTCGAGCTGCTAAGGCGCTAACGCCAGCAAACGTCAGCAGGGACCTGACACACCCTCAGTGAGTCCGCTATCGCCCTCCTCGGGAAAAGGTGACCGGACGTGCAGGTGAAGTGAAGACTAGTGTCAGGTCCTTCTGTGCCCTCTCGGCCAGCCGCGCTGCCTTGCCTATAATTGACCGGACGCGCCCGAGGTGAGTCCGGTCACCCCGCGGCCAGCGTCCGGTCGTAGACTTTTAGCTTCTTTTCTTTTTCTAAGTCCACAACCACTTCACCTTTGCTTCCAACTTGCTAACCACAAAGTATAGAACTTGTGTGCACGTGTGTTAGCATTTTTCAAAGCATTTAACAAGGGTCAAAGTTAGCACACTAGGTTCCTAAATGCATATGCAAGAATCATGTCACCTAGTGGCACTCGATAAACCGGTTAGCCAAAGATTTTTCCTCTTTATAGTATGGCTATCGATCCTAAGTCACTCACACCCTCTATGGTGTCTTGAGTGCAAAATAAAAATCTATCTTATACCTTTTCCTTGATCTTCTCAGATTTTTGTTTTTCTCTTTCCTCTTTTCTAAGTTGAGCACTTGATCATCATCACATGTGATCATCACCTTCTCTTGAGTACCACCATGCTCCATACTTGGATTGCACCAACCTAGCTTATATCACAACTCACGACAAAGGTTAGTGCTAGGTTTTACCAATTATCCAAAACCAAACTAGGGCTTTCAATGACATAGTTCGTGTAGTGAACATCTCTGATTGTGTAACCAAGCATATTGTTTAAGTACATCATTGCATGGGTGCACTCTCTTTTGCTTCATAAGTCGGAGCACATGTTCTACCAAATTAAAGATGGAACAATTGAATCCATTGTAAATGGGTTAGGATCCAAAGCAAAATGCAAATGACCCTATACAATCCATGTGAGGTGGGCCTTTGAACCTGCATGGTCTTAGCGGTAATCGAGCTGCTCCATGGCTTAATTTAGAATGGTATCAAAAACTAGTTTAATTTGCCACAAGGTCCCAAAAATCCAGGTGTGTGTGGATTCTCATATCAATGAGCCTCATATTCGGAGACCCCCCGAGATGTAGAGACAAATGTCCCTGGTCTAGAGAGTTTCGAAGAAGCTTAGCATGAGGACATGAGGGAAAGAGTTTGTACCTGCGGATGTATGGCTTCTGGGAGCCAAGTCGTTCCTCTTGCCCCTCTTCCCCCATCAAGTAAAGAGATCATGATGTTCGTGGATGACTTCAAGGAGGAGATTTCGTGAGTTTTATAAAACCCTGTTCCACCTTGTTGGTCACTTTTGCACTCACTCCCTCATCTAGCTAGCCCCTAGAGATCTCACCTTGGAGAGATTGAGGCTAAGACCAACTCTATTCTTAGAGAGATAACCAACATGGAGTGGTTGGTATGGTGTAGCAACTATGACTCTATGAGCAACAACCTCCACATGAACCAGGCGTTATCATCTGGTAGATCCCAAATATCGAAGTCATTATCTCGCTTCAAAAAAATAGAAGGGGTTGGGTCAGAACTGGGGATTGAGGCCATGTCGGTTACCAATGTTGGGGTACCTGGATGGAAGGCCCAGATAAGTCTTTAGGGCCACCCCAGCAATTAGGGGGATGGACCGGACTCAGCCATAGGCCTTTACCAAGGAGGCCCGAAGTCGTTCAAAGAGGCCTAGGCACCCATCTCGGCCCGCCTAGCAACTGGGACATAAGTCCCGTCTCGCTTGACCCCTCGAGGGGTAGGACTCACGACGACCGCGGGTCGGGGCATAAGTTCCGCCCCGCTCGACTAGCCTCGTCCCACCTGGCCTCAAGGGTGTCGGCTCCGTTTCGCCCGACGACTAGGGCACAGGTTCCGCCTCGCCCGACCCCTCCAAGGGGATCCCGTCTCGCCCAATGGTTTGAGGCGGGATCCAAGAGTCGGGCAATAAATGTTTGGGCCAGGGGCAGATACTGATTGTCCACCGCTGTCCCACACGTGGAAAGCCCATACTGAGGCATCGTCCCGTCATGCGGGAGTTGGCACGCCCCGTGCCAACTCAAGGCTGCGACAGGTCGCACTTAAGGGCGCATGCACGCGACAGTGCAGGGCGGATCGGCACTATGTGAAAGTCCCTAGTTTGGTTTTGGCTAATTGATGAAACCTAGGACTAACCTTTGTATCTAAGTGGATGATTTAGATAAAGGTGGTCATTGAATATGAGACATGACATTGACTCATGTGACCAAGATGATGAAGACCAAGATGATGCTTGGCTCGATGGACCGGTTGTGAAGGTGAAGGGCAAGTCGAGGCTTCGAAGCGAAGGACCATGCGATGGTGAAGCTTGAGCAAGACTTGGCGCCAACGGACCGATGCAACGGTGAAGAGCAAGTGAAGTCAAGGTCGATGGATCAAGACGGTCATGTGATGATATGAAGTGGATCATATCTTTTGTGAGAACAAAATGGGCTCAAGGCAAAGGTATAACCATAGGGCCATTTTGTTTTGCACTCAAGACACCATAGAGGGTGTGAGTGGTTTAGGATCGATAGCCGAACTATTAAGAGGGGAAGTCTTATCGGTTATTCGATGCACGGGTGCCACTAGGTGAATTCATGAAGTGCATTGCATGTAGGGCCTAGTGAGCTAACTGGAAAACCTTCGAAAATGATTATGAAAATGCTAACACACATGCACAAGGTGGTGATCACTTTGTTGGTGTTGGCACATTTGCGAAGGCGTTGAAGTTTGTGCGGTAGAGAGGGTTTGGGTCTCTCTCTCCCTCCCGCCGAGCTTGCGAGCGTGGGATTCAGGCATTTTTGAGGAGTTGAAATGCCTATTTTCCACTACGCCGGAAGTCAGAAAAGAAACAGAGGCGAACGGAGGTCACAGAGGTGACCGGACGTTGCACCGGACGCGGTCACGGTATAACCGGACGCGTCCGGTTAGTACAACGCAGCAGTCAGGCGTGCGGGTGTTAGGGTTTGCAACTGGTGCGTCCGGTCACTCGTGGGACCAGCGCGTCCGGTCAGTCACCCAGAGGGAACTGCGGTTCACAAGGACGATCGGACGCGCGGCGCGTCCGGTCACACACGATCGGACGCGTCCGGTCGTTGAGGGAGCTTACTGGACTCAAACCGGACGCTGGCACTGTCGCGTCCGGTTGTTGCGTGAAGCGTGTCCGGTCTTGTCGTTGCGCGCGCGGTACTGTGCGATCGGCGCGTCCGGTCGTTACGAGGGGCGCGTCCGGTCGTTGCTTCGCGGGCGCGTGGTACTGTGCGATCGGCGCGTCCGGTCGTTTGAGCGGCGCGTCCGGTCGTTTGACGGGCGCGTCCGGTCATTGTCTGGGGCGCGTCCGGTCGTTGGTTTGACCGTTGGGGCTCAGTGACCGTTGGAGGATCGGACGCGGTTGAGCGCGTCCGGTCATCCCGAAAAAGACCCAGTGAAGGGGTATAACGGCTCTATTTGTTTGGGATGCTTATAAATACCTGTTGGCCGGCCCTTGGGGAGGCCTCTCATGATTTCTAACATTCTTGTGCATCCTTTGAGCTAGAGCTTCTCCTCCCACTCATCTCTCTTGCTTGATTGCAAATCATAAGTGAGATTGAGTGATCCCAAAGTGCATTGCATAGCTTGAGGGCATCTAGTGGCACTTGTGGGTGGTTTAGCCGGTGAATTTCTTGTTACTCTTGGAGAGTACCGCTCCTAGCCGGCTTGGAGATTGTTGGAGGTGTTGGCAAGAGAAGGAGATTGTTCTTGGCTACCTCCGGTTGATTGTAAGAGGTTCTTGTGCTTTCCTTGGCGGAGCGCCAAAAGCAACTTTAGTGGATTGCGCGTGTCATTGAGTTACCTCACTTGAGAGTGGTGTCTTGTGGTGCCTTGCGGGGCGTGCCTTGAGGGGCAAGTGACTTGAGGGTCACACCAAGGAACCATCTAAGTGTTGGTCGACACAACCGGTGACGTAGCTTGTCGGTGCACAAGTGAACACCGGGTGAACAAAACATTGTGTCTCTTGTCTCCCGGTGATTGGTCTTCATATTGTGTTGTTGTCAATATTGGTTGATTGAATATCATCTTGGTGATTGGCAACATCTTCACTCCACCGTCGGTATAAGATTCACAATCCTTTCTCTCGCATTTATATTTACTAGATTATTCTTGTGTATCTCTAGTGGTAGCCTTTGCTAGTAGTTGTTAGCTTGCTCACTAGTGTAAGTTTAGTGACATAGCACGTGTGTGAACTAGAGATCATAATCTACTAGACTTGTGGATAGAAGGCTTGCATCACAACCGTAGGCTAAGCAAAACTCGCTTTGCGCCGTTTGTTATTCTAACAAGTTTGCTTAGTGGCTTGTGTAGGATTTTTTATAGGCTATTCACCCCCTCTAGCTATCTAGGACCTTACACTATGCCACCAAGACCGTTCGACATTAATCAAAGACGGCATACGTTGTGCCAAGAGCCGCGCTGTTCGGCATGGCGGCGCGCGACGCCATGGCCAGGCGAGCGGCACGCCACTGCTGCCACAGCGGCAGCAGAGTGACGACGTGGGGGGCCGCCCGCGTCCTCGACGATCGGGCCAACGGGCCTCTGCCGGCAGAGAGAGAGAGAGCGGCACACCACTGCTACCACAGCGGCAGTAGAGTGACGACATGGGGGGCTGCCCCCGTCCTCGACGATCGAGCCAGCAGGCCTCTGCCGACAGAGAGAGAGCGGCACCGCCACGAGAGCCTCTTCCTCTGCTTTTTTCTCTTTCTTCTTTTCCCTTTCTTCTTTTCTCCTTTCGCCGTGTATCCAAGGCTCCTCTCTTGATCTATAAAAGGGAGGACTTGGGACACTTCTAAGGAGGCTCCCGGAACTTCTCATTCACCGGCACACAACAGCAAACGCACACACCATAGAGACTTGGGAGTCCTCTCCCTCTCTCGCCTGTTTGTAACCCCTACTGCAAACTCATCAAAGAGTGGGTAGCACGAGCACCACGACTGGACTAGGGACGTTCTGCCTGAACCAATATAAACGCCTTGTGCCCACCTTAGCTCAGTCATCCGAGCCTAAACGCGCAATCACACAAATTACTGGTGGTTTCGTGACACCGACAGGCCCCTACCATGAAGCGGGCACAAATGCCGCACCGTGTACAGAGGAAGTGGAGGATGATAAGACATTGGGATGTTGAAGCGGATGAGGAAGTAGAGTCCTGTTAGCTTTGCCCATTCTCTGACTCATTAACATTTTTGAAAGGAAGCTATCGAAATAGTAGATAGCCCTAATCTGGCATGCTTTATTACAAAATTTATCAAAATGATCAAAATTTCAAAAGTTTGATGATTTATATTATTATCATCTATTCTGTAAATATATTTCAATAGTTAAGCCTAGTTTGAATGATGCCGCATTATCAGCTATAGAGTAATTAAATTGATTTTGATTATTTATTAATATTATTATATTATACTACCAGATAGTGGGGTGGCATGAAGATACGAAAATCGGTAATGATGTGGCGGGAGTAAAATTCATTTCGGTCTAATAGTGTATTATAATTTATAATAAGTCTTCTTCCCTCCGTTTCTAAACAAGGAAAGGGTTGTCGATTTGTGTAGCTAGAGCCTAGAGGACATGCATGCAAGTTATTATCTAGAGCAAGTATGCATATATATTACAGGGTCAAGCACATAGCCAAAGAGGAGAGAGCACAAAATAAAACCCTTACCAACAGTGGCGGAGTGTGCGTGAATGTGTGTGTGTTGGGGGGGGGGGGGAGCAATTCAAACCTACACATTGCAGTAATTACCAACAGTAATACAGACAACTGAAATTATGTGGAAAGACCTTTGGTTTTTTCAAGTTCTATTCAGACTGCAATGAACAAAAAAAAATCATGTCAAAGAAGAATGGACAATTATGTGCACAGATTAGCATACTGGTAGCCATTCACTCATCAGCAAGTAGTACTTAATTGCATGCATGCAGCGACAACGCAAACATCTAGTGGTGCAGCCGTGTATTCATGGCAGAACTACAGAGCAAAGGGGCCTGGAACCAGTTTGGCCCTCACGTAGCTCCGCCCGTGCTTACCAATGAAAGCAGAACTTGTTGTCAACTTGGATTCTCAAGTGTGACATTTTTTGGCCTGACCACCGCTGAAAAGTCCATCTAGTGCTACCGCACAAAAAAGCCAGGTGACGTGATACTTTTCTTTTGTCCCCGGCTCTCCATGCCACTAGTAATAGTAGAACTTGCGGTGCATCATTTCTTTGTTTCTTTAATTCACTGGTCCCTCTTTGTGAATGTACATGGCATATTCTTAGACCCTAATTGTATTTGTAAATTCTTCTCGCAAATGCACCGAATACATGTCGATGCATCATTTTGCCTTACATTCATGTGTGTCCCTATGCAAATACACCCTAATAAATGCATTAAATGTGTCACCCATCTAGAGAATCTCCTTGTTTTCTTGCCGCTAGCTTCTCTTGTATGGTTGCCAGTTAGTTGGCCCATGTTTGAGAAGATGCGCATTTTGGACTTTGTAGTAGGAAGAGAACTACATCTTCTTCCAAACAAGGAGGAGGAAGACAGTGATGACGAACAACATCCCCTCTCTCTCTCTCTCTCATTTTGGGGAGCGGGGTGTTTGACGGGATATGCAGTTGAGAATGTAGTGCCGGTGCGATTAGACCGTTTGACGCTGGCCTAATTCACCCACTTGAAAATTGAACCTACCTAAATAAAAATAGTGGCGCGGGATCTTATTTCCATTGTATAGAAAACAAATAATGTTCATGGCAGTGTTTTGATTACACCTTCAGGAGAAAAAAAAAGTAATTTCATGAAGGTGTGCTTGGTTTTGTGATTGTGAACACCGCTAAGGGTGGCGGCAGCAGCAGCTAGCAAAGGGTTTGTCTATTAAATTCATGCATGCTTGTGTTTAAATTCTAACAAAATGTATAGCTCATCGTATATACAAACTACATGATACATGCTCATCACACATACATACATATACATATATACATACACAGGAGTACAGGACATATACCTGACAGTAATTTTCTACAAGATGACACGTGTGGGCCCCTTTGGTGATGTGATGTGACCCGGGCGGGCCGGGCCGGGCATCAACGATGACGTCAGGTGTAAGTCTGAAAAGGAGGCCATCGATCCATGACAATTCACAAGTTGGGGAGTGAGACAGGCAATGCTGATTGGGTCCTCTTTTGTGCAGAAGCAGAAGCTGAAGCACAACCAATTGAGTGATGATGTGAAACTTCCCACTAGCAGTACGTGTAGAGTTTTTTTTTTTTGGAGGTGTGGTGAGTGCCCACCAGAGATTCCCACTCACTCACTCCAGCTCCATCATCAGCTGCAGCTGGGCCATTCGATGCATCCGTCTCATTCAACAGCTGCGTATAGCTCGC